>CM023482.1:154219565-154819565 GCA_013339685.2 Hyalomma asiaticum | reverse complement strand
TTAAGTGCCGCCGATAGCACGAGATAACTAAACTGATGATAAGGAAAAAGGATATCACTACATGTGGTTTTCAAGACAGCATATGAAAGGAAAATAGGTCAGACAAACATGCAGAATCTGATCAATCAACAAAGGGTGAATGAAAGGGGTTCAGTTTGATGGAAACATCACTTAAATAAGGGACACAGGTATGTTCACTGCCGGTGGGATGGCAAACCTTCAGCAGCATTTGCATGGAGCTCAAACCAGGCTGACTATCTGAGAGAGCCAGCAGGGCAGACAAGGTGACACAAAAACAAACAAAACCTTAATACATTGCTACAGGTGAGTGGGGCACTTAATGATCCATAAAAAACGTGCATGCAGCAGCACGCAAGAGCAATGGGCGATGAACTGTCAATTGTGGCACCGCCCACTTTTCTTTTACACCCTTTCAGCATTCCATGTCCCAGTCTCCTTCACGACTGACGCCTGCCTGGACATGCTGAAGCTTTGTAGACACCCAGGTGTCCTCTGTTTTCATCGTCGGCTGAGCAGGTGTGCGTATACTGCACACACAACGCACACACGCATAACTGCCATGTGTGTCAGGCAAGTATGTGCACGTTGGCTTGGTGGCTGGACTAAACGGGCAGTCCCCATATTTGGCGTTTGTTTGACTCGCAGTTGCGTAGTTTCCATTATAACATGTCAAAATGTCCTGACAGGGAGAAGTACACACTTGTTAAAATGATGACTCCAAATTAAGCATTAGTATATCCAATATATATTGTTCACCCACTGTTGATAGATAAAGTTGTTTGTCTCAGGCATTAAATAGGAGTTAGTAAGCTCGGGATTGCTAAGATCTAGACTTATGGGCACCTCAGTAAGCCTTACCTTGTTGGGAGCCATCTCAGGGCACCTCCAGTTGTATAGGTAGTACTGCAGGTTCCCATCTCCAATGCCAAACTTTAGCTTTTCCAGGAACTCCTTGTTGTCCATTAAGTCCAAGGCATTGAAAACGTCATAGCCATTCTGCGAAACAGAGAAGCTCAAAATGAAATAGTGTCACAATTTTTAGACACAACCACAGTGGCACAGCTGGAAATACCTTCACGTTTCCTCTTTCACACAATCTGAAGTATAAAACAGTGACATGGGTGACTGGACTAGTCAGCCACCAGTCAAGTACAGTAAAAGCTTGTTCATTGCTCGAAAATGCTTTTCGAGAAAAATAAGAACATTTTGTGCACAAAGTAGCACGTATAAAGCTCATATCAGGGGTTAGCAGTTATCAAGGTTGTATTGCTTGCAATTCTACTTTATTACATAATTGTAAAACAACAGCTGATATGCTTTTCCTTCCTTTTTTTTCTTTCACAACAGTGCTTTCCGACACTCCATGATCTTTTGCCGCCTCTTGCCACACTGGGAATTTTTCGATATTGTACTGTTACTCTTTAAGAGTTCGAATATTTACATGAGAGCACTTTCCTAAGTAATTGCAGTTGCATGTCGAAAATGGTTTTGATGCGCTACCTTGGGTCATTATAAAAATAGAGAAAATACTCCTACTCACTGTATTAGGTTTCTCAGAAGCATCCCACCATGTTTGTTACCAATCGTGTCAATATCACAAAGATAGAAATCAAACATGAAAATAGGGAAGTTGTTCCGTGGGGGAGTAGTGGTGAGACAGCCTGTACAAAAAGACCAGGCTTTTTCAGTGGGACCATGTATGTTAGCATAGCACTTGACCATGATCGCAGTTTTGGTTCGCTGAAAACTTTATTGCCACGGCAGCCATCGGTGCAAAATTCTACATAAATTCGCTGCTCCTCTTCTTTCTTTGAACCCCGAACAACTTCACGAAGCTTGCGCTTAGTCGCGCATGGTTTAACAAGCGAAACTGGTCTATTCATAGTTTGCGTGATTTTGCCATGTCTCACTTACTTAGTTGTAGCTCATTTGGGCTTCTCTTGCTTAGTCTTAGCCAAATTAGGTCTGCCCTAAATAATATAAGCTTAACTAGGCATGACCTTACCACGCATGACTTAATTAGTATTAGCTTAATTTTACTTAGTTAGCCTTAGTCTAATTAGTATTAGGTTATCTAGAATTGACTTCATAATCAGATTAATTAGGCTTGGTTTAATTACTGTTAACTTATTTAAAACTGGCTAGTCTAGCTTAATGACTATGTGTGATTTAATTATGCATACCCTATAACTGTTTCCTAATTACACTGGATTTAAGCTGAGACCGTCTAAATTACCCAGTCTAATTAGGTTATACCTAATCAGTCTTAGCTTAATTAGGCTTGGTTTAAATGTTTTTAGCTTAGACATGACATAAATAGTATCACTCTAATTAGGGTTCTCCTAATTAGTCAGGCTCACTAACCTTGACTTCATGAGCATTACCTTAATTAGAATTGCCTAATTTAGTCTTGCTCCAATAAGGTTAACTGAATTATTCTCGAATTAATTGATTGGCATGATTAAAATTGATTAGGCATGACTTATTTGACTTAGCATAATTAGGCTTAGCATAATTAGGCTTTACTTAGTCTTAGTAGCCTCAAACTGGCTTTACAAGCTTGGCATGGTTACAATATTACTATACATAGCCTAACTAGAAGAGAAGCTCAGGGGAAGATGGAGACTTGAATCGATGAACAGATTGCTAAACACGATTTAGAACAGGGAATGCCGCAGGAGCCAATGTTTCGACAAGTGGACTTGTCTTCGTCAAGATGTCGACTCTCACAAAATAGTGCCTATCTCATTGGAAAACTCGGCGTCGAACTGAAGAAAAAGCCCCCCCCCCCCCCCCCCCAAAGAAAACACAAAAAAACAAGAGAAACATCGGAGACATCGACGTCCTGACGAAGACAAGTTCACTTGTTGAAATGCTGGCTCCTACCACATTCCGTTCTAAATCGTGTTTAGCGATCTATACAGCCCAGAGGGGCTTTCTGCGGGTTTCTCTCTGTTTATGGAAACGCCTAAACAGCTTCACTGTTAAAACAAATTCATTCAAGCATATCTGGGTGTTTAATTTCATTCGAGCCTATGAGTGTTTATTTTTCACTTATTACATGCTCCAGGGCCTGCACAAGCCCAAAGTGGATAGGCAAAAAAAAAAAAGAAAGAAAGAAAAAGCTCAGCTAAGAAACCAACAATTGCATTCAAGCTCCAATTTCTTTTTATGGAATTATTTCAAGCAAAATTCATCAGAGCTTTCGAAAAACTCCAGTGTGCTTGTGAGAGTATGCTGCTTTCAATGCTCTTAATTCAAAGGTTGCCGCGGTCTTTTTTTTAATTGCAGTTCTTTAAAAGTAATCGTTTTGGATCTTATAGAAATGGAAACATTCTCCAACTATTGCAGAAGTGTTTTGTGAGCAAGGGCATGCAACGTCCAGGCATAATTTCCGGCACCCAGTCACAAACCCACCATAGCCGCTTGCTTTGGCATGCGTGCGAGTGACCGCATGGGCACTGACATGGCAGATGTCCTTGAAACCAGCATTTAGTGAACAACGGATGTCGCCACCCTACACGGAGCGGTGGGGGAGGAAGACATCGACGCGCCCTAGCTGATGCAGGTCAATCCTGCCGGTGCAGTCTGCCGGAGCCACAGCCACTTCGTATCTAGCTCATTTGGTGCCTTTGCCTGTCAGCCTTTTTCAAAAATGTTGCTGCTGCACGTTACAATCTAAAGTTGGTGCAGCAGACAAGTGAGTACACTGACAAGCGCTGTGCAACCCTCTAAAGCTACGCAATGACACCGCATTTTCAACACCACTGCGTGCCAATATGAATTGCAATATGTCAGACTGCGGTTGAAACATGATCTATGTATGTAAAGATGAGCACAATTGAGGGGTTCAGCATGGGTCAAAGTTCGATATATCAAATGCAGGATTCATACAGGTTTTGAAGGAAGAAGTTCAAGGCTTCTCAAGGACTTTCAAGGCACTATTGGAGGATTTTCAAGGCCCTTTTCTAAAGGTTAATTTTTTAATTTCATGTTGAAGTATCAAGTAATACTCATGAAAGGCCTGACATTTATTGCACCAATAAATAAATCCTTACAATGCAAACTTGCTTGTATTTTACACAAAAATAGTTTACCAAATATCACAACACAAATTTGTTGTATCCCACAGAATAGAAAATAGTTGTATTGTCCAAAATTGCTTCTAGTTCACAAAGCACAAAAGATTATCAGAAAGCAGCTCCTAATAGCCACCCACTTCAGGGGAGCGCCAGTAGCTTTTGGCGAATTTCGAGCTTGACTGAGTGTAGCTCGGCCGTCTTTTCCTTTGCCGTATTTCTCAGGCTATTCAGCTTGACAATTTGTGTTAAATCATTTTCTGCTTCTGCTTTTTCAGCATAAGCATCTGTAGAAGCCATCAGATCATCAACTGTTGATTCCAGCTTTTTTTTTTCTTTCTTTTCATTGCATCAAGCTCTTCGTCTATGGAGTGCTTCTTTCCCTGCTTTGAGGCTTCAAAGTCCTGCTTTTTCTGCGCTTCCAAGTATGCTCCATACTTTTGCCTAGCTGTCGACACACCAGTCCGTAGGTCCTTGGTGAGTGGAATTTGGAGAATACCACATGCTTTCTCAAATGCACCACATACAATCCATTGTGAAACACATGAAAAGTCCTTCAGATTTTCTACACCCACCTGTCGGTTCACACTGAACCCACATTCAACAGTTGCCTGGCCATGACTAAGTACAAGCAGAAGTCTCTGAGTAGCTTGAACTGAATTTGAGCAGATCATAGCAGAACTCGTCCAGTCCGTCAGCAATCTTGTCAAACTGCCTAAGTTCATGCTTCTTCTCGTTCAGGAGCTCGGTGTACTCTGCTAACACTGTGTCCCGAAGGTGGTCGGCCATTCTACCTGCAGTGATGAGGGTGTCTAACACCTTTCTGAAACCTGCAATGCATTCATCTTGCTTGGAACACATCTGTCGTGGGTCCAGTGAGGAAAGGCCCCTAACAAGTGCAAACTTCAAGGGGCTTCTCTCCAGGATTTTTTGAGTAGCGCTGATCAAAAACTGTTTACATTCCATCCAGAACTGAAACACACCTTTCGAGCTTACTCGGGAATTCTTGATAATCTGCTCTGCTTTGTAACCAATGTCCATCTTCTCAAGTGGAACATGGTTGTCAGGATTACCAATATCAATCTTTAGCAGGCCCACAATTCGTTTGGCAGAAAGAACACTTCAAAAACTTCGTGAGCAGCTTCCTCAAAACAGTTTCTAAATCTCTTGCAAGGAAAGAAAACCATTGCTTTGTCTGTCTGGTACTCTACTAGGAAAGGCTTCAGTGCCATTGCAACACATAATGCAAAGTTCAACTTCGCTGGCAGCAATACGTCAAAGCTGTGCTCCGACAAGTTCTTAAATGACACATTTCGGCAGGTTCACATCCTTTTTTCTAGCAGCCTCAATGTACTTTTTGATGTCAGACCACACCAACAATGAATGCTCCCTCAATTACAGGGGCATTTTACAGCGACCGGGGGGGCAACAAACTCGAGGGGAAAGGTGCATTGGCCCGTGACTGCCGAAAAGTCCCTCTCTACGTGCTGGAGCATCTTCAAAAAGTGCACTCAGACAGAACAGCAGGCAGTCAAGTCCCCTCTTAGTAGCTGAAACTTCCGCCCTATAAGCATTGTGCATTGCCTGAACCCCACAAGTGCCTAAGTCCACACATTGCACTTGGTAATTTTGTTGCAAGTGCTATTGGAGGCCTTTGGAGAACTTCAGATTGACATTGCGACCATCCACAGATATCTGAATAATCTTTGCAAGATGCAATGGCTCATGGGCACTTAGCAACTTTTCCTGAACGTCATCAGCGGTAGAATGGCCCATGAAAACGGAGTTATAATACCTGGTCGTCACTTTGCGAGAAGAATCCCAATACCGCAGATGCACATCCATTTGCTGACTTCGCAAGCAGTCATTTACCGACTCATCAAAAAGTACCACAAAGAATTCACATTCTTGTATCTCTCGCTGCAAAGCCAAAAGAAAGAAAGTCCTCAGACCATGGCATGTCACGTAGGCGCATTTCTTCTCTCCATAACAAAACGCCCTTGCGACTTCACTGTCCGGGGATATCTGTCAGAATAACTCCCGTGCTTGGGGTTACGTCCGGTATGACACATGGAACGTACCCACCTTCAGGGTCCAAAGAATTTCGGCATCAGTGACAAGCTCGTGCGCTTTACAAGCACCGTTTAAGCTTGGCAACCCCTCCCGAGGCGTTGCGTATGGTGCCTGCCACGGTGGCGCGGCAGCAAACTGCTCTGTCGCTACAGGAGTCAAGTAGCGTTTCAGTGCGCTCCCTTGCGCTACATTCATTGCATGAATGTGTTTCACACTTTTCATATTACTTTTCAAAGCCGATTAACCCATGCCAGTCACATCGAAGACTTTGCCACAAAGCTTGCACTTAGCCCGATGCGGACTCGTTGTGTCGGGTGCAATCCACTGCTTGTAGTTGTTGTGGTATAGTCACGTAGGCTGGCACTTGCTTTTCCTGGGAATTGTTGATCATAACATCGTTTCACAGAAGACACGATTACTTAGAAAAGCGCTGACACCAAGGAGGCACGACTACAGTAAAGGTACAGCACGGGCATGACCGCGTGACTCGGCGGGTGCTCGCATGGTATAGTGCCTAGAATATACTGGCTAGTGTGCCGTTTGCCAGCTCTTTTCAATGGAGGAGGGTGGCACCGATTTGGATGAATGCCCGCGGTGGCCGCGGGGGGCGCTGCCAAGCGGGTGGGTGCCGGCAGCGTGTGTCGTCTGCTTCGCACAGCCGATTTGCAGCGGTTGCGTGGATTTCTGTGTTCGTGTTTTCCGTGTTATTACCGGGTTGTGCGTTTGTTGTTCGTGTCGTCAAAGGGTGAGTGAGTGGTTGTCGTGTTTCTGTGCCTGTCACAATGGGAACTATGAGGTGAATGATAGAATGTCGAAGCCAAAGCGATCGAAGGAAAGGACCTGCTTCGTTCCGTTCTGTACAACTGGTTACCGTTCGAACAAACAGCGATTATCATTATTCACGGCCCCAGCAGATGAAGCACGTCTCGCGGAATGGGACAGAAGGATAAAGAGGGCGGACAGGAGACTGACACCAACTGCTGTGGTTTGTGAGAAACACTTTGATGAGAGTTTTATCGAGCGCGCATTCACCATCACCGTGAACGGCGTTGTCAACAAGATCCCCCGCGACAAACCGCGCCTCAAACCTGATGCGGTGCCCACCATATTCCCTGAATATCCTCAGCACCAAAATTGCCAACAAAACGAAAAACAAGAAATTTGTGCCTTCATCATGTAGACATTCCAGCAAAGCGCCGCCACAGTGCCAAGTTGATTGCCTCGGAAGCGATCTCTGCCATTAAAGAATCTTGTGCTGAGGATAATTCTTCTGTGCCTGAAGAGTGCGCCACACCCCGTGGATCAGAAACAGAAAGCGTGCAAAACACTGAAGCTCAGCACCCGCAATGCACCAATCGACACGCATTCTGTGACCTCAATATTCCAGTCACTTGGCTGAAAGTGCCGTCTCTGCCAGCAGGAACAGTAGCGTATGCGTACTGTGAAAGTGAAGCTAATAATATCTCTACCCTGTTCATAGAGAAAATGGTATACTTTTAAAAGCCTTTGCCCGAACGGCAATCAGTAGTAGCAACGGTATATCTCAGAGGACGAGAGAAATCAAAGCAAATCCTCACACGTAGTGATGAGGCGGAAGTCCTCATCAAAGAAGTTTCAGTGACAGCTCTCTGTGGTGGTTGTGGCTTAAAGCCAGTTTCATCGAAACACAACTCATTCAGAGGCATGCTTTTTCTGAAAAATGTTTGCTAACAGTGCAGTCAGACGGAAAGCCTTGCGTTTTTTGAAAGAACTCTTGTCCACAGTGCGCAGGCTGCCTTTGTGTAAGTAAAGCTGAAGCAAGTGCCGACGCTGCTTCATACTTCACTACCCATTTTGACAATGGAGGCCTTGTGTATCCTAGTGAGAACTTGTCAACCGCTGGCCATAGAAGACGCTTTCACGGGTTTCTTTAGCAGAAGCCTGCTACATGATGCAAGTCTAGTTGAATTTTCAAGCCAGCTGCACACACTGGCCTTTCCTCAACTGGGATGCCCACAACATGAAAAGGCAGCTTTGGCAGCTGTTGTCAAGTTCTATGTTCTCTTGAGGTTTCGTTTTTTTGTAAAAGGCATCAACAAAGAGAGAGATGCTCGAAGGGAACGGCAAAAGCTCCTTAAACTGCGCCGCTTAGATCTATCTTGATTATTATTCTTCGTGTGCTCATTACTTCATATAGTGCTGTCTTATGTCTACTTCTGCGTGTTGTTACGTTTCAATAAAATATTTCTTACCTTTAAAATATAGAATTCCAATGTACTATCGGCATCAAATGAAACGCGAACAGCGGAGCGCGTGTTTCAAGCATTAGAAACAGTATAGTGTTCGCCGTCCAGTCATCACCATTGACAGGCGTGCACATCCGGTTTGGCAGCACTGCGCGATCCCCCTCTAGTGCGTTATCAAATAGCACAACTGGAACACAAGCAGAAATATTGCGCTATAGGGGGATCGCGCAGTGCTGCCACACCGGATGTGCGGGCCTGTCTATATCGATGACTGGTGGACGGCGCGCACTATGCCATTGATAAGGCTTGTGCCACGCGCTCCGCTGTTCGCGTTTCATTTGATGCCGATAGTACTTCCTGATGTTAACCATTTAAAAGAAGGCTACACGTGTTTGGCATGGAACACCAGCAGCCATCTTTGCAGGCAATAGAAAATCGGCAGAGGGTGCAAAAAAGCCCCTTATTGACGCCTCCCTCCCCCTCCCCAAAGCTACAACACTTGACCCCTACAGAAACCACAAAAGCGCTTCCCCCCCACCCCTACCGCCCCCACGACAGCGCATGTATTGCACCCTCCAAGACAATAAAATTGAAGGACACTTTGTAAATTCCAAAGTGTGTTCGGCGAAAGCCTGTGCCCATTTAGACGGGGTTGGTCTAGCTCCCTCAGCTTGCTTGAGTGGGCGGATTGTGGCCGGGCTACTGGGGAGACGCGTGCGCGCGGGAGCCATCCGACTGCTGCAACGAGACGTCTGACGGAGCGCTGCCGCGCGCGCCACTGTGGCATCTCACGATTGCTGAGAGAGTGTAAGGGGGAGAGAGCCTTATAACACTCTCACCACTCAAGCATTTTGTACAGATGGTTAACCATGCGAAGATGAAACATGCGGCCCCGGTGTCATCACGGTCTGTGATCTATCAAAGTACCTTCTGATTGTTGATTTTTCGATCACTATCTTTTAGAAATGTGCACCTTATACTTTGCATTCGGTTATGTTAGCTTAGACGATATTAAGCACACCTAAATGCCTTTTAGGAGCGGTGCTTCATGCTGCGGTTGGTATCATCCCAAGCTATATGTGCTGACATAACCTAAAGAGAAGCTAGTGCAAGTGCGGAAACTCTTCGAGGCAGGGCATGCTAGCATCCAAGGCACGCCGGCCGGACACTGCGAGTAGGAGCCATTAAAAGCTTTCGCCTTACAAATTCCGCCGATGTCATGTATAGCGGCACTATTGTGTTTCATTAAAATAAATCAGCCTGCGGTTGCTTCACCGAAAAAAAAATATTCCGCTTCAAGCACCAAAACGGGCAGCGGCTCCCTTGCCGATGCTGTGGAAACACGGCGGGCTATGAGGAGCGGGCGGCGCCGCGGCACCCTCCCGCGCTGCAGCGCTCCAAGCGGCAGCCATCGGCATTCATCCAATCTGGTGCCAACCCGCACACTAGCCAGTATATTCTAGGCACCATACGCATGGCGAGCACTGCACGACCAGTGTTGCCAGTCGCCTAATAAGAATAGGCTACATAGGTATAATAACCAAGACTTTTTGTTTGCTACAGTTCAGAACTTAAAAAAAAAAAAATTCACCAACAAAAGCGGTTTTGATGCTGATAAATACAAATTAAAATTTAATGTTTATGAAATTCAAGGTTTTTAAGAGCCTTGAAAACAGACTTTCGATAATCGAGGGTGTTCAAGTTCTTCAAGGACCTGTGCGCACCCTGCAAATGTGGCAGTCCATGGGTGTTCGATATACGTGCGCACCATTCCTTTACTTTAGCATTGAATTTTAAAGATTTTTTAACTGTTTGGTATGTAGTAAATAATTCAATATATCCGAGTATGATACATCCGGGATCAACTGTATTAGACAACGCAAACAGCACACTGACACACAATACACGAAGGACCATGCAAGGTGGGACAACCTAGTCCTCGGTCAGCTCTACTGCGACCACCCACCAAGGGTGACGAAGAACAGAAAGGAAACAGAGAAACAGATAGAGATCACAAGCACTGTCTGAGAAGTCCAAGGCCGAGTCAGGCGTGCACGTGTGCGTCGGCTGATGGCAAAGTGCTATCAGTATGTGGAAGCCAACCACGTTAAGCATCTGTCACGGTTTCACAGTCATTGCCTTCCTCCTTGATCGTTGAAAAGGTGCATGCGGAGATTAACTCCCACCAAAACTACAAGCCGCTGATCGACAGTCAGAAAAAAGAAAAAAGGGAAACGAACAAAAATGAAAAAGAGAAAGGGGGGGGGGGGAGGCACTGAGTTGACGCCAGTTAATGGCGAATTCCACTGGCGGATCTGGAGCGGTGTGCCGAATGCATGAAGGAGCGAGAAAAATCCATTGCGGAGTAGCCCCATCCCAATCGACCAGTGAAAAATAAACAAGCTCCTGCAAGGACTGCAGCGAAAGTTGTCGCACGCATCCGGTTACCCAGGTTACCAACCTCGCATTGTACCACGGTGGGGGTTCTAGATGCTGCGACAACTGCACTTCTCTTTTATAAACGCACTTTACAGTGTGCAGGAGCGTAATGGATGTTTTGACAGTTACTCTTGGTGTTCAATGCCTTTTGATGGATTTAGTGGCCAAGAACACAGTGCCACAGGGTTACCAGACAGTGCTTCAAACAGCGCTGCAACAACTAATGTACCCTACTAATCCGGAAGTGACGGCACCAGCGAAATCTGGCTCTACGAGAGAGATCGATGCGGAGTGCTCCGTCACGGAGCGCGTTGCTTTAAATCTACTAGTGGAAAACGCAAACTTGCTCCGGATTTAGCAGTGGCTTGCTCAAAATCCGCCAGTGGAATTCACTACAGTCGAACCTCGACATATCGAACAGTGCGGCGATCGCGAAACAGTTCGATATATCCAGAATTCGATATAAAAGATCTGTAACATAAATAGGGCGCAGATAGGAAAGCCAGCAAAAGACGAAGACGAGGACAGTTGTTGGTGCTCGCGCTTGCTCCGCCTGAACGGCTGGTCGATTCAGCTTTGCTCTCTCCAATAAACGCCTCACTGGCTCAACGCTAAACGCGTACTATCAAGTGGTGGAGAGTGCTGGTTCTCTTTTCCATCCTGGAACTCCGTACCCGGACTCTACCTTCACCTTCAGCCATGACCGATGACGCTGCGCAGCAGAATGCTCCCGCCCCTCAAGCTATCCGCTGTTCCGGTGTTCCAAGGGAGCGCGACCCCGTGCTCTTCAACGGCACTGACGAGCAAGACGTCGAGGACTGGCTCGCTTCGTATGAACGAGTAAGCGTCAACAACAAGTGGGACGATAGAGACAAACTTGGCCGCGTCCAGTTCTACCTGCGAGGCGTAGCAGAGCTCTGGTTTAACAACCACGAGGCGGAGATTTCCAACTGGCCGGCTTTCAAAACCACCTTCGTTGACGTCTTCGGCCGACCGACAGTTCGCAAGCTCCGCGCAGAACAGCGCTTACGTGATCGCGCCCAACTGTCTGGTGAGTGCTTCACTTCCTACATTGAAGACGTCGTAAGCCTCTGCCGCCGCTTCAATCCTGTAATGTCCGAAGCTGATAAAGTCAAGCATATAATGAAAGGCATCGACGACGATGCGTTCCACATGCTAGTGGCCAAAAACCCTCAAACAGTTGCCGATGTCATACAGCACTGCCAGAGCTATGACGAGTTGCGGAAGCAGCGCATTGCAACTCGACGTCCCACTTTAGACTCGACCGCCACGTCTGCTTTGACCGTCGGTGCCATATCTGCGGACCCTGGTCTTTTAACGCAGCAGATACAGCAGTTTATACGAGAGGAAGTGGCGCGACAGTTGTCTCTTGCGCCATTTATCCCAAACAATACTCATGGGCTCGCCTCTTCTTTGCGACAAACCATCGAAGAGCAAGTATCCGAGGCGCTTCCTCCACCGCACCAGCCCCCCCCTGTATCCGCACCCTTGAGCTACGCCGACGTCGCGAGGAGGCAGCCATATGCGCTGTCCCACGTCGCGGATGCTGCCCATCAGCCAAACGTCATCTACGCACCGCGCGCTCCGCCAGCACCGCACGTGCCCCAGTATCGCCGTCCCGCAGTCTCGCCTAGTAATCCTTGGCGCACACCCGACAACAAACCAATCTGTTACTACTGTCACCTCCCCGGCCATGTCGAGCGTTTCTGCTACCGGCGCGTCCCTCGTCCAGCTACCGTTGACGAAGCCTACAGCTACGTCCGTACTGAGCCAGCACCGCCGCTTCCCTCCCACACAACTTCCGACACTTCTTCGCCTACTCGCCGAACCTTCAACACACGTCGGTCGCCCTCTCCACGACGACGTTCCATTTCGCCGATGGTTCGTCGTTCACCACCCGTCCAAACGGAAAACTGACCGCCGCAGTTCCGGAGGCAAGAACTGCGCCGCCGTCGAAATCTACAAGCCCTCGATCTCTGCCTGCTAACGAAATAATGGTATTCATTGAAGGTGTTGCCGTGCAAGCATTGGTGGATACTGGAGCCGCTGTGTCTGTGCTGAGTGAAGAAATGTGCCGCAAATTGAAGAAAATTACGATTCCGCTTTCCGACATCTCCCTGCGAACAGCAACCGCGCATCACATAAAACCTTCTATGGCATGCACGGCTCGGCTGATCATTCAGGACGTTTTGTATGTTGTAGAATTCGTCGTCTTATCACGTTGCTCGCACGACGTTATATTGGGTTGGGACTTCCTCGCCACACACCAAGCCGTTGTTGATTGTGCGCGTGGACAACTAGAATTATCAGCGACCTCTGACGTTGGCTCTAGCGGTTCCTCTCTTTATCGTGCGGTCGTCGCAGCAGACACTGACGTCCCGCCTTTGTCTTGTGTTCTTGTGCCGATCACTTGCGACTATGTTCCCTTCTCTAGCGCCATGTTCGCCCCATCCGAAGCATTTACCTCACGCAAAAACTTCCTTCTCCCCTATGCAGTTCTGATGATTGAAAACTCTTGCGGAACCATTTATGTCACGAACCCGCTTTCATCCCCAGCCACTTTATTCCGTGGTGAATGTATTGGCCGACTTGAGGACATTGATTCTGTTTGCGCCAGTAAAGTGCCCGACCACACGGCAAGTCTCGCGGTCGCTAGTATTAATCCCGCTACTACGTCCAACTCATCCTCCGCAGACGTCTTTCTTCCGTCAATTGATTCGGCGTTGTCTAGTGCTCACCGGATGGAACTCTTGAAACTCCTCGACCGCTATCGGAATTATTTCGACCACAATCAAACCACCTTGGGCCGAACATCTGCAACCGTTCATCGTATTGACACCGGAACCCATGCGCCCCTGCGCCAGCGTCCATACCGGGTCTCCCACGCTGAACGCCAGGTTATAGACGCCCAGGTGAACGACATGCTTAGTCGCGGCGTTGTGCAGCCCTCACACAGCCCTTGGGCCTCTCCGGTCGTACTCGTGAAAAAGAAGGACGGTAGCATCAGACTTTGTGTTGATTATAGGCGCCTTAACAAGATCACTCGCAAAGATGTTTATCCGCTCCCAAGAATCGACGACGCACTCGACTGCTTGCAAGGCGCAGAGTTCTTTTCTTCGTTGGATCTTCGATCGGGGTACTGGCAGGTGCCTATCGATGAAGCTGACCGCCCCAAAACTGCGTTCGTGACTCCTGACGGCTTGTACGAGTTCAACGTGATGCCTTTTGGCCTTTGCAATGCCCCCGCTACGTTCGAGCGTCTTATGGACAACCTACTTCGCGGTCTGAAATGGCACACGTGTCTCTGCTATCTGGACGACGTCGTAGTTTTTTCAAAAGATTTCAACACCCATCTCATGCGCCTCGCAGCCGTCTTGGATTGCCTTACAAATGCTGGGCTGCAACTGAATTTGAAAAAGTGTCATTTCGCCGCCCGGAAGCTTACCATCCTAGGGCACGTTGTCAGCAAGGACGGTGTTCTGCCCGACCCCGCAAAGCTTCACGCTGTCGCCGAGTTTCCTAAGCCGTCAACACTCAAGGAACTCCGGAGTTTTATAGGGCTATGTTCCTATTTTCGCCGGTTCGTCCGCAATTTTGCGTCGATAATAGCGCCTCTGACAAAGTTACTCGCTGACAGCCAAGGCATATCGGCGTGGTCTTCCGCTTGCGATGACGCATTCACAACTCTGCGTGACCTTCTGACATCCCCGCCGATTCTCCGTCACTTCGACCCCGATGCTCCTACTGAAATCCACACGGATGCTAGTGGAGTTGGCCTTGGCGCTGTTCTTGCTCAACGCAAGTCTGGTTTCGACGAGTATGTAGTCTCGTACGCCAGCCGAACTCTCACCAGAGCTGAAGCAAATTATTCGGTCACGGAAAAAGAGTGTCTGGCCATTGTTTGGGCGATCACAAAATTTCGACCGTACGTATATGGCCGTCCGTTTGACGTCGTGACTGATCACCACGCCCTGTGCTGGTTAACGTCGCTGAAAGATCCATCTGGCCGCTTAGCCCGTTGGGCATTACGTCTCCAAGACTATGACATCCGTGTCGTCTACAGGTCAGGCCGCAAACATTCAGATGCCGACGCTCTTTCCCGCTCTCCACTTCCCCATGAGTCTGGCGCTGCGTCTGCTTCCAGCTACGATTTGGTGTCACTTGCATACGCTGACATGCCGTCCGAGCAGCGCCAGGACCCTTGGATAGTCTCTATAATTGAGTACCTATCTCATCCGTCCCCACGTACCGCTCCCCGTTCACTGCGGCGCACAGCTCGACATTTCACCATCCGTGATGGCCTTCTGTACCGCCGCAACTACTTATCTGATGGGCGTAAATGGTTGCTGGTAATCCCTCGCCATCTGCGGGCCGATATCTGCGCCTCCTTTCACGCGGACCCACAATGTGCCCACGCCGGTGTAGTCAAAACATATGCACGCCTCCGGCTGCGCTACTACTGGCGTGGAATGTACCGCTTTGTCCGACAGTACGTACGTTCATGCTCCCAGTGCCAACGTCGGAAGAGCCCATCTAACATAATCACTGGACCACTTCAGCCACTGCCATGCCCATCCCGACCTTTTGACCGTATCGGAATTGACTTGTATGGTCCCCTTCCGTACACACCTGACGGCAACCGCTGGGTGATTGTCGCTATTGACCACCTGACGCGCTATGCCGAAACTGCCGCGCTGCCAGAGGCCACAGCACGTGAAGTCGGCTTATTCATCCTTTACAAACTTGTTCTTCGCCACGGCGCGCCTCGTGAGCTACTCAGCGATCGCGGACGTTCGTTCCTCTCTGAAGCCGTCGAAGCCCTCTTGCGTGAATGCAACGTTGTGCACCGTACAACCAGCGCATACCATCCACAAACCAACGGAATGACTGAGCGCTTCAACCGTACGCTGGGCGACATGCTCTCCATGTACGTGTCCGCTGATCATACCAACTGGGATCGCATATTACCATTTGTCACGTACGCCTACAACACCGCCACTCAGTCTACAACAGGCTTCTCTCCCTTCTTTCTTCTTTACGGCCGCGAACCTTCGTCATTTATGGACACTATTCTTCTGTATCGCCCGGACGCGTCCGAATCCACGCCTCTATCGGAAGTCGCCACGTATGCCGAGGACTGCCGACAGCTCGCTCGTTCCTTTACCGCTGAAGACCAAGTGCGACAGAAAGACCGTCATGACCAAAACCTGCCTTCACAGTCATATTCGCCAGGAGCATTGGTGTGGCTTCGCGTTCCCTCGTCCGTTCCTGGCCTTTCCGCGAAGCTACTTCCCAAGTATCACGGCCCTTACCGTGTCCTACGTCAAGCATCTCCGGTAAACTATATTATTGAGCCAGTCGACCCATCCACAGACCGCCGCCGTCGGGGCCGCGAAACTGTTCATGTCGACCGCCTGAAGCCGCACTATGACCCGCCCGTTGTACCTGTTCCTTAGGTCGCCAGGATGGCTCCTCTTCAGCGGGGGAGTAATTGTAACATAAATAGGGCGCAGATAGGAGAGCCAGCAAAAGACGAAGACGAGGACAGTTGTTGGTGCTCGCGCTTGCTCCGCCTGAACGGCTGGTCGATTCAGCTTTGCTCTCTCCAATAAACGCCTCACTGGCTCAACGCTAAACGCGTACTATCAGATCAAGTAAAAAATGCGTCAAAAACTTGTGGAAAGCAACCAATGAACCAATCATGGTGCAGTAAATACTCACTTGAAGATTCAAACAAAGCATTTATTGCGTTAGCTTAAAATACTGAAAAAGGGTAGCCTGCTTTTTGTTGGCAATGGCGTGTTTGACGACTGCGTCCTCAATGTAATCCAGGCGATCCACAAGTGATAGACCGGTGCCTTCAATCGCGCCGCAGTGGCGGCGCACAAGGGCCACAGCAGCTATGACCTCAGCTGATGTAGGGAGCGGGGCATCATCAGCGCTTGCGGGATCCATCTCGGCAGCGTTTTCATTTGGCTGCTCAGCAGTAACTTCGGCGACGATCTCCACATCTGTCAGCTCCGCTGTTGTACCAGTGCTGTCGTCACCTCCAACGAAGTAGTCGATGCACATGCTTTGCGGCTCGGCACCAACAAAGCTCTCCAGCTTGCTCCACGTTTCGGCGAGCTCGCTTTCTTCATCTGTGCATGCCAACCCAGCTTCCTCGGATTCTTCCACTGATGCCTCGTCAGTGCAGCCAGCGAAGCCCGCATGCTGAAAGCAGTTGGCTATCGTCGACTGCTTGATGTTATCCCACGACGCTTTCAGCATTTGGATGGCGCCCAAAAGATGATCTTCAGGTCTTGGCCCATCCGGAGCTTGACAAGCAAAATTTCGATCAGCCGATGCTTGTAGATGGACTTAAATGTGCGAATAATGCCCTGGTCCAATGGTTGCAGCTTCGAAGTTGTGTTAGGCGGCAGAAATACCACTTCGATGTTGCTCAGCTGGGCATCGGTGTGGTGTGCCGTGCAGTTGTCGACAATAAGGCATACCTTCCGTCCTTGACGCGCCAGGTCCAAATCCCAAGCCTTCAGCCACTTGAGGAAAATATTCCTCGTCATCCACGACTTCTTGTTCCAGGCATAAGTCACCAGAATATTGGGGCAGTTCCGCATGCACCTCGGGGATGCCAATTACAAGTGGCCGCAGCTTCGTGCTTCCATCCATATTGGCAGCCAAAAGGACCGTCACACGGGCCTTGCCTTGCTTGCCCCCGTGGCACCTGTCCCCGCGAGTGTCCAGCGTTTGTCGCGGAAGCATTTGCCAGAATAGGCCCGTCTCGTCAGCAGTGAAGATTTGGTTCGGCTCATACTTGGCGAGAACTTTGGGCCACTCGTGATCAAGCCACTTCTGAATTTCTTCATCATTGGTGTCCTCGCTCTCTCCCGACACCGTCTTCCCGACAATGTCGAAGTGAGTCTTGAATCGTTGCAGCCAACCGCTGCTCGCATTGAAATTCTTGGCGCTGAGAATGAATGCAAAGTTCTTTGCCTTCTGTTGCAACATCGGTCCCGATATAGGAATATTTCGGGCCCTTGCGTCGATGAACCACTTATAAGCGACTTCTCAACATCTTCGAAGGCAGCTTTGCGTATACAACGCGCGCCCGAGTGCCGACTCTTCTCGGCCTTGGCCTTTATGTCGCCTTTGTTTTTGAGCAGAGTACTCAATATGCTCCTTGGTATGCCAAACGCTTCTGCGACGCTCGACTTCTTCTCGCCATTCTCCACGCGCTGGATTGCTTCTAGTTTAGCAGCAAAAGTAAGGGTCATCCGTTTCTTAGCATTTGCAGCCATCGTTACACCACGACGTGCGACAGGCCTAACTCCACACACACGAACACTACAAGGCTACGAGCACAACAATCGATGCGACGACGGGGAGGAGCTAGTCCAACAAGTGCAGTGCGTCGACGCTGCTAGGATATACGGCGTGCGTACGCTGCTACGTTCAAGTGGCGCTCTCGGCACCATCGATGTGTGCAGCAGTCATAAGCGCCCACCACACTACCGCTAGTTTTGACAGTGTTGCGGGAAAGCTCGCCGCCTGTCAACGGAGCGCGGGCGGTCTGGGATGGCCGAGTTCGATATATCCATTATGCGTCAAACTTCGTTCAAAATAAAAAATTAAAAATGCATGCGATTTCCCGCGTGATATAGGAACCATTCGATATAGGCAATAATTCGATACATCCATGTTCGATATATCGAGGTTCGACTGTATAAGTAATCGGCTGCCACCCCCAACAAGCCAGGAGTAAGGGGCACAGGGTCCCTGAGAAAAGCAAAGTGTCGTGCAGCAGCTGTGGGCATCAGGATATCCACACTGTGTAGCATCAGAACAGGATTACAGACATGTTTAGTGACTCTGGAAATGCCAGTGCGACATTAAACAGATTTCAAGCATTTCTTCTCTCACATTTCCCTGTTTTAACAGTGAAGCTGTTTAATACTGGTGTCACAAAGGCGCTTCGAAGGCCTTTCGATAGTCTATCGAGATAGAGTATCGACTCGACAGTCATCTAAACCGCCTGTGTAGCAGCTCAAACATGACTTTTGAGTCGATGGACAGTCGGTTCGAAGGCCTTCGAAGCACCCGTGTGACACCAGTATAAGCTTTTCATAATTTGTAGTGTCATAAAATATGACCTTGAAATGGCCTTGTCTAGCCATCAGCACAACCTTGTATGGCCTCGACATCATGCTACATAACGTAACATGACGTCACGACACACAACCGGAAGAAGAATGAAATATGACCTTCAAATGACCTTGCCTAGCAACCAAGCGACGCTACATCTATGAGCATAACCCTGCATGGCTTCGACATCATGCTACATCGCGTAACATGATGTGACAACGACACGTGACTGGAAGAAGATGACAGACATGGCCAGAAAAGAAGAACAAGGAAAAGACAAAAAAAGATAATGACGACAATGAAGAAGACTGGACTAGCCAAATGCCCATCAGCTTCGCTGCTTTCACATTCTCAGTGTTACTGTGTACTAAACTGAGAGCAGCACTACAGAAAATAAATAAGTGAATGCTCACATTCTTGGTGATGACTAGGGCATCCTGCATGAGGTCCACCAGGGGGACAGAGGTTGCTACACTGTAGAAAGCATAGGCTGCCCGCAGTACCTTATGTACAGCATGGTGCATCACAGTGGATGGCAGAGAGTAGAAACTCACAAAGTCCGTCAGTGTCTGGTTCTCTCCCTGTAACACATGCAAGGGCGAGGCATGACACTCTTGTACCGAATTAGCCAGTTTAACATTATTTTTTTCTATTTAAGATATCCCAGTGTGTTAAAATAAATGTGCTGCTCAACCCAGGGCCAGTCCAGAACAGCTTTGTCCCTTGCCAGAGAACTCGCACAATGCTAGTGGCATGTACACAAGCACATCTAATGCAAAATAAAGGGGAGCCAAGGTACAAATGCTGCTCATGATCACAGGATTCAACACAAAATTTGTGCGATCAGAGAGGCTTCTTCCTATTCCTGCACGCACACACACGCACAACATTCCCCTCACAGAAGAAGCACGTCATGCATGTGGCTCACCAGGTGACACACTCATCTCCCATGTGAGTGACGTGCAAACTGCTCATTATAAAAGGTTTGTATGGCTTATGTTGCCTGCAAAGGTGAGGCTCGCAATTGCTCGTTTAAGCCTCCAGTATGACACAAGTTACAATGGCCCGGGGAATGAAAAGAATACTTTCTCTATCACAATGTGTGATTTACAAGCCTAAATTGTAAATAGCCCCACAGAAACCTCACTATATAAAAAATTTACAGCATGCAAATGAATGAGAGACAACGAAGAAAAAGACAACACAAGCCCTGCTTGCAAATGGCGATTTATTGACACATACACAGTATTTAAATGCACAATACATGCAAAAATGAACATGTGCAGAGGGGCCAATGGAAACCAACCAAAATGCAAATAAACAGTGTATCACGTACATAAACAAAATGTCAGGCAAACATGACGCTGAAATTCTTTTTGATTTAAAGATACAGAGGTTTGGCTGATGCATGAAACGCCCTCCTTTTCAATAAAGTATACCTCAACAAGGTATCTGATCGTCTGATTTTTGTGTGAAAAGTATCGTTGTATCAGTGAAAAAGGGGCGTGAACCCACACATTTTGCAGTGTGACGGAGGATTAGCATATATACATGTCTACAAGGATCCAGCATGTTCTTTCAGACGTACACGCAGGCAGTGCCCCGTCTGCCCTATGTACACCGTTACCACACGGAAAAGCATGATATGGGTATCCAATATACAACACCAAGACCGCGCGGAATTGAAACATCCCTGTGGTTCACACCACACTTACCCAATGTCGGTCCCTTGCCTAATTTATTGTTGGCTGTAAATAGTACGCAAATGCCCCCCCATAACATGATCCCGCAGTTTTCAGTCCATGTGTCTTCCTCATGTCTCGTTCATTATTGCGCTATAGATTTTTTTCATATGATGTTCTACTAACCTGCCTAACTTGCAGTCTTGTGTCAGAAACCTTACCACACAGACAAGAGTTGTAGAGATGAAACTGCGTATTGTTGGTGACAACTTAAGATTAAAAACTAAAATGTAATGCTGTCCATTTGTAGATATGCGCTTCCAATAACGGTCACTATGCTTCATGGTGCAGTGGTTAAGGAGAACCAATGAAGCACGGCTTTGTTTCCCGTGACGAGAGGTGAGGCACTGGTGAGCTGGGGACTGTCCACGCCGTGAACCCAACTCGACGAAGACGTTTGTTTTCTCGAAAAGAAGTATATTCATACTGCTACCCACACCTACCTCTGCCTCTGCACCGTCACTCATCATTTAACGCAACTAAGCTTGTGGTTGTGCTGTCTTTGAACAGTACCGATGCAGCGGGCATTCAGAACGTGTTTTACAGCATTTTATTGCATGCCAACATGCAGTGGCAGTTTACAGTGTGGTATGCATTTCTTGTACTGCTCAGATGCACCATTCAGACCTGCATTAACGGGGGACATAGGCTTTAGGCCACAGAAACTGGCAAAAAATCTATTTTTGAGAAATAGCATTTTTTGAATCCACATTTCTTGCTCTCCTTATCTGGGAAGTTTCCTACCTCTAAAGTCCACATTTCAGTTGTAATATCGATTTAAGGACATATGGGGCCCCTGATCTTTTTGCCTGTGTCAATGTCAAAATGACAAACATTCAATAATTCCACGCGCTCATTCCACTTTGAGTGCCTGCTAATGGTAGTCTCCTAATGGTTCACAAGTATGCATGTGTATGCATATTTGTGACTCTCCACAATGAAATGTCACATTTGCTTGTTTTTATTTTCTCAAAATATTAATTTTGCATACCAGCAAGCTTGCAATCCCAATGTATGAGTGGCTATCACAGATGGAAGAATATTTCTTTTTGTAGCATGAAGCTAAATATTTGGAGCATACAACATGTCAAGCAGATCTAAAATTTTTGGGGAAACATTTTTTTTAATTTGTCCTTTGCATGACAGCTGGATGGCCATGCTCAAAGCAATGCAATAGAAAGTAAGAAATAGCGACTCACAAAAGTGCTTGCGTTGCTGTGAGCCTTGTGCTTTCCGATATTGAGCTATATGTAATTTGTATATTTTTGCAAGGCTGCTATTTGTCTATTGTTTTAACAACGAAGGTTGTTTTCCTCATTACATAATGAAATAACTGACGAACAGCCAATATAACTGCATTTTTAGAATCAGGGCAAAGAACTTAGCAAGCATGCCAGCTTTTATTAATTTTGGTTCAGAAACAAATATGGACAGCCTCAAGTCCCACATTACCCCGTAAGATTGCCATACACAATGTCATCGTGTTCCTTCACAGCATCAATGCTTAATGCAAGTGTCTGTGTACGACTGGCCACCTGCAAAAGCCTTCAAAATAACATTGGCACAGTTGCTACATACAATGCTTTATGGTTACGACAGTGATATTTCTATGTTTATTGGGATGTCTCTGCGTTTTGATGTTTATCTGGACACAACCAGCAAGCCTTCGGGATCCCTTCCATACTTCGCTTTGATTCAAAGTTGTCAAAGTTACGTAACACTGCGGTGTAATGCGGGTATAGGAGTTTCATAAAGACAAAACAGCTGAAAAATCATGTTAGCAATATCTTTGCTGCGTCTTCCAAAGACTAATATGTATGATTAAATTACTTTAGAAGTTTAGATAAAATGCTGTACAGTGAACTCCCGTTAAAACTAACTCGGTTATAACGAATTTTCAGATATAACGAACAACATAGGTATGTTTGTTTGGTTTCCCATAGACTCAATGCAAAAGAAATCCTCTTAAGACGAACCCACTCACAGGTAACCTTCTGTTTAGAGGAACTTTCCCAGTGCTGTGGACAGCTGCTTCTAGTTTATTGTAGGAGGCCCCAAGGGATGGATACCTGTGTTCTTTTGTTGTCTCCCCACCAAGGAGAGTACAAAAGAACCAAAGAGGAAGTAAGCAAAGCCACTGGGGTGCCAGCAATAAAACTACAGAGTTTTTTTGTGGGGGCCCCAAGTGCTAAGGGCACACTGCCTTCTTGGGCCCTTTTGTTGTCGCCCCACCTCCTGTTCAGCACCCACAGAGAGAGTACAAAGGAACACAAGGCAAAAGAATCCAAGAGGGCTTACACAGAGACTGGGTACTAGAATAAAGTTGGGCCCCCTCTTCCCCCCTCACCCTCAACTAGTAGAGCGGTGGTAAAGCAAAATAAAAAACAAAAAGGGAGGTCCAGGGGGCTCCCACAAAGGGGAAAGGAAAAGGGGGCGGATATAAAGTGAATGCTGCTTTTTATCCACAACAACAAAGTGTACACATTAGACCTTTTGGCTGATCAGCACCTCCCGAGGCAAGTGCAGGAAAACTGCCCTGAAGAAAGACGGGCCTAGTTTCTAGTCTGGGCAGTAAAGGTGTCCTTGCGGACATGAATTCGTATGTGAGTATCCGCAAAGATGCTCCACAATGCCTAACACATTGACTGGCAACACAACTGACATGCTCACTGAAGAAGTGCTTGAAGTGCTTTCGAAGAATATGGGAGGTAGCTTGTGCCCGGTTAACTTCTCTAATAAACAACCTTTCCCAGCAGCATGAAGACACTGGAGGATACTTAAAATCATTAGATGAAATGTTACTTATGGCTGCTTGCCAGTGCTTGACAGTTTTCAAGTTGGTTAAAAATAGGGTTTCATTTGCAATTTTTTCCCAATTGCAAGTCTACTTGACTGACTTTTTGAAGTAAGGTGTTTGTTTGGATCCACCTGGGCACGTGGCCAATCCATTCTTGGAGGCACTTCTGATAAGACGAACTTCTGATAAGACGAACAAATTGTCATGGTCCCCTCGAGTTCGTCTTAAAGGGAGTCTACTGTATATTATGTTTATGTAGCATAATAACACTGCTCAAGACGTTGCCTTTGAGATGGGCATGTTTTAATTGCAGACTCCAAGATACCTGTGCGGGAAGAAGTGGTTAAATTAAGGATAAATATACCTCTGCTGGCCTCAAATTCCATGCCTTTATAAAGGATATTGTTCGACTTTCTGGCCTTTATTTAAAAATTATTGCAGCACTGTAAAATGCACTTTTCATACAGTGAAATTGTTCTCGTTGTGTGGGAACTACTTCCTCTGTTGTACAGAGGCACGCAAAAAGAGTGCAGTGAGGCGCCACAGGTGGAGCTTATACGTACTCTTAGGTATTAACTGACTTAGTAGGACATGCAAATTTAACAAGGACTCAACACATACAGTGTGTTAACAGTAGCATCAGTACATTAAGCCCATGAAAATGATAATGACTGGCGAGGATTTATAAGCCAAAACCACAATATGATTATGAGCCACAGCGCAGAGAAGGGCTCTGGGAATTTCTACCACTTGGGTTTCTTTAACGTGCTTATCTAAGTCCGAGTACATAAGCCTCTAGCATTTTGCCACTGTACCACCAGATGGCTAAGGCCCATTAAAGGACATGCAAAATAGCAGCACAAACAGAATTCAATTAAGACATTACAAAACAATAAAGAAGGCAATACAGTGCAGCCAAGTATTCAAAGTCAAATCAAATGGCCTGTCACAGGCCAAACCAGCAAGTGGTGCAAGCACGACTGCTCACCTCTACAACATAGCTGTCGACAATGTCAGGGCGTGGCAGAAACCAGTGCCTGAATTCCTCCTTAGTGAACACAGGGGCAAGGTCAAACTTCTCCAGGTACTGGAAGAGAAAAGCACCTTCCACAGTGAACAATTTAAGGGGGAAAGAAAGAGAGAGATCAATTCAAGCTAAGCTACTGAACTTCACGAAAAAAAAGTTACTGCTGATGAGGGTGTCTACTGCAGCCAGAAAAGCCAAAGGCAGAACAGCTGGTAATATTGCCATAACAGCCCCCGTTGGCTTGGTAGAGATGAGCGACCTTGTAAATGTTTGGCCCTCTAGTTAAGTGCTAAAAATAAAAATAACTCACATTGTATACTTAAACAAGAGTATTGTCAAATCCAAATACCTAGTATAACCACTCAGTTTGCATGTAACAATATGCAACAATATTATATTAGAGATGTGTGAATTGTAATATTCTGAGTGTAAAGTACATTCAAATACATGATGTTTGAGTGCAGATTGAATCAAATACTTTTCAAATAATGCCTAAATATTTTTTAAACAATACCATGTTACATTACAGAGAAATGTACTAGTAAACATGGAAAAAAAAAATTTACTGCACGACTAGTGTGCTCCCACAGTGTCGTCCTATGACGAAGAACAATCAAGTCCTAAAGAAAGCAGTTCAACTGTACATATGCATGAACTTCGCCAGAGCACGCAAGTGCTAACTTCATTGCAGTACATGGGTGTTAGCTTTGCCACTGTATAATACAAGTGCTAGGTTCGTGGCAGCACTGTTGCTAGCTTCAGAGAAATACACAAGTGTTAAAGGGACTGTCTACCGCTCAGAAAATTTTTTAAGATTGTGGTAAAATTGGGCAGATCGTGCGTCACATTTACGAGAACGAGCACGCTTTCACCCCACAAAAAAGGAATTATGTTTTTAATTTCGCTCTGAAAGTGGTGCAAAAAACGCCGCTAGCGACACCCAACAGCATGTTCGTCATTTTCCAAGTGTACGAGAACCAGACCACGCAGGTATGCATACTCTGCTGAAAAACTATTATGTACGTCTTACAAGCGTACTTCACCCTATGAGACACCTCGTTATAGCGTGCAAGAGCAATTTGTTCTTTTTTTCGCTGCTTTCGGGGTGGCGCTTCCTTCGAATTCGTCTGCCTGTACTGGCGCTTTTTGTGCATGCGGCGCTGCATGTCCGAGGCGCACCCCCACGCTCCGACTTCCCCTCGCCTCTCCTCCTCGACGTTGCCTCTGGAATGTCGACCTTTCCTGTTGAGAAGCCTCCCGTGCCCGGAAGGGTTTCCAGGGAGACGATCACGCGTCATGCGCGGTAACCAATGTTGCTGGCATGCCTACACTAGAAAAGGAGCGACTTTGCAGATTAAAAAAAATTGTGCTTTAATAATTTCTACTCAGTTTCTGGAGAGACCACTGCACGCTTGGACACTTCGAAAGGTACGCTTTCTATTGAGCCAGAAAACGGGACAGCGATGAAGGACGGTAGATGGTCCCTTTAACTTTGCTACACTAGTGTTAGCTTTGCTGCAGTACACAGGTGGTTGCTTTGCCGCAGTATGTGAATGCAAGCATCTCAAAAGTGCTAGCTTCGCTGCAGTGCAAGAGTGCTATGTGGTGAAGCAGACACGTGAGAATGAGCCACTTTCTATGCGAAAGTGCATTATGCCCCTTAATAACAAAATCTGAATAGCTTGAATAGAAATTTAATTGCAAGTCAAATTGAACAGTAAATGCTATTTTAACGTTATCTGAAAGTTCGGCTATTCGTGCACCCCTAATTGTTAAAGGAGTACTGACACCAATTTTCGAAGCTGAGTTCACTCCACCATACAACTCTCGTATATGCGGAGACAGCTCTGAGCAAATGTTAAGCTCTGGAAATGCTGATAACATATTTTAATTTGACGTCAAAGTCAATATTCACATGGCGTGCCTACTGACATCGACACTGACGTGACGTCAGGCTACAGTCCAAATTTTGGTGACTTCACGCAGCAGTATGGCAAGTTGTGATGACGTCAGGTACAAAAACATGCAAAATGGCCGCTTGCGCGTCACTCTCGGTCGTCTGCTCTCCCCGTTCAGTCGCCGTATAGCTGAGAGTGCCCGTGAAGCGAGCGAGCAAGGTCGAATTACCCTCTATCGCCGTGTGTGCCCACGTATAATCGAAAGGCAAGCTCGCTATGGTGCCGGCATTTCGCCCCTGAAATGCGGCGGAGGTCTCGGAGGCCACCTTAACTTATCGCGGCCTCCGGAGCCATGCCGACACCCACCGTGCGTGCCGTACGTTGCATCTTGCATTGTGCCGAAGTATTTGCTGTCGTCACGGAGTCGCTGTACAAAATTTTGTACATCATAGACCCCGCGCTTGCTGAAGGCGCCGTGCACGAGAGACCACTGGGCGAAAACGTCATGATTTTTTGTGGGAGCACATCACGAGGAGCTCATTACTATGCGCATACTGTGTCGTGACGTCAGGGTACAGTAGGAACCGAAACCATCTTTTAAAGGCATGCAGTAAAATAAATTTTAATGGCGCGCTCACAGTTTACCAGCACGTTTTCTGGGCTCTGGAGGGCTTGGCCTTTCATTTCATGCAAAAAAAACGCCAACTGAAAATTTTCGTGGCAGTACTCCTTTAAGCTTTGTTGGAACACAACCGATGTAGTTACGTTTTGCATTGTTTTACAAGCTTGACGCATTACAGCCCTAATGGCTATTGTGCCACCAAAACTTAAATGTAATGCCTCACGTTGCTGAACTTTGTTTATGCAGAAAATTGAAAAACCAAACATCCTTGTGGCTAAACTTAACCCCATGGTGCTGACAGCTGCACTATAATAAATGGATACTCTTTGAGAGTACAGATTGTGCCTTTGAATTGCAGCATGCATTCATAATGTGAAAAAAAAGAAAAGGGCATTTCTGTTGCTTCTAACTATTTTTCTCCACACATTCACACAATGTACACGGTAATAAGCATGTTTTAAAAGTAGCACTGTCGTAATGTTCACCGACTAAAATGTTGCTGCTGGGATGTACTTTAACACTCTACAGTTATTTTCCCTACCTTTTCCAGCAGAGCATGTGCTTGTGCAGTGTCCGATTTTCGGAATTGCCTAAACCCAGGTGTCTTTGGCTTCTAAAAGAGTAGAGAAAGAAATTACACAAATAATCCAACTTGAAACACAAACAGCGCAGGAAACCTCCCATGGGCAACAATAAACACCTTATAACCTGGCCAGTGTTGGTGTGGCTGTTAACAGTGGCTGAGAAAGTGCCCTGAATAGTTTAGCATCAAATGTCTAACCTCGGGCAGCCGGTAGAGCTTGAGTGTACGCTGCATGGTCATGTTGCGGCTCAAGTGGGAGAAGCGAACATCTATTAGCTTCCGTGGGTTGAGTGATCGGTGCCAGTACCTGAGGACAAAAAAAATTAGTTTCGTGGGGTACCCAAAATGCATCCTCGCCCTAAATTGCAACCACCTTAAATTAAAGGGCAACTCTGGCGATTTTTCAATGTCCACTGATCTTAATGAAATTTTAAAATATGTAGTCCCCTCGGTACTGTAATCATATACACTGAACCAGACGGTTGGAAGTCATTTAGTTTTCCTGGAAATGAATTTTAAAAACTTCTAGCAGATTCCCGTGCGGGCCATGTTGTGTTTTTGACGTCATCACCTTCAACGCTGCCTACCCAACCCTGTGGGCCGTTAAAAGCAAAACAGCGATACTTCAGCGCTCAAATCGTCACTGTAAAGTTCAGAAAAGCTGCATAACTCAATAAATCATCGGATGACCTCGCCACTGCCAGTTTTCTGGCACCAGTTTTCTGATCGCAGGGAGGCTGTGATGTCATCGCATACGCTGCATGAAGCAGCGTCTACCCGTTTCTGTTTCAGTTTGAACATGCGTTTCAGTCAGTAATTTAAAATTATTGGTGCGTTTCTGAGCAAACTGAAACACCCTGGCTGCTACAGTGCTAACAATACCATTCAAAAATGTTGATACAAAACACGGTGAAAAAGCTGCCAAAGTTGCCCTTTAATAAATCAAATTTAGTACTTTAGCACACAAAAGCCATTCTTTATACAACATATTTTTGCTAATTTCACAGTAACAGGTTGTTTACTTAAGACAATCAAAGCCAAACTTCCATTTCCTGAACTCTTTAACCAAAACCTCAGGTAGGACGCAAGCTTGGTGTCCTGAATTTCAAAGTAATTTATCATTTGGCTAGTGTTGTGCAGTGCACGTTGTTGAAAATTGTTTGAATACATCACCTACATGTACAGACAAAAATGATCTATGTATGAGAGGAAACCATCAAAACTCATGACATGTTGAACTAGGGCAGGAACATCAAGGCACTGTCACTGCCCATCTTTCTTTATATATATATAAATGCGGAAGGACAGGGGGGTTGGGGTATCACACCTAATGTAAGAGTGACACTGTCGGTATTCTAAGGTAATTTGTCAATGAAGTACAATCAAGTATTCTATTTTTAGTGTACTTTCAAGTGCAACTTGTACCGCAGCTTGCCAGCTCACCTGCAAGTTCCAATGGGTTTCGGCAAAACTACACCAGCTGTGTAGACAGCCTGAAAGATGCCACGACGGTTGACCCGCCTTGTGATCTCCCTGATCAGCACAGGTGCCACCCGCTTGGAACGTAGCTTCTTGTGCACACACAAGAAATTCACCTCAGCCATACGCTGTGTACTGCACACAATGCAACCAGACATTTGCACAGTAAATCAATGAATAATTAATTGATCAATCTTTATTTAAATACGTAAAGACAAGGAGCAACCCCATAAAAGCTGCTGCACTGGGCAGCTTAACAGGGCTGCTGTCCGAAGTTTGACACCAATGGCAGGAGCACAAAGTATCATATATATTGGATATGCATTCACATTAAAGTTACATTAAAGAAGGCAAAAGAAAACTAGCCGGAATAAAGTGGAATGCTAGGATAAACTGCAAAAGCACAAAAGGTAGTCTGCAAAGAGACCAGTCGACAACCACATACTTCCAAGCCAAACTGTTTCTAACCCGCGGCCATATACCCTCAGACCTGCTCATATCGAATTATTGTCAACATCATACAATTCTCACATATCATCAGATTCCATTCGAACTACACTTGAGCCTCGTTATAATGAAGTCAAAGGGAGACATGGAATTACTCTATTATATCCATTATTTCACTATAACCATTACTGACCTTAAAGGAGTACTGACACGAATTCTTGACATTCTCGTATTGTTGCTGTAAATGAAAGCACTGGCGTGGAGAACCCCAAAAACAGTGTCATAGTGCCCCGCAACGCAATGAATATATTTTTAATACGGCTCCCTTAAAAGCTGACTTTCGGTTTCGATTTCGAGGGGGCGGTTTCCTAGTGACGTATCAACGTAGTCGGACGACGTCTGAGTCACGTAGGGACAGAAATTCTTCATAGCGTCACTGCAACTCTGTCGTCTTTGGTCAATTACACTTGAGGCACGCAAACAACGGCGATTTCACGATCGTCCAGTGACTCTGACAGCGATTTCGGCGATTTTTAAGAGCCCGTGTTCATACGTCATCGTAGTGTCCATTGCAATGGGGCTGGCTTGCTGTGCTGGGCGACGAAAACTTTAAAACCAAATTAAAATATTTTGTACGTGTTTCCTGGCTTCCGTGTGCGGAGGGCGTTAAGAATACATGGCTCGGAAACGAAAAATGTATATTTTACGCCGCCGCAAAATCGTGTCAGTACTCCTTTAAATGCAATATTTACAATTTAGGTGCAAAAATTTTAATGTGCCAATAAGGAGACCGCGCTGTGAAGCTGCGCATGCGATGAAGTTTTATAAAGGAAGCATAAAAAAAAAAAAAATGAAGACAGCTACTTATCAGTGCCGACCAAATCGGCAGCCGGCGTGACAGGGTGCAGTGATTGTCCTTCGCTTCCGTTTAGTGCGCAGCTCATCCAAGTTACCGTGAAACCGGCGAAACAGCGACACTGTTGAACAGTCAGTAACGAAACTATGCTCACTGTGAACGAGCAGCAGGCGGTGGACTACTGAGTGCACTCTCTTCACCACTACGACACACATGGTAGATAGGGCAACCAACATCACCACGCCAGTGCTGGTTTGGCCAGCTTGCGGTGCCCAAGGTCTCCATGTTGCCTATGAACTCTTGGAGGCCATGCCCAGCCGCATCAGCGTTCAGTAGTGTTAGCGGGCGACCGTAACGAGAGAAGTGGATGCACTAATTTCTTACCACCGTGCGCAAGACACAGCTCACTAAGCATGGCCTCCGAGATATCCTCGCGGCAATCTCGGAGGCCATAAAGAAGTGGGGAGAGCAAGTGGGGACTGCAACAGGTCGGAGGTAGGCAACAGCACATATTGGTGTGTGCCGCTGCTTGCGTGTGCCTACAGTGGGAACGTGTGGCAGTTTCATCGGGCTGCGGGATTTTTTAATCGACGCGCCGATCACCACAGGAGGCACCATTTCTGGCGAACACGTGTGCCATTTTCGGTTTCAAAGATATTAGTTCGTTACATCCACTGAAAGGTCAACTTTACTTCGTTAAAACAAGGTTTTAAATGCATGCACGTCTATGGAAATTTCAAGGGAATTTTATTTACTTCGTTATATCCATTATTTTTTTATATCCCATTACGTTTTCAATGAGATTCCAGTGTATTTCTTGATTGACAACAGTCCAAACACAATGATCCTGAAGGCACGTTGACTTGCTTACCACTCCATAAATGTGCTCATCGCCATCATTCACTGCCCCACTTGTCCTACCTCATTTTCCTTCAGGCAACCGCACTCAACCAGGGGTACCATACCTTACCTTGCATCACAAGCTCTCGGTTTGCTACAACACAGCTCTCTCCCCTCAACCCATCAGCCCCAACACCCTTGTCAAAACACGAAGCTGTAGGTGAAGGGAGATGTAGTGGATCCAATGATCCATCCTATTATCCTGCTAGAGCACCAGCTGGTGGGGTTACTCTAAATGAAGCAACTGTTGCTTTACTGCTTTACCACATAGCAAAGTCTGCACCGCTGTGGTGCCAACATAGCCGACACATCCTTGGTAGAATCCCTCTCAAAGTGTACATAGGAGCACGAGGTATGTTTTAAGATTCTCTACTGCTGGTGATGATTGTAACAACTAGATCTCTGTGCTTGCCAAGCAGATGGCCGCTGAGAATGCTTGACGGTCTCTACAATGCTACAGTTCTGTAGCAATGGCATGGTGTGCTGCTACAGGAGACTCAGCGTCTCTGTCACCTGTGCCCTTCCTAGGGTGTGCAGCTCATGGCCTGGTGAAGTGTATGCAGTGACTACACTCCTTGCAAAACGCGTGCCAAGGAAGATCTCAAGTGTATGCCAGCCCCAGTTTTTTTAGGTTAAAGCAGAACACCTGTAGACCCTGCTTCATGATGCATATGTGACAATTGACCATTTGTCGTGCCAGCCTGCTGGACAAAATGTGACAGTTGCAAAACGTTTCAGCATTTCAGGAGATTGTTGTGATGGCACTGGTATGCCATGGCAACAAAAAACCTGAACTAATTTTTATGCTTGGTGCTGCAAGCAGATGCAAGAGCCCTGGAAACATGATACATTTGTCAATAACTGTGACCAAGAATTTGTGGCATCGAGGTATAGATGACAAGGGTCCAATAAATATTGATACTAAGCTCTTCCATGGGACCTTGTGGACACCGATTCCACGGAGTCTCCTGGTGCACACTGTTACACAGCAAAGCGCTGCACATCCTTTGATATGTCCACCTGCATGCCCACCCAAATGAACTGTCCCATGGCATGTCTCATGGTTTTCAAAAATCCAGTTTGGCCTGAACTGGTCATGCACCATTTTTGATGCCAGATGCTGAAGGTGGCCAGATTGCCGCGGTACCGCCTTGTTGCCTCTTTGCTGAACAAACAGCCCACTTGGCCGCCTGGCCGCAGTTTTGCTGTCTCCACCGTATGATGAAGTAGAGATAAGGTAAAAACTTGGAGGCTCGGTCCTTTGGTCCACACCCTTTTGTTTGTGGCAAATGAGTTCTGTGGAAACCCGCAAGGTGGAGTAACGTTTATGAAAGGGAAAATTAGCAGCCACCCGTTTGTAGCACAAGGCTAGAAAGATATCCATACGGATTTCTCAGAAATGAAAGCTTCCTAGTTGCCGAAAAATTCGACCTGGTCCGGGTTTGAAACCCTGGACCAAGATTCCATGTCCTTCATGTCTATTCCATGTCCTTCACGTGCCACACATGCAATAAATGCAATATGTGCTCACTTTTTTGGATGCACACACTTTTTGGAAGTATGAGCTCCATAACTGCAAACCTCTTTTTGCTGTATTCCTCAGGCCATTCAAAATTTGTAAATAGAGTAATTGTGTTGTGCACCATCTCTTGTTCCCTGAAGAAATCACGGATACATATTTCAGCAGCACTGTTTCACAGGCAACTTTTTTGTAAGAAGCTAATATCTCGCAGCTATTGGTAACCTCAATGGCTGAAATGTTAGTAAAGTCGCTCAACAAACCAGTCATGAAGTAACTGCGGAGTGCACCAGAACCAAGTAGACCTCGAGGTTTAAAAGCGTAGCAGTTTAGGCGGGTTCGCAAGTCATCACTTGTGAGCATGTAGTGCTGCTCAAAGCGAGCGAAAAAAAAGAAATAAGGGGTAATCAATGGGACAGGACAACAGCTCCGAGTTGGATGTTAACGCTCACCCTGTTGTCCTGACTGCCTGGCTACCCCTTCCTTCTTTTTCCACTTGTTTTGAGCAGTGCTACAAGCTCACAAGGCAGAACTTCAGCACCATCCTGTATATGTAAAGTTGCCTGTTTTCGGGATTGATATTTTTTCGAATTTGAAGGGTAAAAGTCGGGTGCCATTCTTCAACATGGTAATAGGAAGGAACTGAGTTTTTCAGTGGAACCATTCAGGAAATCATTCCCCCCCCCCCCCCCTTTTTTTTTAGGATTACATCAATACATTTAGATTTACAAATGAGAGCCGTGTATCGAGCACAGTGCTGCACGCAGCTTGTGAATTTACCTAAACAACAGTGGCGTTCACTTCGGCCAGTGGGATGTAATTGCATTCTACTGATGCAGGGTAGCTAGAGCATGTGCATTGGAAACTCAGTGCTGTATTAAAAATAGGGTGGTACATTGCAGTGGAACTTGGGAAGCAATAAGCAGTGGTTCGAATGGCCGAAGCCTTTTTGGAGCAGCTTTTGTAGTGTCAAAAAGGACGTTTTGGAGCAGGAAAACATGCTTTTGGAGCAGCTATAAAGCGCATTGTTGAGCCGCAAAATTGACTTCATAAAAGCAAGAAAGAACAAAGGAGGATGTTTTTAGAAAACAAGGAGTAGATATATGCATAACATAGCTGTTAGGGGCAGCTGGGAAACATTAGCCATTGGTCCAAATAACTAGTTATACCTCACTGTTCCAAAGTCAGCGAAATTGGCAAATAACTTGATCATATTAAAACTCTATTAAATTGTAATTTGACCTGTGAAGCAAGGTCGTCACAAACGATTCTTTCTTACATGAAAGTGCCACAAGAGTATTCGTACAGAAGAACGGTACAAAAGAAAAAAAAGTGCCAACTCTGACAAGTGCGACACTTCTTTTGAGAAACATGTATGTACTTACAGACTATTGCTTCACCGTCCCCTAAACGCTGCCTCTTTTGCTGTCACTCAACCATTGTTCACAAAAAAGCTGGCGGAGGTTATTCTATGTTATGATCATGAACAGCTGCCACACAGCACCCCTTTCCCCCCATACTAGAGTTACTCTGTATGACTCCATGAACAAATCGCAAAATACGATTTAGAACAGGGAATGTCACGGGAGCCAACGTTTAGACAAGTCCGCTTGTCGAAACGTCGTCGGGCGAAGCACCAAATCGTCGGAAATCGTCAGGCGAAGCACCAAAAGGAACGCCAGTGGGAGAGGGGCGGTCGCGTGTGCTATCTCGACAGACATCGGTAGACAACATCGCAAGACATCGGTGATCAACCACACAGTCAACATCGGCCATTTCTGGGGGTGCCAACACGCGATTTCGACTTCGTAGACATATTTTTATCTCCTGAAATGCACCAAAATGTTCAAGATTGTGTTTACTGCACAGCAAATCGAATTTTCGAGCAAGGAATCCGCCTTTTGCATGTCTGTGTGGTGGCCTCTCGCGGATACGTCACGAAACAATCTGTACGGCGTCGCGCCGAACCTGCCGTGCGCTACCGCAGCGTTTCTCTATGGCACAACATGGTCGGGCAGCGACACACACAGTGAGCATTGCGGTTTCTTTCGATTTGAAACGCTGTACGAATTTCTGGGAGGCCTCTCCGGCATGGTGAAAAAAAGAACATACCATGAGAAAGCCTTGGGTGTCTAAAAACGTCGCAAAATGCCGCCCGAACGGGAAAAGCACGGAGACTAGCAGACGCCGCTCGCTCCCGCGTGGTCACTTGAGGGGTGGAATCCGGTTTGTTTGAGACCGCGCGCGTAAACGAAAGAGAGGTGGGGGTGACTTCTCGTGAAAGCGTACGGCACCTGCCCCTGTCCCGCTGTCTACATGCTCGAGAGACACCAGGATCGCTTTTGCTGACTTTTTGTGTTTTGTTATTTGTTGTTTTGTTGCTTTTCTCTACGTCCCCTTTCCGGTTTCTCCCTTCGAAAATGAACCAGTCGTCTTGGCGCGCTCGATTGAGGTGTCCTCACTGAGAGACATGTTACCGTGCACTCTTCTGGTGCGCTGAAAGTGAATGGACGTGTCGTGCTTTTTTCAACTCTCCGGCTAGCGCTCAATCCGCGTAAGGTTTGCTGCCAGTAGTGTTTGTTCAGGTCACGGAGCACCAGCATACCTGGCCAGAGTCATGAAGGGATGTACAACAAGGCCAGGATCAATGAAAACGCTAAGCGAAGCGCAAGTGAAGGAATTCATGGCAGCAACGAACGAGGAATGTTCGGGGATGAGGTGTGTGTGCGCGATCCAATGTTTGAGTTGAACCCTCCGTCAACTCACGGACTTATCTGAAGTATTCGTCCTCCATCATCGATACAACAGGCAACGTGCTGGAATAACACCTCTATCTTGCAGGGTACGATTTCGTTATTGTGTTGGTCCGAGTGACCATGTGCACTGCCGGATGTCTTTTTTTTTTTTTTTTTTGCCTATCCGTGTCGTTCTTACAAAAAAAAAACTGTTTGATTACGGGAGTACGGAGCAATGGTTTCACTGAACTACAAGTTCTGATGTGTTATTCGCGCGTTCTTCGTGGCTAAGGCCGTGTCAAATACGCGGAATTTGCCTGTCTGCACCGTACAATGATGTGAGAGAGCTTCATGTTACCAAAAATGTGTGTGTGGATGGCGTACCGGCCCAGCTGGCACAGAGTATAATTACTTTCGGTAACGGGTACATCGTTCCGCACTGCGCGCCGCTTGCGTCGTCTGCTACGATGCCGTACGGGTCATTTGCGCCGGATGCGGCGCATGCGCACTCGGACCATGCAAAAGGCGGATTGCATCGTTGAATTTCATTGAAGCGAAACGACACAAAAAATGAGCGTTGTAGCAAGAATATTTATGCATTGACTCCTATGGACTGCTGATGGGGAACCGAGAATTTTTCGTTGTACAGGAACTTTCGCTGAAGCGGCGTTCATTGTACCGGGGTTCGACTGTACATGGTATAGCAATTTAAGCTACTACTCACTGGTTGTAGATGCGTATCGTGGCTGGTACAGCACTGATGAAACCCACTAGCTTGTTGCTTTTGACAACACGAACACCACAATGCCAATCGGCCGTCCAGCCAGGTGGTTGTAAGGCCCTGTGAGTGAAAAGAACAAACATATCAGCTTCCTAGAGCAGCTAAAATAATTATTATAAATCTTCAAGGTGACCTAACAGGTCTCCTTTTATTACTTCTTAAATATAAGGCACATGGCTTCTAATAGCGGGTCTTCATTTACCATCCATTACAATGCGTGCGCTGAAATGTAATAGAATTCTACAGCTCAAAATTTGGGAGTGCACTTACAGCTGGAAAACTATGCAAGGCTTAATTCCTAGAAGCAACGCAAGAGAGCAAGTGCGGAGGACAATGCTGTTTCCGCATATAGGAACTGTAGCAGGGGCGTAGCCAGGATTTCATTTTAGGGGAGCAAGGGCAAGGGGCTTGGCTATGCCTATGGACTAATGGATTCTGCTTTACAGGGCTGACAGCGTGGATGACATGAGTTGGTAATCCATGCTATTGCTAGCCTTAGTGTGAACTTAATGCAGATACATAACAATGCAGTTACACAGAAACCAAACAAACGATGGCACGTCCACCCATCAAGCATTGAAGTAGAAAGAACGGATGGTGTAAAACCATAATCACAACATTTATCTGTGTTGTCTTGCTTGATCCAGATAAGCCAACCAATCATAGTGTTTAAAATCTCTCTTCCTTCTGATGTACCTTTTGTTTTACCGCCGCAGCCAGTCCTGTAGAGAGAGAGTATATATTAGTCTTACAGCCAAAACCAAGTATGGAGTAACGTGGTCTATGTGTGTCTTCACCATCTGCCTCCAATCCACACTAAAGCATGGGTTCTCAAGCAACCTGACCCCCAAGGAACCCTGCTATGTTTCAAGAAGGCCAAATGGCTACATGTCAGTCCCTTTTTATGCAATCAGGTGACAGGAAGAGTGGCCCGCTGACTTAGTGCATGCACTGTTACTATTTTACAGAGTAAGCTGTTATGAGATCACAACAAGGGCTGTTTTTGGTGCCGTAGTTGTCCGCCGCCACCGCTGATGTCCGTAACCACTATCGCGCTAATTAAAAAAAAAAAAAAAACCAGGACCGAGGAGGATTCGAATCCACGTCCCTCTGTGTGGCAGTCGAGCATTCTACCACTGACCTACGCCTGTGCTTGAGAAATCATCGTAAAAAGACCTATACGGGTATAAAGCCTGCCACAGAATTGCATTAACAAATGTAATGTTACGTTGCAGAATAGTAATATACCACTAAACGTTGCGGTGGATTGCATAACGAGTGCGAGAATCATTTGAAAGAACACAGCGGTGCACGCTTTGTAGCTCTGCACCCTTTACAGAGGCATCATCAACATCATCATTATGAAACGATCAATTTTTCCATCATTATTATGAAGCGCTGCCTCATGAAGCAGTTTTGTTGTATCGTACCATGCGTCACGCGACAGGTGACGTGCACAACCCCAACAGTAACCTGACTTGGTTCTTCGATACACCTGATGGCCCGATCACTTGGCCAGATCCCCAAGTGTTTATGATGGCCTCTAAGAAAATCGCTCCTCTAGCTTACGTTGTCACTGTCCTGCAACTCCGCGCAGGCCTGGGTGTTTTTTTTTTTTTTTTTTTTTTTTGTGGTTCCTCAGGTGTGCATTCCTCATGTAAAAGGGGTCAGTCAGAGGGGTGGGCGGTTAGTCAAAAGTGGTGGGCAGCAAACAAGGGTGGTGGGTAGTGAAGTGGTGTGGTGGGAGGCATTTCTACCACAGCTGTAACGTTCGTGGTGCTTATGTACATTGGCACATTCAGATAAGATTGCCCCACTTGCCACAATATCTTTTATTTTTTTCCATCCCCTAGTTGGCTATGAAGTGCACGAAAAGGGGCGCTGCTGAAATAAATAAAGCGGAATGCCTTCCTGGCACTGTGTGGGTTGCCCGTTCTTCAGGCCGTCAATCGTCCAGCCGCCCATTACGTAACACCGCCTACCGTGCAGAGAACCCTGGTTTGAAACTAACAGTCTCGGAGGATCAAATAATTTCAAAGCAAAAAGCTTGAATAGTTATCAAGTGTCTGAAGAATAAAAGTTAACTTTCTCTGTTGTAAGAAATATTGTTTATTTGAGTGCTTGCAGTATACGAGGTCGCTGCAGTGAATAAACTGATGACATTCTTTTGGCTTTTATCCAATAAATTTGTATACACACACTACCTTCTCTGCATGCAGTAAGAGAAAGTTCTTTTTACACAAGTAACAAATTTCAACACACACATATATGTATAGCTAGCCCATGTTGCAAACACTACAACATACACTAGCTGCTCTGCATTCATAAAATGGGCTCTTTTAAAAAGCAATCCAGTGGAATCCACTTATTACAATACTGAAATGTCATGAAAATTGCATAGTTATCCAGTTAAACCTGGATATAACGAAATCGACAAATTCCCGAAAAATTTCGTTATAAAGAGGATTTCGTTATATGCAGGTTCGGCACGAAAATTCGAAAAAGAAACGCTTAAGTAAGCAGAAAGGTAACAGACTGCAGAGCTCACCGAAAACATTTATTTTGGGTGAGAAAACATTTACAGTTGAGACCACTTATGTGACAGCTTACAGTGAAGGGCCGGCTATAATGCGGTTTTTTCTGACCCCCGTTTGCCTTCCCATCCCGCTCATTGTGCAGACCTCCCCTCCCAGGGGGTCCGCATAATGAGCGGGATTTCCTGGCAGCGGACCGCCCGGGAGGAGGGGTCCGCTGCCAGGAAATCCCGCGGACAATCGAGGTAGCGAGCAGGCTTCAGAAAGGAAGTGCACTGCTAGCGCAGCGAATCGCTCTGGAGGAGGAAGGAGCCCGGAACGAATGAACAATGAGTGGAAGGAAGAAAAAAATTAACACCATCTTCCCAAAGGGAACCCTGATGGGATGCGAAGCACCCGCGTTAGCGCCGTTCAACCTGTGACGCCACCCGTGTGCAACGCTGCTGCTTCGCATCCCATCAGGGTTCCCTTTGGGAAGATGGTGTTAATTTTTTGTCGGTCGCGGTAGCGGAGCGAGCGGCGGTAGCGGCAGGTGTTGCGGGCGAACGGACGAGGCGGCAGCTGTGGCGAGCGCGCGGCAGGCAAGGGAGAGAGTGACGTCAGCGCGCACTGCGAGGGGAGCGTGACGTCAACGCGCAGCTGCGGCGTGACCTATTTGGCACCACTCCAACACCTGCGGTGAGGGCAGCGCGTTGCCCTCACCCTCGCCGTACGGACGCACAAAGGGAGAACGTTACACAGGCTAGTCAAACAGCTGCTTCGCATCTAAAAAAAAAAAAGGCCGCAGCAGCAGCGCATCGCGCGCTCTCCCTCTGAGGATAGGATTTCCAAGGCGACGGAGAATGCTGCTACGGGCCGTGTGTCAGCTGCGAACTCTCTGCACGGAACGCGCCCGTGACCTCCAATTTACAGCTGTTTTTCTCCAGTTCTTATTTTTTAAACATTTCACGCGTGCTGCCCTTGAATCACCCCATGGACGCGATTTCATCTGCACCCAATCCCTGTGTTGTCAAGGGCAAGCTTCCCGTGAGGCGCGCCGCCCAAGACCACGCGAGCTAGGCCTAACAAGCGCTGTCACGGAGTGTCAGGTTAGCGAAGTGGCAGTGACCAAAGAGCGGTGCTGCCAGCACGTTGAAAAAAAAAAACTCGTTTTTTCCCTTTCTTTCTTAAGCTGGCGCGGCTCGGCAACATCAACTTGGAAAGGAGGGTGCCGGCTTCGTGCGCTAGGCCAGCTGCAGCAAGCGGCAGGGTCAGGTTTCAAGTGAGGGGGAAAGGACACGCCCGCGGCGGCGAGATCGCAGGGTCAAGGGATGCAGGCCCGCCTTGCACACACTCGCACGCTCGCGCACGTGCGCTCGCTCTCGCTTCGCAGTCGCCGTGCCTTCGAGCGCGACGCCGTTGCTTCGCATTCCGTCGCGGAGAAGGTGCTTCGGTTGTTGCTCGCGCAAAAGTGACAAAAGTTGGGGCAGAATCTCTAGGTCGTCGGCGGAGAAAATTCGTTATTTCGAGGGGGTCTCCCGCTGGCACTTCGTTACATAGAGGTCTCAAATACATGTGCTTCTATGGAGTAATGGCGGGGAATAGAAAAACTTCGTTATATCCAGGAATTCGTTATATGGAGGTTCGTTATAAACAGGTTTAACTGTAACTGATAACTGTTATAAGAGGGTTGCATGAAAAGAAGGTGAACAAGGGGACCACAGAGCAGTTGTGTGAGTGAGGGGGGAGGAATGGCTAAAAGCCCCTTTCCTCACACAGTATGCTTCGCAGCATGACAATGAGCACACAAATTGCTGCCCTCAACCATCATTAGCTGTAGGAGAAGTGATTTTTTTTTTTTTTTTTTTCAGGGCAAGGCTCATGTTTGGGAAGGTGGCAGAACAGAAGAGGGAGACTGGAGGAAAAGCTGGTTTCGGCCCCACCACGGAAGTCTAGTGGCTATGGCACTCAGCTGCTGACCCGAAGGTCGCAGGATCGAATTCTGGCTGCCGCGGCCCCATTTGGATGGAGGTGAAATGCTGATGACTGCGTACTGTGCAATGTCGGTGCACGTTAAAGGAGCCAAGGTGGTCGAAATTTCTGCCCATGTGGTCCACATTCATAAAGCACGCTCTCCTAAAAAAACATCACTGCAGCATCTCTCTATATCACAGTTTTGGGATATGAAACACCAGAAACCAACAAAAGCTGGTTTCTATGGTATGACATTTGGCAGGCTTTGTAAAGGGGACCAGCAAATGTTCAGTGGCCAGAGTTCTTTATTATTATTTATTTTATTCTTTTCAAAGATTTCACATTCCATTACCTCTTGGCACCAACACAGGGCGCACCCAGCTGCCAGACATCATTGTTGCAACCAACAATGGGTTATGGGGGCATTGTTTAAGAGGGATAGTTCTCCATAGAAAACATACAAACGTTCATGGTGCAGTGTCTCATCACGCGAACCTCGTTGAATGAGGCTGAAGGGAGACACGTAATTACTTTGTTAAATCCATTATTTCATTATAACCCTTATTGTCCTCAATTACAGTATTTGCCATTTGGGTGCGAAAAATTTAACATGCAAATAAGACGGTGGGACTGTAGACCGCAGTAATGCTATACAGAGCCATGCATCTGATGGAAGTTTTATTAAAGGGGAAAGCAAATCGAATTGCCAGTACTGTGGGAAGAGGTCACGGTACTGGCGAGTCGATTTTTTTTTTCCCTTTAATAAAACTTCATCAGATGCATGGCCTATACAACCTCTCTTCCCACATAATATGGTAGGCTTTCGGCCTGGCCTATCAACTCAGGACATTATGGTGATGCTGAAAAAGCAAATTTTTATAACGGCATGCGGGATGTGAGAGGTAATCTTGCCCTGGATCTAGCTAAGGCGTTTGACACAGTGTTGCATTGATACATACTGCAGGCCACGGCGAGGATGGGCCTAAGAGTCAAATTCCAGGCCTTTGTCAGGTCCTTTCTCACTCGCTTGTTTTTTCTTGGCTTGAAGCAACGTTGCAGGAAATGGTAAAAAGTATTGAATATTTTTGAAATCAAATGTAGTAGGATTTGAATAGTAGAGCACCAGTTATATCTGGAAAATACCCTGCATATTGAAATCTACTGTACTTAGAAAATACAGCCTCCGTTAAGACTTAAAAAAAAATTCATCAAGGATGTGGGTGGTATCTGAACTCCACCATAAAGTGCAACTTCACCAGTGCCACAAATTTCTCCTGAAGAGCTGGTCTCAAGAGAAACTTCTGTTGCCATTTGGCCCACCTATAGCCTATCCCATGGCGCGATACGCAGTAACACTTCACAGGAGCATTAATGGTATATCAGTAAAAGGTATATCAGCGTGTCTAATAAGCTGTCATTATAGTACCTGGAATCAATGGCTTACCATTTGAGAAATTCAGGGGCATAGTCAAAGCGGAACATGTTGTCATCATCTTCTACGTAGTTCTCGTTGAGCAGCTGGTACAGTTCTTTGAGCTAGCGGAAGGATAGCAAAAGAAAAAGGATGATATGGTGACCCTACTCCAATGAAGTGCACATGAAAGCAGATGCGTTAAGCTCTGCTTTCCTGGAACGCTTGTACTGGCATTTTGTTCACTGCTGGCATCACTCAGCACTGCCATCGTTGGTAAGGGCAACTGCAATGCTGAGCTCTGGACATTCTAGATATTAACACTGTCATTTTCGCTCCTGTGAAAGCAGGTGCCGCTAACATAGAACCTATCGGGTCATCATTATGCACCATAAGCTCGCGAGTTCCCATTTGAGGCTCACAGTTGCATTAGGTCTGTGTCCAAGTGGTTCTATGAAAAATGAAACACACAGATTCTGGTGAAGTGATCAGCTGTGGCTCTAGGCATCATTCTCACAGTGCACCAGCACATTCCAAGGCACCTTCCACAGAAGAGAATACTAGTTGCACTCCTTGATAAGCAAATTCCAGGTCAACAAAAGCAGCATAAAACAAAATTTTTAATCCATAAGACTGAGAAAATTCGGTCACCATAATTCAGCTCAAAGCACAGCTCAATGTGCTGCTGTACAGCAGCACAAGAACAAGGTCAAGTGGTTTGCTTCTTTACTTTATGAGCTTTCATTAAACAGAGAGAGAGAAAAAAAGCGCCACACAGCATGTATGTCGCCATAAACAACTGAATCAGTTGTTTCTGAACCCATCTACAATATAACGAAATGCACTTGTCCTTAAAGTGGATGTTTAGAAAGCTTCATAATTAACTTCAGTTGACTAATTAAGCTGAAAATAAATACAATGTAAACTCATATCAGAGATATATTAAATTATTGCCCTATACAGAATCTTTTCAACATCACTTCAAGAACTGCATGCTTTTTTTTTTTACTGATGGGGTCGGATGCAATATATTAGATATGTTGAACTCTGCCACGGCAGACTACGTGTACCTCACGGCAACAAGCGGCAAGCTTTTTTTGCAACACCACTGGAGATTGCTGTGGCATACTGCAAGCACACTAGGCTACACACCCAATTCAACAGCGCTGAAAATGTCATTTGGACATTGCAGCATAAGCACAAAGCAGCTTGGCCAGTTTTACAATGCATGATGACAGCACATAATTTGACCTACACCTCATCCAAAGCCCCCTCTAAAGGAGGCGCTGCCTTGGCGAAGCCAGTGCTTATGAACACTCGACTATAACTAGCAATGACTCTATGGATTTCAACACTGGCACATACAATCACTTCAGCTTCAGTTGTTATTATGCCAAATGTTGTCATTTAAATTGTGTTCTGCCGTGTCAGATAATCAAGTATGAGAGAAGGCAAACATCTAAAGCTTATATGTTTTATTGCTTTTCTTTTGTGTTGTGTAAACAGCATAGAGAACATGCACATGCTGACTGTGTCATGTTTGCGCACACATTGCTGCCTTTCATGTTTGTTTTTCTGAGCTGGTTATCCATTCTCAACTGTTTTCTGGTTAACCTCCCGGCCTATCTGTTTCCTTCCTCTCCCCCCCTTACATTTGTGAAAAGGAACTCGAAGCATGTCCATGTGCTTCGAGTTGTCGATGGATTCGCCCTCACGCTGTCAGCCTCCTGGTTAGCTCAATTGGCAGAGCGAGCACCCCGGACAGGCGTTCGTCCCGGGTTCGAACCCCAGACCAGGACGAATATTTCGGCAACTAGGACGCTTTCATTTGTGAGAAATCCGTATGGATTTCCTTGTAGCCTTGTGCTACAAAACGGGTGGATGCTAATTTTCCCTTTCATAAACGTTACTCCACCTTGCGGGTTTCCACAGAACTCATTTGCCATCCCTCACATTTGTGCAGCGTTATTGTGCAGTTATAAATGACGGTTGTGCTTGCAGTTCGATATCAAGCTACCTTTGCTCCATTGGAAACCTAGGAGTACAAATGCTGTAAAAATTGCAGTTAAGCATGTGAGTACCAATAAGAAGCAGGCTACACTGCTTCAGTTCTTCCAGTCAAAACAATAAATTATTTTGTTTGAAGAGCTCCCCGTGAATATTTACTAGGCCACGAATGGCTCTGTACAACAGTATGACGTAAATTTTTGTGTGATACTATATATAAAATTCTGGCTATACTATCAAACTATATCGTGATCCCACATTGTTCAATATATGGAAGTTCAACTGCATGGTGACAAGAGCCACATGACGGCAAATCAAATGTTGTGGGTTTCACCCGGTTGCAGATAGCCAAATTTTTATTACACTTAGTTCAGGTTATGTGAACCGCTCTATACATATGTTTATGAAGGAAGCACTGTTGCCTTAAGACTGCGGTGTTGAAGCATGTGTCCAACAGCAAGAATAGCAGTAACACTAATCTCATGCTTGGTAATTTTGTAAAGTTTGTGCAATGCAGATTTGAATAAGAAATTATTTTGACAACCACACATCCCTCCTATGCATATTGCGAATTTGCCCTGCATAATTTGCACAAGCTTTCATAAAAGTCCTGCAAATGCATTTATGCTAACAACTTGAAATGACAGTCACAATATGGTGTAAAATGTCTCATGCTGTGAAACGATAGCTCTAACAAGGAAGCACCGTGTCACATGACCCTCACTATGGTTGGGTTATTGATGTCCAGAGTGTCCCAGGTGAAGTCAGCTGGCAAGGAGTATGGCTGGTCTCGGATTTCGTCAATTGGTTTGTTGCACTCAATTGGCTCGTTGACATCATTGGCACTTAACTTTTCATCTGCAGAAAAAGAATGAAAGGTGGTTGTATCCGCCTAAAACATCATCAGAACTCCAACAGTGATCACAAGAGGCTGCCAAAGCAACGTTACCCCAGTACTGAAACGCAGCAAGAATCTTCGCAACCGCGTGAAATGTGAGCCATGCAGGCAATGGCACCTTCGCTTTAAGAGGGGACACCATGTATTTTCTGTTGTGTGCGTGCGTGCGTGTGTGTGTGTGTGTGTAGTTTGGCAAAGTACGTGGCTTCGGCTGCCGCATGAGTATAAGTATGAGACGTAGCACTTCAATGACATGCCATTTATTGGTCGACGTTTCAGTCAGAGCCTGACCTTTATCAAGACAGTGTTTCTGTTTCTCCTGTTCATTTATATAGACATGGAATGGGCGGAAACTGTTTACTAAGTGGTTGGTGAAAGTGAGATGGGAGGGAGCAGAGGGGCACCGACACATTTTCTTTGAGTGTGCGTACAGTAGCAATTTTGAGAAAGCGGCGGCAAAGGACGGGGGTTATGGGCATGTGACATGCTCCAAGGAAGCACTGAGAAAAAGAAGAAAAGAAAACGAGTGCTGTTCCGCGTACTGCATCGGGGCGATCCTGGGAAAGCCATCACCAGCCTAGTAGCATGTGCAGCGACCATAGGTCGGCAGTGTGGGAGAACACTCACTCACACTCACTCACCATAATTTTTCCAGGACCCACACTCACTCGCACTCACTTCCGCTCACACTCACTGGCACTCACTCGCACTCACGTCTATGAAATGAGTACGAGCGAGAGTGAGTGAGTGCGCCGACCTATGGCAGCGACAGACATGGCCCCCTAAGTGGTTGCTCATTTTGGGGAGCTCAGTGGCTAACAATAACGAACATGTTTCCTGTGATGGCTGCAGTAAGCAAAGCAAATCAATCTTAAAGAATGGTAGGAAAATTCAGATTTACGAAGCGCATCACAAACTGCAGCTGACAAGTGAAGCTACTCGAACTGCGGATGATGTGGCAATAAAATGCATTGACCATGCTGCAACAGAAGCTTGCTGGTTGCTGCAGAGGCCCACTGACACAAGAATCACGCTGCTAACCTATCCTGGGCACAGGCTGGGTACTCCAGAACTGGTAGTGCTTGTGAAGGGCTTCCTCAGGCGTCTTCGCAGGGCCATCATGCAGCACATTCAGGTTAAGCATTTCCATTGCCTTCTTGATGTCCTGAAGCTTTGACATAGGAATTCCCTGCAGCTCCAGAAATGTACAAGCCAGAGTCAATTTTTAAAGCACAAATGCATTGCCTACCAAGTGATTCACACAATGTAGATAAGTAGAAACTACATGAGCTTTTGTAATAGAAAGCCTGCCATGGTAGCTTAGCAGTTGGAGTGTTGGCTTGCTAAGCTTGAGGTGACAGGATTGAATCCCAGCCACGGCAGCAGCACTTCGATATAGGTGAAATGCAAGAAAATCCACCACTGCACTTCGATTTAGGTGCCCATTAAATATCCCTAGATAATCAAAATTGCTTCGGAGCCCTCCACCTATGGGGCCTTCTTCATATCATAGCTGGTTTTGGCACGTGAGATCTAATCAATTATTATTATTATTATTATTTATTTCATGATACAATTGCACTTCCCATGCATGAATTTTTAAAAAATACGTTATGCACCTTTACATGGTGAAACCATGATACCATCATGAGGCACAACTTGCAATCAACAGCCTGGAAATGCAATGTGCTAGGAATAGGAATAATGAAGAGGGTATGTTCAGTGCAGTGCATACCTACACCTTAATGAGCTAGGTTCACTAATGCTTGTAAAGCTGGTTTACTTATGTATATGCAAAACTCCATTACGGTCATCAGCAAAATTATTTGTTAGATGAAGCCTGATCTCTTCAAGCCTTCACGTACTCCTGAACTTCTTTTTTTTTTTGTTGCACAACTGTTATAGTGCTTTGTTATATGTTAAGAGTTTGCTCATATGATTGTTGCCACATGACATACACAGTACACCCCTTTATTTGTAATGCTGTAACCTGACGAGGAACCTAAAAATAAGGCTTTGAGCCACTTTTTTGATGTTTCAGAAATGCTTTGGAACAAGTACACCGCCTTCCACAAATTTATAAGCGAACTTAAGAACAAGTAAAATTGGAAGCATTATGAGTGCTACGTTTTTCTTCCCCTACCCCCCCCCCCCCCCCAAACTTGCACCATTCTGAAGGAGTGGTGTGGCACCTGACTAATGGAATCCCATTTTAGTTCTTTGATTTCTGGGGTCTTACATCTCAAAACCAGCTAGGATTATGAGAGCGCCGTAGTGGAAGGCTCTGAAAATTTCAACCAAGTGGAGTTCTTTAACACGCACTGACATCGCACGGTATATGAACCTCAACATTTTCCCATTTTAGTTCTACACAGTTCTTTTATTTCTGTTTGTATTCATTTTCATTTTCTTTATATTCTTTTCATACTCTACACAGCCAAGCAAGCGCTAAAGGTCTCTGTCTCTTGTACATGTAGAATTTTTACTGATACATGAAACTCAGTTTTACTACTACAGCCTCCCTAGTCATCTGAGTTAATCAATATATGCAGTCACAGCAGCAGTGTTGTACACATTCCTCCAGAACAGGAACGAAAGCTCATTCCTCATTCCGTCTCAATTTTGTGATGAATCCCCCATTACAAGTTTCTTTCATAAGAAAGTTACAGTTACATTTCGAAAAGTGGAACGTGTTGTTGCATTAACATTATATTTTATTTCTAAAATTGAAAATGGTGTCAGATAATCCCAAGGCAAAATCAAGTGAACGTGTTAAAACTCGCGTTGACCTATGTACATTTAACAAATCTGAACGTCACCGGCAGCAGATAATCTGGAGATAAAGAAATACTCAAAGGAACGCTCCTAGACAAATATTTTCAGGGAGCGCCGAACATACTTCACACAACTCTACTGCAACTTTGATGCTAATCTATTACAAATGCAACACATAAGGCACTTTCTACCTTGGTCTTCAATTGCGTAGTCAGGATACTGCACATCCAATGTACAAATATAGAAGGTTACATTCACCAATGCATGTCAGCAACAACCACGCATCCCCCCCCTGACACTAAAATCTAGTAAACAGCCCTTTGGATTTAGATTAGCGTATGAAGGTTTGTGCCTGACCCATGCATAAATTATGCTTAAATACTGGCACAAGATTCCCCGATATGTTGTCAGCATTGCTGCTGAAAATGAGCAGCCTTTTTTATAGCATTTTAATAGTCTATTTGACAGTTTCTGATATGTTGTTGTTACTTAGTTCTCTCAATTTTAAAGCAATCATGATATACTGTTCTTTCGTTGTCATTTATGGTGACACTCAATGTATGTTGATGTGAAGTTAACATTGCTATCTGGTGGGTTTACTGACGATTTATATAACGTGGGACTTTTCTTTTTTTCTTCGTGGTACATTATGAACAAGGTTTAATTGCCTGTTCAGTTCATGGGCACACCCACCTTCATGTAAAGGTGAAATGCTGTAGAGTGCAGGAAGAAAATGAATGAATGAATGAATGAATGAATGAATGAATGAATGAATGAATGAATGAATGAACGAACGAACAAACGAACGAATGAATGAATAGCCTCGCATGCATCATCTCACAGGACATCAACTAAAGATTATGCATCCCACACAAGAATGGTTGATAGGATATTGTTGACAGAAAATGAGGCTGTCCAGCGAAGTAGATGGTGTTCAGTGCATTAAAATTTTTAGTTACGCCTGTGTACATAACCCTTGGGTTGCGTAGCAGTGACCCTATAGCTTTTATTAGAAGCCTACTGGGCATCACCACACATAATTAGACTGATGTTAACTTTGTCAGCATTACAAACATATATGCATGCATGTAAGCACATTCACCACATGTTCATGTGAGCACGTTTAGGAGAAGCCCTTCATTTCTGCTTTTTATCCAGGGCATAGGAATGTTGACGCTAACTAAATTGAGGCACGTCCCGTTCAGTTCGACGAAAGCACATTGAAAAGATTAACGCATTGAGTTTCTTACAAGTATGGACAACCATGGCCATAACCGCATTGTCAGAACTAATGCGGTGAGCGGCATTGGTAAAGTTCGTGTTGACAGTTTTTTAGTGCGAAGGGAGCCCTGGGGGGCGGGATCATAAGGGAATTTCGCTGTTGCACGTGGTACCTCCCGCATTGCCATGTGCTCGTACAGGGCTGGCTGACAACCAGAAACAATTCATCCAGCGGTCATACTAAGCGGCTGCAGTAGAGGGGCACCCTGACCTGGTGCAGTTGCAGTGAAAGGGAAGTGTCACCTTCATCGAAGTAGCGAAAGCACAGGTAGAAAAGAAATGGTGTTTTTGGGCATGATTTTGTTTTCAGCAAGCGATACCGGCGGCACGAAAACGGGAACCTGAGGGTTGGCTTGTTGTAGCCCAGCCTATCTGCTCTGCACGATGTGTTGCGTAAGTGTGATCGTTGTGGAATGGAACATCTATAGAAGGAACGTCGTTCTCTGTGCTCCTTGATACATGTAACGTGTTACTGTGTTAACGTTGTTACAGTTCCACCAGTCCTAAATGGAACGATGGCATTCCTCCATTCCCCCCAAAAGGAGCTCATTCCAGAAACATCATTCCTTGGACGACAGCAGACACTCTGGCCCAAACATCCTGCCCGGAGACTAAACTTCTATCGGCCAATGCCAGTTTTCTACAAGAAGCTGCCAAATGACGGGGAACACTTGTTAATGGCTGCCTCATTGCTCTGTTAGAAAATAAGGTGTTTCAGCCGCGGACTTTTCAAATTCATGTGCTTGCTGTTCACCACTACATATTTGGCTGTGATGTTCAATGCTTGGTTTTCTATGCATGGAATGTCTTTCTCAGGCCATGACGTTGTTCAGGAACCCATCAACGTGAGATGAGTGGGTGTTCCAGAGGGCCCAGTGTGCCATACGAGTGGTCTAGAGAAATGTGATCAGGACCATTGGAATAATTCAAAAAAAGGGCACTACTTGTGTGAACGTGACCAGGAAATTAACAATAAAAATTGGCACAAGGATACATTTCATTATTGTCATAATATAAGTCAGTTTAGGATTAGCAGCCACAGAACGACAAATGAAAGAGAAGAAGTCTATGCAAAATTGAAAAAACACTTACTTTTATGTCATTGTCCCCTTCCGCATCCTGGCCACATTTTGTTTTGCTGCTGTCATCTGATGCACTGCAAAAGATACCACAAGGTAAGGTTGTAAGTCAGGTAAACCTCCTTGTCACATAATTTCATGAGATGTGCACAAGAATTTTTGTGACTTTTAGGAATAGCAGTTGGCAAGCCGCCAGCATACACTAAATAGCCACCTAAAGCACTGCACATATCCAGAGCTGGAATTTGGCCTGGGCCCTTTTGTTCACAGAGAGCAAAATGTTCATTATTTATAAAGATATTTAAGTTGAGCATGCTGCTGTGTCAAAAGGATGAGATAATGCTTAAGCAGGTCAGAAAAATTTTGAAAGAATGCATGGTATCAGGCATATACAGCTCTACTTGAACATAAATGTAACAGAGAAAATAAGAAATCTGTGCCACTCCTCCATTTTACACAAAACCCATGCTCCTTCATATAATCTTACAAGTGAAAAATGGTGCAAAGTGGCCATAAGCACTGATGGCAAGAACTGAAACAAGCAAGAACATTCAGTGCTACATTCACTTCAAAATATGTTCAAGAGTGAATACAGTACAAAAATCAGATATTGCTTCATTTTGATGGAATGACAGAAATCTGCTGGTGACAGTAATTACTATGAATATAGACAACAAATATCTTGGACAACATGATGTGCAACTGTGAGAGACGAGAAGGAAGAGTGGAGAAATATGAGCCATAAAGTGGAGGCGCAATGGAATACCAAATATAAATATAAAAAAAGAAAATATAGGCCAGAAAACTGTCCCTTTTGACAAGTTACTCATCAATTTTTTTATTAGGAGGGTGTGCTGTAGTGATTCATTCCGACAGTCTGGTGTTGTTCTACATGCGTTCAATATATGGCACAAAGGGCCTTACAATTAAGTCAGTGCAAGGCCTTATTTTGGTTTACATAGCAATATGCATGTAAGATACAATAAAATATAGTAAAAGTGGCACAAGAGCAAGTGACACTTATGTTAAAGAGACACCAAAGGAAAACATGAAGTGGTTTAGAAAAACCACTTCAAGTTCGAGAACTCAAATTCTGTTATTTCAGCATTTTGTGTTCAATATTAAAAAAGAAAATGAATGTCAAAGTATTCGTTTTGAAATTCGCACTAGAACTTCATAACCTAATGATTTATTTTTTTTCGTATTCTCGCAGAATTCGATCCATCAAATGTTATGAAACTCCCTGTGTAAATGTCCATGGCTTCCCTGGAACACAATGTAGCTCTTTCTTTGAGGTAGGCCTTAGCAGATGTCAAATATCTGTGATGCAATGCGCTTTAGTGCTGGAACTTCAAAGTGGCGTTGCCGCCCATGTGTTCTTCTAGTGCGCTTCCTAGCTTATCAAGGGTTTTCCCCTTGCAAGGTTGGTGTGTTTGATATTGTAAAAAGCTAACCTACTAATATGATAAAAATTGTTTTCACTGTGGTATCCCTTCAAGAAGGCTGGAGTAGGGAAAGCTGCTTAAGAGTGCCTAACCCTTTTAAGAATGAAACTCAGTTTTGGCCAGCAAAACCTTGGGCATGACTGCTATTAACCATGAGGCATCCCAAAGCGCTTACCAAGAGGTGACCCACATCAGGCAGGGAAGGAACACCCCTTTACAAGCATTAGAGCCAAGCAGCAAGCCAGGAGCTCACTTGTACCTATTCTACATGGACCTACCGGCAGCCCCAGCACACCTTCCGCAGCTGTACAGATGCTCTCAAGATGGTTAGAATGTAGCACACTCTAATATGGCCACCTGTGGTTCGGCGCGGGGCATCTGGGCATTAAGCCTAGATATAGATATCCCTGTAGAGCCCCTTTTTGGCAAATATTAATCCCCACAAGTAGCTGCATCTCCAGCCGTTAGAAAAAGCAATGGATTCTCAGCAACATAGTGATTTGATCTCCCACAGCATATGCCATTCTACCACCGATAGTTATGTTCCACTGATGTAATGCAATGCTTCTGTTGTCTCCACACTGCTCACATTCCATGCAAATAATTTGGAGCCCAAGTAAGGGACCGAAATGATCAAGTCAAGGAAAGCCATAGGTGTGAGATGCGTCTTTGAACCAAGCCTCCGGTAGTCAAGTTCCGATCGTGGCATGAAACCGTCGCGATCAAGAATAGAACAGAAATGTCCCACAGCAGGCTAGCCCAAGTGATGCAAATATTACCCTAGTCATACGACATCATACGACACTGACAGAGCTCTTGCTGGTGAAATCCATAACACAGCGCTCACTTCTTTCTACACCATTTGAGCAGCAGAGGTGGAAAATAAGCTCGTTATTTACGCATTAGAACTGTCTTTGAGAAGTGAATTTCGACGAAGTTCATCACACCCCTGAAGCACGCCCCCGACCAACCGCATATCTTAGAAGATATCGGTTCATGTGCTGTGCGGCCAAAACCCGACACATGACAAGAATGGCAGTTATTGTACCGGTCAAAAGGACACGCACACAGCGTTGCAATGCTGCCTACCATTGCAAGGCTGTGTGCGTGTCCTCTTGACCGGTACAATTATGTACCCCTGCAAGAGTCTTAAAGCCAGCTAAAGGTACCAACGGAAGTTATGCCCACGAAGGCTTTTCGATTCAGCATTACAATGAGCTCACAATTATACGCAATAGTAATGCCCACCTGCCAGCTTATAGCAAAAGAATCGATGCCATGTTAACAGAGACGAGACGAAAAGCAGTCGCCCGGTAGAGACATGTGCAGATGATTGCGGGTTGCTTTAACCTAATTACGGTCTCGGGCGATAAACCAGCGAATTATTGCGGCGGATTATTTGAGGCGCTTTAGAGGGTGTCTCTTCTTCAATCACACGACGGGGAGAAACGTGTGAAAACCAGAAGGCAGGGTACGCAGCACAACGAGCACGACCACGCCGCCAAGAGATGATCAGTTGCGGCACGCGAAGTCATAGTGTTGCCGAATACTTGCTGCTGGCGATTCGGTAAGTCAAAATCGAATGCGGCTTTACACAAGCCCACCTGTTAACGTGCTCGGGGTCGTCGCCGACTTCCTCTTTGGCCACTTCCCCGTTGGTCGGCGGACTCGGGGATTGCTCGCCCTCGCACGACTCATCGTCTCGGCTGGCGTTCTCCATGGCTTCCCCGTTGCGAGCTCCACCCCGATCCTCGCTCGGATGAGACAACATGCGAGCGTCCGGTGGGCCCGAAACTGTGCGGCTGATGTCTCGCCAACCTTGGCAAATGGTTCACAACATCCCACAGCTCTACGAACTCTAACAGGCACCCAGCAATGGACCTTGTTGAAGCGGGCGCAGAAAAAAAACACGAGTATCGATAGCGATTAAACATGGAAGAGCGAGCGCATTAAGCCGTAGATCTGCGCACTAACCTCCGTTTCGTACCAAATTCGCGCACACAAAAAGGAATAAATATTGTAAATTAACATCCGTTCTTACGCCGCACTTAAGATTTTAACTTTAAGCAAACGTTTTGCGTTACATACGTGGTATATTTTGTTTTAGATTGGATCAAAGTGCATTATGCAACATGGTTTCGTTTAGCAGACTACCACTGTGGTGACCGCTGTAGTCTGCTACAGCGGAAGCTTTTAGTGCTGTAGGCAAGCATTGCACCAGAGATATCACCTGGGTGGTGGCACAAACATAAACTTAATCCCTCATAACAACGGTAAGGTGTTGGAATGTTGACCAAAAAGACCAGCTATCGACTTGAAACCTGTGCAGACAGTACTGTTCGAGTCTCTAAGGGCTACAGGCCGTTTGCACGTATTCCGTGGATAATTATGCTTTAATACACTGATCCGAGCTCTTCGCTACTGCGCTAGAGAAGAGTTCGAGACACCACTAATACGATCATGGTAGTGGCGTATCGTATATGCTTAGGTGCGTAATGTATGCTCGATATATGGATCATCATCATCATCATCATCATCATCATCAGCCCATCTTATGTCGACGGCAGGACGAAGGCCTCTCCCAATCCTCTCCATTCTTGCCTGTCCTGCGCGAGCTGATTCCATTTCACGCCTGCGAATTTCTTGATTTCGTCCCCCCATCTTACTCTCTGTCGCCCGCGGCTACGCTTACCCTCTTCTAACTGTCCATCGGTTATCTAGCCTTCTTATCACGTGGCCTGCCCATGTCCATTTTTTTCTTCTTAATATCAGTTATTATGTCGGCGACTCCCGTCTGTTCTATGACCCACTCGGCTGTCTTTCTATCTCTTAATGTAACGCCTATCATTCTTCGTTCCATCGCCCGCTGCGCGGTTCTTAACTTCCTCTCGAGCTTCTTCGTAATTCTCCAAGTTTCTGCCCCGTATGTCAGTACTGGCAAAATGCAGTAGTTATATAGTTTCCGCTTGAGTGATAGTGGTAGATTTCCTTTCATGAGTTGGGAATGTCTCCCGTACGCGCGCCATCCCATGCTTATTCTACGGCGGATTTCTTTCATATGGGCAGGTTCTCCTGTCAGTAGCTGTCCTAAATATAGGTATTCTTCTACGACTTCTAATGTCTGGTTTCCGATCGTGAAGCCACGTTTTTTCGCCGTGTCACTTAGCATTATCTTTGTTTTCTGCATGTTCATCCTTAATCCTACTTTAGAGCTTCCTCGGCTTAACTCTTCAATCATATTTTGCAGTTCGTCGCCATCATTGCTAAAGAGTACTATGTCGTCTGCAAGTCGTAATGTCGTCTGCAATTCTTTCTTTATAGATGTTGGCTACTGTGTTTACGTAGCTATCGCATATTCCTTGTCGGCGTAATGCCTCCAGAACTGCTGGTATCTCTACCGAGTCGAAAGCCTTTTCGTAGTCCATGAAAGCCGTACAGAGGGGTTCGTTGTATTCCGCGGACTTCTCGATTACATGATTGCATGATCACATGAAGGTGGACTATGGCCGAGTATCCTTTCATGAACCCTGCTTGCTCTCTTGGTTGATTAAATTCAAGTGTGGCCCTTATTCTGTTTGAGATAACCTTTGTGAAAATTATGTAAAGTGCTGAGAGTAGACGGATCGGCCTGTAGTTCCTCAAGTATTTAACATCTCCCTTCTTATGTAATAGTAGAATGTTTGCGTTTTTCCAGCTGACTGGTACATTTGAAGTTTTGAGGCATTGTGGGTATAGTGTCGCGAGCTTTCTAGTTAGGAAGTCTCCTCCATCTTTGATCATGTCGGCGCGGTTATGCCGTCTTCTCCAGCCGCGGCGCATGCCCTGAATTGCTTTTCTAACCTCGTCCGCAGTGACGCATGGAATTTCTGTGTCCTGGTCGACATTTATTACCCTCATGGCGGGGAGACTCGTATTTGAGCTGTATAGTTCAGAATAGTTCTCGGCCACCTTGGTTATATCCCTGAAGTTAGTAACGGTGTTGCCCTGCCTATCTGTCACTGCATGCATTATGTTCTTTCCCGCAAAAAGCCTCCTTTTAGTTGTTTTGATGCTGACTCCTTTTTTTTTTTTTTTTTTGACAGCTGCTTCTATTTATTTCACGTTATGGTTACGTATGTCCCTGACTCTACCTTTATTGATGAGCTTAGACAGCTCGGCAAATTCTATCCCATCTCTTGAGTCATCTGTTGGCGTTGTTTGATTAAATTTTTAGTAGTTTCAGAGAGCCCATTCACATCTTGTCTCAATGCTTTGCCCCCTACTTTGATCGCTGATTCGGTGATCAGCTTAGTAATGTCCTCGTTCACCTTCTCTATATCCTTATTTTCTTCCTGTCCTAGAGCCTCATATACTTGTTCTTAAAGGGCCCCTAAACAACCCCGAGGTCCAAAATTTGTTTTAAAGATATAACTGCGCTCCTGTGCGATGTGAACATGCTCCGACAAGAATTTTGCGAATAGGTGCAATAATAAAGAAGTTACACGGGTTTAAGTGGCCGCTTGCGTCGGTTTCGTTTTCTCGGTCGGCCTCCCCACCCTTCTCTGCAGAGGAGAGGGTAGGCGCGGCGCGCCGTCGTGACTCCGCCCTTACTAGTCTGTGGTCACTAATTCTGACCTTATTAACCACTTCCGTGTCTTGTACTATACCTGGATCACTGCACATTACGAAATCTATTTCATTTTTCGTTACTCCATTGGGGCTTTTCCATGTCCACTTTCTGTTCTTAATTTTCTTAAAGAGGCCCTGCGACACAAATTGAGTAGGCCGTTTTTATCACTGATTCTAGAACTGTTGCACGCGGGGATGGCGCAGCGAGAGTAGAAACGCCGAAAGCAGAGTGGTTATAATTTTATTTCAGCGAACAAACCGCCCAAAATCGCTTTCTGTTTGAACTGAGGCGACACATAACGGAGATATTTGTTACAGGAAGTGACATAGAGTGACGACATAGGAGGGGCCAGGCCGGGCGTTCTGATTGGCTTGACGCTCCAAGGTGCTTGTTACACACGTGTGGTGTCTGCTTGATCACGCTATTCAGTACCAAAATGTACTAAAATAGTTTTTATGCTTCGTAAGATAGAGAGAAAGTATCTGACATTACTTGCAAAACGACACCAGGTGTGTTGACGGCCGGACGCCATTAAGGTCCCTCCATAATTTTTAAGGTAGCGACATTAGACTAGAGTGTACTAGATTCTAGTACACTCTAATTAGACGCCATCTGCGCGCGCGCGCTCTGCTCCCGGCGTCTTCCGGTGTCGCTGTATAAGACGCGCGTTGCTATTGGACTCCTCCACTGACGTCAGCGGGAGAGCGAAATACGAAAGGGAATGTTGGTTTCATGCTGTCTGCTCGTGTTTTGAACTTCGAGGGCTAATAACTCCAGTTCTAGACCACCGATTTGCATAATTCGTTTAGCGTTCATCTCAGCATTTGATCCTACACGCACTGCGGTACTGCAGACGGCAGTTGAAAAAGTGTCGCAGGGCCCCTTTAAAGAAAGTATTCATAACATGGAGATGAATTCGTTCGGAAAATTCCACTAAAATCTCTCCTCTGCTATTCCTATCACCTTCGCCGTAGTTCCCGACCGCCTGTTCTCCTCGTAGTTTCTTTCCTATTTTCGCATTGAAGTCCCACATAACAGTTGTGTATTGGGTGTGTACCTTGTTCATTGCCGTTTTTACATCCTCATAAAACTGTTCTACAGCCTCGTCATTGTGGCTGGTCGTTGGTGCGTAACATTGTATTAGTTTTAGTTTGTATCGCCTATTTAATTTTATCACGACACCTTCTACCCTTTCATTGACGCTATAGAATTCTTCAATGTTACCTGCCATGTCTTTGTGTATAAGGAATACCACGCCGTATTGGCGCTTCTCTGGCAGTCTTCTTTAGCAGAGAACATGCCCTTCATTAAGCGATAAGTATCCTCCTGGTTTCCTAACCTCGCTAAGGCCAATTATATTCCAATTAATACCCCTTGATTCTTCCAGTAGTTCAGCTAGTCTTCATGGCTTCACTTGAAAGAGTTCACGTGTTAAGAGTCGCTACGTTTAATTTCCAATGGCGGCCTGTTCGAGTCCAGAGGCTTTTAGAGTCTTTTGTTCCGTGTGGTCGCATCCGCGGCTAGAAGCTCCGTTGATGTCGCTGTCGTAAGCCCAGGGTTTGGTTGGTTTGGTCACTTGGGAGGTGTTGGCCATGGTGTTGCACCAGGGAGGGCAGTTCCTGTTCTGGTGCGCAGTTGAGTTACGCAGGTGAGGCATGGTGGTGGTGAGAGCCCTTATGCATTTTGTCCAAATGCTCCGTTTGGGGAGGGTTCTTTCAGAGATGTTGAAGTGTATGGTTAAGTGAGGCGAGGGTATAGTTGTTAAAGGGAAGCAGGAGAGACGAAAGAAGATACAGAGAAGAAAAAGATCAGAAAAAAAAATGAAGCCTTCAAGTATGTTCCGCTGGCATGTTCACTGTTTCATGGTACCATCATAAGCTCAGCCATGCCCTTTTATTTATTTATTTATTTATTTATTTATTTATTTATTTATTTATTTATTTATTTATTTGTTTGTTTGTTTGTTTGTTTGTTTGTTTGTTTGTTTGTTTATTTATAACCAAGCTATTATGTTCGCCGTTTGTCCATGTGTCGCCTATATGAAATTATCATCATCATGTCTCGTAAAATTCATATTTGGTTCAGGCCTACAGGCTACAGCTATGCTGTGATTACAGCATAGCTGTAACTGGCATCACTTACATGACTTACAGCATCACTTACATGACCACGTTAGGTGCCGTTTATACAACTTAAAAAAATGCAGTTGGCAACAAGGGCCGCAGACCGCGCCAACGTAACGTAGTGGATCCCTAGAGAAGGCGAACGTGTCGGGGGGGCGACAGAAAGTTAGGTGGGCAGATGAGATCAAGAACTTTACGAGGATAAAGTGGTCGCAGTTAGCACAGGACCGGTATAATATGTGGTCTGTGGGAGAGACCTTTGCCCCGCAGTGAGTGTAGACAGGCTGATGATGGCTCACTTACATCATCACGTAAGATGTCGTCAGAACTAGTCACATGTCCTCGCCAAATTCAAACCTGGTTAAAGCGCAGTCATCACTTGCATGACCGCATAAGATGACGTCACAACTAGTGATGCGTTCCCGCCAAATTCAAAACTTGGTTTACAGTAATCGCATGAACACGTAAGATGACGTCGCGACTAGTCACATGTCCTTGCCAAATTCAAACTTGGTTACAGCATAGTCATCACATGCACCACCATGTAAGGTGACGTTACTAGTCACATGTACCCGCGAAATTCAAACTAGCTAAGCCAGGACAAGCTATATAAGTGGCCACCAGCTTCAATACAAGTCTGGTTTGCGCGACTTGTGCAAGCTGCGATAATTTTTATTCACTCCTTCATTCATTCATTCATAGCGTTCTTCGGACTGTAGAGCTATGCTAGACTGTAGATATGGCAAATGAGTTCTGCGGAAACCCGCAAGGCAGAGAAACGTTTTATGAAAGGGAAAATTAGCATCCACCTGTCTGTAGCATAAGGCTACAAGGGAAACTGTACGGATTTCTCAAAAATGAAAGCTTCTAAGTTGCCGAACAATTCGTCCTGGTCTGTCGATGGATCCACCCTCGCGCTGTCAGTCGCTAGCCTCTTGGTTAGCTCAACTGGCAGAGAGGGCACCTGTCAGGCGTTGGTCTCGGTTCGAACCCCGGACCAGGATGAATTTTTCTGCACCTAAGCTGCCTTCGTTTCTGAAAAAATCCGTATACTTTTTCTTGTAGCTTTGTGCTACGAACACGTGGATGCTAATTTTCCCTTTCATAAAATGTAGATGTATGTGCCGTCTGGATTCCCACTCGCCCTCATTGAGCTTGGGCTTGTGGGAATCCAGACGGCGCCCACGTCTCATCCCACAACCCAAGGCCCAAGCGCTGTGCTATCTCGACACAGGGTTGCTGGTGCAGCACCCCCTCCCCTCGGCATTTAGACCCCACCCCACGTTTCAATTTCTGGGGAAGCCCGTAACAAGACACATATGGGGAGTTAGCCCCATATGACTGACTGGACTGGCGCCTTCTCTGCGTCCTACTGACGTTAGTTAACCTGGTGGAAGAGCGTTGCGTTTCTGAACGCACTGGAAAAGTAAGCCTCGTGGCGAGGCGGTAAATGCAGGAGAACGATCCTCAGGTCACGTGGGCGTAAAGTCACGTGATCACACCGATCGCTCATCTAGGTACTTCTTCGCCTAGGTACGGGGAGTGTGTCTAGGCACTGTCTAGGCACTGCCTAGGCGGTCTAGATACAACAGGCTCGCTACGCATGAAGGGTACGAGCGTGTATCCGGCGGTATACACGCTCGTAAAACATTGCATCCCTCTCGCTAAGTACAAAATAAACAGTTTTTAACAGCCCTACTTGGTTACATAACAACACAAAAAAACACTGCTGATAAAACTATGCCTTCGCGAGCGGCAAATACATCACGACAGCGCACCGTCAGTGACGACCCCGAGGGTAGGCCTAGCTGCCGACGACGTAGCCGTCGTCGTTCGCAATCAACCGCCAGCTCGCCACGAAGCGCTCATTTTTGCCAACACAATTAACATTTGTACTCATACGTAGTATGTCAACGAATACGATTAGTTTTCTCGAAATAGATGCGAAGCGCAATGGTAAAAACGAAGCGAGCCGCTTCGGTGAAACAGCCCCTGCCGATGTTTGTTTACGTTCGCGCCGCGGCCGCTTCCGATCTATCGAGTGCTTAGGAAATGGGCGCTGCTTTGCAGATCAGCTCACTTCACTCGTAACATTACTCAATGAGAATTAATTTCGTGTCACGAACAAATCGTAAGCAATATTTTCGACGCGATTCCATCGACACCGGCAAATGCCTCGGCGGGTCAAGACGAGTGATCAGCGCGTAAGCTCCGCCCTCACGAAGACAGTCTGCATACAAGCTCGTAAGACATCGTATCCTCGTCAGTAAGTACAAAATAAACATTTTTGTACAGCCTTGCTTGGTCACACAACACAGAAAAACACTGCCGATGCCTTCGCGAGCGACTAGCACATCACAACACGCCACCGTCAGTGACAACTACGAGGGTAGGCCTAGCTGCCGACCCTCGGAGTAGTAGTCGTTCGCTGTCAACCGCGAGCTCGTCACAACGTGCTCATTTTTACCTACACGGTTAACATTTGCACTCATATGTCATGCGTTAACACGTGCGATTAGTTTTGGGACGGTTGGACAGTCGTCCATCGCGACTGTGCAACCTTCCGACAAGACATTCGAGCTTAGCGCTTGCAGGAACACGGTAACACTCGTCTGCAGGCGTTGGCAGGTTGGCAGGCACCATGGGAAAACCTCAGTTTCATAGGGAATAGATTCAGCTCTGGATCTCCCTCTTAGCTGACGCTGCATCGTCCCTAGAATTCCCCACCAAGCGATGCTGTGCGGAGCGCTGACGTCTACATCGAACTAGCCAATGAGAGAGAGGATCACCCTCCTGGATTTACCGCTTCGCAGCCTCGTGCGAACAACGGTCATCATCATCATTACCGTTGGAACTCAACTCTTGCAGGGAGTTCGTGCGCACTACTGTGGAGATGAGTTCCAACGGTAATGATGATGATGATGACCGTTGTTCGCACGAGGCTTACTTTGCCAGTGCGTTCAGAAACGCAACGCTCTTCCACCAGGTTAACTAACGTCAGTAGGACGCAGAGAAGGCGCCAGTCCAGTCAGTCATATGGGGCTAACTCCCCATATGTGTCTTGTTACGGGCTTCCCCAGAAATTGAAACGTAGGGTGGGGTCTAAATGCCGAGGGGAGGGGGTGCTGCACCAGCAACCCTGTGTCGAGATAGCACAGCGCTTGGGCCTTGGGTTGTGGGATGAGACGTGGGCGCCGTCTGGATTCCCACAAGCCCAAGCTCAATGAGGGCGAGTGGGAATCCAGACGGCACATACATCTACATTTTATGAAAGGGAAAATTAACATCCACGTGTTCGTAGCACAAAGCTACAAGAAAAAGTATACGGATTTTTTCAGAAACGAAGGCAGCTTAGGTGCAGAAAAATTCATCCTGGTCCGGGGTTCGAACCGAGACCAACGCCTGACAGGTGCCCTCTCTGCCAGTTGAGCTAACCAAGAGGCTAGCGACTGACAGCGCGAGGGTGGATCCATCGACAGACCAGGACGAATTGTTCGGCAACTTAGAAGCTTTTATTTTTGAGAAATCCGTACAGTTTCCCTTGTAGCCTTATGCTACAGACAGGTGGATGCTAATTTTCCCTTTCATAAAACGTTTCTCTGCCTTGCGGGTTTCCGCAGAACTCATTTGCCATATCTACAGTCTAGCATAGCTCTACAGTCCGAAGAACGCTTTAACAGCACAGAGACCCCCATTCCATAAGCGTCACTTCAGAGATTGTTTACTCTACTGCAGCCAGAGTGACAGAACTCGGGTAGTGTGCGTACTTTGAGCAGCGCTTCTTGCACTCAAAAAAAAAAAGTGAAATATGGGACAAGTATACTCCTGCAAAGAGAGTTACCAACACCGAGTTGCATTGCAGGAGAAGCGAGCCAATTAAAGCATGCCAGCCGTGTATATAAGGGATGATTATTGATTATGTAAGGTTAATAATTATTAATGATAGACGGATAATTATCCTGCGGGACTCGAACCTGCAGCCTTTTTGAAGTTCGAGCCGTAGACCTTGACAGGAGTCGAACCTAAGGCCAGTTCGTTCCGTGGCCCGTTGTGTGGCCGTTTACTCATTCTAGAGTTTCTTCGTCAATCTACAAATATGTCCAAGTTTCCGCCCCGTAAGTTATTTAGCATAATCAAAATTCAATGTTTGTATAAACTCTACGCTTGAAGGATAGTGGATATATCTTTCGCTACGTGTGAGTTACGGTCCATATCCCATTGTGGTGGCAGCCAAGCCAGGCCTAGCCGCCAGGCAGCGCCACCCTCCGCTTCTCTCCGGAACCACCAGAGCGAACTCGAATAAAGCCAGTTGATGTTTGGGATTCACGCCGCGCGGTTGTAGTTGTGTCCGTTTCAACCGCGCGTACACGCGTCCCAACAGTGGTGACCCGGACGAGGCTTACCGCCTTTTTCAAGCGATCGGCGCCATGGAGACCACCCCTGACGCACTGGCCATCTCCGCCGTCGACATCAGGCTCCCGCCGTTTTGGACAGCGGACCCGCAGCTGTGGTTCCTGCAGGTGGAGTCCCAATTCACCGCTCGTCTTATTGCCGCTGAGTTAACAAAGTACCACCACGTGGTCGCTAGCCTCCCACCGGCAATAGCGAGCGAAATACGCGATCTGCTGGTCGCTCCACCTGCAGAGAACGCGTACACAACGCTGAAACAGCTGCTCATCAGCCGCCTCACGCCGTCGGAGCCTCAGCGACTGCAGCAGCTACTGCACCACACCGAGCTCGGGGACCGGACGCCCAGCCAATCGTTGCGCCACATGGGGCAGCTGTTGCACACGGACGGCGCAACTACCACCGATGCCGACAGCAGACTGCTTCGCGAGCTGTTCCTACAGCGGCTCCCGGTCAACGTGCGCATGATCCTCGCCTCGGCTGCCGACAAACGCCTGTCTGAACTCGCCGAGCTCGCGGACTCTGTGCTGGCGGTCGCTCCGCCGTCCGTCGCGGCGCTACAGCCAGACATCGCCGGCCGCGCGCCTACGACCGCACTGCACGACATCCGGGAGCAGATATCCCGCCTCGCCGATACCGTCGCAGCGATGCAGGCCCGCAGTACTCCCGAGGAGCGCCAGCGTCCAGCAGCGCAACAGAAAACCTGCTGGTATCATAGGAAGTATGGCAACGCTGCTCGCAAATGCATCCCTCCTTGCGACCATGCGGGAAACGGGAGCGGCCGGCACTGAGGACGACCAGTGTCCCAGATGGCCCCGAACGTCGTCCATCAGTGTTTTTCCTCACCGACCGCGACAGTGGCCTTCGATTCCTCGTGGACACCGGCGCTGAGGTGAGCGTGTTGCCGGTTGGATCCACCCACCGCCTTGTCCCCAGCGCGTCCCCCCTTCAGGCGGTCAACAACACAACCATCGCCACCTACGGACATCGCTCGCTGCAACTCAATTTAGGCTTGAACAGAACGTTCCGGTGGATTTTCATCGTGGCATGCAGTGAAGTTCGCCATCTTGGGTGCGGACTTTCTTCGGCATTTCGGCCTTCTCGTCGATGTGCGCAACCGGCGCCTTCACGATCCCGTGTCGCAGGCAACTGTGCAAGGCAATCCCTCGAAACACCCTCCGCTGAGCCCCACTCTGCTCGGGCCGTCCGGTGCAGAACGTTTTACTCGCATTCTGCATGAGTTTCCCGAGTTGACGAGGCAGCCGCCAGCCAGCGCCGCGGCGAAGCACGAGGTACGCCACTACATCGCCACCAGCGGCCCACCCGTGCACGCGCGGCCTCGCCGTTTGTCTCCGGAGAAGTTGAAGGTCGCCCGGCAAGAATTTGAACACATGCTGGAACTAGGGACCATCAGACCCTCGTCGAGCGCCTGGGCATCTCCACTTCATATGGTGCCCAAGTCAACACCGGGAGTGGCGACCATGCGGGGACTACAGGGCGCTGAACCGGGTAACGACCCCAGACAGGTACCCGGTACCGCACATACACGATGTCACGACGAGGCTTCACGGTGCCACTATCTTCTCAAAGATTGACCTGGTGCGGGCGTACCATCAGATTCCCGTTGCCCCGGAGGACGTCCCGAAGACTGCCATCGCAACGCCTTTCGGACTTTTCGAATTTCTCCGAATGCCATTCGGACTCCGAAACGCGGGTCAGACATTCCAGCGGTACATGGACGGTGCTATACGCGGCCTCAACTTCTGCCACGCCTATCTTGACGACTTGCTAGTCGCCAGCAGCACTCCGGAAGAGCACGTGAATCATCTGCGCATCGTCTTCCAGCGCTTAGTGGAGCATGGCGTGGTCGTGAACATGGCCAAATGCGAGCTCGGCGTGCGACAGCTCTCGTTTCTTGGACACGTCATCTCTGCCTCAGGAGTTCTTCCTCAACCCAACAAGGTTGAAGCCGTGCAAGGATTTCCGCAGCCGACCGCCAAGCGCCAGCTTCGGGAATTTCTGGGTTTGGTAAACTTCTACCGCCGTTTCATTCCCCGCTGCGCCCAGATCCTTCAACCTCTCCACGATCTGCTGGCCACTTCTCGAAATGGCTCAGACACCCTCTCCTGGTCTCAAGAAGCAAAGGAAGCCTTCTGCGAGGTCAAGGACGCCTTGGCAAACGCCGCACTGCTGGAATACCCCAGGTCCGGTGTCCCGCAGAGTGTAATGGTGGATGCCTCCGATACAGCCGTTGGGGCTGTATTACAGCAACTCGTTGGGGGAATCTGGCGCCCGATTTCCTTCTTTTCGAGGAAGCTAACGCCTACCGAGCGCCGCTACAGTACCTTCGGGAGAGAACTGCTGGCCGTGTACGCTGCCATACGACATTTTCGCCATTTCCTGGAAGGTGTAGAGTTTTTCGTCCTCACCGACCACAAGCCGCTTACTTACGCATTGCGCTCGCTAAGCTCCGACGGGGGAACGCACACAGCACGTGAACGGCGCCAAATGTCCTACATATCAGAGTTCACGACTGACATCCGCCACGTCAAAGGCGGCGACAATGAGGTAGCGGACGCCCTCTCTCGGAATCCTGTCAACGCCATCATGCCCACACTACAGGTTGATTTTCCCGCTTTGGCAGCCGCTCAACGTGAAGATGACGAACTGAAACGCCTGTTGACCGCGACCACTGCCCTGAATCTTGAGTGGATCCCGATTCCCGGATCCGAGGACAAGGTTTGCTGTGACACAAGCGTCAGTAGAACTCGCCCGTTCGTGCCTGCAAGCCTCCGTCGCCATGTGTTCGAGTCCTTGCACAGACTGTCTCATCCGGGGATTAGAGCCACCCAAAGACTGGTGACGGCAAGATTTGTCTGGCCAGGCGTAAATCGGGACGTCCGACGCTGGGCACGTGAATGTGTAGCTTGCCAGCGCTCTAAGATACAACGCCATACCTCGACAGCACTGGGAACACTCCCCACTCCGGATTCTCGCTTTGATCATGTCCACCTGGACATCGTCGGCCCACTGCCACCCTGCCACGGAAAGGTTTACCTGCTGACCTGTGTCGACAGGTTCACCCGCTGGGCGGAGGCCATCCCTATCGCGGACATCACTGCCGAGACGGTTGCGAGTGCTTTCCTGTACCACTGGGTAGCCCGTTTCGGGGTGCCCTCCACGATAACAACAGACCGCGGCTGACAGTTCGAATCGGCGCTTTTCACTGCCATCAGTCAGCTCATGGGCACCTTACGCATACGTACGACGGCGTACCACCCCATGAGCAATGGCATGGTGGAGCGCTTTCACCGCCAGCTGAAGGCTGCGCTCACGGCAACCGAGGAACACAACTGGGTGGAGGCCCTCCCACTCGTTCTTTTGGGTATAAGGTCCACCCTGAAAGAGGACATCGGCTGCGGCGCCGCTGAGTTGGTCTACGGCACGACACTCAGGCTGCCGGGAGAGTTCTTTGCGCGCGGCTCAGAGGAGGCATCCATAGCTTGCAGTGACTATGCACTTCGCCTACGCAACGTCATGAGCAAACTGCGCGCGGTACCTCCACGGCCACCAGGGTCGCGTGTGGTGCACGTCGACCCGCAGCTCACATCGTGCCCATATGTGTTTGTACGACACGACGCCGTTCGGCGACCTCTTCAGCCACCCTACGATGGGCCGTTTAAAGTCCTCCGCCGTGGCAACAAACAATTCACCATCCGTCGTGAGGAGGTTGTGTCGCTGGACCGCATCAAGCCAGCACACGTGGACCGTGACGACACCGTGTTGCCTCCGCTAAGGGAATCATCGCCAGGACCCCCAGCTTCAATGCCAGCCCAAGCCCACGAGGTGCCCTCCCGGCTGACGCACAGCGGACGTCTATCAAGAGCACCCACTCGCCTGGGCCGTTCGGCAACTCACTAAGGGGGGAGTGCTGTGGCGGCAGCCAAGCCAAGCCTAGCCGCCAGGCAGCGCCACCCTCCGCTTCTCTCTGGAACCACCAGAGCGAACTCGAATAAAGCCAGTTGATGTTTGGGATTCACGCCGCGCGTTTGTGTCCGTTTCAACCGCGCGTACACGCGTCTCAACACCATGCCAAATTTTCATTTAGCACCACAATAGATAGTTTGCGTGTGTCTGATGGGGTGCATGCTTGCGTGTTTGCTAGTTTATAGATATGTATGTATGTATCTGTGTGCCTGTTACCTCCCTTATGCCTGTCTACTTTCCATTTCGTCTCCACACATCCATTCCGGCATAATAAATGGTAGATCTCATTACTCATTGCACATCATGCAACCGCGATCGGTTACAACCAGCAATTTGTTGGTTTTTTTTTGTTTTTTTTTCATATTCACGTACGTCGTAAAAACTATTTCTGTATACGGGAGAACATGGAAGGTTTTCAAAAATTTCTTTTACCCCAACTTTGACTACGCTCGCCAAGCGCGCAGAACTCTGCACGCGAAAACAGGTCTGCTTAGCTACATCATCATCATCATCATCAGCCAATTTTATGTCCACTGCAGGACGAAGGCCTCTCCCAATCCTCGCCATCCTTGCCTGTCCTGCGCGAGCTGATTCCATTTGATGCCTGCGAATTTCTTGATTTCGTCCCCCCATCTTACTCTCTGCCGCCCACGGCTGCGCTTACCCTCTCTTGGTATCCATTCCGTCGTTCTAACTGTCCATCGGTTATCTAGCCTTCTCATCACGTGGCCTGCCCATGTCCATTTTTTCTTCTTAATATCGTTCATTATGTCGGCGACCCCCGTTTGTTCTCTGACCCACTCGGCTGTCTTCCTATCCCTTAGTGTAACGCCTATCATTTTCCGTTCCATCGCCCGCTGCGCGGATTCTTAACTTCCTCTCTAGCTTCTTTGTAATTCTCCAGGTTTCTGATCCGTAAGTCAGTACTGGCAGGATGCAGTAGTTATATAGTTTCCGTTTGAGTGATAGTGGTAGGTTTCCGTTCATGAGTTGTGAATGTCTGCCATATGCGCGCCATCCCATGTTTATTCTACGGTGGATTTCTTTTATATGGGTGGGTTCTCCAGTAAGTAGCTGTCCTAGGTACAGATATTCTTCTACGACTTCTAATGTATGGGTTTCGACCTTGAATAGACGTTTTTTCGCCGTGCCACTTACCATTATCTTTGTTTTCTGCATGTTCATCCTTAATCCTACCTTAGCGCTTTCTCGGCTTAAGTCTTCAATCATCTTTTGCAATTCGTCGCCATCATTGCTAAAGAGTACTATGTCATCTGCAAATCGCAGGTTACTCAGATATTCGCCGTTAATCCTGAGCCCTGTCTCTTCCCAGTCTAACCTTTTGAAGATTTCTTCCAAACATGCAGTAAATAGCATGGGAGAAATTGTATCTCCCTGTCTGACACCTTTCTGTATTGGGATTTTTCTGCTTTTCTTATGGAGGAGCAGGGTGGCTGTAGAATCTTTATAGATGTTGGCTATTGTGTTTATATAGCTATCACATATTCCTTGACGACGTAGTGCCTCCAGAACTGCTGGTATCTCTACCGAGTCGAAAGCCTTTTCGTAATCTATGAAAGCCATATAGAGGGGTTTGTTGTATTCAGCGGATTTCTCGATTACTTGATTGACCGCATGCAGCAACCGACAAGTTAAAACGATTCGCTAAAACACGATTTTCCACGCGCGTCAGTCTACCTGTCAGAGCAGTTTTAAGAACCATGACGTTCTGGGTGTCGCGATAGCAAAACTAGAAGATCGCGGACATTTTGAGACCAAATACTGTACGCAATATTAATTCGGAGAGAAATTATCGCCCATGAAAGGCCATGAAAGAATGTACGTTTAACGATGAGGAGGCGCCGAAACCGGGGCCGCCACGGGTCATAGGTTCGACGCCCCCACCCCCCCTTCTTCTTCTTCTTTTTTTTTTTTTGCGGGTTTGTTATTATACTACTCGAAATCACGTCGGCGGGGGGCCTGGCGACGGTTGGGTACCTGAAATGCTTTCAGTCGTTCAACTGCCGTTTACGACTCACTCCTACACCAGAACAGGAATTGGCCTCCCTGGTGAAGTACTTGGCCACCACCTCCCACACGATGTCTACAATTAAACCTTCGCCCTCAGTGTCCAGCAGCTGCAGAACATCTGTCCATGGCGGCGGTCAGCTCTGTGAAGCAGCAGAGGGCACTAACAATCACTGGACCCGGACAGGCCGCCACTGCAAAACTAAACATTGGAACGTTCAATGCAAGATCCCTCTCCAGCGAAGCTAGATTAGCGGACCTACTCGAGGAACTAGAAGTAGTTAGTTGGGACGTCATTGGCCTTAGCGAAGTTAGGAGAGCAGGTGAAGCTTACATAGTCTTAAACAATGGACATGTACTATGCTATAGAGGATTACCCGAAAAGAGAGAATATGGCGTCGGGTTCGTAATTCACAAAGATATAACGGGTAATGTAGATGAATTCTACAGCATTAACGAAAGGGTAGCATGCGTCGTAGTAAAGCTGAATAAGCGGTATAAACTTAAGATAATCCAGGGATATGCGCCAACAACGAGCTACGACGACGAACAAGTGGAGCAGTTCTACGAGGATATCGAATTAGCAATAACGAAAGTACGCACACAATACACAGTAGTCATGGGAGATTTCAACGCCAAAGTAGGGACAAAACAAAGTGGAGAGCAGGCGATTGGCAACTACGGAGTCGGCTGTAGAAATAACCGTGGGGATATGCTCGTACAATTTGCCGAAAGAAACCGACTCCGAATAATGAACACGTTTTTCAAGGAACACAAGAATAGGAAGTGGACGTGGAAAAGCCCTAACGGGGAAACAAAGAATGAAATCGACTTTATAATGTGCGAACAACCAGGTATAATTCAAGACACAGAAGTAGTGGGGAAGATAAAATGCAGCGATCATAGATTAGTAAGAGCGAAGATTGTACTCAACCTAAAGAAAACAAGAACTAAATTATTTACAAGAAAAAAATGTAATCTAGAGGTAATCAGATCGAAGAACGAAGAATTTAAAGTCGCCCTAAGCAACAAGTTCGAGGCCTTAGGCGAAAAAGGTGACGATGTAGAAGAAATAAACAAAACTCTAACGAAAACAATCCTTGAAACAGCGATAGAACTCGGGGGCAAAACAGCAACGCAAACAACAAATAAGTTGTCCCAATCTACCAAGGACTTAATAAAAAAACGTCAACAAATGAAAGTAACTTCGCCCAAAGATAAGATTGAATTCGCAGAACTATAAAAGTTGATCAGTAAAGCCAGGCAAAGAGATATAAGAAACTTTAACACGAGAGAAATAGAGAAAGCTGTAGAAAAAGGCACCAGCATTAAAGGGACTGTCTACCGCTCAGAAAATTTTTTAAGATTGTGGTAAAATTGGGCAGATCATGCGTCACATTTACGGGAACGAGCACGCTTTCACCCCACAAAAAAGGAATTATGTTTTTAATTTCGCTCTGAAAGTGGTGCAAAAAACGCCGCTAGCGACACCCAACAGCGTGTTCGTCATTTTCCAAGTGTACGAGAACCAGCCCACGCAGGTATGCATATTCTGCTGAAAAACTATTATGTATGTCTTACATGCGTACTTCACCTTGTGAGACACCTTGTTATAGCGTGCAAGAGCAATTTGTTCTTTTTTTCGCTGCTTTCCGGGTGGCGCATGTGGCGCTGCCTTCGAATTCGTTTGCCTGCGGAGGCGCGTAGTACTGCGCTTGTCATGCATGCGGCGCTGCATGTCCGAGACACACCCCCGCGCGCCGACTTTCCCTCGCCTCTCCTCCTCGTCGTCGCCTCTGGAATGCCGACCTTGAAGCCGGTTCGCGTTGAGATGCCTCCCGCGCCCGAAAGGGTTTCCAGGGAGACGACGACGCATCATGCGCGGTACCCAGTGTTGCTGGCATGCCTACACTAGGAAGGGAGCGACTTCGTGGATGAAAAAAATTGTGTTTTAATAATTTCTATTGAGATTCTGGAGAAACCACTGCACGCTGGGACACTTCGAAAGGTACGCTTTCTGTTGAGCCAAAAAACGGGAGAGCGATGAAGGACGGTAGACAGTCCCTTTAAATCGGTCAAAAAGAAACTGCACTTAGGACAAAATAAAATGCATGCGCTAAAAGATAAACAAGGTAACGTTATCAATAATTTCAACGAAATAGTAAAGGTAGCAGAAGATTTCTACTCGGAACTGTACAGCTCCCAGACAGGCCATACAACGTTAATAGAAATAGAACCAGAGGAGGACACCGAAATTCCATGCATAACCGCTGACGAAGTCAAAAAAGCTGTCAACAGCATGTCCCGCGGTAAAGCAGCTGGTGAAGATGGTATAACAGCCGACTTGATCAAAGACGGAGGAGATATTGTACTTGAAAAACTTGCATCGCTCTTCACGAAATGTATCAGGACATGTAGTGTACCGCGCAGCTGGAAAAATGCTAACATAATCCTTATCCACAAGAAAGGTGACATAAAGGCGTTAAAGAATTACAGACCAATTAGCCTACTCCCAGTAATATACAAACTATTTACAAAAGTAATTTCTACAAGGATAAGAGAAACCCTCGACTTTAACCAACCGAGAGAACAAGCTGGTTTTAGGCAAGGTTACTCGACAATGGACCACAGCCACGCTATCAACCTAGTAATTGAGAAGTACGCCGAATATAACAAACCTCTTTATATGGCGTTTATCGACTACGAGAAAGCATTTGACTCCATAGAAATACAAGCAGTTCTAGAAGCTCTACGACGACAAGGGGTACCTGGCGTATACGTGAAAATCATAAACAACATATACAAAGATTGCACAGCCACACTACTCCTACATGAGAAAAGCAGAGAAATCCCGATCGAGAGAGGTGTGAGACAGGGAGATACGATATCCCCGATGCTATTCACTGCATGTTTAGAGGAAATCTTTAAACGTCTAGACTGGGAAGAAAAGGGCATTCGAATAGATGGAGAATATCTCAGCAATTTAAGATTCGCAGACGACATTGTACTCTTTAGCAATGATGGAGACGAACTACAAAACATGATTAATGACCTAAACAGGGAAAGTATTAAAATTGGGTTAAAAATGAATAGGCAAAAGACCAAAGTTATGCTCAATAGCCTAGCTAAGGAACAGTAATTTACAATCGACAATGAACCCTTACAATGTGTAAACGAATATGTATACCTGGGACAGTTAATAACAGGAACTCCTAACCACGAAAAAGAAATTCTCCGTAGAATAAGGATGGGCTGGAGCGCATTTGGAAGGAATTACGAAATCATGACTGGAAATTTACCGCTCTCACTAAAGCGAAAAGTATTCAATCACTGCATTCTCCCAGTACTAACGTACGGTGCAGAAACGTGGAGGATAACTAAAAGACTAGAGATGAAACTAAGGAGCGCGCAACGTGCAATGGAAAGAAAAATGATAGGGGTAACGCTAAGAGATAAAAAACGAGCGGAATGGATCAGAGAACAGACAGGAGTAGCCGATATTATTATATCAATTAAAAGAAAGAAGTGGACCTGGGCAGGACATGTCATGAGGAGAACAGATAACAGATGGACAGTAAGAGCGACGGAATGGATACCAAGAGAGGGAAAACGCAACAGAGGCAGGCAAAAGGTTAGGTGGAGCGATGAAATTAAAAAGTTTGCGGGCGTAAAGTGGAACCAAGGAGGTTATATATTACTTTTCTGGAGTGGAAGCGTGCCGCCGAAAGTGAAGCCGTCGCCGCCATCTTGCTCAAGGAAACAGTAGCAGACGACTACGCAGACGGCGGAGCTGGTAGACAACGCGACGCTGTTTCGTGGTGTTTAAACACTGTGTCCTGTTTTTCCTAAGCATCTAAATATCTGAGAAGGCAACGGTGACTTCGCGCGTCACTTTCGGCTGCACAAATCGTGTTGAGAAGAAGCCTGGAAGGACATTTCACGTGTAAGTTTTTCTCACTTTCTTCACGTACGGCTGCCCGTTTTCAGTGCATTTTGCTAAATAGAGGGCAATTTTAAACGTTCGCATCCATATATTACCTCCCTACGCCTGTATGAAAGATAACTGTAAGCTTTAAATACTTGCTAGTGCTTCGTTTTCAGATGCGTGCATACAGGATTTGCTACGGGCTCGAGTTCTGCTAAAATACACGTCTGATGCACAAATTGGATAGCCACATGCAGTGTTTGTAGGCGAACTTTAGATGCTTTAGAGGAAGGGCATCTTTCCGGAGCATAGACGCAGATTTGTTACGTGTACGTGTTGACGAATGACGAATTCGCAAACGCAGTGAGCACGTACGTATGGCGTGTTTCTCCGTGCTACTGGTTTCGAAAATGAAGGAAAAAAAAAGGTACTGTGCGTAGCCTTCTGACTGAGAACATGTGGTGTTCGGAGGGGTGGATGGAAAGCTTAAAACAGCCACTCGATCACCTCTGCTCTAGTGATACCGAACAACCCAAGCTCTGTCTTCAAGTGCATGCTTTTCGACGCGTGTCCCGTGTAAGAAATTTCCTATGTACGTTTACATCAGAACTAAATGAGAAAGTTTTCCGAACGCACCCAACGGGTCTTGACAGACGCGGATCTGAGAAGACTTCGCAAATGCTAAGAGCAACGAACCATTTGGAAAAATGTACGTGAAATACGAAAAAAAAAAATAGAGCGTGCGCGGTTAGTTAAGGCAACATGCAGAAAACATGCGCTGTACTCAATCGGTTGGATACATGCTTAAATAAAGGGCACGAATGCATTTCACGTCAGCTGGCAGTCGCACAGTGCCGCATATTTGCGCTATCTCGCATCACTAAATCAACCCAGTTTCTACTAACAGACAGAGTAAGCCAGCAAGTACGATTTGCATAGAACCTCTCAGCCAGCGGTGTTCCTTTTGTTTTCCTCGACGCCTGCAGTTGAGTACGGACGCGGGAAAATTTTTTTCTCAACTAGAAAACACCGTTGGTAATTGGCATAAGCATAAAGTTCGTTTCTGTCTCAATGTTTTAACGTGAGGTTGCAAAACAGGTCGAGCGCCTGTCTTAATACATTGCCGTCTATGGCGCACCCGCGTACTTTTTGCTCTAGCAACATGGCCGCCGCCGGCTTCACTTGGCCCCGTAGGCAGCTGCAGGGACTTCCACTCCGGAAGTTTAATGGAACCTCCTTGAGTGGAACCAACTCGCTCAGGATAGGGTGGAGTGGAAATCGATGGGAGAGGCCTTCGTCCTGCAGTGGACCTAAATAGACTGATGATGATGATGATGATGATGATGATGATGATACCGGCCTTTTTTAGGTGCTGTTTCTGTCTATTTGACGTTGTACCAGTTGGTATGTCAGTAACACTAGCGATCGTAATAAGCTTTGACAGACAGGCAAACTATAGATTTAGTTATGTTCATATAATCTCCAATTGCACAAGCCAATTTCATTCACATTACGCACGCAAGCAGCTGCAATGTGAAGCAGGACATAAAGCCGTCATGACGGAAAACAACGCAAACACGCAGGATAAGAAAGACGTGCAGACTGGACTTGCACAGCGCCTGGTCCAGCCTGTCTTTCTTGTCCTGTGCGATCGCGCTGTTTTCCGTCATGAAGCCTTACCTACAAGCAGCCGCCATGATATTAACTCACTTTCATCGGCTTGTAAGCACGAGCATGTTGAAATACGCGCGTGTGTCGCAGAGGGGAAACGCCGTGATGGCGCACTTCTGTGGTATCTATCGTCTCCTAGGCTCTAGCTGCTGGTCATAAAATAGTACACTTTGTTTACAGCCAAATACTCAGTGGTCATAACGAAAACAATTTTTTAAACAACCACGGAGTTATTCATTTCTCACAGTAAAAAACGATTAGCTATGCTGAAGCGAGAAAATTGTGTTATTTGAGCTTGACAGATGGCGACGCTGTGTTGACGCTGTCTTGAGCACCGGTTAGATGGCGCCACATGTCTCGTTGAGCTTGACTGAGCTGTCTCTCTGTTGTTGAGTTTTCGTTTTAGCTTTTGCTTGTGCTCTTTCTGTTTTTCTTTTCTCCACTCTTTCGGCGTTGGTAGCTCTTCGTTTCTCATGTGGGCTCCTCTGCATTCTGGTTAAGGCTCGGCGGGGTGCGTGTGGCGGTGTAGCGGTCGTGTGGGCCTCGACAAATCGGATTGTGTGCTGCCGCCGGTGATCGCTCGTCTGCCCTAGAAGGCTTCTGTGTGCGTGCACGGGACTGACGACATAAGATATGGCTATCGCTCGGACACTTACATAGCCAGGTAAGCGACATCTTTGCGGGCTTCGCTCCTGGTGGAAGTTGTGAGCCGTCATTCCAGTCGCCGCCCTCAGTGGTGCTAGCCGCTCGTACGGCGGAACGCTTGTCGTGCGGTCTCGAGTTCGTACGTCGCATGACGGACACACCTCGAAAAGAACTGTGAGCGTGTTCTTCATCCATCTCTCATTCTTTAAAGAGACTAATAATAGTAATAATAAAAAACACTGGAGTATGCAGCCAAGCTGCTCCCAAAATCACTGCTGGAATGCGCGGCAGCTGATCTGTGTGGTGATCGGTAAGCTTTGCGGCACACGCGAACGTCCGTTGCATCCCGCCGGAGCACGCGCACCGTACGTGTACGGCCAAATGGTTGAGCCCTAGCGTTGTTAACGTTCAATATCTGGGTAGGATTGATTTCTGGTGCGTTGTCTGCTAGAGCTCCGTTGCCTCGACACTGCGGCGGCGTGTCTTGCGCGCCGCGCGACCCACTCGGAGACGCAGCAGTTCCGCCTGTGTGGTTGCATCTCGAGATCAGCGCGGACGGGACCGGTTCATTCCTCGCCCCGTTTCAGCGAGTACCAAGTATTTTATTGGTTTGCTTTTTGCGTTGATGCGCCTTGGAAGATTGCGGGATTTTGAGGCTGCACGGAATGGTTATGTCAACTTGCACTCAACTGCAGTAGTACGCAAACTCAAGTGAGAGCATAGCCACAGGCACTGATCGTTTCTCTGAGCTGCCGTGATGTATCTGTCAAGCTCGACGAATTCGTGCTGCCAACATGGCAGAGTCCAACTTTCATTGTGTAGCAGTAAAGTTTGTGGTGGTTGCAAGAGGAGTTCAGATCTTGCGTTCGGGGGAGACTCGGACGTAACATTGCGTAATGCTCGGCTTACGGTGCAATACCTGTGCCTGCGGCTCAACAGGTATTGATTGGATCGAAACAAATTACCGGGAATTAATTACCAGCGCAGATTTTCGTCGCACACACACAAACAAAAAACAAAGAAAATATGCATCATTGTATAAGAGAGTTTTAGAATAGTGCACCCAAAACTTCGCGTACCCTATCCTCTGAGGTTGCGTCCGTAACGTACTGCCCCAATTTTTCCGAAATAGCGTGCGTGCCCAAGCCGTACGTGAAGCTTTGTTGCCTTGATCGCATGGTGATCCGAGTGTGGTTTTCTTGCTTTAGCATTCGCGGAAACAAACCGTATTCTAAAAAGCAAACACTGCGTACGGTATTCTAAAACTGCCTTATAGCTCCGCAGAGACGCAGTATTCCCGGAGTTTTCGGCTATGTATTTCATCTTGGTGCTGTACGCTGACAAAATGTGTGATGTGTCATACAACCCCTCCAAGATAAAAGCCTAGCTATGGCCATTTTGTACTGCGCCCAAAGTCGAGCCCGCCATCTGGTAATGATTGAATATTTCGTAGTTTAATCCAACCAATCACATTGTTTCAGTCAAGCCGGTATATGCTAGTATTCATTCCTTTTTAACAACTTGCCGGACTAGACTCCGAGCAGAAATGTGTGGACTGTACGTCCAGATCCTATTGGTGTCACGCGGCAACTTACGATCGCGATCAACGCCGATCCACGTTGGGCTTGATACGCATTAAGTGTAGCTACTTGGTCACTAGATCTTTATACGAGGTCACGATTTGGTGATTTGGTCTGCGTCCAGCTCGATCCGAACTGGCTTGGACGAAGATCCGATCCTCATCGATGGTCGCGATCGAAAGCGCCTGTGAGGCACCGGCATTACTTATAAATGCTTTGCTACTCGTCCTGCGGTAAATCCCCACGCTTTCGACGTGACCAGGTGCGCGTGCCGTGAGCCTTGGCTGCGCAGACGGCTCTTTTTGTGCTACGTGATTTAATCTTACTCTCGAGTGGCGTACTACTGCTTCGTTTGCTAGCACTTGCGGCTCGCATGGCACGTAATCTCTACGTGTAATCTGCCAAAAATGTTCGCGCCTGTCGAAGCGACGTTGGCAGCCGGCCGTCCTCGACGGATTTACTGCGTCGTCCGCGGTGAATCGCCGCTCATTGATCGACGAGCGCTTTTGCGTTAATCGACCCCGGCGACGCGCTTCATATTTATGCACATCCGTACAGGTCGATACGTTTCTGCCCTCCTTGCACATCGACCGCGTGTGTGGTCGCGCTGCTTCGACGGAACGGCACCACCGCGGTTGGTGGCGGAGTCGCTTCCTTCGGCCACCACGCAGCGACACTTTACAGCGATAACGGTGACGGCGAGAACTCATTACCAGGAGGCATGAGCGTGCTTTTTTTTAAGAGCATCAGCTGGCACACAATTTGCACTGAATTACAAATTACAGCCGGACGCAAAAAGGACGCAATAACATGCGTACGCACAATCGCTTGGGCGCCGAACACGACAACTCCCCTTCTTTGAGCTGCGTCCTGAGCCCTCCTAGGCCTTCGCCCACCAAGCTTGTCTACGACGCACGGCTTTACCTCGAGCTCAAACAGCACCGCTGTTAAAATGCGTCCACGGACTACTGCTGGTTTTCGCCACCTTTAGGAATGATGCCTGTCGTTGGCAGCGGTTCGCGCATGCCTCTCGTTTCGCAGGTAACAGCCACACGTGTTTAATGTGCATCGACAACATACTCTCCTTACTACATTGCGTTTTTAGTATTTTTGATGTGGATTTTTGCGATAATCTGCTCGCGAATCAGACTGTCTGCGTGATTCGCGAGCAAATAAATCACCAACAATATATCCAGCTTATCTTTCGGCTTTCCCCTTCCGCAGCCTCTGGGGTGCGTCTCATTTGTCAGTGCGTGATGAATGTAAATTGCTTGACCTCAAGGGCCGTGCCTTGTCAGTTTCATTGCTCGTATTCTATTTCACCCAGCGTCATTGACAGAGGCATTGCCGTGATCGGTCAGTATGTTAGGATAATGGGAAATGGTGTCCCCGTTTTCGTTTGTTACGTCTAGAAACGCCAACTTATCCCAGCTTCGAGGAATCAAGCCGGCGTGTATACGTTTGCCAGAACAGAAGGCGTGTACGTCCCCATTGACTTGGGTGACGGGGAAACCATCGGTCAACCGTCTTTTCGTAGCGCAGCCTTAATTGTTGCGCTGCTGCTCGATCTCGCCGCGGTAGGTTTCTTTTGTCAAGGCCATTCGACGTATTGTAAGCTGGACGAGGCGAAACGACCCGATGACAGTTGCAATTGTATCATTTTTTTCTTTTTTCTTTCTTTCGTTGTTGTAAGCAGGTGTATAAAGAGCGATGAGCATCCATTTACAAAACTCGTTTAGTCGTATGTCTTCCGTATCATTTCTTTTTTTTTTTTAATTTATATCTTCTGTATGATATTTCCGGCTGCAGCTCACCGTTCAGTCGAGTTCTTGACGATCGCTCGACAGGCGTCCCCACGGCAGCTGGCGGTTTCTTTTATTCGTGTCGCTGTCGCTTGAGGACTTAGTGCACAGCAAGTGTGTGTTCCCTCGCATTAGTCGGCAGCGTCGTGTGGCGTCCTTTGCGGGAAATTTAATCGCCACTGCCTTGACTTACTTGAGTCAGCGGTTCCTTGCTTGCGAATCCTATCTGGGCATCCGTATCCGTCACGGGGCCTTCGAATGTGTTTTCACAAGGGGTAGCGGTAATTATATTTCTTAACCGAAGCTCAGTGGATCATAATGAAAGACTATTTCTGTATAAGTGATACGTCTGTGGTTTTGCGCAGGCCTAAATTTGGATTTTGTATTCCCTGCTGGATTAGAAATGGCTTCGCTATGTCATCAATGCTGTTGGCGCCTGTGCGGTGCGGCTTGTATTTTCTGCTGCTTTTCTGCGCACGCCTTTTTCTGTGGCGCCCTTTTTTCTTGTGCTTGTTTTCTCTGCTGGTGGTTAGACATCTAGTTTGATTTGTGGGGTTTAACGTCCCAAAACCAGCTGGGATTATGAGAGACGCCGTAGTGGAGGTCTCCGGAACTTTCGACCACCTGGGGTTCTTTAACGTGCACTGACATCGCACAGCACACGGGCCTCAGCACTTCGCCTCCATCCATTGAAACGCAGCCGCCGCGGCCAGGATATGATCCCGCGACGCTCGGATCAGCAGCCGAGTACCATAGCCACTAGACCACCGTGGCGGGGCTCGTTTTTTTTTTTTTTTTTTTCTGGAAGTTTGTGTACTAACTAGCCCAACGAGTTGTCATTGTCTCTGCTGTCATCCTTGTCTAAAATGAATGAATGAATGAATGAATGAATGAATGAATGAATGAATGAATGAATGAATGAATGAATGAACCTGTTACTGTCCACCTCTTTTTATTTTTTGGTGTTCCCTTGGCATGACGTGGTGCCCGTTACGGACTCGGGCACCACGTCAACGTGTTATACCGCATCATTTCGACATTCATGATGCTGCAAGGCGAGCGTGTCTGGTTGGGTGGATGTCCTCTCGTGCATTGCATTGTCAGCTGAGTATATTTTGCGGACTCTTGTATAGCTGGAGACGCTCCTCTTGTCGCAAAGCGTTACATCATTGTGCTTATACGCAGGCAGCTCGGATTTAAAAGAGCGAGGCGCTATACCCATTGTGTTATGCCGCCAGTTTCTTTTTGCACACATAGTGGCCGTCAAGTCACGGAACATTTCATCTTTTCACTGCCCTCAGTCGACGGGGCTCCTTTATTAGGCCATCCGAAGTGCACCCGCCTACCGGACTTACGGTAACCGGCCTCATTTGAACCCTGGTCTCTTCCTTTTTTTTGCAGCGGCGAAACTTTAAATTTGGACCGGGCAACAGTGTTGCTGTCACTGAATCTCGATCGCTTCTTGGCCGGCTGAGTTGGGGAGGTATTCTGCTCTCCACCGTTATGCAACAGGTCAAATTACGAACTAAAAGCACGGCACATCTGGCAGAACCTTATTTATTTATGTAATTAGTTCAGTGTTAATCATGGCTGACAACGATGCACCTAAACCTTGCGAAATGCTTGTTTACGTAACGGTCTTACGTCGCTGTGATTTTCCGTGCGGGTGTGTTTGCAGGTGTGACATGGGCGCGTCGTGATAGAAGTGTGCGCTCAGGACTCGCTAAATTGAAATCGCGGTCAAGGCTCGGCTGCCGACTCGAAACACGGAGGTTCAATCCCTGCCGCGGCGGTTGCATTTTCGATGGAGGCGAGCATGCTGTAAAGGCTGGTGTGCCCATACAGTGTTCACTTAACGTCACATCCGCCGCCCTCGCTTGCCGTCGCCGTTGCTGGGTTCCTTCCTGGGATACCAGCACGTGCTGCAGCCAACCAGACAATTACCGGAACTGACGAAGTCGCGCTCGGTGACGCAGATAAGGTTGCCTGGTAAGTTTACAAGACGAAAAACTCCAGGTGGCCGACTTCCGGTACAGCGTGCCTCATCATGGGGCGCTTTTTGCGCGTAAAAACCCGACAGTTATCAATATTATTGCTTCTACGAAAGCGCTTCCCATTTCCATATACTGCATGAGGTCGCAGGATGGATGCTGCGAGCGTATTTTGTAACGGGCCCGTCGCCCACCAAGCTCGAATCTAATTGAGCCTGATATATCTTGGCCTTCTAGACGAAATGGCGCCCGTATTTTCGCCTGAGAGTACCCGTCGAAGCAGCCCTCGCGTGGGCCGTAAACTTTCCGATGAACAGCGCCTCCCATTGGGCAGGGCCGTTCGGGCAGGCGTGGCTTCCGGCCGATCTATATGGAGCCCATTACGGTGAATTACAGCGACGCTCGGCCGTCCCGCTATGGCCGCGTGTGTGCGCGCAAGGATTGCGGAGTTTGTTTAACGCGTCTCCAGTTGCTCTCCGTGCCCATGGTTCGCTCGCATAGGCTTACGAGGCTGGGGTACCGCCCTTTTAACACCTGAATTACCTTCAAGAAGCTTCGTTTCCTGCAGAAGGACGTCCAATGCACGCGTTCTCCTGAAGAGCTACTCATATTGAAATGTCAGATTCGAGTTGTGATAACGCAGCATCTCTAAAGGGATACTGTTTCCAAGTTGCATCGCTGTCAAGTGGGCATGCTATTGTGGTCGCTCGATTTAGCCTGTTGCTTCCTTGCAATGACGTCGTGAAACCGCCGTGCATGCAGAGCGCAGTAAGAAGCTGGATTCGTGGAGTCACGTGAATGTTGCGTCGCACATGGTTTCTGCCCTTATTCTGGCAATAACGTTCCGGCCACGTTTCTGTTACATTTATGCACGCTACCGCTCGCAGTGAATACGTCGCGTCGACATCATGGCAGCTGCTATGCAAAGCAGTTGTTACGCACACGTAGTGACGACTGTTGCACTCGGGTTTCCGGCAAATATATTTGGATGCTTGGTGGCTGCACTTATGACACATAAAATACATCGGACGACAGCTATGCAGTGGAAACAAAGTGGACTCGCTGATTGATTTCTGGGGTTTTACGTCCCAAAACCACGATATGAGCCGTGGTGGAGGTCTCCGGAAATTTCTACCACCTCCGGTTCTTTGACGTGCACTGACAACTCACAGGGCGTCAACATGTCGCCTCCATAGAAATGCAGCCACCGCTGCCGGGATTCGATCTCGTGACCATCGGATCAGCAGCCGAGCCCACTAGGCCACCGTGGCGTGGCAAAGTAAACTTGATATTGCCAGACGAATTGTCGTCGGTAGTTTATCTCATGACAGTATATGACGCACGCCGTGTTTCATAAACTGCTGAACATAAGCCTATTTTAAGAAAAATTAAGATATTTTCAAATCCAGTCGTCTTCCACAGTCTGCTTTCACTTGTATTCGGAGGTCGGCGTCGATTCGAGGCTCGCGAGCGTTTGCGATGCATGCTGAAAAAAACAGAAATAGAAACGTAAATTCGCGCACTCATTTGCAGGTTCACACACTTGGGTTGTATAGCTTTGCGCAATGGCGATGGGAAACTCCTGAGGTTCTGCTGTGCATGATTCCTATAAGCAGGCTTGTTATAGCTATACGCCGCCGTTCTGCCCAGCTTTGCTGTTATTTGCTGGATTGGCGTAAAAGCAAGCTGACCACTTTCTGCAACACTGTCTTCGAAAAAAAAAAAAAGAACCCCTAAAATGAAGAAAGCAAAAAGAGATGATAAGTTTACTGCATTAATCTTCGCATTGACCGTGGCATTCGCCTTCCGCGTGTAGCCGTTGCACTGCGCAAGTGGGCTCTGTATATAATTGTCGACGGAGCATCTCCCTAAAGAGGTATACTTGGTCGTATTCTTTTTTTTTTTTAAGTTTGTGTCGCTGCTGTCAGTATCGCGCATGCGCGGATAAGTTCAATTTCTCGAATGTTTTCCTGTCGTGCGGGCCGGTTTCCGGGCACTCTTTCCGTGCATACGACGCCCATGGGAAAACGAGAGTGCTGCAGTCGGAAAGCTCTTTTTCGAGAATGGAGCTTCGCGATTGATTATTCCTCTTGTGCGGCTCGCCGAAGTGGAGACCGCGAATGCAAAGCTTCGTTTAGCTTTACTGAATTTGTTTATCCGCGGCCTGTTGTTGGGAAGACAAGAAAGAAAATGGGGAGTCCGAGGGACAGGTACGAGGAGGGTGCCAGTGATGATGATGGCGGTGATGACAACGATAATGGCGCAGTTCCGGATGGTGAGGACTACGATAAGGAAGGAGACGAGGGAGATGACGATCCTGAGGACGATGATGAGGATGATGCGTAAAGTGGATAGTGGTGGGACGACTGCAAGGCAGACGACGGTCCGGAGAGCCAGGCCGACATCAGTGGGTTTCTACTTGTGGGCGGCACCTTCGACATCCCGATACGTCTTCTGACACCCTCTCACGTGCTGCTCATCTGTGATGGCTGGCCGGCGTCTCTGCAGTCGGCTCCACGAGTGAGTGACCACACTCGCATTCATTATGTGGTAGCGCTGACGAACAAGGACACAAGAAGACACAAATATGTGTCTTCTTGTGTCCTTGTTCGTCAGCGCTACCACATAATGAATGCGAGAACCAACCAACTAGCCCACCTTTCCGCCTCGACCACACTTACCGGCTGCTTGCTGGGTACGCTACTCTGACAGAGGTTGGCGATGGCGTTCGGTTGTGCTTCAGCGTCCGGGTACGGTTTAGGTCCCGCGTGCTCCTGCAAGACCTTTTTAGGACGGCGAGATCCTGCAAGACCTTATGCCCGGCGCTGCGCTACCTGGCGTCGTTCGCCACCTCGCTCGTTGTCCCAGCTTTCGAGGCTTACCGCTGGTGGGGGCGTCGATGATTGTGCGGGCCGTTGTGAACCAGTGCCATCACAACCACGTAGGGAGGGAGAGTGTGGGGATTGCCAACCGCCCGGCTATATACAGGGTGTTTTTTTTTAGTTGCGACACATTTTTAAAATTAGAAAAACATAAATCGCGGGGATGTCTTGTGTACCATTCGAGTATACGGATTGGCGGCCTCTAGATACAGAACAATGTCCGCACTTGTATGCATAATTAGCGAAATTACGCTAATTAACTTTTTAATTATCAGTAATTGTTGGCTACAGCAAATGGGTACTTTGGAGCCCGTCCTCGACACTACCTATCCCAACGATCAAATTTTGAATAGCGGAGTGCATGTCTGAGCTACGCGAACAATTAGTTCCCCGTGGCAGGCTCCTTGAAAGCGAAACTAGACGGGAAAAGAGCGTCTGTGACGTCGATTTCACCGCCTCCCCGGATTTCGTCACTCGTCCGCGGCGCCCAACACCGCAGATAACAAGGTGTAAACGCAAGGTGCTTGCGCGGCCGGAGCGGCGGTGACCACGGGCGAGTGGCTACAATGCATCGCTAGAGTAGATTGCGGTCGCTGTTGATGGGATGGTTATGCAGCGAACGTGGATGAATATGAAGAGAGTGGAGCATTTTTGTTTGGCTCTTTGGAAGCATTTGTTCGGCTTGTTAAAGGTCGAGGTCACCGCGGCGGAAAATGGCTGAAAGTGCCGCCTCGTGAGGTCGCCGTATTCCGATGAGTGGAGCTATACCTGACAAAGGAGTTCCATCCTCGAAACGATCACCTTTAACCACATTTGGTGACTCGTTCTCGTGAATGTTTCTGTTTTATCTGAATGCATGCTACCGTATTTTTCTTTGTTTGTTTCCTTTATTACAGCACGTGTCATTTCTGGGCACCCTTAGAAACATTTCGTCCACGCAAGCGCTGCCAGAGTCCCTAACATCAGCGCTTAGTTATATTGCAGCAACCTCGACGCAGCGTCATGACTGGGCTCGGTCACTCGTGGACTAATACCCCTGTCACACGGGCACTTTCGAGGTCCTTTGAACTAAAGCTTCTTTACTTGAAAGGAGCGGGCGCGATGTCACACGGTCGCAGGGAGGGAGAATTAGTTGAAAGGAGCTTCGAGCTGAAGGAGTCCGCGTTTGCCCTTTGGGGCTCCAAGGGACTACCCTCGTTCGCAGGTGTCAGACGGTAGAAAAAAAAAAAGTTTTACCTTGGAGCCAATCCGACGCGTTTTTATTTAATAAAAAGCACGTTTCACGGTATCTTAGAAGTTATAAACCATAAAAGTTCTGCTGACAGACACAGCTTGTCATATGTCGCCCGAAAATCGCACAGCTCGAGGGCAGGTGCACTGTGGCTACCTGGGCCTGGGTGTCAAAATGTCTGCTGCAGGCCGAGGTGTTTTCGGCATATCTTTTTCGCACCAACGGCGACACGTTTTTCGACGGTAAATTCGAGCACATGCGTCGTATGCCCGTGCATTTCTAGCTGTTGGGCAAATGTCAGCTGAGCATCTGAATGTTGTTTTCGGCGTAAGGTGATATCAGAGACCATTTTTTTTTCTTCGGGAGACTCGGCATATGACGCTAAACTCGGCGTTGCGATCAATATTTGATCCTTACACGCTGAGTGTCTCGTGGCACATGCTTGGAGACTTTGCGATTGAAAAACAATCGAGACCAGCAACAAAAACGGAATGTAAGCACGCATGACCGGAGAAATATACGGTGTACACAGCGGCCCATGTGCTACCACTACGTCCGTATTTGGCGAATTATTTGCTTTACTTTTAGGTGTTCACTTTGTTTTATCAGTGTCCAAAAACACACACACACAAAAAAAAGAGCTGATAAAGGAAGCAAAAAAAAAATAACGCACAACTAATTTATGGGGCATCGGAGCCATATTTTTCTCATTTCGGATAGGGTGCCTTGATGCACGCCCGCACGCGCGTGCATCGAGGCACCCTAATTTCGGAGCGATAGAAGCGCCAAGCGTACGTTGTGGTTTTTGTTAAAAGCTTCAACGGAAACCGTGTATCACCGACCGACTCAGCTCCCTTGAGCTAATGCTCCTTCGAAGTCGCTGTGCTCCTTTACTTCAAAGGAGCTTTGGTACGCCCGTGTGACTGGGGTATAAGACTAAATCTAAGTCAAACGGACATGTGACAAAACAAAGGTGGTGCTCAGCCGCCGATGCCAACCGGTTACAGCTTTGACATAGTGACAGCACACAACGGGTGACAGGAGAACACGGACAAAAAAGAGAGAAACAACATTAATGAAAATGCCTGCAGAATCGACGAGGCTCCCTCCACGCAGGGAACGGGCAAAAAGAAAGCCCAGGCCCTTGGTTGCAACCATGCAGTGTCACCGATATGTTTCTGCGTAACACGTCGGCAACTCGCGTGCCTCGCATCGTGTTTTACAACTGCGGCGAGGATGTCGACGGAAGGTGTCACGTCTGGCAATAAACGCGATCTGAACAGCGAGCCGAGTGGTAAACAACCGGCGTCGCGTTTGTATACGTGTATACGGGATGTCGCTTCACTGCGTTGTGCAGGAGTCGAGGGAGCGGATCGCGGCTCAGCTGTGTGTGTGCCAATGAAAAGCGCAGAACGTTTTGTATAACTGCGCCTGACTATGCACTGCTAGGTCGAGTTTACGCCATGTTGCAACGCGCTCCAGACTGTATCACGGATCCAGACCGTTTTGGGGAACGCTGCCGATTTATGCGAATTACTGCTAAACGAACGGCGCTGCAGGAGAATCGTGCGCATTATAGGGGTTGTGCGTATGCTGTCGATTTTTATGGCCTCGTCGATTTGACATCTCACAAAAGCCAGAGAACATTCTTGCGAAATCCCAATATGTATGGTGGCGTTATTATAGTGAATCGGAAAATAGGATAGTGTATAGTTCGAGTAGCCACATCTTTCTTTCTCTCTCTCTCTCTCTTTAAGTCTGGCGAGACGTGGGTGAATTTAGCCATATGCAACTGAAGCCCGTGAGGCGCGGCGTTGAGGCGGGACGTTCTTTCGTGGGAGACGTTAGCCAGGGTCGCGTTAAGCCTTGACGGACGTTTAATAAAGTTGTGTCTATCCATGTATGCCTAACTCGTACTTTTCTCACTAGTTGAGCTGCCGAAGCTGAGGCTTTGGTACAGTAACAAATTTACACTGAGCAGAATACGAGATAGAGAGGTAAAAATGCATTCACGGGAATCCACGCGCTGTCCTGGCTGCTGCCGCACGCTCTGTCGACCGACTCATTTCGAGACGGAGCTATACCCTTCCCTGCGCATTGCAGGCTGTATTCACTTCGCAATTGTGCCCCCTGGCAAACCCGCGCAGACGTGAACCGATCGCGCTTCTGCGATTTCACTTAACAGATACACTGACCTCATGCACCACTTAACGGCTTAATATTTCTGAAAAGTATCTGTGCTTGCTATCGCTGTCTTATCATTCATTTTCCATTACAAAAATACGCAACTCATTTCCGTTCGCTAGTTTAACATCGGACGAGATTCTGCAGGAATCTGGCTGGAATAGCTGCCTTATTCTTCGAATTTCCATAGTTCGCCTATAATGGCGTGAATTCATTATGCTTGCATCTACGTTTCCGCACAGTACTGTATACGGCAAGTATAGTACTCACTCGTCCAGTGTATGCTGTATATTACACTATACGGGTGAGCACTACTCAAATATAAATGTCAGAGCAACTACGTTTCCTGTGCTTGCTTTGTTTGTGGAGTGCGAGCATAAGCGATGTGATAGAACTGCTTGCTGCTTGTCGTCGATACTACGACTTTGACGCACAAAACTATAGATATGGTTTGATTTCGTTCGGAGGAGCAAAGCTATGTCAGGCGCAGCTTGTCATCTTTGACAGAACATGCTTTTAAATGTGACCGAGTGCGAAAGCGTTGTGCGGTCGGGAGAAAGCTGATTAAAGGGAGCCTGGCCTTCCTTTGCGGAAGGGTGACGTCAAGTTCTGTTGGATGACTGTTATATATACGTGTACTCCCTCGAACTTAATTTTCTCTGTTAGCCCTCAGATGTCAAAGCTTTGCAAGAAGTCGTGTGCTTTCTCGTTCTTTTCTTTTTTCCGCTGGAAACTTTTGCCATTGTAAAGAAGGCCTTTGGTTTTCGCTGTTTCACTCTTGTCACGAAATGCGATCAAGACTTGTAAAACGCAGCGCGAGAAAAGGACAGCTGTACGTCAGGAAAATGGACCCGTGTTCCTTTTTTTCTCTCTCTCTGTCGCTCGTTCTTAATCCTGGGGCAACAGCTGCTTTTCGATCCCTCCCTGCTCGTCCGTCAACAGTCCGCGCACGCCTGTCTCGCTGTGTGACTTTCTCGACTGACGTGCTGCCGTCACGCTGAGGTCGCCGTGCGACGACCGCTGGCTGTCATCGATTCCGCCGGAAAATATGGAAGCGACGATGCAACGCTTCACTCGCACTAAATCTGTTGTTATGAATCCGGCGTCCTGCTAAAGGTGTCCCGAAACAGCGCACTCGCTTACGAGCAGAGCTACTCTGCTATACACTATAACTGTGCGCTCGACGGTGGCGAAATGTTAAGAGGCGATGTCAAGGTGGTCGAAATTTCCTCCACTGCGGCGTCTCTCATAATCATATGGTCGCTTCGGGACGTAAAACCACAGAAATTATTATTAGTAACCCCGCGCCCATAACTCGTCTTCCTTCTTTATTTTTTTTTTCTGCTCGCATCCCATTTATCTTGTGGGGGTAGTAAATCAAAGGCAGTCTATTGTAACCATTCCTGCCTTTTTTTTTTTCCGCCCTCCTTCTCTAACTACGATCCAGGTGCGTCGAATGCACTTTCACAGCCTGGGCTTATATGCTGAAAGGGACACTGAAATGATGCACTAAAATCAGTTTTGGCTGATAGGTGATTTAGTGTGAACGCTGTTGGTGTTAACTTGGCCGTAATTGGTTGCCTATTACAAGATGAAGTGAGCGAAGATCAAAAGTGTGATAAAAAAGAAAGTTTCGACCTCAGGGACTATATAGCCGTTGAGTGTCACTGTGGGGTCAGAAATAACTTAATGAACAGTTATTTCTAACAAATAAAGAACGCTGTGGGGCTTTCGAGCCATTATTTGTCGCGCATTTACTGCTAGCCATCAGTCCTTGCTTACATTTATTAGCGCCGAGCTATCTTGCGTACAGCATAGAGGGGCTTCTTTCGACATTGCGCAAGAAGGCGGCACAAAGGCGTGCGATATGCGGCACCGCAATCGCTGCGTTACGCACGCGGAAACCGGCACTTAGCAAAACGACGACACCGATAAAGCGTTTGTCGTTCTCTCGCGCCCACTTATCGCAGCGCCGTCCGGCACGGTCAGAGACGGCGCCTACACGCGGTACATTTAAATGTACGCGCAGCACGTGTGTACGCGGAAGTCATTTCTTCGCGGCGGCACTTCCATTGTCGTCGGCCTGTCTGTCCGCACACGCATATGTAGTACACACGCGCGCGACCGGCGAAACAATTGTCCGCCCTCGAATGGGCCATGTCGTTCCCATCGGACACGAAATGCGCGCCCCCTTGTCGGGCCCTGGCATTGAATGGCCGCAGCTGCTTGTCGCGCGCTCGTGTAATCGCACCCCGCACATTCCTGCCGTTTTGCCGAGAAGCCTTTCTCTGTCGGGCCTCGCTGGTGCTTCTCCGGGGACGCCAAGGTCGCGCCGCGTGGCCTCGGCGATGCGCCGGACGTTGGAATGCGGGACCCCCGACGGAATCCCTGCAGCGTTGTCCGAACGGAACCGCCGAGGCGCGGCGGCCGTCGCGTTTTCCTGCGCCGTTTGGTCGCGGGTTTGATCGCCGTCGGCGCATTCTCGAATATACGCTCGCGCGCAGTGTCTGTCGTTGGCCTGCCCTCCGCATCCGGTGCGTGTAGTGCACAAGCGAAACGGTGCTGCACTGGCGCTCGCATGTGAAGTCTCCAAAAAAACTGATTTGTGGCCATCTTTGTCACGGACACCCGAACTTGCTGGCCAGGCTGTGTCTGCCGTGACTCGGCGTTTCGTCCAGAACATAAATGACGGAGTGGACGTGGCCCGCGTAGAATTAAACACCATCCAGGAATACAGTTACAAGGCAAACATTGCGTTATGAATGACCGGGTCGGCATGAGCGCGCTGTAAAGAACGGCCACACGGCACATCCTTCTGCGCGAGTTCGCGACCGTAAATGAAGCCGCCACACGCCCGTATTCTGCACTAGCTCATGTCGCCGTCTGTGCAAATCTTCTCACGAGTTTTCCTGTGATTACGGCTTCGCGGCTGCTGATCGTTGCCCGTGCGTAGCGCTTATAGCCTGAAACGTGCACACACACGTGGCACTCATTTTAATACGTCAGCAGAGCCGTGGCCGGGAAAAGGCGTCTATCATGGCGCTTGAAGCGAATAAGGTTATTATTATTATTATTATTATTATTATTATTATTATTATTATTATTATTATTATTATTATTATTATGAAAATCGGTAGCTCCTTCGGGGACATTGTATAAGACGTATGTAGGTCGAAATTGGCCATGGGAGTGCATATTCTGGCTGACTGAAGATTGGACACGCTTAATAATACGATGCCAGGAAATACGTTATTTACTGAACATGAAGAAACCGACCGAATGGCCACGGCATGTGCGGATGCATCACGCGAGAAGTAGAGGCTGACAGACGAGCTTGGTGGCACGACTCCGACGATTCGCCCCTCCGGTTCGTGTGTGTGCGACGTTATTCGTCGCCCACAAAGAGGAAGCCGCGCTCGTACAGCGACACTCACGTCATCGTCTTTGCTTTGCGCTAAGCGGCGTACTTTTTTAAAAACCGACCACTGCAGTGCCCTCGAGTATTTATGAAATCGTTTCTCCGATCCAGTCCTTTAAGTCGGCGCTCGGCAGCCGGAAAAATGGACGTGTCCAGATTCATTGGCTCGCGTCGTGCGAGCGCTTGCTAAACGCTATGGCGCACCACACAAACGCTTCATTGATGTCTGTGACTTGAGCGAGAATCGTTGCTCGTCATGATGCGGCGATGTCTACAGAGGTGAGACTTTTTCGAGACCAACTGCAGTGTAGAACTGAAAGGGGTGATCAAAAAGAAAGACTTGCCATCCGGCGTGCGGCATTACGGCTCGCGCTGGCCGGTGTGCGAGAGGCCGTCCTTGAACTCGACGCCAACGCGAACTCGACGAGGAAGTCGGCGCTTGCATCCTCTCCGGCGGGTCGCTTGCGTCACAGAGGCGGGGAGAGAAGCCGGTAACGGCCGTCGCTGCTGCCAGAGAAGCGGTATTAATCGGTCTTTGCGATTCGAGCCGGTACAGCATTTACTGGCACGCTGTTTAGGGGCCAGAACAGCCGCCAAACTTTCGTTGGTTTATGCGAGAACGAACAAGCTCCGAGGTGTCCGAAATCAACACCCGCTTCCGTCCGTTTCGTGAGACGCCAGAGAAGCCACCGCCATGCCGGACGAGACCTCGTCGAATCGCTCGATTTTCGCGGGGGCACGACCTCAGTCGTCGTGATTTCTCGCCCTTGCTCCTCGGCGGGCAGATGTCGTAATGACCCTTCTCCCGCGTGCCAACCTTCCTAGGTTCAACGACATTGTCGCTCTCGCAAGAGATAAAAGGCCGTTTCGCTCGGATTTGTCGTTCCCCCGAGGCCGCCCGGAGCCGCGGGGACGACAGGTGGTGGACCTCGGCCGGCGGCCAGTCGGACTGGTTCGCTCTGATGGGAGAACTTGCACGCACCTCCATTGCTCCCCCGATTCACTTTTCCCCGTCGGCCTGTGCGGATAGAGAGCGAACGCGGTTCAGGTTTGTTCGCTTGCGCGTATGTGAAGCGCACTTAAGTTTGAGTCAGCAATGGGCCGTGCACGCGCACTTGATTTATCTTCGCTGTGCTGTGCTGTTTCCAGTTCACGAACCAGACCCTCGGTCTCGCGTAGCTCGCACCTGTCGATAATGTAGGTTCAGAGCGCTAGTGGAGGTCTGATAAGATAATGTAAAGTAAGTACACCTGTTGAGAACCCTTTCAAAACGATTTGCTGCGGCTGGCGACCTGATTTTCGGTCATATGTAGTGAAACTGTTGATGCACATGCGCGTGCTGTGGCACAGGTTTCTTTCTTTCTCAAATTGGTGAATGACAGAGGTCAACGACAATGCACGAGTGCTACCAGAGCGAGATATCGCACGAGAGCACCTCCGTCGCCGTTCCCCCCCTGCCCGATAAAGTTTTGCGCGGAGCCCTCGCGTGTGGTCGGGGCTCCTGTGACGACCGCCGCGCGATGCAGAGGCGAACGCCGGCGTTTCTGACGGAAGCCGGAACTTGATAGCAGCTCTCGCCGTACGTCGTTGCATTTCTCTCCGCCCGTGAGAGTAACGAGTGGCCGTTGTTTCCAGCCAGCTGGCCAATCGCCTTTGCGTGTCCCGCCTGTGCGGCCTCGACGGTTGCGGGTGCACAGCTGGCTTTGGGCACAGAAGGACCGCGCACTTTATTGGACTCTTCGGACGCCGCTGCCTGTTCCACTTTCATTTCACGTCCACTTCAATTACATGTGTCCGGAGACGCGGTTAAAGAAAAAAAAAAAAGAAAACCTCATTTATGCGTGTATTTATGCAAAGAAACTCTACATGCGTGGAGTTCCTGCCCCCTTTTCTTTACCCTGAGTGCTGAGGTGCAGGTTTAGCATTGCAGTATATATGTTAGAATGCCGGCACTACAAGGAAAAATACGTCAATAACTAACGGCATCCGAAACCGGCTTCACCGTTTCGTCGTATGCATTGCAAGAACACAACGTTGTGGAACAAAGTACTGTAGTTTTTTGTTTAAAATTAGCAATCAGCCTTCAGAATGCTTGACCGAGCACTTATATCTAGGACATTTACCAATAGTGAACGTATCAAAGAAAAGGAAATCCTCCTTAGAATGGGCTCGAGCGCATATACGGCATTCCCAAACCATGACCGGAACCCTGCCGCTGTCTCTAAAGCGAAAAGTACATAATCACTGCGTTCTTCCTGTACTAGAGACATGGAGGAAAAAAGAAAAGGAACTCGACATAAAGTTAGGGAGCACGTGACGTGCAGTAGGACGGAAAACGGAAGGTGTGTCAAGAGATAGAGCTGAATGAACCGGGGAACAAACAGGAGCAGCTGATATTCTCATATCAATTAAATGCGTCAAAAATCAAATGCATCACATTCACCAATCAAAAAGTTCCCATTGATTTCACATACACTCTTGGCGACATTGCACTCGAAAAATATCATCATGTAAAATACTTGGGCCTTTTATACGGTATTTTTAAACGAACGTGAAGTATGAACACCTAGCCCAACTTTTAACTATTTTAAAGTATATTTGACGCATTCGCATTTGGAGGCCAACGGATTCTGTCGTTGGGCCAAGTTTGCCTCGTAGCGTTCGTCAAAGTACACAAAAATGCGACGCGATTGCCCATTGCAACGGCGCTTAACCATGGCACGTTCTGCAAGGTGTGTTCGAAACCAAAAAAATTACAGCATATCCACGGAGTGAATGATGATGAGTGGGCGAAGCTCGGGATGTGCATCGTAGATCGTGCCGAGTTCCGGATTAATTTAGTTAACGCGCATGCTACGAATCCTCACGGTTCAACTATGCGCAATGCACAAGTGAAATCTCCCACCGGCACTTCATTGCAAGTCAAGATCCAGTGTGTATGTATGTATATATATATATATATATATTTCTCAATCAAGAAACTCGCTAGGAGACGCTGCCTGCGCCAACGTTGTCTCTCGCGTTTGCCGGGGCAGTGTCGAGTTTGCCGGGGAGCGCGTGGCTCCCGGCGCTCGCGGCGAGGGCGAGCGCCAGGTGCCATGCGCTCGCCCTCGGCGCGTGCGTGCGCTCCAGCAGGCACGCGCCGGTGGCTACCTACTACTAACTACTACTACTACTACTACTACTACATACATCGGGGACGCACGAAATGGCTGCTAATGGGGAATGAGAGACAGAAGAATTCGGCTTTTAGTTAACGCGCGCGCTGCGAATTTTTTATTGTTCAACAACGCACAGGAGAAATCTCCCACCGGCACCACCTTGGAGGTCAAAGCGTAAGACTGGTTACGCACTACTACGACTACGACGAGGGACGAACGGGTGCCGCTTTAAGGAGCTTCTCCCCTAAAACACAAGGAAAAGGAAGCCACTTTAACCCGGTCGTCTCGTACTCGCCAATTTTTCGTATGACTCGTCGCTCTCTCCCCCACTTCTTTCTTTATCATTGATGTTCTTTTGTCCCTCTGTGTTTCATTTCTGCGAGAGAGCGTGGAGGCCCCGGAAACGGTGCCCCCCTAAGGACGAACGCAGAAAGAACGCCAACAGATGCATGGTTTCCCGAGTCGCGAGCGAGCCATGTGGCAGCCGTCGTCGTGGAAGAGCCCCACGCACGTGCCGCGCTGCACGGTGGGCGACCTCGTAGCGTTTTTCCTCGGCCCGGTCGCGGCATCATCGCCAGAAACGAAGAGCGTGTATGCACGTGCCTCGTGCAACGCCTGCGGGCGTCCGGCGAGGCTCCTCGTGCCCCTCTCTCGAGTGAGTCAGCAGCCATCCGCGACGTGCACGCGGAAGAAGAAGAAGAAAAAAAAAACTTTATTTTCGCAAGGTAAGTTTCCAGGCGTAGGAGGAGCCCTCAGTCCAGGGCCCCTGTGGCCTTTGCCATCTTGCCAGCTCTGTCGATCAGCTTGAGCTGTTCTTCAGGATTCGAGCAGGATAGCGCAGCCTCCCACTGCTCCGGTGTTGGTGCTTTGTTTACCGGCACTACCTCAGATTTTTGGCAGGCCCACGTAACGTGGTACAGTGTTGGGTGTTCCCCGCATAGCGGACATTTATCGTCATATGTCGTGGGATAAATTTTGCTAAGTAGGCTCAAATTGGGGTATGATTAGTTTGCAGTTGTCTCCAGGCAACCGACTGCTCTCTACTAAGGTCTTTATGGGGAGGGGGATATGTCCTCCTTAAGGCTCTTTGTTGTTTGCTCCATAACGTCTTGTGACTGTGCTCAGTTCCCCGTCGTGGTGCGCCCCCCGAGATTTCGTCGAGGCCCGATCGTTGCGCGACGCCGGCGTCGGGCCGTCGCTTGCCCTGTGCCAAGTCTGGACAGGATCTATCCAACTGGCGTTATACGGACCATGAGCTGGCCACATCCACAACCGAGTCTCTCTGCCCTTCCGTGGGGTGCCGCTGACGTGGGACGAGCATAGAAGTGGTGATTGCGCGCTGGAAGTGAAGCGGGACACGTCCTGTCCTTGCCGCCGCGGTGCTGTAGTGGCTACGGTGCTCGGCTGCCTCCCAAATAACGCGCGGTCTACCCGGCCGCGGCGGTCGCATTTTCGATGGAGGCGAAAATGCCAGAGGCCCGTGTACTGTGCGTTGTCGGTGCACGTTAAAGAACCCCAGGTGGTCATAGTTTTTGGAGCCCTCCACTATATATGGCTTTTCTCCTTTCCATCCATTTCAGTCCCTTTCCTCAACCCCTGCGGACGCTTAGCCGTGCTCCCGGCATGGGCTGCAGAAATTAGCCTCGTTTCTTTACCCGAACCAGAGTCATCATTATCATCATCGTCTCTAGCGCCTCTAACCAGCGAAGTTTCTTTAGGCGGCGTTACATTAGCGTGGTCCATCACTGTGCCGGATGTGTTACTGCCCAAAGCTTGTGTGTGTTGCTGGTTTTGGGATGAAACTTGAATGCCGCTATAATTAGTGTGGGGGAAGATGATGACATCGCTACAGCCAGTGATAATATTTTGGCTCTAAACATCATACTTTTAAATTCTTATTAGTGTAGAGCTTACATTAGCTGGACAACAGCAGTTGAATTATGGTCTCTGACCGGTTTAACACGCTTCTATAACGCTAAAGTGTAGGGAAGCGCCGGCTTCACCATTGCCGGTACACTTATATGTAGCCAACGACTGTGCTTACCAGTCCGATCCTTTTTTTTTTTTTTCCTTACATCGTGCTTTCCTTCTTTCTTCTTGCTTTTTGCTCCGTTTTGTGATCCCACGCGTCGTCTGCCTTAACCACTGGCGACTGGCGGTGAGGAATGCATAGTATCGGACTACAGTTATGAGCATGGCGGCAGCACGACACTCGGTAACCCAAGGCGGCCTTTGTCTCGAGTGTGGACGCCTGTCCTTTATATATATGTATATATACGTGGAACGTGTACACATGCTCCTCTTACTCATTTGACAATGTTCCGGGTATGGGTCTTCCGTACTATATGGTTCATACGCTACGCGATTAAATACTGAGCGAGCGCCCCCAATACATTTCACGATATGTTTTCATGTTGCACTTTTCCTAACGTTTCTTAACGAAGCAGTATGCTTTGAGCACCGGAGTGATTTCCACTGTGCAATTAAAGCACTCCATACCACGAATATAATCATGGTCATCGTAAACCTATAGCTTACGTCCACAGGGCAGGGCGATAGAGAAATGCCTTTATTTTAAGGTCAGATCAAGAGCTATACATATTCCTCCGCCAGGAGGATGATAGGCTGATCGTTATTCTGCGTAATATGATTACGCGCACGACCGCGCACGATACAGAATGAATATCATATTCCGTTAATGTTAAAAGTTTATTGCACGCAACGTAAGCATGTAATTTATTTTTTATATCGTGCTTGGCTGTTATAAAAATGAACTGTCGGCGCCTATTTGTCACGTAGACCAGCTCTGTGCTCCATTCGCACGTAATCAAAGCTGCAGTTTTGAGACAGCTTGGGGTCTCTTTGCAAACATACTGCGTACGCGATAACGGAATGGCGTTCCTTTACACGGCGGAATATAGATCTGCCGATACAACCGTTTGCACACACACAACGAATACGCAGATCTGGCACGCGTGTTTAATCACTTATGCGATCGTCAAACCTCGCTGCAGCTCCGTACCCGTTTGGCAGTGAGCGCGAGCTACTCAGTCTCATTGGCGTATTTCGCGCGCTGCAATTTGTCTCTTCTGCCCCGGCGCCTCATTCCCGGCGGGCCAACGGCGCCGATGATGAATAATAGACGCGTCGCTACGCGTGCCGAGAGTGCTTCCGGAAAATTTGAATGGAAATCAGCGCGGCCGAGAGCGAAATCTTGGTGCGTGCGGGCCCTCCGATCGACGGACACTGCATACGCGCACCACCGCCGCCGCCGCCGAGACAAACGAGGGTGCTTTTCTTCGTTGCAAATTAGTCTGGCCTCGCGAGCCGTCCCTGCAGCGCTCGAAGTATTTATCTTCCTCGCGTATTTATTCGCTTTTATTTATTTATTTTTTTCCCCCCTCTTTCGCCCGAAGGAGCGTGTGCGATCGGCCGTCTCTCTCTCTCGTGCGGCCCTGTAGCGCGTATAAATAAATACCGCTTCCGTCGGGGTCGTCCGCGCTCGGAAGACGCGGCGCTTCCGCTTGGCTTCGTTGTCTGTACCTCGTGTGCACACGCCCCGTTCCTTTGCGCCGTTATTTCTGCTCGAGCCAACCAGACCCAATGCGCTCCTTCGGGCTCTTGACGAGAGCTGTTTTCCACAACGCGGTGCTGCTGCGCTTTGCTGCGCGTAGGATTCCCAGGTGACGGAAGCGCAGCGGGCGAGTACATGTACGCATATGTTGTTATTCACGTATGTTATACGTACAGCTAAGCGAAGGTGGTTTAATATAGGAGCTGCCGCTGGGCCGATACGACCAGACCGCCGCGCCATTTCGCTGCACATTCTCTGCGGCTTCCTTGTTCTCGGGTTATTGCTGGCGTGGGTTTCTCTCTTAAATCGGTGCCTCGTTGGTCGTCTGTTTCGTTTGGAGCACAGTAGTGCTCATTAGAGTTACTGTATATGCTCCCTTCCCTCCAAGGGGAACACACGGTAACTCTATAGTGCTCATTCGTGGCGTTGCACCCTCGCGAGGCGCATCGTGGGTGCCCGCGCAGACTGCATGCTGCCCATTCTTTCGTGAGGAACGAATATATAGATGAAGGACTCGCCCCCGAGGGCACCGCTGCAGGATAGATTGCCCCGTGTCCCCGCTTAGTACTGTGTACACATCGGTGTCGCCACGCGGACTACCTTCGTCTGCGAGAGCTCTGCGTGTGTGTGTGCTGCTCACGCCAGTTTCTCGTCGCCTTATTAGCTGCCCCGAATTATGGCGTTTGTCAGGTCGCCCCCTCACCACTACACTGTTTCTTTTTCACGATCGACGGTACTTTTTCGCGCCTGTTCTTCAGGAAGGTGACACTGCTTGACGCCTCCCTTTTTTACGTCGAACATGAGACCTTACGCCGTCATTTGACGCATAACATGGTGCTGTACAAATGAACAGCGGTATTTTATGCGGCACAGTGACGACAATATTGAAGTATTCATTCATTTTTAGCGCCGACCACTCGCGTGAAGCATGGTACGACCGCCACAGCAACACTTCTCACTCCTTCCATTTATGCTTCGTCAGTTTAGAAAACATGCACGAACAACTGCAGCTGCTTTCTGCACACGTCAAGTTTATTTAACATTCATTTTGGTGGAGTTATATGTTGATTAAAAACGGATACAGCATGGGGTCTCAGGGGTTTAGAAGGCTTCGTGATTACATAGGTAACTCAGCAAAAGTACGGACATGTGAACAGCCGAGGTAATAAAAAAGAAAGAAAAAAAGGACGGAATTCAGCGGTATAATATAGTAGACATACCCATAGCTTTTCTGCCGGCGTGTCTGCTGCTTACGTAGCCGAGATCACTGGCGCCATCGTCCGTGAGTGTCGATTCGCGCAGCGCCGGTTGTTGCGCGCGAGTGTAGCGCTGTGTGGTGTATTATGTAGACTGCATATACTACGCGCGCAGTGCCAACGCGTGTCGGCGCGGCCAAACGACGAGGCGGAAGTCGCTCATCTTCAGGGCTAACGAATTCACGTCGTCGGAGGCAAAACTGCGCGGTCCGTTATCTCCGTTCCTGCCGTTGTTCGGGGCCCATTTGGCTAATGACTCCGCACTTGCGTCATTCTCTCACAGCGCACGCGCCGGACGCCTAGGTGAAAGTTCGCCGGCGATGCGGAGGCGCTTCCTCGCAAGCGGCACACTGCGCACATTAATAATCCAGCGATGGCGGTCATGATTTATGGGATTTTAATTCGCCTAGCTTTACTTGGGATTATCGTGGAAGCGAATGTTGGAGGGAGCCGCTCTTTTACTTCGCCGTTAAAGCGCGCAACTGTACGCGCCATTTCGGCGATCTCCTGGGGGACTGAACGCAGGACCTTGAGGTCACGCTGAAGAACCGTGTTCGTGCACATTTATTTATTTATTTATTTATTTATTTATTTATTTATTTATACTGTGGATCCTATCAGGATGATTACACGAATGGGCATGTGGTACACGTATAACACTAGGATCACGTCTCTCTCTCTCTCTAGATCACATAAGAAACGTGGGCAGTTAGCAAAGCCAAGCAATAAAGCATGAGAATAAATTGTAATAATGTTACGGAAAAACCAGGGGTACTCAGAAGTGTAGAAAATTGGTGCGGGCGATGGACTCGAAGTTGTCTCGAACCACGAAAAGAAACCAATAACCGTGCGCTGAGCGATGGACCGAAAAATGATCGGTGTAACGTTTCATCGTGCAGTTAGTAAAGTGTAAGAAGATGGTGCAGTGTCGATCAAGAGGGGGGACGGGAGTAACTGCTGTACCGTATTATACAACACGCGCAAGCAAACGCCGCTTTGATATTCACATGAGCATGCCGTGGCGTTATATGTTTCTCTTCGATGAAACGGACGTCTACGCGCGACTTGACTTGACTTGTGGGGTTTAACGTCCCAAAACCAGTTCTGATTATGAGAGACGCCGTAGTGGAGGGCTCCGGAAATTTCGACCACCTGGGGTTCTTTAACGTGCACTGACATCGCACAGCACACGGGCCTCAACATTTCGCCTCCATCGAAATGCAGCCGCCGCGGCCGGGATTCGATCCCGCGACCTTCGGATCTGCAGCCGAGTGCCATAACCACTAGACCACCGTGGCGGGGCGTCTACGCGCGAACTTCAGTCATCGCAGTGTAGTTGCCAAGCCCAGTAAGCCTATATCACGCACGCTGCTCAACGTACGCACGAAAAAAAGAAAGAAAAAATAAAGCAAAAAAAAAAAAAACGCTTGTCCCAAGCGCAAACGATGCGGCAAGGCAGCTTCTCGTAACGCCGGTTATATATGGTACGTTGGATCTGCTGCCGCATTATTATTGTTTTTTTCTTGCAACTCTATCGCCGGTCATCTATGCGAAGCAGATGGATTTCTTTCCGTGTTTGTGCTTTAGGAAGGGCACGCGTAAGCGACGAAGATGAGTGGCGTTATCAACATGGAGCGGTGTGGGGGTCTCTATCTGCGCTTCACGCAGTTTCACGCACGCTATATCCCTCCGCTTCCGCGCGAGCTTTCCTCTCGAGGCGCCGATGCGTGAATGCATGCACCGCAAGGTGGCCCGACTGCGTGCTGGCGCGTGAAAAGCGCCACGTGGGTGGTGGGTGCGCGTCTCTGTTCTGGCGGAGAGAGGAGATAATCGAGGCGCGCGTCTCCCGAGCAGGCGCTTCAGCGCGTGGAAAGTAAGTACGGACTTCGTGTACGCGCCGAGCATTGCGTGAAACTGCGGCGACTCTGGAAGTGCGTGGAACGTGCGCGGAACAGCGCTGCATGCGCAATCGCACTCTCTCGTTCTGCGCTCCTCATTTTCGCGATTTTACTGGGCAAGTCGGCTTTGTGTACGTATACTGACTTCAACGCCAACGAGAATGATTAAGGTTGCAGCTTTTCCCGCGATGGAGCAGAAAATGAATGCGCGACCTCGTGCTGAGCGTTGCAGCACCTTGCCACCGTTGCGGGTGTTCGAACAGACGTGCAAACGCACATTAAACTGAACTGTGGTCTTTCCACCAGGCGGGCAAGCGCGTGCCCCACATTCTATTTTTTACTGGGTGCATTTCTTATGTCTCGCACTCTGCATCACTCCTAAATTAATCTAACCACCCTGTCCGATTCCTGAAGCTGATATATATTGGCGTGCGTACGTGTGCGACTCCATGCCGCGTCCATACACGACGTATCAGGCACGAGGAAATCTGCATGTTCTCTTTTGCCGTATCGATTCTTCAGTTCTTCACCGAGCACGGGATAATAGTACACGTATACGGTGGCGTCCGTTTTCTGAAGTACGACCGCCGGGACCCGACTGTATGCGGAAGTTTCTCTATCCTCGGAAGCCTGCACAAGATATTCTGCTCGTTTGTGCGTGACAGTGCCGCGGCATATGTTCCTCGCTCATATCGGCCATGGGATCCGCTGTCGTCGTGCCCCGGCTTCCTTTGTTTTCCGCACGATTCGCCCCGCCCGTTTCCAGAGCCCCTCTCCGGTATACTGCGGCCGCTTACACCCCGAGCAGTGCGAAGGAGCTCCTCCGCTTGTGCGCTCTGAAAAATGGCCGGGTGCACTGGCGTTCTCCAAGGTGGACGGCGCGGCTCGCATGGAATTAAAGCCGCTTCACTCTTCATCTGGCTCCGCTGACTTCGACCTCTTGCTCGTTGTCCTCGACCCTCGTCGAGTTGCAGCTCCCCATTGCCAGTTCATTGTGCAACCGGAGCCTCGTTTTACCTTCCTGCATTTCCTTCCGCCGACTTCTCCCTCGCGCTGGTGATCGAGCATTTAACGGCCAGTGAGTGGAAAGAGAAGTGATATGCACAAGCAGGAGAAGAGGGACGCTCGTCGAAATTCGCCCTTCGCAGCCTGTATCGCTGGGCGTATATCTGGCGGGGATAGCCCGTATATCCAGCGAGGTGAAAGATACGCACGCGGTACTCGCTTACAAATAGTTTGACTTGATGCCTTCCTTGAGTCTTGCGTCGTGTGAACGATGGTACATTACACGGCCGATTATTCTCCATTTCCCCTCCTTCATGAAGTACGACACTGCGCGGGCTGTTCGACCTTGACGTCGCGAAGCGATAACGTTTCCGTGCACTTGGTCGCTTATCGTGGCGGGAATGTCACGCTATACGCCCGCCCGTCGTGTTATATAGCTCTATACATATAGCGCGCCTGGTATAGCTCAGCTGTAAGCTCGAGGGCGCGGTTTCGACTCCCGTGCACGGCGGCCGCTTTTCGATGGGGGCGAAATGCAAAAAAGGCACCCGTTCAAGAACCCCGGCTGGTTGACATCAATGCGGATTCATCTTCTACGGCGCGCCTCGCAGTCGTCTGCTTCGAACGTAAAATCCCACGTGCCCCTTTGTAACGCCAACAGCACTCTTTCTCATCGCCCGCGTTTTATACTTGCGCACTTGCCGACCACATGACGGCGTGTGTGTCGGCGGCAATACCTATCGCGTCTTCTTTTGTCTTACCGGCGAGCCTCCACGCGCCCATATGTATGCGTCGGCCCAAAGGAGCGTCGCTCGCGAAAGTGTGCCGAACGTGCTCAGCAGCCATCGGGAGCGCCCATAAACGTAAGTGCGCCGCTTACGTAAACGCAGTGCACCGCGCACGGCCGAGCGGCCTCCGAGCAGCGACGCGCGCACCCCGACGTGGACGGCGTCTTTCATTTCTAGGCCACCGTGCACGACGGCGCATCGTGGGGCTCAATTAGCGGCATTATGGCGGCCCGTGCGTGCACTGCATGGGCGCCTTTTTCTTGCGCGAGATTCGGGAAAGACCTTTGCTCACTGTTTCGTGTCCCTGGGCATCGCGTGTACATACAAACGAGCTGCGGTGGCCTTGTGGGGGAGGCGTTATTTTCGGTGTCGTGCGCGCATGGTGCCTGCTTTATACGGCGGGGGAGTGTTTTACAGCACGGTTCGCGTAGGCCCGACGTGCGGGACATCGCTAGCGGGCGCATTATGTATGGCGGCAAGGTTACGTTAGCGTATACAGGTGCTTATATTTAGTTACGAAGCATTCGCGCGATGTGAGAAAGCAGTGCGCGTGACCAGCTGGTTTGATCGCGGAAATTTCGGCTCGTCAAGACTGTCGAAGAAGCGGCGGCGGCTGTCACGCACGCTTTTGGTCAGTACGTACGCTGTGAGTGACGCCACATGTACAGAAACAACCTGACAAAGGAAGCGTGTATAAGGCATCACTTTTGTTTCCCATGTTAACATACTCACGCATTAACTGTACTGCTAGCACCAGTGAGAGGCGTTCTGTCACGGGGGGCGCAGGCAGTACGTATATCACAACACCAGTCAGCACACATGAATATCCTTATTTTAGGGGCGCAGCTCCGTGCCGGGAGGCACGCGCTCGCCCTCTGCGCGTGCCTCCCGGCGCGTGCCTCTCTCTCTCCCGGCGCGTGCCTCTGCTGTCTTGTGAGAGAGAGAGAGCGCGAAAGGCGCGCGTTGGCTATGGAAACGCTCTTTCTTAGAGCCGCAACTCCTTGGCCTACGAGAGCGTCCACCCGGCCGCTCCGCTTCGCACGAGCTCGGCGCCCATGCGCGCTGCAGCTCTGCCTTCGTCGCCACGAACGCGTGGATTTGACCCTGCTGACGCCGACCCCTTCTGCTGCATAGTGCCGTGCCACGTGTACGTACGGCAGCGATGGAGGGCAAGCCCTTCGAGTACGAGGGACCATATCGCCCGGACCCCTCATTGTCCTCCTACGAGAACGCACAGCTCCAGTTGAAGTGGGACATCCGGTGCATGAAGCGCAGGGAACAGCGTCGCTTGGAACAGCAAGCCGCGTCCGCCATCGACAGTCGGTCCCAGTCAAAGGCGAGCGAGGAGCTTCCTCAGGCGCCCGCGCCTTCCAGACCTGCACGATCGTGCGCTGTGGCTGCCTTCCCTGTCGCCGCCACACCTACCGCTTCGAACACCCCTGCTGCTGCCACTCCTGTCGCAGCAACGAGCTCCACGGAGGTCTGCCCATCGTCCGCGCTCCTTCCCCTCTCATCGGACGAGGAGATGGACGTCACGAGCACGTGCAAGCGTGCACGTGAGCCCACGAGGACGACGACGCTGCAGCCCCCCGCAAGCAAGCCGCGAGCACCGTGCCCGCCCCAGCTCCTGCCGAATCCGTCCCTGCGACTTCGGCCACCGTGAACGTGCCGGCCTCCGCCGCCGACATGATTTCGACGCCACCGCAGCCACCCATGCCACCTCCGAGTGTTGCCGCGGCAGCCCAACACAGGGTAGCTGCGCCTGTAACCACGCGGAAGGCTCGGAAGCAGCGGAAACGGCGCAACGCCAAGCGGCCGCGGAAGCAGCAGCCCCGCGTCCCAAAGCAAGCCACGGAGGAACCGTCGACCCCACCTCCAAGCCCCTCGCTCGTCGAGAGCGACTTCCAACTCGTTGTCTCGAAGGCAGCCCGCCGGCGAGCGAGGGCACTCGAGGCCGCAGTACTACCATCCGATCCTGCGGTCGTGGGGACGGTGCTCTTCCGTCCGTCAACACCCGGCAGCAGTTTTCGAGGATCGTCTCGACTGGCGATCGCGGCGGCGCTCTCCGCGCGGCCCAGTGTGGCGGCGGTGCGCATCAACCACCGTCGAAACATCGTGGCTGCGGATGCGTCGTCTGCGGAATGCCTCTCGACGCTCCTGTCCATCAAGGAGCTCAACGGCGTCCTCGTCGCCGCCGGGAAACCTGCAGATCGCCGTACGTGCACGGGCTTCGTGTACGGCGTTGACGGCGACCTGACCGACGCCGAACTGCTCACGGCCGTGACCGCGAGTGTTCCCGTGCTCTCCGCGGCTCGAAAGGAGCGGGCTGTGAAGCTCCGCTTCGCCGGCACCGTTCCCCCCGAGACCGTGACCTTCTGCAAGATGCCATTCCGGGTTCGCCCGGTGAGGCCTCGTCCCCTGCAGTGCCTCCAGTGCGGCCGCTTCGGCCATGTGCTCGCCACGTGCCCACGCCCGGAGGACTGCATACGCTGTGCCCGAAAGCACCCTGCTTCGATGGACTGTGCTCCACGGTGTGTGAACTGTGGTGGTGGCCATTCCGCAAACACCCCCACCTGCCCCAGATGGCAGGAGGAGAGGCGCGTGGCTACTATCATCGCAACTTCACCGAGTCCAGTGTCTCGGCGGGCTGTGAAGGCGGCGGTGCGGGAGGAGAATCATCTTCGCTCGCACGCAGCTGCCCTCAAAAACGGCCCACCGACCAAACCGCCAAAGGAAGGCGCACGCCCCACCCCGGCGCCGCGCCGCTCCCTCACCACGCCAGCAAGCTCTGCCTCCCCGGCCTCGCCTGCTGTTTTGCCTGTTGCTGCTCCGCCGGCCATGCCTTCGGCGCACGCTCGTACCGTGCGTGCCCCGAACTCGTCCATGCCGGCGTCTCTGAACTCATCTGCTGTACCAGCAAGCCCCGCCCTCCCGGCCCCGCTTGCTACAACGCCGACCCCCACGAAGGAAGCAAGGGACGCTCTTATCCAGCTTCTTTCTGACTTGGGAAGGCAAGTCGCCGAATTATTTCCGGCGGACAGTCCGCAACGTGTCGCGATCCTCCAGATTGCCAGCGTATTGCGCAGTACTGTGCTGAGCATGTAGAACTTCACGCCGGCGGCGGAAACGCCAAAGCATTCGTGCGGCTGCTGCCTCTGGACCGGCTGCCTTTGCGAGCAGTGGGACGTGCTTGTTCCTGCTGCTATCGAACGACCTTTCTCTCTTCCTTCTTTTCCTTCCTTTCTTCTCTTCCACTTTCATATCCCTTATCCCCTCCCCTAAGGCGCTTAGCCGTGTCCCCAGCATGGGTGACAGAAATTAGCGTCTCTTCCTTCCTAATAAACCACTACCACCACCACTACCACGCTCTTTCTTAGAGGAACGCTCTACCAGCTCGCAAAGAAGGAGAACGCGCCCTCACCCGCGAGAGACAAAGTTGGCGCAGGCAGCGTCTCCAAGCGAGTTTCTTGATTGAGAAATACCGACTGCTCGCGTTGGAGAAGCGTTCACCGGCAACCCATATATATATATATATATATAGATGAGTAGTAGACCCTCCGAATTGGCAACAAAAATGCGGAAAGCGTTTATTCAACGTTTCAGCCGGAGACCGGCCTTCATCAGGAATGCCTATGGTTGTATTTCCGCTTCTATTTATACCTATCTGAGAGAGCTTTTCATAAAGGAGGAAGGAAGAAAAATATGAAAAAAGAAAGAATAAGGAAAGACAGGACACACACACACACACACACACACACACACATATATATTGTAGCGAAAAGTAACCAACCCTATAGTGGTGTAGGCTCTCCGGTGTGATCTAGTGGGTCTGGATCTAACGCGCACTGCTCGTGTTCGCCGCTCGCTCTCGGGGCTCGTGCTTTCAGCCGTTGAACAAGCTACCGGTCGGGTCTGACGCCAGCCTTCAATAAACGCCCTTTACAATATATATATATATATATATATATATATATATATATATATATATATATATGCACTGGATCTTGACTTACAATGAAGTGCCGGTGGGAGATTTCACTTGTGCATAGTTGAACCATGAGGATTCGTAGCGTGCGCGTTAACTAAATTAATCCGGAACTCGGCACGATCTACGATGAACCTCCCGAGCTTCGCCCACTCATCATTATTCACTCCGTGGCTATGCTGTAATTTTTTTTGACACATTATAACGCGACCCGCACTGACAAGCGTTCATAGAAGTGACAACAGTGTCACATCCCGAGAATAGCCTTAATTTGGTGAATAACTGATTAAAAGGCAAGGCTGTACAGCGCAGAAATGCGAAGAAAAGCAAGAAACTTAGTGAAAGCACGAGGAAGAAGAGTTGTCGAATGTCTGTGGATGAGCAGTTGCGGCACCGCCTGCCTCGAACAACGGATGTGAATTAACGTGAAAAACTGTGCGAGCTATAACAACGAAATCGGACACGAAGAAAATTATTCAATGAGCGTCTCGTATATACGGGCTATCGCCAGTGACCGTTAGCTATAACGGGACTATGAGCTTTCTATTGGATGCGGCGTAGCGTACAAGCACACCGTGGAGCGTGCACTCCCTATGTATGAATGGTCACGCGCGCATCATTATAGCATTCGCGGCTTACGATTCCACGCTTCTAGTTCGCTCGTTCCCCTAAAGCCTCCCCTTTCCTCTCGTCGCATACGCCCACAATAGCTTGCATGGAAAACAGCGCTTCCCGACATGCAAGTCAGTAATAACAATTTCTGGTGTTCTACGTCCCAGAACCATGAGAGCTGCCGCTTAGTGGAGGCCTCTGAAAATGTCGACCACCCGGGGTCCTTTATAGCGTGCACACTGGCATTGCACAAGGCATCTGGAATTTCACTGCCATCGAAATGAGGCCGCCGCGGCCTGCCTCGCGAGCTGCAGCCGAGTAACCACCACCGAACGACGGGTCGCCAATCAAACCTATACGAATGCCGCGTTTGCTTTGCTATTCCGATCATCTTTCGTTAATATTTTTGTGCCGTGGATACTTGGGTGGACCAGGAGTATTAAATTGAGAGCGATTGGACAGGCCGTTTTCGCGGTCCCGTCGTGTTCGTCCTTTATATATAGACGTTAACGAAAGTCACGACGTGACGCGAGGCGCACGCAGCGACGTCACCAAATGCGCCGTATATATATATATATATATATATATATATATATATATATATATATATATACACACACACTCTCTTGTTGCCCCCTGTATGTGTATATAGACACCGGAGCTAAGGATGAATGCGCCTCGCGTCGAGGCCGCTCCTGTAATTACCAACTATACCGCGCTACCTTGGCCGCGTCTCGTTGCTGATTTTGCCGAGCTTCCCGCTGGCAACGCTTCCACATTTGTGATTGTGTGAGAGCCTGCTCTGTCACCGTTTGCTGCCGACTAGTGTGTATATATAAGGAGGAGATCGTCGCCGCAACAAAACGAGTCCTTCGCCTCTTATATTCCCTGCACTTTTGTGTCCTGATATACTCATTCGGACGGCTAATCTGTTGTGTTGCTTTCCTTACAAATGCGATGTGTCTGTACTCAAAAGACAAGAGAAATCAGGCTAAACACTAACGGCAGCTATACGAGAGACATTAAGCTTGCGTGAATGGAGTGTACTTCTACTTGTGCGCAAAGTACGAATGATGCGACTTACGGAAAAGGCCGCTGTGCAAAAGTGTTTAATGCTGTGAAGGAGTTCATCGACGTATGCCGCCTTTTTGTTTTCCTCTCTCGCTTCAAAGGGCGAAAAGGACATCGTGACCAAGCGTATACGTGCGTCACTGGTATATAAGTTAATATAATGTGAGCTATAGTTACCCTGGACGTATCCTGTCGTCGACTCTATATGCGAAAGCGCAATCAAGAAGCTCTCATTTGACGTTCTTTTAATAATCTGATATGTCACGTGGGTGTTATTTGTCTCCCGCATAATCTTGTTCGCTATTATGAGCAAGTGAATGACACCCCCTCTCCGATCGCTTCGTGCTTCTCCAATTAAACCCCAGCCATGGCAAACTTTTTCGTCCGAGCTGTTGCGAGCCGATTTGCCAAGGTTTCTGCTGCATCACAAAGGATGAGTATATAGCTTCAACAGGCGAGGGAATAGGAAAGCAACCCGTGTCTGTACGCGCGTGCTCCGTGATCGCTTCAATTACATGCAAATGCGTTCAGGGCTGAGGCATAACAGACCAGATTATTTCCTGTCTCCTTTTCTCTCTCTCTCTCTGTCTTTTTTTTTTTTTTTTTGCTCGTTCGTGAATTACCTGGTAGGTGTCGGCGTGCTTGCATTTCTGCGCACGCCTCGTGCTTGTGTTGCATAAGTGAGAGCGTAAGATTTTAGCGAGCACCTCGCAGCATCGATTCCTATGTGGTCGTGTGGTGGAAACTGACACGTTTGCGTGCGTGTGCTGTCGCAGGCCGCGAGGGAATAAAAGGACGCGGCTAATGTTCCAGGCAATCCCTTCGGGGCGAAGACGCACATCGTGGAATGTATACGCGCCGTCGCGGACGTATGCGGTCTTCCTTGCGATCGTCCCTGCCGTGCCGTCACGGTGATATTCGTCAGCTCCGCGATCGAGAAGCGACATGGGGCGAAGTTGTTGCGTCACACGAAGCACCGTCGTCGCGGCAACAGCGGCGGGCCGAACTCGATGGAGAGAGAAGCGCTTTCTTGGCGCACACATTTTCATCCCCTTCCCGATGGCCGCCGGCGTAAACGCCGATTCCGTGCGAATCCGGGAATTTCTCGCGGCTTATTCAATCGAGGAACACCGACGTCTCGCGAGGCAGAAAAAAGAGGGCGCTCATTTCGCCACCGAGTTCGTGACGAGGGACGAGTGGCGGCGGCCAATCAAAGCTTGTTTAGCGGGCTTAATAACACCGTGACGAAAATCGCTTGCCGCCAGATCCAATTTCTGTCCGGTATGGCGGCGGCCTTTCTGCGAGGCACGCTTTGCGCCGACTCGCGGCCTATACAGCTGATAGTGTTGTTGCGATTGCGTAACTCCTTTTGTTGGCTTTGAAGAGGAGAAAGGAACGAAAAGAACGAGAGGGTTTTCTTCCGGGTCCGGGAGGAGGAAATTGAAAAGTTTTACCGAAATTGTTTGTCCCCCCTCAGCGCGCCCTCTCGGTGAAGTGTTTGCGTGCATACTTTTACGAATGTGTGTGTCTTTTGCAGCCTGTGCACGCGCTTAAACCTGAGGGAGAGACAGCCTCGGTTTCTCCGCAGCACGCGTACACGTTCCCACAGAAACTCGTGTGTGCATGCATCCATGCATGCACACACGTGTCAGGCGCATGCTCCATTGAATTCTTCCCGTTTTGTTTCCAGTTTGGCACGGGGCCCAGTGACAGAGGCGAACTATCAATCTTCAGGGCGTAGCACGCCAGTGTGCGGAGGAGTCTCGGCTCGGGTGAAAATTTGCGCGCACGCTGCAGCGCTTTAAACAAAACAGGTACGCTCGCTTTTATCGCATCATACGTGTACTATACGCAGGAACAAAAACACGCAGTTACGACCGGGGCTAAAGCAGCGACAGGTTGACGTTAACTTAATGCTTTTGAAGATATGGGATCGCGTTTTTCTTTTCTTTTTTTAGAAAATGATTCAAGTACTTGAAAGGTCATTTGAAAACTCTCGAAACGAAACTTGCGCACTCTCTATACGCGAAGCGCGCTCACTTATCGTCCAAAAATCCAAAGAAAGACAAATCCAAAGAAATAGATCACCGTTTGTTCGCGAATTCAATCTTTCGCTCGTCAGCTGCTGCACTCGACAGAAATGGATACGGCGTGTTTTTGAAGTTCATTTCGGTCGCTCTTTGTGTAAGTTCTTTCGTGGGCGTCGCTTTTATTAAGTCCGCACGTTCCGTCGTGCCGAGAGGCTTCCACGAGAATGATGGATGCGCGCAGCATGATCGATGTCTCCCATCGAATGGCTTTTAAACTCCAGGAATGTCCACGCGTGCGATATCGCTCGGGGTGAAGAAAAAAGAAAGTTCGATCGTCGCGGCGGATGCCGTATTCCTGTTGCGTTTCTATTTCCTCCTTTTCTGTCTGCTCCGATCGCTAGAAGTTTGTTCTCGCTGTACGGATATCGATTCACGCTTCATTTATAGAAGCTTCCCTGCAGCTGCCGGGCCTCGTGATTTCGAGGAGCCGTCCCCTTTTCGTGTTCCGCGCTATATGCACTGCCCTTCCGTGAATACTTTGACAGCGCGACGCTCGCGTATCGCCCGTTGAGGCCTGTCCTCTGCATATCATATAGAGCATGCATGTCACCCGCTTTCAGATCGCTTCGAGAGCGCGGGTGTAAATCGCGCGGCGATGTCGCGCCTCTCGCCTGTGTCTTTGTGAAGCCCTTGGCGCGCATTTAGCGCGTCTTGATTGGGCGAAGCTGCGTGCACTTACCCCGTGGGCTCGCGGAACACGTGTCCACGCTGCGCATCGTGTAACGCGCCTTCTTTTGTTCGCAGCGCACTGTCGTACAATGGTGTGTGTCAGTTGTACGTGGCGAGTTTTGTAAAAGTATTTGTTGGTGTGAGAGTGTCCTCTGAAGCTTATAGGCGTCGCTGTCACGAAAAACCCCGCCGCCTTGACATATTTATTGAGGCCCGTGGGTCCCTCCCGGCGTCAGCGAAAGAATGGGCTTGCGACGCATCCTCAGGGCGACAACTCCGTCGTCCTCACGTTGTGGCTAGCAATCGTCATAGCTACGCAACCGCCGCAGCTATATTATATGTTCACAGGAGAATAAAGCCGTCTCTAAATAATGAAAAGCCGGTAAAGGCGAGGAAGGGTGCCTCCCGGTGAATATGGTGTTGTTTTCTTCGAGTCATAGTCGCCGCCATATTGGGCTTACACTATACCGTGACTTCAAATTAACATACTAATGACAACTAGTACATCGGCACGTTCCCGCAGTGCCCACAACTGCTCGCACCTCGGCGCGAGAAAACGGCGGCTCTGGTTTGCGTACATAATGTGAAGGAGCAGCATCGACCGGCTGCTGCGATCCAGCCGATACGCATATTGCGGAGATCTTCACTGAAACACACACCCGGCGCACCCGGTTCCCCCCAGCGCAACAAACTGACGTCCAAACATGGACTGTACGGCTGACCCATGTTGGCGTGGAGGAGGCTATAGTCACCCAGACGTGCGTGGACTCGATGAAGTAAACGTTTCATTGCACGGCTGTTGCTTTTCTTCTGGAAGTCCAAAGGGCCGCGGTCATCAGCTATCGGCCCGTGGCTGCCACAAAAAGCGTCACCGTCTTGGTCACCCAGAGCTCGGACATCCGGGGTCATGTCAGACAGTTGGTCCGCGAAGGGTGGTCGAAGTGATGGTATGGTTACCACTGAGATGTCCTGGCCGTGTCGAGACTACAGCGCCGTTATGCTGGAAGGCGTTCGATCGGCCTTGTCAGTGCCGCTGAGCGGTATACGGTCTGGAATGTGTTGCATATATATGATTGCCTTGCTGGACATGCTTTATTACGAGATGGGCTTGGAGATGCCCGCCCTGCACCACATGTGTATCGTAGGATAAGCAGCGTTAAGGGTTGAGTTGGGGTTTGACGATCGGTGTAAGGGTAGGATTAGAAAGGGATGGGTGAGGGTATGTGTCTAGAGAGTAACATAATTTGATTACTTAGTGAATCGTGTTTTTTTTTTTTCTTCCTCTTCGTTCTTGAACTTGGCTCTTCCCTTATGACGTTCTTATACTGTTCTTGGTTTTTTTGCCTTGAATGTTGCATTTTTGACTTCGCATCTTGCCGTCAATTTTATGTGGTGTTGAACGTTGAGTCTCCCTGGTCATTCAACGTGTTCTTTTCCGTTTTGTCCTAATGGCGGGTGATCTATGAGACTTTTGTGACTACGGAGTGCTGTCAACTCTCAAGTCCTTAACGATTCTTTAATGTATCTTGTTTTCGCTGGAGGGGTGATCTATGAGAATTTTGTGATTACGGAGTGCTGTCAACTCTCAAGTCCTTAACGATTCTTTAATGTGTCTTGTTTTCGCTGGTGGTGTGCTATTGGCCTACCTGCTCCCTCGAGACCGGGTTCAGGAGTGTTTCTTCATCTCTTTTTTTTTTTTTCTGTCGGTATTTCTTCTTTTTTTTTTTCTTGGTAGTGTGATGAGTTGGTGGCTTGATGAGAAATACGAGCAGGGTGCTTGCTCACCAAAAGGGCTTTTATGTGTCTTTCATATGTTGTAGTGTTGTTGTTGTGCTGGTGTGTTGTCCATTTCAATGCTTTTCTTATTTATATTGCTTTTTGTGTTTGTGAGATGAATTCAATGATTTTTTTTTTCTACCATTTGTTCTAGAATTGTCCTGGTTTTTTCGTGTTTAATAGTTTCTGGCTTTATTTTTTTAGGGGGGGGGGGGGCGACGTTTCTCTTTTTTTATCAGTGTGTTTCTTTCTCATTCGACTAATGGGCATTCTTGTAAATAATGGTCGAAGTTTTCTATTCTCTTTGTACATTCGTACATTGAATATATATACCTTAAAGAATAAAATGGAAATCGCCCGTGGCCTGTCATGCTTGGTATAGGTGTAGAAGTTTGTGGGAAAATGTTCAGGGATTGCTTTCTTTTTTTTTTATCAGTATGTGGGTGGACGGATCTTGCTGGACAGAGTGACGGATAAGGAAACTGAACGGGAAATATAAAAAAATATATTCAAATATGTAATGTGGATGGTGCGCCGAGACGATGCCGGCGGAAAGGTTCGCGCCAAGGTGAACCTTTCAGCCGGTGTCGCTCGGCGCGGCTCATAAAGTGACGCAGCTCAGTCTCCGCATCCTGCCATAAAACAGGTGTCGGTGTGTGTTTGTGCAAGTGTATAATATGCAGGCGCGTCGCACCGGGAGCCGCTGTAGCACTCGACGGTGTTTGATCGCCGGACGACGATTAATCTGCCAGGCGTATATGCCGCAACGCGTGCAAACGCGATAGCGCGGCGTCGTGTCTTGCGTGCGCGGAACAGCCGCCCCGCTCGCTTGACGCACCTGTGTGCTCTCTTGAGGCTTTCTCGATTGGACGTCGTCTGCAACTCGAGGCTGATAAATCAGAACCCGTACAATGTGATCTTACGAGAAGTTTGGCTGCTTTCTTTTTGCCGAGAGTCGTTTCTTCTCCGAACGCCCGTTGTGTGTTTCGAATTCATTCGAAACCCGGTTAATGTTTTGCTGTATATACGTTCCTTACGGAGGCGGGTTGTACGTGCGACCTGACAGTCTCTTTTCAATGGTTCTGCTATATATATATACGGTCTGTCATTTTGTTCTGCCTCGGTCCGTCTCTATATGCTCCTCCATATATCGATCGCCACGTCATCGCTCTTCTGCAAATAAAACCGGAGCTCGTCGATTGGTACGCGCTCGAGTGCTGCGTTCATATTGACGGTTTGCCGGAATCGTTTTGGGGCAGCGTTATTCTGCTGATACGAAGGGTGTTGCTGACGCGAGCTGAAGCCACGCACATCACGCGGCGCCGTTAATAATAATAAAAAAGACGGTCGTTTGCCGATTCACATTGTCCGGGACACGATATCACGCTGCTTAACATGCGGCTGCGAGCCCGTTTTTAAATGCGGAGCATTTCCTATTGGCCAACTTGAGCGACTTTGACCGTATAGCCGCCTACATCTCGGTCCTCCACTGGTCGTCTGGTTCGAACGTGGGTGACTGACGTTTACGCTCGTCATGTATGTATACGCCACGATTAACGATACTGCAACCATGGGTGGCTCATATTATGCTCGGCTTGCGGTATGCGCCACAGGTGCTTGAACATTATAGGCTTATACAGCCTACGTGTCAGTCAAGGACCAACTGATCGAACATACAATTAGAACACAACTATAATACGAAATATGCGCCGTTTGTCGTAGCTTGCGATTGAAATATGACAAGCACACAGGCACACGCGCAACCTACCAAGCAGTACGGGGGACATCGAACCTGGGTCCCCGAGGTGCCAAGCAAGCACGTTATACCACAACGCTACGGCGGCTCCTCTTAGGTTATAATAGCTAGTGAACATATATATATAATCACGCCGGCATTTGTGGTGATGGTGCTTGTATAACGTGAATTGCGCTTCTAATCTGTGTTTAGCACTGTAATAGCAATGTAATATACAATACGTGCGTTTAACTATATAACTCGGCATGCTTTTGTCGAACTTTGCTCGATCCCGTAGGAACACTTCAACAAACGACGCTTACAGTACGCACATCAGCGCACCGTGGCGTGCATTTTAGGGGCGAAGCTCCTTAAGGCGGCACCCGTTCGTCCCTCGTCGTAGTCGTAGTGCGTAACCAGTCTTACGCTTTGACCTCCAAGGTGGTGCCGGTGGGAGATTTCTCCTGTGCGTTGTTGAACAATAAAAAATTCGCAGCGTGCGCGTTAACTAAAAGCCGAATTCTTCTGTCTCTCATTCCCCATTAGCAGCCATTGGCATGTTCCAGTAGGAAACGTTAGTAGAAGTATAGCAGTGTAAGTGTTAGCTAAAAGCCGACTTCTTCTGTCTCTCATTCCCATTAGCAGCCATTGTTTACCTCCAAGGTAGTGCCTGGTGAGATTTCTCCTGTGCCCCGGCACTGCCCCGGCAAACGCGAGAGACAACGTTGGCGCAGGCAGCGTCTCCTAGCGAGTTCCTCGATTGAGAAATACCGACTGCTCGCGTTGGAGAAGCGTTCAAAGGCAAAACCCATCTGCAACCAGTGCAAGAACCACTTAGCTTACATTTCACCGACCACAAAGCGGTCATAATGAAAGGACAACGGAAACCAGCAATAAAAGTTTGATAAAACATTTAATCAATCGTTTCACGCCAATTTTATCGGGCGAATTAACGGAACAAATTTCACGGTTTAACCGATGATTACTTCCAGGAGCTTCGCCCAATCTCATCATCATTCACCTCGTGGATCTGCCGTCAATTTTTTACCTCCACAAAAGGAAAGGTCCGTGCTGTGCACCGACATGAGTGCCAACGCTGTGCAATGAGCTACCATTCGGTCGCCATGATGCTGTCGGCGTTCCTGGTTAGCCCACCCGTTAAAGGGCAACTCCGGCGATTTTTCTGTGTCCATTGATCTTAATGAAATTTTCAATATGGATTCTCCTCGGCACTGTAATAATATATGCCAAACCAGGCGGTTGCAAGTCATTTAGTTTTCTTGGAAACGAATTTTAAAATTTTTTAGCGGATTCCCCTACGGGCCACCCTGTGTTTTTGACGTCATCACCTTCAACGCTGCCTACCCGAACCTGCGGGACATCAAAAGCAAAACGGCGGTACTTCAGCGTTCAAATCGTCGCTGTCAAGGTCAGAAAAGTCGACATAACTCAATACATCGTCGGATGACCTCGCCACTGTTATTTTTCTCCATATTTCTGACGGCGGGGAGGCTGTGACGTCATCGCATCGCTGCAAGAAGCGTCTACCCGTTTCGGTTTCGGTTTGAACACGCCTTTTGGTCGGTTATTTAAAATTATTGGTGCGTTTCTGAGCAAATTGAACCACCCTGGCTGCTACAGGGCTATCAGTACTATTCGAAAACATTGATATCAGAACATGGTGAAAAAATCGCCGGAGTTGCCCTTTAAGACTTGGCTTAATGTCAACAATTCGTCGTAGGCAAGTTCATCGCTGATTTCTTCGCATGACACCGACTCCACATTGCCTGGGATCTGCAAGACTTCCACGTCAGTTTTTCACGGCCTCCGCAGTGCGTTCACCCCAGGTGTGCTCGTGTATACGTGTTGCGCGCGTACGCTGCTTGTTCACGTGCCACGCACAAGCATCATGCACAGCGACCGCATGACGTGCGCTCAGACAATGTTGTAGACTTGCGGTTTCAACTTGCGCGTACATCACAACAGCGAGTGCGCCTTACGACAGGCCAACCGCCTCTGTTCTGACGTGCAACAAACTTGCAGCAATATATATATAACCTCATGAGATGAAACGTTCTGCCGGGCTAGTCGGTCCATAGCTTTTTAGCTGTTTTAAAACTGCGCGAGACGACGGGGGCACTGTAGAAGGAAAAAACACACACCGGGACACCGCTGGCGCATACTGCCAACTCTTTATTTCTGTGAAGCAAGCAACTGATATTTCAAGCAGACCTGGGCACGGTGGTCCCACTGTCACTCACCCGCGTGCCGATAAAATATGTCTGCTTACTATTTATGCAAACCAAGGTTGGAATCGAGCGTGTCCTGGTTCCTGCTTGAAATATCTGCTGCTTGCTTCCAAATAAATAAACAGTTGGTAGTCTGCGCTCGTGGTGTCCTGTGCGTTTTCTTTTTTTGGAGTCGCCGTCGTCTCGCGCAGTTTTAAAACGTCTGAAATATAAATGAAAGCTTTCCTCATTTCATAGCAATGTAAGCTGATTTCCGGTTCCCCATTCTCTTTAAGAGTAGCCGTCAATTATAGTCTTCGTCGTATCGGCATGCGTTCATGTTAATTCATGCGCTTACGTATACTGCAACGAAGAGCTCGCAGGTGGGCGCGGCGCTGCTGGCCTGGGTGTGAATGGAGGCGAAGCAACCATTTGGCGGATGTATCAGGGTGCGTCATTTTGTACGAGACAGCGCCAGTTGATCGCTCGATAAGAAGCGTTACTCCCCCCCTCCCCCCTTATTATTTTTTTTTTTAGAGGAAGGTAGTTAGGAGAATAATAATGGGTTGGAATGCATTTCGCACTCCAACCCATTATTATTGCTTTTGCTAAAGACGAAATCGTACACGTCTCAGTCAGTGAAGTGACGTGGTCACGACGATGACGAGTGAGTGGTGGGAACGCGTCGTCTCGTTGCTATTTTCGGGGCGCTGGTCTCTCTCTTTTTTCCTTCGAACGGCGAACGCCGTTCGTCTTTCTCAAAAACTGCTCGTCGGTTGTCGCCGACCGTGGATCTTGACCCGGAGACGCGGTTCGCTCGCTCGTTCTCATGCGCGATAAGAAAGGGGCTAGGCGCGCCACACCTTCGTGTTGACGCGCCTGCGGGAACCCTTGGCAGCGTGCCGCGTATTTATTATACGCAGGTTGCCTCGAGGTTTGTTCGAGAGAATCGCAGACAGAGCCTCGTATCTGTCGCGTATATTGTCAGGAACGATTGCCATTCGTTGAGGGGGGCGGTGGATGTGATGTGTTCGTAAGATGCAATACGAGGATGGTTCCGCCGTGTGAGGCAATTGTTGCCCGCGGAGAATTCCCCGGAGGCGCCTCCGCCGTCGCTTTATCCGTCACGCGTCTCTCGCTATTCAGCTGTCGCGGTCTCCCTCGGAAACAGCTCCGCCAGTCCTCGTCGACGTCTCCATCGTCCGCTAAGCCTACCGCGAAAAAAGAAAGGAGAAGAAAGCCGATTCCCTGTGCGTGGAGGACCCGAGACACGCGGTGGTGACAGTGACGTGCGCATCGCCGCAGAAAGAATGGCCTCGTCGGCATGCGGGACAAGTTTGCTCCGACGATGAGACAGCCTCGTCACATGGGACGAGCGCGGAGGAAGAAAAAAAATATAGAGGCAGAGCAACAGCAACAACACACACACCAAAAGTGGGTTAAGCCGACAATTTGTCTGTCACGGAACGACACCGGGCCTATACTCCTTGGGATCTACTCCACGTTGCGTGGTTTTCCTCTTTCGATTTGTCGCGGGATTCTTCCGAAACCGACGCCTGTCTTCGACATTTCTCGCACGCTTTCCCGTTCGTCCGTTCCGCGCTTGTCTCATGATCTGCTCGCGCGTGGGTTCTCGAACCTTCGTTCTTTCTTTCTTTTTCTTTTTTTTTTTTTTGCCTTCGTCCGCTCGAAAGTGTTCGTCCCATCCCTTCATTTGACCGAACTCTTGCCGAAGGCGGTGGTATTTCTCACTTATTCGCGCGGCTTCACATGTACCTACCAGCAGCCGTTAGCAGTGTCTATGTCTTCTAAATATCACGAGATCATTGCTCGTGTGGTCTATAACGCTGGCTGGCCGCTGTTATAGATAGCACGAAACATTTTGTTCGATCAACCTCAGTCCGATCGTGTACAGTTGTCCGAATCCCATCTCGCTCTCAAGTCCACCGCACTCGCCGCAACGCTCAGCACAAAGTTGCGCCACCGCGAACAAGAACGCGCGCAAACGCCCAGGGGAACGTGCCCGCTGACCTGCTGTTTCGCACGTTTTAGTTTCTCGGTTTTGCGAGGGCTCGCGAAGTGCTCTGTGTTGCATCGCACGCTGTATTCTTCTCCCCTTGGCACATTCTCTCGGGCGGGTGAATGCAGCCATTCGTTACTCGCCGAAAGTCTCTTGTCCGCACGAGCAGAATGTGCTGAAGACGCGCCATCCTCGCGAGTGGGACCGTGCATTTACGACAGGGGCTTTCCCGGCGCACTGATTAACGCGCATGTATGGGTGCGTACACGACGGTTCGCCTGTGTGTATAGGAAGTATACGGCCGCATTGGGAGCAAGCAACGAAGCGATCGGCGAAAGTGATACGGGTGCCGTCGCTCTGTGTGTAAACTATCAGCCGCTTTTTCTTCCTCGTAGACCAGCGACTATTAAAGGATCCTGGTTTCTATATACCATTGCTGCTGGCTGCCTGTAGACGACGTCGTCGTCTGACCGCATTTTAAGCAGTCTCGTGTTTTGCGCTGAGTACGTGTGTTACCTGTGTGTGTAGCGTATATGTAGCGTTTGCTTAGATACTTCCCCTGCATACATATCAACCGAAAAATGGGGCATTTAATTGAGTGACGTCAGACGACACATGCACACAGGTGCGTGCGCGACGTCAGCGGAGCGAATATTTATGCCGGATAACATATATGAAAATGGTTATTACATATGTTCGGACGCTGGGGCTCTAGTTCTTGGCTTCTTGTAACGAAGTCTGATGCTCTAACCGCTGTGCCATTGGCACACTTTTTTTTTTTTCGTTTTTAGATTCTTTGCTGGCGTTACTTGATTCAAGCGGGGGTATACTGTGTACAGGTACACAGGCCAACCAACGCATAAATTAATCAGTCAAATCTGGGGTGTGCGTGGCATTTTTTGCAGCCTACACGCAGCCGTGTGCGTCAACATGGTAGCAGTCCCAGCGTAGCACGCGGATTTTCGTTAAGTGACATGGAACCGCCCTCTAAGTTATATTTACGGAATAATCAACTTTATTTGTACGCAATTTACCGATGAAATATCACAAAATCCCAGTGTCTCTTTTTAGCTGTTGTTGACTGAGCCGAAGCAGTTATATGGTAATTAGATTGAACAGTTCACGTTGGAAAGCAAGTATCAGAATGGTCTGTACTTTTTAATGGCGTATACTTCTCAGTATCAAAAGAGACGTATAAGAATGGTAATGTCGGTAACTTGTCCAACGACTCGAGGCAAAATTCTGAATAAAAATTGCAGCGAGGGAGAGCGTGTGTCTAGAATGAAGTTGAACACACGCACTACAGGCCGGGAAAGTGCCCCCTCGACATTGAAGAAACGTGCGTGAAGAGGGTTGGGCGCCGTGGTGGGACAATGGTTATACGGGGCTCGGCTGCTGACACCAAAGACGCGGGTTCGATTCCGGCCGCGGTAGTCTCATTTCGAGAGAGGCAAGAAGCTAGAGGCCCGTGTACTTCAGTGCACTTTAAAGAACTCCGCGTGAAGGGTCGTCGTGGTTTTGGCGCGCAGAACACCAGCAGTTATTATTATTATTATTATCATTATTATTATTATTCCGAAGAGCTTTCACTGCGCAGGGCGTGGGACAAGAGATGCGAACGACCGAAGGAGGACCGAATGACTCGGACATGTTCTCGAAAGCTGCGCGGTTATTCCGTCGTGCTAGCTGATAGAAGGGGTGTAGGAGAATGGGCGTTGACTGCTTTGCAAGAGTGGACTGTGCTGGCGCATGCGCGTTACATGGCTGTAGCACTGTTTCAACTATCACTGATGCGCAGCCAGAAGCGACATTTCGCAGAAGACAGCCCCGCTTGTCACCGCATAACGTCGCTGCGCGAGTAGTTAGTGAAATGGAACAACGGCACGAGGAGCCGTCGGTCCGCATCTGGGCCGGCTCGCCGTATCGACGCAATTGCGCAGCCCCCGCGGGAGTTGCTGAGCGAATCGGCTGACCAATGCCGTGTTGGCCGCGCGAACACGCGCGGCCAAAAACGTGCGTGCCCCTCCGGTCAGGGATCGCCCGGGCGTCCGGTGAAAGGCATTCCAACGAGCGGCGAGCTAATGGACGTGCTTTCGCCGCCGTCCACGAAGATAAGCGCCTCCTCGATGAGGCTTCCCGGGAGCCAAGCCGAAGAGAGCGAGGAAAGCGTTTCGTGTTGCGTGCACTGCATCGACGTCTCCATGGGGGACTCGCTGCGGTATCTGCATGGCGCGACCCTGGTGCTGCCGCCGTGCGGGGACGGTGGAAAGCGGGACCGACCGCCGCGATAACCGCTATCGCGCTTTCCAGCAGAGGAGAAAACGGTGTCGATTAGCGTGGCAGCCGGAGAGACTGCTTTTTAAGGGAAAGTGGTCTTTATAGGGGTGTCTCCGTCCTTTCCGGGTAACCGCGTTTCGAAGACGAAAGCGCGAAATTCGGGCCGGTCGTGGACGATGGGTCATGATAATTATTCCAAATAAGTGGAGGCACGCCGCGCTGGGACAGGTGCGTAACATTTGCGAAAGCAAAGTCGCAGGTGCTTAAATGTAGCCAAGTTGCATGGATGGGGTGCTTGTCAACCCGGATTCGCGTCGAGGCAACGACGCGAATGATAATGCGCTAGCGGCCGGTGTGGCGCTTCGATTTCTAGAGCAGCCATAAAACCGCGGAGGGCGCCGAAAATGATAATCGGGCCTGCCGACGCTCGCACCGGGGGCGACCGAGGACGCGTTTCTTTCCCGAATGATGGGGAGGGCTTGCGTCGGAACAGGTTCGCACCCGCTCGGCCAGCAGCGCGCGGTCGCTGCTTTGCATAAGGAGGTTCCGATAGGTCACGGCGGCGGTTTTTCCGCGCATTCGGTCAGAACGACGAGGAGGCGTCCTTGCCGCTGCGATTCGCGCGGCGGTGCTGTCCTCGTCCCGGTGACCCGCGGATGGCGCCCGCCACGCACTTTCGCCAACGGCGGAGGCCACCGCGCTGCCTGCGTTGCGCGCGTACCGAGCGCCCGTTTCCCGGAACTGCGCTGTCCTCCGGCACCGTTGCGTGGACATCGGGGTCGACGTCGTCTCGAGCCGGCTTCCGCAGGTCGCTTCGCCGTGTCTCGCCTGCCGCTCGGTGTTTCTCGCACCGCGTTGCCTCCCGGGCGGTGGCTGATGCATGGCGTGTGCCGCGGTGGCACGTTCTTTCTCGCTCCGACCTTCGCGAGTGCGGCGGTCATCGGCAAAACCGCTGCGGCTTTTGTCGTTGTTCTTTTGTTGCGCTTTCTACGAGGGCCACCGCAGCGATAGTTAGTGGTACTGGTGAGCTTTGCCAGGGCGCGCATTTCCGACGCTGTCGCTGTGTGACCGCTCGTTTATCACGTTTATTAATACGTAAGCCTTTCTTTCTTTCTTTGGCGAGCGTCGCGGGCAAATCATGTCCGGTGGCGGAATACGTTTTTCATAGGCGATGGCGAGATTCTACGTATAGATTAATCGTACGCTGCGAGTATTTGATGAGGTATACATCTTGTCGCTTGCTGTTGCCAACTTTCTCTTCTATATTTAGAACTTGACAATCTGTATCACGTTTTGGGGAACGAATGATTCGGCGCCATGCATACCATCAATTGTGTACGCAAATTGTTTTCAGCAGTTTAGTCAAAAAAGAGCCAGGCCTGCGCGGAACCGCAGGACAGTGACAGCGTAAGCTAGAGGAGCGACCTCGTTAGAGGCCATTTTAAACGCTTGAGGAAACTAGTGCAAGTAGAGGTGGTAGGTTTCCCTTGCGCCATAACTCTTATCATTTCGCCAAGTAGGAAAGTATACCACTACGCAATAATTACGCAAAAGTGAACCCTAGACGTATTCAGTGTGTCGTCAGCTTGCTCTGTTGTAAAGCGTATTCCTGCTGACGATTAACTTGCTGAAGGCGTTACCATATTTGGCGAGTGGCTGGACGGGGTATGTTCCGGGAGCAACGTTGAAGATATAAGCTTGGCCCGTAGTGTACATAGTCAGTAACGAACTGCACCTCTGTTTCAAGTCTGACTTGAAGATAAATTTATATTTAATTACGCCATAATCACAAATAATTGATTTATAACGAAGATTTCAACATGCAGCCGCGTTTTCTTTCTTAGAATATGGAGTGGCACGGAAGTTACTTGTGAAGAATTGACGCATTGTGGATACTACATCATAAATCATGCCTGGGTATGCCGGGCACCGCATAATTGTGCACCGCATGCTGTGGCCGTGGGGCACAACGGAGCACTGGCCAAGCTACGTTCACTTGATCTGCTCAGGCTCTGGTCTCCTATATGTGCCCTCTACGAAAACGGAAATCTCGCCCTGCTTCAAGCGTATATATATGTAATGCCGAGGGGAACAAACAATCCTGTACGAACATGATGCGAATCAGACTAGAGGCGCTAATTACGCAGGAGCAAGTGTGTGCGCCCCCCCCCTCCCCCCCTGCTCTCTCCTCCTCAGTTTTCTGATATTCTTCTAGCGCGATACTGCACAGGTTGCTGCTGGATATTTTCTTTTTGAAAAGGGAAGTAACTGTAACGGTATTTCCAGCTACAGTTGCTGTGTAAGAAGTAAGTGTTACAGTTACAAGTTCCTCTAAATTAAAGGTAACTATAGTTACAGCCTATAAGTTACTGAAAAAGTAACTAGTTACCGGTGAGGCGTTACTACTAACTAGTTACTGGCCTATAGACTGTCCTGCAGTCACTTTAGGCGTGGCTTTCCCGCGGCCGTTTCGCGCTGTTTCGGCACGCGTCGGCCAATTCTCAAAGGGAGCCTCGCGAAAGCCGCCGACAGCTGCGCTGGAAGTGGATAACTGCGCGAGGAGGATACAAGGGAGCGCGCATCACCATTGACGCCTTTGCTGCTCGCATTCACCGATCGCCCGAGAGGGAGCTCACGAGGCCCGCTTTTAGAGCCTGCCTCTCTCTCCTTCTGTTCGCCGGCCTTATTTAAAAGAAAACGTCGGGGTTTCTCGGAGCTCCTTTGACCGTCAACTGCCAGCGTGCAAGTGAAGCGGTGAGCGGCCGTTTGGGGCGCGTTAACGGCCCTTGAGAGGGTCGTGAGCTGGCTCGCTTTAATTGACTTTGCCAGATGTTGCACTCTACCACGGCCCCTGAAAAATGAAAACGACTCGTGGAAGGAGTGCGGACAGAAAGACGTCCCTCATCCTCGAGGACGCGTCTTTTAAACACGCTGCGCGAACAACGAACGGAGCCGTGAGGCTCGCGCAGAAAACCTCTCGCGCACGCGTCTATCACCGAGTAATGGTTAATGGCATATTACCTATAGGGACCACCATGAAGACCAGTGGAATACGGTTCATACGAGTCTGGACATCCTGCAGTTGTGCATCCTTCAGCGTCTCTCGCCCCATCCCCCTTCTTTTTTTACCCCTTTAACTTTGACCACATGTTGCCCGATACATGGATACGTGTCGCCAACGGCATACGTATTTATAATGTTTCTGAGAAATTGGTTTACATTTGTTACGGTGCAACATCGCAGACGACCAGACGAGCGATCAAAAAAAGACGGTAGCCTATCATCAGATTTCTTTTCAGTCCGCAGTGGTACAGTTTATAACGCAGAAGCGCAACATGTATATCGCTTTTCGATCGGCCACGCTATAAAAAGCAGAGATAAATACTCGAGGTCATGCACGCTTGATACAAGGTGCGATGTAGCGCACGCAAGAATGAAAGGGAAGAAGAAAGCAAAAATGAAAGCCGACACCGTGGTTCAGGCCCCTTGACTGTGTATGCAGACCGCGAAATCGAGTCTCAAAGTGTACACACCGACAGACATGCCTGCAGAACAGTGCATCCGGCCGATCTCCTTTTTGGAGGAGAAAGTACGTTGACTCGCGCGGCCGCCTTCTCACGAATGCAGTTTCGCGTACACGCTTCTCGGAATTGGGTCATTTTCTTTTTGTTTAATCATAACATGAGCCGTTTGCATTTCGCACGCTGATCTAGCTACTCGCACAAAGAAGCCAACCACTCAGAAAGATCTCGGTGCGGCTATTTTTGCCGGCTGTGTGTTTGCGGTTCTGCACGCGAGCGTCGCTGCTCCTTTTGTTTCTTGCTACTGTCTGCTCGGAGTCGTTCGGCCAAGCTGCCCGCGAGGCCGCTTGGAAAACCTGCGGGGCTCACTTGGTTCACGAAGCTTCACTTGTGCGGGCAGCATGTCGCCTAAGGCACTCCTCGATGCAGCAGTGTCGGTTTTCGGCTTCGCCACAGATTATACAGTGCGTGAAGGAATCTAGGTAGAGTTTTTGAGACCTTGGAACATACACGGTCGCTTCAGACCAGTGTTGTACACGTTCCTCCAAAACAGGAACGGAAACTCGTTCCTCGTTCCTTCACAATTTTGTAACGAGTTCCCGTTACAAGTTCCTTTAATATAAAAGGAACGCGTTCTAGTTACATTTCGAAAATTGGAACGTGTCGTTACTTTAACATTACATTTGATTTCTAAAACTGAAAATTAATCCTGAGGCAAAATAAAGTGAACATTTCAAATCTCGCATCGACGTATGCATATTTAACTAATTTGAACGTCACCGGCAGCATAACATCTGTAGACAAAGAAATATCTAAAGAAACGCTCCTAGGCAACTATCTTCAAGGAACGTACTACGGACAACTCAACTGCAACTTTGGCGTTAGTCTGTTACAAGTGCGACACATATGGCACTTACACTTCAGTCTTCAAATGCCTAGCCAGGATACCACGCCTGTAACAGCGATACATCTGACACTAAAAGCTATTAACAGGCCTTTTGATTTAGGATAGTATATAAAGGTTTGTGCCTTACCCATGCGATTGCGCAAATACTAGAACAAGAGTCCCCGATGTCGCCAGCATTCCCGATCCTGCACGATCTTGCTCAAAATTGGTAGCCCTTGTGGCATTTTAATTAGCTGATTGGCAGTTCCGGATTTATTGCTTTTACTTAGTTTTCATCACCTTAATGTGTTTGTGATGAACTGTACTTTTGTTGTTAATTATGACTGATCTGAACGTCTGCCGGTGTGAGAAATTTTAATATTGATATTTCGTGCGTTTGCCGCCGAATTAAATAACGCGGGACCTTTTTCTTCTTTTCTTCGTGGCATTAGTAATAAGCATTAATTGCCTGTTGAATTCATAGGCACACCGACATTCATGCAAAGGCGAAATGCTGTTGTGGTGCGGGAAATAAACAAGAAAATAAATAGCCTCACATGCATCATTTGACGGAACGCCAACGAAAAATGTCCCACACTACACAAGCATATTTGACAGGACATTGTTATACAGCAAATGGGGCTGTCCAGTAAAGTGGACGGTGTGCGATGCGCTAAAATGTTTGGTTATTCCTGTGTAGCTAGCCCTTTGGTCGCGTAGAAATGAAACTATGGTTGTAGAAACGAACAGGGCATCAAAGGTCATAATTAATCAGATCCTGGTTAGAATGATGTTAACTTCACTCAGCATTAAAGACACGCAGGCACGCACGTATAAGCATGTTCAGCACACGTTTGCGTGAACACGTGTATGAGAAGTCTCTTGTTTCTGCTTTTTGCCGAGGTCATAGGGCTGCTGACGCTAAATTAAGGCGCAGCCCTTCTGTTCAACTAAAATACCTCGGAGATATTGATGCACAGAGCGCCTTACAAGTATGGACAACCATGGGCACAACCGCGTTCTCAGAACCAATGCGGGGAGACGTGATGGTAAAGCAGGCGTTGACAGTTTTATTTGGGAGGGAGCCCTGGCGGCGGGATCCTAAGGGACGATGAGGAACCTCGCCGTTGCCTGCACTTCCTCCCGCGTCGCCGTACACTCATACAGCGCTGGCTGACAGCCGGAAACTAATTGTCCAGCGGCCATAGTAAGCGGCCCCCGCCAAGGAGCAGCGGGATACCCTGACGTCGTGCAGCCGCAGTGAAGAAAACGAAGCGTCACCCTCGCCGAATCATCGAAAACACAATAGAATGGCGCATTCGCAAGTGATTTTCTATGAGAGAGCGATACTGGCGCAGGAAAACGGGGATTCCAGGGACGGCTTGTAGCCCTGCCTATACGCCCTGCATTCGTACTGCGTACGTGCGATCGTCGTTGAGTGGAACGTGTACAGAAGTAACGCCGTTCCCTTTGCCGTTCCTTTGTAAATGTATAAATGTAACGCGTTACCGTTACAGTTCCACCAACCCTAAAAGGAACGATGGCGTTCCTTGGTTCCTCCCAAAAGGAACTCGTTCCAGGAACGTCGTTCCTTGGAACGACGTTCCGTACAACACTGCTTCAGACACATGGACACATTGAAAAACTACTACTCTGTTGATATTACAGTCAACACACCTTTATTGCCTTATACCATATTGTCATACAAATTTTACTGTCATACCGTTCCAGTACTCCACGTCGCGTTAGTGTACTACAGACTAAATGACTTAACAGAACTTTTTGCTGGGCTATTAGGTATGCATCCGTGTTAGCATTCATATATTATCCATGCGTACTCTCTCGTGCTTCGCGTCTTTTCGCGCCTTGAAGCTCATATGAAGACTAAAGGACGTACACCTTACATAAAAATTCCGGACTGAGTATGTTTGGTTGTTCCATTCTCCAGAACACGTAGGTAAGGCTCTGTCCGCGCATTAGTGGCGAACTTGTGGCCTTGAACATAATTGAAAATGACTTCAATGTAAGAGCGAATGCCTGAGTTGTCAGCACCTCGTAGCGTCGTCATCAACGTGACATTCACTGTTTGGGCTCCACATAGACGTAACGGGGAATCCGTCCGATTCCCCGTTACGATTTTTACGGACGAGTGGTCTAAGGGACAGACTTTAAGCAGTGTCGCGTTTGTGTGCGTGTGTGTGTTTTTTTTTCTCTCTCTTTTTTCTTGTCGTGTCTCCTTTCTGCTGTCTTTCATTCCCCTTACCCCTCTTCCCCTGCACAGGGTAGCCAGCCGGTCTCAGCACTGGCTAACATCCCTGTCTTTCCTCCTTTCCTCTTCCTTCCGTCCGATTGCCCGTCTCTAATCTTCCTGAATTGATACAGCAGCACGAGTTCCTTAAAGCGTTCACCCTACTCAGAAGCACCACGCATGACGCATTTTTTTCTTAGTCAGGCACGCTGATACGTTCGTGCCAGTTGTCCATTCATGCTGCTCAGATCGGAATATACAGGGTGTTTTTTTTTCTAGTTCCAACGCATTTTTAAAATTAGAAAAACATAAATCGCGGGAATGTCTTGTGTACCATTCGAGTATACGGATTGGCGGCCTCTAGATACAGAACAATTACCGCACTTGTATGCATAATTAGCGAAATTACGCTAATTAACTATTTAATTATTAGTAACTGGTGGCTACAGCAAATGAGTCCTTTGGAGCCCGTCCTTGACACTACCTATCCCAACGATCAAATTTTGAATAGGGGAGTGCATGTCGGAGCTACGCGAACAATTAATTCCCCGTGGCAGGCTCCTTGAAACCGAAAATGGACGGGAAAAGAGCGTCTGTAACGTCGATGTCGCCGCCCCCACGGCTTTGGTCACTCGCCACTCGCCCGTGGTCACCGCCGCTCCGGCCGTGCAAGTAGCTTGCGTTATTTCCTTGTTATCTGCGGTGTTGGGCGCCGCGGGCGAGTGACGAAATCCGAGGAGGCGGCGACATCGACGTCACAGACGCTCTTTTTCCGTCTATTTTCGGTTTCAAGGAGCCTGCCACGGGGAACTAATTGTTCGCTTTTTTTAACAAAACTTGATACTGGGCTAGATGGTGCAAGTTCATTGTCACGGTTAGGCGCAGGAACAACATTCACATAGACACGAGGAGACAGGACAAGCGCTAAAAGGAGCGCTTGTCCTGTCTCCTCGTGTCTATGTGAATGTTGTTCCTGCGCCTAACCGTGACAATAATTGTTCGCGTAGCTCCGACATGCATTCCGCTATTCAAAATTTGATCGTTGGGATAGTTAGTGTTGAGGACGGGCTCCAAAGTACTCATTTGCTGTAGCCACCAATTACTAATAATTAAATAGTTAATTAGTGTAATTTCGCTAATTATGCATACAAATGCGGTAATTGTTCTGTATTTAGAGGCCGTCAATCCGTATACTCGGATGGTACACAAGACATTCCCGCGATTTATGTTTTTCTAATTTTCAAAGTGTGTTGCAACCAAAAAAAAAAAAACACCCTGTATTTCTCTCAAGCGCCCCGCTTCGGGGCTCGTGAGTTCAGAACTTGCATGTGTCGCGAAGTGCCGGCAACAGGCTTTGCAGGTTCACGAAGAAGTTAAACAAGGTGACGCTCCTCGGCGTGAGATAGCAGGGCGTCGCGGAGGCATGTGTTGTTACTTTTCTGACGCCGTGCCTGTGGTGGTGCTCGCTTGCTTCTTTCGCAGCTGGAAGCTTAGTATATCGCCAATCCGATGGCGCGCCTTTACAACGCCTATAGTGCTTTTATGACAAGAACCTCTGGACGGATTTCTGTAAGCTTTGCTGCGTTTCATAGCGGTAAGGTTTAGTCGGTGTCGGGCGTATAATTTCACTTAGTTCTAGAAATTTTTAGCAAAAAATTTAAGTATAGTAATTGCCTACTCTAGAACGAAGCTGTCTTTATTTTCTCTCTCTTTTGTGTCACCAGTATCTCACGCCCTCCCGCTGTGAGCCCGCAGTGCAGGTTACGCACGTTACCTTTGACTTTCAGTGTTTCCTGTCTCGGCTTTCTCGAAAGCGACGACGGTGAGAGATCTCAAACGTCGCGCCTCCGAGCTGCGGAATGTCGCGGCGTACAGCGGAACAACGTGTATGCAGTATGCGGATTCGCCGTGCGCGTGGGTCGGCTTTGAAATTCTCTTTGTGCTCGGCTGTCGTCAGGAACGTTCTTTTCGTAGCGCGTTTGAACGAAAAAGATGCCACGGGCATGCGCCGTCGGTCGTTGAAATATATAGTTGGCGCACCCACGGCGTTCGCGTGGGATGCGATGATGCGTGCCCGCAGTGACGCATCTGTGGTGCAGCGCTTTCGAACATCGTATGCGGTTTCTCCTTCCGTCGAAATTGCCCGCACGTATCGTTCCCGGCGGAAACTTGTCTACTTCGTTATTCGAAAACCGCCGGCCCAAGTTTTGGACGGGTGTATAAGACACGTTAAAGGACTGCGGTTTATTGTTCTTTCTAGCCTGTGTAACGTTTTGTGCGTCAGTACGGCGAGGGCGAGGGCAACGCGCTGCCCTCGCCGCAGGTGTTGGAGCGGTGCCAAGTAGGTCACGCCGCAGCTGCGCGTTGACGTCACGCTCCCCTTGCAGTGCGCGCTGACGTCACTCTCTCCCTCGCCTGCCGCGCGCTCGCCGCAGCTGCCGCCTTGTCCGTTCGCCCGCAACACCTGCCGCTACCGCCGCTCGCTCCGCTACCGCGACCGACAAAAAATTAACACCATCTTCCCAAAGGGAACCCTGATGGGATGCGAAGCAGCAGCGTTGCGCACGGGTGGCGTCACGGGTTGAACGGCGCTAACGCGGGTGCTTCGCATCCCATCAGGGTTCCCTTTGGGAAGATAGTGTTAATTTTTTTCCTTTTCGGTTGTTGAGGTGATAGCAATCTGTTGTATATGAGTGGGCATCGGAAAGGGTGCGTTTTGTGAATTGATCAGAAATAGAACGCAGTTGTCCACGATGCGCTTCCCCCGCCGAACAATATACTGCACGTGTGTGTACATGCGAACGCAAAACTGCCTAAACAGTCGCTCTAATGCGTGCTCCCAAGTACCAGGAGAGCATTGCCTAAAACACCCAGCTAAACTGCTGATGTGCAGCATTCACCGGAGCTATGTTTGGTTCACACCCAATAATAGTTCGACTACCGTGGAAGGATAAAAGAAAAAACCGTCACATCCCACTCATCGTGTGAATGGATGTCACGCGCAGCATCAGTGAGGAAAGCGCCTGTGCTGAATTGTTTCGCATTCCAGGCGTTACGAGTATCATCAGCGTGTTTGTGCAAGTTTATCTGTTTTGTGCGTGACGTGGGCTTCCAGGCTCGTCGACAGCACCGTGGTGTCTGTGCACATTAGGGCACAGGCGTCCGTGTTATAACAAATGTGCGCCATGGTGCGCATATCATGAACGTCGTTCGCTGCAGGGCTAGTCCTATACGGGGTCGACCAACGCTAGAAAACGGCGGGCTGAGTGATAGTGATACACACGAACTGTTTTTTTTTTTTTCTCTCATTTCACTATCACAGCAGTTAACACACTCTGCAACTGCACGCGTGGGAACAGCCCATACCGTGGGCGAATGGTAGCTTGCTTGCTTCGCACAGCGGAGTCCTGGGCTCGATTCTGTACCGTCGGCCGCTTGGTAGATTGCCTACTTTCATTACAGCACCTTTGTCTCTGTCTGTCTGTTATGTCTACATTTATTTATTTATTATCTATTTATTTTAACATACTGCAGCCTTGATAGGCTATCACAGGAGTAGGTACAGAATAAAAATAAATTGCAATACAACGATACAACGCAAAATGTACAGAGCACGAAGATCAGTGGTTATTAATGTACAAAATGAATTCATCACGTGATAAAGATTTAACATGGCCGAGCAACGCATTCCATATTTCAATAGTGCGGAAAAAATAACTGTATTTATACGAGTTTGTTCGGTGATTAAAAGGCAGGCAGGCAGGCACAGAACTTTATTTTTGTCCTGAGAAACTGCAGTTGGACGTCCCCTTTTAGGGGGATCCTGTAGCAGTTGCGGGCCGCTCCCACGCAGGGACAGGAAGACCGTGGCCCTCCGCCCTCTCGCAGGCTCTCTGGACAGCCCGAAGTTGAACCGAAAGGTCGCCGCTTCTCAGGGCTTCCTCCCAGTCCTCTTCTTTGCTGAACTCTGTGTCACGTAACGCAGGACATTGCCAGAGCATGTGAGCTAGTGAGCAGTAAGCCTCTCCGCAGTTCGGACAATGCGGTTCAACATTGGGCGAGAAGTTACTAAACCTGCCTCGCGAAGGGAAAGACCCCGTTTGGAGCATCCTGAAGGCCGAAGACTGCGGACGAGTGAGTTTAGGGTGATTAAAAGGAGTCATGTTCAACTCGTGATGATGTCTGGTGTAAGTTGGTTTGGCTGGCGTGATGTCGCTGAGTAAAGGAAATGGTGGACAGTGAATGGGAGTGTAAAAAAAAAACTAGATTCGACATGACGACGAGAAGAGAGAGTAGTAAGCTGAAGGCTATGAAGATGAGAACTAGGTGAAAAATACCTATCGTAGCTACGATATATAAAGCGAACTGCTTTCTTCTGGACAGACAGACAGACAATGAACTTTAATTAATCCTGAGGAGCTACGTAAGGACTCCCTAGCGGGAGGCCGTTGTAACCGCTGGCCGCACCCACGTGGAGGAAAGAACGCCATGACGCTCCGCCCTTTCGTGGGCCCTCTGGATAGCCTGGGCTTGCTTTTGGAGCACCGTGCTTGTGATGGCCTCCTCCCATTCAGCTTCGCTGGAGAGAACGTCGTTAGGCAACGCGGGACATCGCCAGAGCATGTGAGCCATAGAACAAAAAGTTTCACTGCAGTCGGGACAGCCAGGCTCCACGTCCGAGTATATTTACTGAGGAAGCCCCGGGACGGGAAAGAGCCCGTCTGCAACATTCGTAGAGTAGCTGACTGACCTCTGCTGAGCTTCGGATGAGGAAGAGGGTAGACTCTCCGGCCAAGTTGGTAATGTTTAGTAATTTCATTGAATGTGAGAAGTGGGTCGTTCTGCTGAGCCTCTTCCTGCCCCTCCGGAGCCGCCAGACCGCCGCGGCGCGTGAGTTCTCGCGCACGGTCGTGAGCCAGCTCATTGAGGTTTGGGAAGCCCTCAAGAACGTTCGTCCCCATGTGTGCGGGGAACCACGTAATATAATGTGAACCGGGGCAAGCCCTCTTCTCTAGAATGGAGGCCGCCTCTCGAGCGAGGTTACCCATTTCGAATGCCCTAATTGCGTCTCGCGAATCGGTGTAAACGTAGAAACGCTCAGTGTCACACAGGGCCAGCGCAACCGCGATTTGTTCGGCTATACCAGGGGTGGCCGCCCTTACCTGGACAGATTCAATTTTTTTTTTTATGGCAGATATTTCGTGAGCACGCTCGTGTAAAAGCTAGCCCTTTCTCCGGTTTAACCCACGCAAAGCGTGTTCTCGTAAAGTTTTCAGTGTGTCAGTCCTTAACTGACCGTTTCACATTTAGGCTGCAATGTTAACATTCGGCCAGCTGTGGCGCATACTCGCGTTCCACGAACGGGAATGAGTTACGTGTGACCGTGCTGTCGTTAATAGTGACGTCTGTGACAGGTATGTCATGTGACATTGGTGATGTCGAGATGAATAATTCATGTTCGTTCATACATTCGTATACCCTACCATTCGAATTCTCTGCCTCCTCGGTGCTTTTTTCCAATGTTGCCGTCCGAGCGGACGATGCACTGAGCGCATTCAGAATGTCCCCTTGGAACCGGATCGTTGGGCTTTTTGATACCGGCTCCCCCGAATGCATGCAGCTCGCCCCCGTGGCCTATCTCACGGATGCCGGGACCGCATATGCGCGACACCGGCCCGGTCGAAGTCGCACGACGCTTTGCGCAGTATGATTTGCACGCACGGATCGCGTGCCTCACGCGCGAGCTCGAACAAGGCGCCTCCGGCCGGGGGTCACACGGTCCCACCTCTCTCGGCCGGTGCTCGCGCTGTATCTGCATGACACCGCGGGTCGCGCCTACCGCGGCGGGCTGAGTGTATTGATTCCGCCTGCCCCTCTCCCATTGTTCTTTTTTCGAGCACGCCGATCAGCGGGTCACTTTGTGGTGCCCTGTGCAAGTTGGCCTGCGCATATCCTCTGGGCAAGCACCGACCGCTGAAGTGACACGCACGAATATATATATCATACGCGGAAGCGATCACCTGCGTCCGCACAGAATGTGGGCACCAGCACGCGTGTCTGTTTCATATGTAAGGGCGCTTTGAGCCGGCAGTGGCGAGGTGGGAAGGACGAAGAGCGGGCACAGTATGCGACAACCAGCACGGACACGGCGAGCGGCATCCGTGGTGCTTAACTTCGAAACGGCAGGAAAATCGTCATTCGCGGATACTACCTCGTACTAAACATTTAAGGTGCGAATTATAGTATAACGCGCGTCCAGATGTGCCAGTATTATCCGGTGACTTTCTATACATATCCTGGTCACGGCGGCCGCTATTTCTAACGGGGGCGAGGTGCAGACAATACCCGTCTACGTATATGTAGATTTATAATAATAATAATAATAATAATAATAATAATAATAATAATAATAATAATAATAATAATAATAATAACAACTTCACTGCTGGACGAAGGCGTCTTCCAACGATTTCCAATTAACCCTATCCTGAGCGAGTTGGTTCCACTTCGTGCCTGCGAATTTCTTATAATTTCATCGCTCCATCTATAGCATTTTGCCTGCCTCTGTTGCGCTTTTCTTCTCTTAGTATCTATTCCGTCGATCCTACTCCTGCCCAGGTTCACTTCTTTCTTTTAATTGATATAATGATATCAGCTACTCCTGTCTGTTCTCTGATCCACTCCGCTCGTTTTTTCTCTCTTAGCGTTACACCTATCATTTTTCCTTCCATTTCACACTGCGTGCTCCTTAGCTTCATCTCTAGTCGTTTCGTAATCCTCCATGTTTCTCCACCGTATACCGGGAGAATGCTGTGGTTAAATGCTTTTCGCTCTAGTGACAGTGGCAAGTTCCCAGTCATCATCCGCGAATGCCTCCCGAATGTCCATCCTTACTCTACGGAGAATTTCCTTTTCATGGGTAGGCGTCCCTCTTGGTAATTAACTATCCCAGGTATACGTATTCGTTCGCACATTCTAAGGGTTCATGGGTAATTTTGAATTCCTGTTCTTTAGCTAGTGTATTCAGCATAACTTTGGTCTTTTTCCTATTCATATTGTTACGGGGTTGACGGGGCAGGGACGCTGAACACTATTTACACGGTATTTAGTCCTATTTTAATACTTTCCCGGTTTAGATCACCAATCGTGTTTTGTAGTTCGTCACCGTCATTGCTAAAGAGCACAATGTCGTCTACAAACATTAAATTGCTGAGATATTCTCCGTCTATTCTAATTCCCTTTTCTTCCCAGTCTAGCCGTTTGAACGCTTCTTCTAGGCATGCAGTAAATAACATCGGGGATCGTATCTCCTTGTCTGACGCCTCTCTTGATCCGAATTTTTCTGCTCTTTTCATGTATGAGCTTGCAATCTTTGTAGATGTTACTTATGGTTTGCATGTATACGTCAGGTACCCTTTGTCGAACTTCTAGAACTGCTTGCGTTTCTATATGGAGTCAAATGCTTTCTCGTAGTCTATAAAGACCATATAAAGTGGTTTAATAGGATGGATTTGCAGGCTAGTTGGTCAGCATCGTGGAAAAAACAGCGCGAACACAGGGACGACGAAAAAAGGAACATACACCACACCACGGAGGGCTGAGTCAGCGCTCCGTGTTGTGGTGTACGTTCCTTTTTTCGTCGTCCCTGTGTTCGCGCTGTTTTTTCCACGATGTTTCCGCATATTGTGATGTCCCACTACTACGCGCAAAGGGGGGTAGGCAGTCCCACGCTCTACACAACACTCTTCACTACCACGCCTGCCTTTCAGCTTCTAATAAAACACCACAACCAACCTCGCTCATCCCCCTTTGGTCACACATCTCAACAACATTTAACCCCAAAACGGGTTCGTGCTGGGGCTGGGAAGAAAAGAGGCAACAGGCCTTGTTACGTTAACAAAACATGATGTTTAGTGTACGGACATGATTGAATTTACAATTAACAATTAGTAAACGCGACGATACGACCAAGGCAATAATTAATCATGGCAGTACAATACAGAGACCCACATGGCAAACAAGCTCATCAATGAACTACCGATGTAACAGTCTACCACAACTAAAGGCGCAATGTCTCAATTAAGCCTGCCGCCGCAACGAAAGGACGCTTATCTGCATGGGTTTCCATCGGCGTAGACGGCTCGTCGCTGGCCTGTGGACTGGTTCTCGGGTAACTCGGACGTCGATCTTGGAGACGCTTTAGCTCACGGATCATCTCCGATCCGATCATTGCTGCCGACCTCACGCTCTCGCACTGACTACATTTCTCCGAGGTTGGAGAGCCGAACGGCGCGACTCACACGAGGGATCGCAATCGAGACTCGCACTCCAACATGACGGAAAGTCACCGCATCTCTTCGCGTCTCCCGAATCTCTTCTCTGTTCTGCTCTTCTGCCCTGTTCTCCCTTCTCCGTTGTCCCGCGGGTGCTTTTCCTGACTTCGACGCCGCCCCTCCGTGAATGGAATGGAATGGAATGGAAAAACTTTATTTGTCCTGCAGGGCGCGCTTAGCGCGTAGCGGGCATCTCCCACGTAGGGACCGACAGGGAGTATCTGGCGGCCGCTTCGTGGGCCTGCTGGACGGCCCATTGCTGGTCGGCGAGGAGCGAGCTTTTGAGGGACCTCTCCCACTTGTCTGAAGTAGAGTCGGGATGAGCGTTTCTACACTCCCAGAGCATGTGCGCGAGTGTCGCCGTGTATCCACACGAGGGGCACGTGTCGGTGGGGTACGCGTCGGGATAGAAAATATGGAGCTTGGCGGGGTTTGGGTACGTCTGCGTTTGTAGTAAGCGAAGGGTCAGCGCCTGCGGTCTGTTAAGTTTGGGGTGTGGGGGCGGGAAAATGCGGCGTCCAAGGTAGAAGTGTTTCGTGATGTCGTTGTACGTGACGGGTGCATCCCGACTGGTCTCTAACTCGACGAGATGGGGTTGCCCTGGGACGGCGCGGTCGGTAAGCGCGCGCGCTGCGTCGTGGGCGATCTCGTTGAGGTTGAGCGGGGCGCCCGGCACCCGACCGAGATGGGCGGGGAACCAGATGACGGTGTGGTGCTTCAGGGTACTCGGATCCGCACGGCGGAGGATGCGTAACGCCTGGCAGGAGACGATGCCACGTTCGAAGGCCTTGATGGCTGGTCTGGAGTCGCTGTAGATGACTTCCCGTTTGCTGTCGAGCACACCTAGGGCTATGGCTACTTGCTCTGCTACCTCAGGGTCTCTGGTGAGGATGGTGGCAGAGTTGAGGATCCGCTGCGTGGGTGAGACCGCGACCGCGGCGAAGGCTCGGCTGTTGCGATAGGCAGCGGCATCCACGAACGAGACGTCGTCCGCTTTCATGTCTATGCGCTTGAGAAGAGCAGTCGCCCTCGCAAGGCGCCTCCCTTTGTTGTGGTCGGGGTGCACATTTCGCGGAATGGGAGCGATCGTGATGAGGTCTCGGATTTCGCGGGGAACGGGCATCAGCTCCGGCGGATCCCTGGCCATCGAGGAGAAGCCGAGCTCGCGCAGAATGTGGCGGCCCGCCTTGGTTGTAGTCAGTCGGATCAACTGCGCTCGCTCTTGAGCCTCGGCGATCTCTTCTAGCGTGTTGTGTACGCCGAGCTCAAGGAGCTTCTGTGTTGAAGTGTTGATAGGGAGGCCGAGGGCTCGTTTAACAACCTTTCGAATAAGAGCGTTGAGTTTATCGCGCTCAGTGCGGAGCCATATATGCATGGCAGCGACGTAGGTAAAGTGGCAGAGAACAAACGCGTGTACGAGACGCATCAGGTTGTCCTCTTTGAGGCCGTGGTGCCGGTTCGCAACTCTACGCACGAGTCGTATGGCATTTTCAGTCTTAGTCTTAAGCTTCTGCACCGTTTGGGTGTTGGTTCCGCGGGACTCAATGATCATGCCCAGAACCCTCATTGAGTCTACCCTGGGGACTGTACGACCGTCTCTGGTGTGGAGGGTGATGTTGCGTTCAGCCGGGGGTTTCCACCCGTTGGGCTTTGCGCCACGGCGTTTGGGCAAGTATATCAACAGCTCCGACTTGGTGGGGGAGCACTTGAGACCGGTGTGTTCGAGATAGGACTCGGCAGTTTCGACGGCATCCTGCAGGGCAGACTCGATGAAGCCATCCGACCCAGTGGAGCACCAAATGGTTACATCGTCCGCGTAGATGGTGTGGTTTAGCCCGTCAATTTTCGAGAGTCGTTCAGACAGCCCAATCATCACGAGGTTGAAGAGCGTCGGAGAGAGGACGGATCCCTGGGGGGTGCCCCGCTGTCCGAGCTCGACTTCCTCCGACACCAGGTCTCCTGCGCGAAGGACGGCTCTGCGCCTAGTGAGGAAGGAGCGGACAAAGTCGTAGAACCGACGCCCGAGCCCGAGGTCTGCGATCGCCTTCAATATGGACGAGTGCGTGATGGTATCAAAAGCCTTTTCTAAATCAAGGCCGAGTATGGCACGGGTGTCCTGAGTGTTTCCTCCTTCGAGAATCTGATGCTTTAAAAGTAACATGGCGTCTTGCGTAGATAACCCAGGTCGGAAGCCGATCATGTGGTGCGGGAGGCAGTCGTGATCCTCGAGGTAACGATTGACCCTGTTCAGGACAACGTGCTCAGCCACCTTGCCCACGCACGACGTGAGCGAGATGGGGCGTAGGTGGTCTAGGCTAGGCGCCTTGCCCGGTTTAGGAATGAGGATCGTGTGGGCGAGTTTCCAGGAGTCGGGTAGCACGCCCTTCTTCCATATTTCGTTGATGGTGTCAGTGAGATAAGTGACGGAGGGGTCATCCAGGTTGCGCAGAAGCTTGTTGGTGATGCCGTCGGGGCCAGGTGCGGAGCGGCCATTGAGTTCGTGAAGAGCCCGGCGCACTTCTTCACCGGAAAAGTCGGCATCTAAGTTTGTGTTGTCGGGACCGGTGTATTCAGGGTGAGGCGCCGATGGGCCTGTGGGGAGCGGGAGATATTTCTGCACGAGGGTCTTGGCGACGTCTTCCGGTGGTGCGAACTGTTTGGCCTGATGAAGTATCTTAGCAAGCGAATGGCGTTGATTCATGCGGGTGTTGGTGTCATCAAGCAGGTGTTTGAGGAGGTTCCATGTTTTGCCATTACGGACCTGCCCGTCAATCGAATTACAAACCTCGTCCCACTGTTGTTTGGAAAGGTTGCGGCAATGATCCTCAATGTTCTTGTTCACTTCGGATATACGTTTGCGTAACCTCCGATTACGTCGTTGGCCCTTCCAGCGCGACAGCAGAGACTGCTTGGCCTCCAGCAGGTGGGCGAGGCGACTATCCATCTTCTCGGTGGGCAGATCCGTACTGATTGTTTTGGTTGCCTTGTTGACGTCGACCTTGAGCTGGGCCGTCCACGTTTCGAGGCTCGGGGCGGTGCAGGGAGGGGGTCGTGCTGCGCGAGTCTTACGGAAGAGGTCCCAGTCGACCCACGTGTACGACTTTGTCCTCCTGCCGATTGCGGCGAGGTGTACGGCCAGTAGGAAATGGTCGCTACCGAGGTCTACCGCGAGATTGGACCAACGGGCGTCGGCGACATTCTTGACGAAGCAGAGATCCGGCGTGGTGTCCCTTTGCGTGGAAGTGCCGGTGCGGGTGGGGAAAGCCTTGTCCGTTATGAGAACAAGGTCCATGTCGTTCGCGTTTTGCCAGAGCTCATTACCCTTGGGGGTGTCGTACACATAGCCCCAGGTGCGATGTGCGGCGTTAAAGTCGCCCCTCCGTGACCCTTAACCAATTTAAATTACTGACGCGGCATATATTCTTGTCAGTCAGTCTGTGACAGCTTCGGCATCCGCCCCCGCAGCCAACACCAGTGGTAAAACCCTCTCTCAAGCAAAGCAGAGCAAGTAAAACATACAAGCTACAACTTTGGAGAGGGAAACAGGCTAGCTGTACGATGGCTCATGAATCAGGGGCGACCAAGAATGTCAATGCTCAGACAAAGCGCGTCGCCTCAAAGGGGGGGGACGCACACAAGAGCGCTGTGCTTTTCCGAAAAGCCTCCGGCCGCCCCCTCTCGCCCTGGTTCTCGGAGCTTGGCGTCCAGATGTTCAGGCCGGGCCACAACCTTGCGACTCTACATCCTCTTCTTTCACCATCAGAAGGCACCGCTTCTTCTCCCTTGAACACCGCAAGTGGCCGTCGACGGAGGGCGCGCTAATGAGTCCGGGGGCTGCCGAGTTTGACGGAATGTCCATCCTGGCCGGTCGCATGGATGGGACGAACAAAAGGCGTTCTGCCGCACCCCGGCCATAAAGTGGGGGTGCGTACGTTGCCTCGCAGCCGCAGTGCCCGTAGACAAGAGACGCCGTCGCCAGATCGCCGGGTGTTTGCGCGGTGGGCCCGTGAGGATTGTCAATAGATTCGTTCCGGGAACCTCGCTCCGAAACGCACATTCATCACTCCGGCTGTTCTTCGTTTTGCCGAGGAGTGGTTCGAAGGAACGAACGAAAATGTCCCAGTTAACAAGCCCGGGGTCCAGTCGGCGCCAGCGGGGACGTCACAATATAAAGGGGGTTGTTGTATTCAGCGAACTTCTCAATTGTGAGGTTGATAGCCTGGCTGTGGTCTATTGTTGAGTAAGGTTTCCTGAAACCACCTTGTTCTCCATATATAGATGTAGAGTCGGGTTCAATAGCATCTGGGTGATCAGAATTACTCTACACTACGGGGCGTGTCTCGTAATCATATCGTGGTTTTGGCACGTAAAACTGAAATAATAATAATAATAATAATAATAATAATAATAATAATAATAATTAAAGCATAGCAGCTTTGATATTGGCGGTATGGCCTCTCACATCTGCACTGCAGCGTGGAGCCGAATTCGCTAAGCTTTTTCTCGCTGATGATTTGTTGTGGGCCGCAGTTACAGCGGCTGCCATATGCGCCAAACAACTTTCATTTGTACTACGTTTCTATGTTCCTTGATATCTCCTGCTGTAATCCATATTTCAGTCCTATTGATATTGATCTTTATTTGTACATGCTGTATGCCCCCTTTGCACAATGCCCGCGAGCGCCCTGTAAGGTATTGATAGGTAAGTAAGTAAATAAATAAATAAATAAATAAATAAATAAATAAATAAATAAATAAATAAATAAATGCGTTTGATCGCTTAACTTTCGCGCGCGCGTGTTCGTTGGGTGCATGTGTGTGTGTGTGCGCGTGTGCGGGGAGGAGGGCAAGCGGGAAAATGCCGTAAATACTCTCAACCGAGCACTTCGTGCTGCAGTTCCCGCTTCTTCGAAAAGTTAGGCTCGGTCGTGTGGTTCTGTTTCGCGATGATTGGCACTTGGCCATTGCCCGCATATACATGAACCCAAGTTTTCGAGGCGCTCTCGTCAAGCGTCTTACGCCTCCTCCCCCCCCCCCCCCCCCTTTTTTTTTTGTTCTTTTTTTCGTGGCGGCGATAATGTCACGATTAACTTCGGTCAGATATAGGTTATAGGATAAACGACATCTTCAGTTTTACATATATCTCCCTCCTTTGGCCGCATTGTTATATGCGTTACACGTGCGCCCCTGGGATGAGAAAAAAATTTCGAGCCTTATTTCCCGTGTCGGGAAAAGGGGATCAAGCAAAGCTTGGAGTGTTCGCACTTTCTTTTCTTTCTTTCTTTCTTTCTTTCTTTCTTTCTTTCTTTCTTTCTTTCTTTCTTTCTTTCTTTCTTTCTTTCCCGCTTTACCAAGTGTGTCATGGTACGACGCCGGCGCGAGCGTACGAGAGAAAAGTGCGCCTGCACTGCTTTCACGAAGATGATTCTTTTCGTGTACACAAACTTGACGCGAAATTGCGATGCGCAACAAGCGTCGCTTGAAGAAGAGGGTGCCCTCTTCTTCAAGTCCGGCACGCACCTTGCCGCCACGGTGGTGCAGTGGTTGCGGTACTCGGCTGCCACCCAAAAAAACGCGGGTTCGATCCCGGCCGCGGCGGTCGCATTTTAGATGGAGACGAAAATACCAGAAGCCCATGTACAGCGTGTTTACCCCGGGTGGTCAAAATTTCCGGAGCCCTCCGCTACGGCTTTTCTCTCCTCACTATCTCTTTCGCTTCCTTTCCCCTTCCCTCACGGACGCTTAGCGCCGTGCTCCCGACATGAACTGCAGAAAAATGCGTCCTTTCTTTACCCGAACCACACTCATCACCATTCTGACTCGCTTCTGAAGTGACAGGCGCCGTTAAACACTCTTTCTCTTTTCTCGTAAATGTGCCTGTTGCCTTCCTGCTCCATCCTCCTCCTCCTTCTCTCTTCCGAGTGCCGACGATTGCTTTTTGAAATACATCGGAGGTTAATGATCGATTTTAGAATTCTTTTCGTTCATTAATGTTCTTTGCCTTGGCTGCGTTGTTTTCCGATGCGTGACATACGGTTGACTGGTTCTTGCGAATGTTCTGAGTTCTAACCAAACTGTACTTGTGTTAATGTTTAATAGGGAGGATTTCGAATGGAGGCCCCAACTTTCGCGGCCCCAACATGTTCTTCGTGTCTTACTTTTTTGATCACCTAGGAAGTGCGAGTTTTCGGATTGGGTTTTGCGCTCGCTGTTTGAGTCTTCCGCTTGCAGCGCCAAGATGGCCAGAAAGGCAAGCTACGATAAGTAAAATTAAAGTTATTGCAGGTGTTTGCCCGTCATAACCGTATACTCTTGAAAGTTGTTATTTAAAGCGTGCAATGGTAATCAGTTTACTTGTAAACACCATCAGTTCCGCGAGTCTAAACCGTTTGCTATCATGAAACAAGACAAACTAACTTCGAGCCATCGGTCACGTTAAGCCTATACGAGATCTCAATTCGACAACCGATCTTCAAAACACGGGATATTTTACAGCCAATATTTGTTGTATGCGTGAGATGCCAGAAAGCAATGACCTACGCAACCATTTATTGATTCATAACGTCATCAGTTATTCAAAGTCAGGTCAGTTTGATCGTAGGCGAGAGCCGTCGCTTCGATAGGCACCGCCATGTTTGTTCAACCTGATGATGATTGTGGTTCGGTTTAGGAAAGGACGCTAATTTCTACAGCCCGTGTAGGGAGCACGGCTAAGCGTCCGTGGGGGTGAGGGGAAAGGGACTGAAAGGGAAGGAGAGAAAACCCGTAGTGGAGGGCCCCGGAAATTTTGACCGCCTGGGGTTCTTTAACGTGCACTGACAATAACGCACAGTGCACGAGCCTCTGGCATTTTCGCCTCCATCGAAAATGCGACCGCCGCGGCTGGGATCGAATCCGCGTTTTTTTCGGTGGCAGCCGAGTACCTAAGTGTTTTAGGGCAATCTTTGTGGCTCCCTCTAAATTCCAGACATAGTGTGTACAACGAAAAACCCAGACACAGTTCGTGTGTAGCGCATGCGCTTTGGTGTTGACGCTATTTCTTTGGCGGCCCAAAGCGTTTGGGGCCCCTATTCAAAAACTCCGTGATGAATAACGCACGGCTGCTACTTGCCCCTGACCCCGCATTTTCTTTCTCGCACTTTTAGGGGCGTGCAAGACCAACCAGGGCGCACCGGCCAGTGTGCGAGAAAGGACGCCCTCATCCCAACGGCAGTGCTTACGCCACACACGAGCTTCGCCGGCGGATGCCGCCTCGACTGTTTCGGTGAGAACGCCGTTTGCGTGTTCGCCTGGTCGTCGTCGTTACGCGCTTCTTCCCTGTACTTGTTTGTGGCGTTGTTCTTCGCCCTTGAGGAAGGCGCACGCTCGTGCAAGCCGCAAGAAGGTGCGCTCCTTAAAATAGCGCGCCGCGCTCCCCCCTTTCTAATCACCAATTAAACGCTGCTTTCTCGCACGCTGCAGCGTTCTATTCGGCGGACAAGAACAACTTGCACGGCGCTCGCTGCGGTGAGAAAGGAGTGCGTCATCCCCGAGGCCGCGAGCTCGCGTGCGCTTCGAAAAAGCGTCATAGTGCTCGGTTTTCACGGTGTTGTTCATTGCCTGCTTTTTTTTTTCTCTGAAGAAAAGCGCATTTCGTTTCGTTGTGCGGTGGCTGCTTCGCCTCATCCGGATAAAGTCCGATATATAAATATAAAGAGGCGTGTGTGACCCGAGATATATGACAGCTTTTATAACGGTTACCTGTACGGGACAGTAGCGACGCGTAATGTGAGAGGCGATCATGCTTCGTCTAATCACGAACCATTACGTACATGCATGTACTATGCATATCTAACTTCCCTTTTTGCGTGACGCTATAACTTTCGGGACGGTGCGCTCTATACTGTAGTGGAATGTATGTACTGCCGTGCTAGGCGGCGCCCACCCGACTGTGTACGGGCGACTCGTTTTCGAGGTAGTGAGCCGCCTTGATGGGGGCCGCCTGACGACGTGACATTATCCCCGCTATGCTCCTGGAGTGGGATGTCGGGTTATTCCCCTCTCTTCACCCCCCCCTTCTTTGTTTTCTTTCTTTGGATAGTCGCACTCCCTTATCGATCGGGGCTGCCTTCTGGGCACTTAGCCCTGGAGAAACAAAGAAGTTGCTCGCACTTTTCCGCGTTCAACTCAAACGAGCGGCCAGTTTGCGTGACCCGGCGAAAGTATTCGCGCATTCAAGTGAGGGCGCTTGCTCAGTCCAACGCTGGTTCCTCGCCCTGTAACGCTACACAGCACGTAGAGACGGAAAGCAGTTGCAATCACTCTTCATTAGATCGTCTGGTCACTCGCTTCGCTGTTGTTCCTGCGTGCGGAACAAAGTACGAACCTCCACTTACCATTTGTTCCCTCGCGCTCTACAGCTTTAACGGACGCATTAGGGCAATATTCTTCTTCTTCTTCTTCTTCTTTTATTTTAAGAGCCTTTGCAATGAGCAAGCTGTACTGTTTGTAGCTACTGGTGCGTGAAGGTATGGTGGCAGTGAAAGCGCTGCTTGGAGCAGTTATCGTTCGGACGTGTGGCCAATGTAGTAAGCACGTTGCATCTTCTGCGGCCTTGTACGACACATCCTATAAAATGGCGTACCTTGACGGATATACTTAGGCCGTCAAGGCACTCACTTGGGCTAGTTGGTTTTGCATTATCTTCGGTGGAAATGCGCTTTGGACGCGGACAGAGAAGAAGACGAAACACACATAGCGCTATGTGTGTTTCGTCTTCTCTGTCCGCGTCCAAAGCGCATTTCCACCAAAGATATTTAGGCCGTCGCGGCGGTCCACTGGTTACGGGATGCTGACCCGAAATACGAGAGTTTGATCCCGGCCGCAGTGGTCGCGCTATGACGAAGGCGAAGTTCCAGTGCACTTGGATGCACGTTAAGGAGCCCCAGGATGGTGGAAAATTCCGGAGCCTTCCACCGTGGCGTGCCGCATAATCGCATTGTGGTTTTGTCACGCAAAATCCCTAGCATTTAATATTGTCCTTGACGGGCACTTAAGACGTACAAGTGAGTGCAGTGGTGTCGAACCAGCTAACCGGCCAATATCTCCGTGAGGTTTTAATGGTTCGGGGGAAATAAGACGTGTCCAGCTGTACAAGTCCTTTTGTTACAGATTGAGTGCGCCCGCGCTTTGATTGCTACAAAAGGCACTGTATACTAGAGGTCAGAGCTTGGAGCATCTTGCTGGAGTTGCATGGTATTCTACGCTTGATGACGCACGTGTTCTGGGGGAAGTTGCTGCATACCTAAACGCCGTGTGTCGTGCGCAAACCCACCACAGTTTGATGCGAAAGCAGAGTATGTTTACCCTCGCCACGTTGGACGTCGCGGATTTTTTACTGCACCAGCCGTGGTCTCCCATAGTTGATTACCTCTCTATATAAAGAAGGGATATGTTCCGATACTCCAGAGGAGCCAGAGGTTCGACTTGCCAGTTTCTTTTAGAACATTTACTGCGCTGATGTGGCTTTGCGGCACCACATAGAATAGCGCCAGAAGCTTGGGCGTGAAGGTCGAGTGCTTGATCTTCTTCTCCAGAAATCATATTCCGCCAAATGTGTTTGTGTTTGCGTAGAATTCCGAAAGAGAACTCTTCAATTTGTCCACAAGCAGGTTTACTGCCCAAGCACAACTTAGTGGAACTGTAATTAGCCGGCGGGCTTCTTCTTTTGTCTCTCTAGCGTAACTTCATATTACCTGTTTCCGCACGTTTTGCACGTTCAAGCTAGTCAGTGAACAACTGAGTGATTGATTTCACTGCATGAACACGAACGAGAATTGGCCTCGAGGGCCACCACTGGAAAGACCGGCGCTGCTGTCGTTGTGACGTAGTAAACGACACCACGTGACGCCTTCGCCGCCGCCGGCGAAGCGCGCTCGCTTTCTTCACCAAGCCGGTTACTTCTTGCTTTTGCGCATGGAAAACTGCTCGGCGCCACAGCACTTGACACATTCGACCGAGCTAGGCGTAATTTTCACACGTATATACCCCAAGACGCCGCGTCTTGTCTGAAAAAGCTGAGAATAGGGAAAAAGGCAAGTGCTCATACATTTCGAATGTGTGGGAAGCATTCCGCGAAGTCAATTTTGTGCACGGCGTTGGAGCTAGAATGTTCGGTGAGTACGGCATGAACTTTCTCGGACTGTAGGCATTCGAATTTACGACGCCTATTAGCTGCTGTAGAGGAAACGTGTCTTGTTTACGGAACAGCGCCATCTAAAAAAATAACAGGCTGCTTTGATTTTGTCATCAGTCAAGAGATACATGCGCAGAGATACATGTGCGCACATCGCAGAACCGTATGCATGAATTTAAGATATAATTTACTGGTGATAAATAAGCTCGTGATGAGTCATTGCCATGCGGTAATACCAGGGGAGTGAAACTTCCTATACCATCCATAGAACGCGATTTTCGCTCGCAGCGCCTGACGAACGCCTGGTGTTTGGGGGCGGTACTAAAACATGGCGGCGCAATGCAGACACGCAATGGGGGACGCCATCTTGAATAGGACTGAGGATCTGAGTGGCGGGAGGGGTGGATTTATCGCCAAATTGGGGTGCACCAGCAAGCCAAATTGAGCGAGTTGAAGGCATTCAGATGGCGAACGCGCGACCCTCCACATGATCAAAACGGGAATCGTTGCGTTCTGATTGATGAAGGTTTGCCCATGCACACATTTTTGCGCCAGTTATTCTAAGTAAAACATTGTTCTTTTTTACGTGTACTGTACACATAAATTATACAAGAATAAAGAGCAGACTTTGTTTAAATGCTTTATTACACAGCTACTGCTGCAACCGCATATGCTGTGCGAGCGTAGAAAAACAAATCCATCAGCATGCAGATCGTACCTTTCGTCCGAAAGAATTTTATGCCGGTGTGGCGAGAAGAATTGCGACGACGGCTCGAATCCATTCATGCGTGTGCTTCGCTTAAGCTTGCAAGCGTTTCGCTGAAACAAACTTTACGGTGGTAAAAGCTGCCTTTGGGACACCGTAGGCCCTAGCATACATGGGCGCGCGACAGGAAGCGCCCCTTTTTCGCCGTGAGAGATAGGACGACTGCGCGATTCCCGTTTACCACTCCGGGTGGCGCTCGTATTTTCGCAATCTCGAACTGCAATGTTGAGGTTCACTTACATATTAAAGACACCGGAGTTAACAAGTTACCTGGTAATAAACATAAAATAGAACGACAACATTCATTTATGCTCGTAGGTAGTACAGCCCCCAAACAGGATCGCCGCGGTCATGGGACAGAAAAACCGCGAAGTTTCATCCCCCTGGTAATACTGGCAAAAGTGCCAAACCGGGCGTCCATTCTGCATGTCCATTCCCTTATGCATGGACATGCAGGTTGAATTAGCAATATCAAGACCTCACATATATTGCCCGCTTAATCACGCGCCCAAAAATGGGTCGAAGGGATGGGAAGGTACGCCGTGAATCACGTACAGCTGGCAATGTGAATCGAAATGTCACTTACCGCACATGCACCGTCCGCGCAAGTGCACGAGATGTAGCGCCTATTCGTGCTTGAATAAGTAACTGTACGCAGGATGTCTGAGTATTCCCAGTGATAGCTAACTAAATTTCCCGAGCACCTTTTACGCGAGCGGCCTTGTCACTTTCGTCGTGCATAATAGCACCGCGGGCACACGTTTCCGACAAGCGTGGATGATGCGGCGATGCCTCTTGTTCACTCGCAAAATACTTTGCCGACCTGTAGAACAGGTTCTTTTGCAGCTAAGATACACACAGGCAACTCTTGCAACACGAAAAAACCGTGTCTGAACGAGCTGCGACATCGTAGACGTCGTACGCTGCGGGGCCGGTACCACGTGATGTCGTTTTGTACGTCACGGAGAGCTTCCGGCAGATGTCGCCACGGTATGTCCTCGGGGCCAATACACCACTGCGTAACTTCTGAAAGCGGATATATAGTGGTTCTGTTGACGATGCGTTAGTCATGCATGAAAACGCAAGCTTATTTTATATAGCTGCTTTTTTGTTTTGTTTCACTACTGGGTGCAGGTGACACTAACCCGTCAACACGATGGTGTATGGGCAGTTGTAATATGCGGTACGTGCTGTTATCTCTCACCATGGTGGAGCGTTGTGTAGTCATATACACAGTATGGTTGAAACCTTAAGCGAGAGGTCGTGTGCATTATCGTTAAGATTGCTCGATCGATCACGTGGACTTGCGCGATGCAACACTCGGGAAGCGTGTGCGTGGAGCTGGGTCGCCGCATTTACGTGTCATTCTGTGCCGTCTCCGAGACGCTCTCGAATGGCCCTTTCGCCTTTAATATAAATTACCTGTGCGCGTGCCCGTCAGTGAGCTCCGTGACACGCTTTGTGTATGCGTGATAGAAGTGAGGTATGGAGGGGGGGTGGGATTGTGCACCGGCGACACTGATTAGCAGCGGGGGTGCCGCCGTGAAGGCCTCCGTTTTCCTCGTCGGTGATTAGGCGCGGCGCACAGCTGCATGTATAGCGATGTGATTAATTGTCTTCGTCCCTTTAATTTGAGCCCCGTTGCAGCCACGGCAGTTCCAGCGCAGTGGAACGCCTCTGCAGTGCGTGACGAGGCATAAACGATGCGCTGCCTCCTCGGAGATTAACTTCTCCGCAGCGCCCTTCTCGTTAGTTCAGGCTGGTATGTTTGTTGCGAGCGGGAGCAGCTCTCTCTCGCTTTTCGGATCGATCGACGACGGAGGCGGGCATCGTCGCGTGGCATCCGCTCGCCGTTGAACAAGACCGAATTCGTTGCGCGTTATCGTTGTCTGCATCTGACTTGCGTCAACACAAGGTGCGGCGGTCCATGATCCCGGGGTGTACTTGTGTGCAGGCGTGTACCGCAGGCAGACTGCCATCGGAATTGGTCGCACTGTGAAACAGAGCGAGTAGCGAGCATTATGGCTCTGCACAAACGAATCTCCCTCCGGGGCACATACGTACTGCGTCACAGCTTATGACGCAATGCGTGCATAAGTCACTGTAGTGTGCAGTAAACTACGGGGTGCTGCGATCGGCTCATCATTAGGAACACGTATACACACCCGAACTATTGTGCAAGCAGCGGTACAGGATTAGCGGGGCCGTAAATGGGTGCTTTGGATGTTGCGCGATTGGCGAGTAACACCCCAGTGGTGCCGGACCAGTAGGTGCTGCATGAGTGCGTGTATATATGCAGCGTAGGAACTTGCCATTTCCTTCACTCGGCGTGTTTGGAGATGATAGAACCTTGTGCGTGTCACTATCGCAGCGCTAGAAATATTTTGTCAAGGTCGCCGGGCCCTGAATATATATATATATGCGCCAATTATTCAATAAGTTGAAAGTAGCCATACATGTGCCCTGTTACATTGAAATACTTCAGTAGTTTCTCTCCTAGCTACGCGTTGTTCATTAGCTTTTCTAAGACCAGCATATTTAGTTATCGTTTACGAACGGGCAGAACACGGAGAAGGATAGTTTGACCCAGTTTTTGCTAAAAAAAAAAAAAAAAAAAACTTGTTCGGGGGTGCAGTAACATAAAATTGTCCGGTTTACCATGAACGCGAGGATCGTACTTATCACGACGCAGCTGAGCCGTGCACCACATTGATGTTGCCTTCGTTTTGAAATGTCCTCTCAAAAGCCGCACCCATTGTCCATGTTCGGTCGTTTCGTCCGGGAATAGTTGCGGCGACGCGACATGTGCTCACACGCAGTCATAATTTTCTGTAAATGTTGCTATACAACACGCGTATATATAGTTCGCGATTATTATTGTTATTTTTATAACTATTCATTGCCTCTGCCTGAAGAAGTGCTGTATAGGGTATGACTGCCCTCTACACGCACGCGTTTATAGGCACGCGTACACATATGCGCATGCGTGTATGTATATCGGCCGCACCTTTAGGACTGTCGGTCAGCGGGTTGCCGGGCGCATTAAAGAACCTTGGCCATCGCCGGAAGTCCGGAGAAAGAACGCTGTGGAGGGGGACGCACAAAGGAAAACATAATTAAGGCCGCCGGAAGGACGGACGCAGGGCGGCGGCAGTCTTTTTTTGCACGCTATATATATTTATTGCGGGGATTTCTCGTCGCCTCTTTCCACACCCGGTTCAAAGGGCATCCTCCGTGCGGGACACGTATATATATATATATATATATATATATATATATATATATATATATATATATATATATATATATATATATATATATATATATGTTTCATTTAATCCCTGCCCCTTTTTTTTTAGGAGTCCTCCCTCGCGCGTATATAGCCTTATAGAGACAACAGGGACCCAATTGATTTCGGCCACGCCACGTCATGGCGAAGCGCCCGTGTTCCGTCCGCATCGTCGTTCAGTGCGCCGAATGGCGGCCCGAGTAATCTGCGTCCAAAAGGCGTCTTTGCCTTGAAGACTTTTCATCTCGTACACACTCTTTTCTTTTTTTTTTTTTTTTTTGCCCTATCAATGGTCCGTGCGACCGTCCTTTCCGGACCCGCCGCTACTACATGATGTCGTTTATTATTTCCCCCTCGAAGACCCCTGAACCAATCTAGAATGGACGCAAACAATGATGCACACACCCGGCGCTTGGGGCAGCTTTAGCGCGCGTCTCTTGGTCTCAGTGCGGCCAAGGGGGGCTCTCCTCATGTGCACCGTGTTAGGACTCCATCGTGGCTCGCTGCTTTTATTTATTTCTATTTATGTGCGGTGCGTAGGTGCTGCGTGCTCGGAGGCTATAGTACATATACCCGAGTCCCGTATATCCGCAGGGCACGAGAAGTGTTTGCTGTGTACACACGCTCTGTCTGTATCCGGCGCGCATGCACGCGCGTCTCCGATCGGTCGTTTTCTCCCCCAAAATAGGGCGGATATTATTCGTGTTGGCCTTGTTGGAGCGCCGTACACAGCTGCACGATCCGTATGTGCGAGGCGCTCCATGCGTACGCAGCTCCCCGGTTGCGTACCGTTTCCCCGTTCTCTCGGGCAACGCGGCTCGACTTGCGTGACTTGTCTCAAGATTACCCGCCCCCGGGGCATTTGTCGTAATCCTGAGTAGTCACGTTTCGGTGTGTCTCTCGTTATCACCAGAGGCCAAGGGTTGCACTGTTCGGAGCAGTGCCACATGGCCATTTAATGAACACTGATATATACCGTCTGGTGCCAGCGGCACTATATTCCAAGTTACCGCACGGGCGGTATATACTGTATGAACCGACGCATGTATCTGCGTTTACTTCATGTTACCCCGTGAACAGCAGCACATTCATCGCCTTGTACGCGAGTTATAGGTAAAGCTTGCATGGTGGTGCAAGACTTTGGGGAGCCTTTATCCGAAGAGTGTCTATGGGCGTGGTATATGGACTGTGTGCACTAACAATTAAAAACTGGAACGAACTAAAATAATAATTAGAGCACGAACAAAATACGATTAATAAAGTACGAACTCAACAAAAGTAAAGAGACATTACCGAAGCAGCAGTGAGCCTCGCGAACCGGGCGGTGAACCTTGGCGGGACTCCATGAGCACATGCGATTTTTACCACGGTCTTTCGCCTGTTGTAGGTCGTTGTAACAGTTTGTTAAGCTTTGGCCACGTATGCTATGTGGTGCCCACGGGACCAGACAGCCACCGTCTGTGTTTGGCGGACGCGGTGTGTGGGCCATTGTGGCGAGCATTCGACGTGGTCTCGGAGCAGTGATGATGGTTTATCTATGTCAGATGCCTTTGTGAGGTGTATGGCTCGCATAACGCGCAGTGGCTGGGGTACAATGAGGCCCAAAATCCCGATGGCGGGCGGCGGACTAATACTGACCCGTCTGTAACCTGCTATAGACGGTTAATTTGGAAGCCAGGAACCGCCAGACGTGTTTGTTACTTCTCGAAGCTTTCTATAGCCTCGGCTCGTCGAAGCACTGCCATATGTCCAAATGATCGGCGCAGTCCGATTCTCGTGCGCAAACCATGTCGCGATGCCCTTCATCTGAAAGCGTCGCTCTTTTAAAATTTCTATTATAATTAAATGATCTCGAAAACTTCAAACTTGACACTCCTCACACACACACACACACCGTGACCTTCGTGCCTCACAATGACCGAGCGATATGTAGAACGACAGGTAGTTGACTATTTGGTACGAATTCATCGTAGGAAAATTTCAGTGCCCTGACGCACAGTTTTTATAACTATTTGTTTATTTACACATACCCTTCAAGAAAAAAAAAGACAGATGACACGGGCTATGTGCTGCGCAAAGAAAGTTGAAAGAAATAACACGAAGAAGCATTATAAATGTAAGTTATGAAATAGTGTAACCTCGTAGTCATGGCGAGCACTTTTGCTTTACACGAATGAGGAATGGTATAAATTAATATTTACAGTCCTAAGGCTGTGAAATGTGACTCTGAAATTACTTTCAAGATGCCATAGCGGCTAAGCGCAGTTACTAAGCACAAAAATGTGTCCAAAATTCTTTGAAATATGGGTGTACTAAATGGTTGTCCGCTACTATGTACAGTAAGGGCTTTAGTAATGCCTAGTGTCGCTTAAGCCATTATGTATTGCATTCTTTGTTTTCCTTTTTTTTTTCTGATTTCGTGTAACCAACTGCTCGCTCCTGCGCTTTGACATGTACGGGACAAATATGGGCTTATTACGTGTTAGCTTGGGTTATAGTTGTTGAGCCGTGGGTAAATTTCTGGTAATAATGTTGACTCTCTCAAGCTGTCACGCATATTATTTCTCGTTTTCTTGTTTACGCTTGTGAAAAAGAAAAGACAGGTGCTGTTATGTGTGTATTATTATTATTATTATTATTATTATTATTATTATTATTATTATTATTATTATTATTAGTTACAGTGCATTGCAGAACTGCGATTTCTGCTAGGGTGACACGACTAAGTCAGGCGTTTCCATAGCCTTTAGTCGTGTTTCTTAAGGCAGTTTTGTACACAACTTGTCTCGAACAAACCGAACCTAACCAAAAAATGTTGTTAACATTGAGCAATCTCGAAAACTGTAGCTGGAGCCAACCTAGTTTCAAATATTGTTCAACCCAGACAGGCAGATCTCTGTCTGTTTACATTCAACTCTTGCAAACCAGTACGTCAGCTTCGTATGTTCCCTTTCGTATTGCTCGTGACATAATTTCTCAGGTAACATGGTTACACTAATAGAAGCGACGTTATGGATTATCTATGTCAGGTCCAAAGATGAGATGTACGCATTCTTAAATACAGAGGCCGGGATGATTTTTTCTATAATTGTCATTGAATAGTGAGTATATCGCTTTCTTTTCTTTTTTTTCGTTTTTACTTTCATCTTACAAGTTTAAAAAACCTTGCTGCATACTGCGAGCTCTTTACTATATGTATATATAGGTACTTGACGCTTAAAGTTATCTTTTTTTTTTTTTATAACCGGCTCATAGGTCTCTGTCAAGTATTCGTGTACGTTTAATTTTTGTACCCTTGTTGATGTAATTCAAGAAAGATAAAGCACGTGAATCTGGATCAACCGAGGCTAGCCGACTGTTCAGTCCGTTGCACGTTGTAGGTAAAAATGACTATGAATGCGTCACTGCGTTAGCGGGAGGCACACGCATTCTATGCTCGCGCTCTCTACATGGGAAGACGCGAATGGGGCGGGATTGATGCTTGCTGACCCGAAGCGCAGCGTTCTGCTGATAAACCATATATTTAATTATATCATAAATACGAGAGAAATTTCACGAACCCAGCCGCGTCTCGTGTTGGCGCTCCTCCGCTGCACTCTGTGTGCCCTTCTTAACGTCACCTATCCCTTGTACGGAGTATATTTTTCATAAGCACGATTGTTTCCTCCTGGTTGAGAGGGAGATCCACCGCATCCTCCATTTGCATTACGCTGGCCTCTCGATAGCGTAAGCGGAAAAGACAGCCATCAAAGGTCACACGAGCGAAATAACTTAGTACAAAACTCATCGCGTTCTCGGGAATGGCAGCTCCACCCGCTGTTCTCGGACATGCGCTGGTTCGCGCGAGAGATAACCGTTGAAGCATGATTCAGCAAAGTGGTTGCTGGCGGCAGCACAGCTCGTGGGACATCTTAGAAGGTGTACCATGATGTGCACCATCTTATAGTACAGGCGTTCCAACCAGCGTTCGGAAGGTGTGCCTGCTTCCAGTAGCGCTGGCGAAGGTCAAAATGTCGTCGCCCAAACAACGCTTTTTTCCCGCCTTGTTCCTTCTGTAGTTTCGCACTGACAATACACTCTATTTAATCAGGATTTGAAAAATTCTCAGCTGCGGTAACCTATCTCGGACCCTATATTATAGCCTCCCAATAGCCTCGGCTGCCTTCTGGCGAGTTGAGTGAGGTGTAGAGATAAGCTGCCAGCGTTATAAAGCGGCTTTCCTTAATCTATACGGCGCACGACTCATCCTTCTTTCCAGAGCTCGCACTGCTGCTTCCTTCCTTTCCCCCCCCCCCCCCCCCCCTTTTTTTTTTTCCAGCGCTTTCCTCTAGGTAGCCTAGCGTCGCCTGTTCTTAATGTGAAGCTCGCAACATCTATCAAGCAACATGATTTAAAGCTTAGTAAGCTCCTTGGAACGCTAATGTGACGTGTGTGGCGTTTATCAGGCAGCGTGTGATTTAAGGCCCAGTAAGCTTCTTCGAGCGCGCTGTCTTGTTTTAAACGTAAGTGGGAAAGGCAGAAGCGAGGCGACCATTTTTCACAGGCGCTTCGCAGATTTTAAAAAGTACAAAAAAAAAGGAAAGTGATGATAACACAGCGCAGTGTATGCGTATAATGGACGGAAAGCATTCTTTTGATTAATATGGAGCACGAGAACGGAATCTCCATTTCGACGATGTCGGTTACGCGGAGCTCGTAGCCATAGACAATAAAAAGTTCCCTATCAATTTTGCTTTGTCGAAGGAAATGTCCCGATATATCTCCAAAAGCTGCGCTCAAGACGATCAAGAGTGTGTGAAGGATGACTTGCACTTGGATCTTTTTCTAAACTTCGTCCTTGACTTCAGGTGACATTGTGCAAAACCGCTGACATTCAACGTGACACTGCGTGCGGTGTCTGCCTCATTGTTTGTGTAGCGTCTTAACTTGCGCTCCCAGTATGCGAAATAATGCAGTACCAACTAGCCCATTTATCCATTCTAAGGCTGGGTGATCGATGATGACAGCGCAAACTGTCAACGACTTTTCGCAAACCGCATGCAGGCGCTGCGCTTCCTTTCAGGAAAAGTTCTAGGGCAACTTGTGTAGTTGACATATATATATATATATATATATATATATATATATATATATATATATATATATATATATATATATATATATATATATATATATATATAATACGTTCACTTTGCCGGTCCTCATTTCGCCCCAGCGCCGGGCCGTGTAATTCGCGCTCACGAAGCCGTCGACCTATCCCCCTGTTCTCTCTTTCTATAGTCTGTAGGGAAATCAACTCTGCCGCGTGCGGACATTCGTTCGAAATTGTCAACGGGGTTCGAGCGAATAGCGCTGCGTGCATTCCGTTCCACGCAACGAGCGACCAGGAGGTATTACTTCGACGCGTTGTGTTGATCTGAGCGCTTTCTAGGCCACGGGCAGCTGCGCCTGAACAATTTATCCCCTGCCGTTATGGTTAAAATGTCACGCTGACGCTGCCCGGATTAGCGTGCGGAAGGACCTTTCCGGTTGTCCTCTTGCGGTCACCGCGAAGCGAGCTGACAGAATGTGCAGCGAAGAAATGAAAATGACTGACAGAAGGTTGATTTCGCAGTTTTAATTTTGATATATATATATATATATATATATATATATATATATATATATATATATATATATATATATATACGTCGCATTTATGGCTATAGATCACTAAGTGAAACTGTGGATAAGGTCAAGCTTTGGGCGTTCAGGTCGTGCGTCGGAGTGTAGGACACGCGTCTACTTTCCGTTTGCCCACAAGCCTCCTCGCCCGCCTTTTTTTTTTATTTTTCTCCCTCACGCATGTGAACTAAATTGTGTCTGCGCATTGCCCTTATACACAAGAAACACCAACTGTATAGGGAGGTTGTGAGCTTAGAGGACCTGTAGCACAGCCTTATCGAAGTGAACGTGTCTGCTGTCTCCCCGCAAAGGCTGTGGTAACTGCTTTAACGTACGTATATATTTCTTTGCTTTTCGTTCGCAGCCGCAACCGCGCTTATTCGTGTAATAAACGGTGGAGCGTCGATGCGCATCTGGTTGTAAACGTCGCACTCCTTCGCGCCCACAGAGTTCTGCGCGTGTACACGCGGGCGTCCTGTTGCGCTGCGTTGCGTGTTGTGCAGGCAGGCTCGCTGCCTGGCCGAGACTCCATGGCTGAACCGAGCATGATGTTGACGCTCTCCCGAAGGACCGATCTATATGCGACTTGTGGTTGGAGCGCCGTGGCAGTCGTTTAATTAAAATGAAAACTCTACGCAGGAACGTGTGGCCTTGCGCAGTGCAGTTAATGCGCTGCAACGAGATGTGGACCGCACCTGTCGAGCTTGAGATCTATAATTGTGGCACGTCTTCGTTCGCCACAGTTCGTTGAATTTTGCTGACGTTTTGTGAAGCGCACAAGGAAAGGCACTTGACGTCACTCTTAACAAATGAAATAATGGTCGGAGCGAGAAGTTGGGTATATCGCTTTAGCGAATCCGTGTCTTTGTGGTGTTTGATCACCGCAGTCTTCGTAGCACAAAAATCTAGTATATAGCGTTAACACTATTTCAGCAACAAAAGTCATATATTGTACCGCGGTTGACTGCGCACAATTGATCTAAATCGCGCACGGCGAATAATTATACATTTCGATGCGTGCTGCCCACCGACTTTTGTGGCGACAATGTTGGTGTGGCCAACAACACCATCGCGTTTTTCTCTTCTTTCAAATTAGCGCTGCTCAATCAAAGTAAGCATACGAAACAGATCCCACTTGCGTTAATCGCCAAGTTGAAGGAGACGTCTTGGTGCACGCCGGTGTACACTGACGACGTCGTCTGCCGTGAATAGAGTGGAGACATGGCACCCGGCGCACTGTGTATAGACGCATGCCCCGTTTCGCTGCCCGGCTTTAACGAGGCACAGTCTGATGCATGCAAACGGCACAGCGCGATGCCGTCGCGTTGTCCGCCGTCGACGTTGCAGCATGGCGTGAGCTGCGTTCGGAGCGCGTCTCGCATTTCGAGTGCCGTCCTTCTCGAACGTTGGCGCACGTCCAGGTCGGGATGGGACGGACCTCCGTGATGGCGCGCATCGGAGATTCGCGGTGTCGAGTGGCATTGCGCCCGACATCCGAGCCGGATGGAAAAAAAAAGAGGTTTGGGGAGCCTCCTCCTGCTGTCTACCATCAAACCCCGCCGCCCCTTCTGCACGGCTCCTCCTTTCCTCTTTTACGCTTGTGCCGCATTTCTTTGCACGGTGTTTATTGGCACTGCAGCGCCGTTCTCAATTTTACCGTGGTCTTCTGTTCATTGTTTCATTCCCGTCGCTGCTTAAAAGCTTCTTCTTTCTTTCTTTTCCTTTTTTGCCCGTCTCACAACCTGCGACGTGTACGTTTGCGTTTTTGTAGATTGCGTTGTGGATTGCGTTTTTCTTTCTTCCCAAACACTTTGCAGCTTTCCTTTTTGCCTTTCCGCTGGTCGTGCGCGCAAGACCGCGGTTGCACGTCGCTGTAGAGCCCGGCGCTTGAGAGCGGTTAACCTACGCTTTTCTTTTTTTTCTTCTTTCCAGCGAGCGAGTGGCTGACGGCGCTATATTATGTGTATCGCTTGATGAACGAATGCCGCTACTTGCAGCTGTCACTCTTACGTAAAGCGAGCCTCCTGCCTTAAGTTACCTCGACGTGTTTCGTGGCTCGTGCTGTTCGACTTCTTGTTACGCTCTCTAATTCAAGGCCTAACTTGCGCGTTTCAGGTTGCCAGTACGGCATTTAGTTATTTTTGGTTCGCCAATCTTAACGTGCGTCGCACGGTGTCATGTTGGAAAAAAAAAAAAAACACTGCAGTTTTCGTGCCTCCTGTTGGCGTACCATGTCATTGCGTATTTGTACTGGCTTCATAACTGGATTGATTGATTTATCCCAAAACCATGATATGACTGTGAGAGTCGCCGTTGGGGAGGGCCCCGGTAATTTCGACCACCTGGCTTCATAACAGCAAATTCAGTCATGAAAAGAGCACTGTGTGACCCCGCGTGTCCCTGTAATATATTGGAGTACGTATTCGCAAAAAAAAGAAAAAAATCCATAGTCGCTTGTGAGAGCTAATTCCATCCATTCATGATGCTGACCATGTCATCGCCGAAGGCGGCTAATCAGCCAACCTGACGTGGCGATGAGTATACTCGTGAATGGCGTCGCTGGCGTAGCTTGTGACTCGGATGTCGGCGTTTTAAAAACGTCATTGATTCGTGTAGGGATATGTAAACAAGGTGTGGTCGCTGAAATATTTTATAACCGCTTTTATGAAAATCACTTCCGCGCCGCAGGACGTCTGCGCACTCATTCAACTCATTGCAGTAAGTTATAGCTTCAGAAGAACCTATAGTTGATACCTTCAGAAGAAGAACCAGTTGATACCGTATTGCACTTATTGGCAATGTGCGTTTTGGAAGTTCGTTTGACTAAGCGAATGCTTATTCGGGCATATTTCAGCGTTTACCGTAAGGTAGCGATCCGCTTCGTTGAGCGATGACGAGATAAGCCACCAAGCATAACGGCCAACTGTGTGTTCTGTACGGTATCCACACATTTGCGTTTGCATCGCTTGGACGGGCGCAAAGACATTTCACGGCGACGTCACAGTAATTCAACTCTGCTGTTGTCGCAATCCCGGTCGCGGCGGCGGATATAGACTTCGACTGAGGCGAAATTTTGCGGCCCTCTGCGTTGTCAGTGCACATTAAGGAAACCCAGGTGGCCGATATTTCCGGAGCCCTCCGCTACGGTGTCCGTCATGGTCACATCGCGGTTTTGAGACGGAGTCGAACACCAGAAATTGTTATCCGATTGCGAGGCACGCTGGATTAGTTGTCAGCATCCGTGATTCCTTCAGGTGCCGCATTTTATTTTCGTCCGAGTTGTGTTCATACGATGCGTATACCACATCCAGATAACATTTCGCAAATAAATGACGATTTTAGCACTCACGAAGGCAGCTCAACTCGCAGTCTATGTCGCTGTTTACGAACAAGTACTTCCGCCTCGCTTTCTGTGCCATTGCGACATGGAGGTGCACTTGACAGCCGCAGTTCGCTTCGCCGCTCATGTGCGCCGCCGCGCCTGTGAAGCTCGCGGGCGCTGAAACCTCGGCCTCCCGGATAGCACTTGTTTTGACAGGCGCTGATTTTGTGCCGCAGCTTTCGGTCACGCTGCCGGTGCCAACATAGAGCGGTTTTTTTTTTTTTGTTCTTTTTTTTAACTCTCCAGCTCTATTTCTGTTTGAGTATTGCTCGGAGCAGCTGTAACCTCTCCACAGCTTACTTACTTATTTGTATGCGGATATTGTAGAGCGCTGTCGGCAGACAAACTGGAATAGAATCTCAAGGAAAGATGGAGGCTTGAAATGATGAAGCGACGTCGTTGAAAACAACGAAGCACACGCAATGTCGTTCGAGCCAACGTTTCGACGAGTGGACTTGCCTTCGTCAGGGTTATTTCCCCGACGGAAACAAGTGTCGAAACGTTGGCTGCGGCGACACTCTCTGCTCTACGTCGTTTTCAGCGATGTCTCTTCAGCAGTCGGCAAGCATTAATTTTGAATCCCTAATTGGACTGAGTACAGCCTGCCGAATAGTGCACATTAAAGTCGCCAAAATGAGGAATAATAATGACAAGAATAAGAAAAGGGGAGTGGGAGGGGATCTTTATAAATCAGTGCTTTTCCTTTCTTGTCCCCCCCTTTTTTTTTCATCGCACAGTCTGTTGCTATGTGGTAGCTCGTAAGCCATGTATGTACATGATCGGAAGTATACATGCGCCGATATATAGGCCCACGTGGGCTACATCAGTTTCGGACTATTACTTCAGATACCCTGTGGCGTGACTGCGCGCCATGACGAAATACGGCAGGGACAATCGACGGGATTGCATTGATCGTTTCCAACACGCGTGCTGCAAATGCAGTTGATACCGTATTGCACTTACTGGCAGTGTGCGTTTTGGAAGTTCGTTTGACTAAGCGAATCCTTATTCGGGCATACGGGCATGTTTCAGCGTTTGTACGTGAAAGAGCATGAAGGAATGATAGCTAATTTGCAGTTATAACAAAACATTTTGCTAAACGCGATCGACTTCCATGGGTCGTATGTAATCCGCGGCTATTTAGGGACACAGTTTATAACGAGAAAGTTGAGCTTGTTGGTATAGGGAGTCAGCTTGTGGGATGGTAAAGCGTGTAGACACTAACACAAGATAAGACAACCGCTTCAGCACACGGCGCCTTATATGCGTGTGTATACAACAGGCGCCTTCCGCTGGGGCTTACCACAGTGGGCGACGTAACCCTGTAGCGGACGATGAAAGGAAGAATGGAGCGACGCGATGCATATTCATTTCAGTTCGCAAGGGAAGATTTTAGAATGGTTACCTATAGAGCACACGCCCCGCCGATAACTTGGACACGTCCTAAATAAGAACCGAGATCATCATGGCTAAGCTCGTGCTTGTAACAAAGCTCAGCGTGCTGCGATTGGGCGATCGATGGAGTGTCGTCGTACGGAACGTTTTCTTCGCTTTCTCCGCCACGGTGGTTAAATGGTGGTTGGCTGCGGAGTGCGGACACGAGGGGCGTGGGTTCGATCCCTGCCGCGGTGGTCGCATGTTCGATGGAGGCTAAAATGCTACAAGCCCGGTCAAAATTTCAGAGTCCTCCATACGGTGTGCCTCATAATCGTGTTGTGTTTGACACGTATGATACGCGAGCAATTGTTTTTGTTTTGCTCGCTTCCATCGTTGTCGGCGACGCCGGCGTAGTGGATAAAGTCCGTTGCAGTAATGAAGAAAGCTTCGTAGCGCCACCTTGCGTTACCGTTGCAGAACTTTTGTGCTGCTGCCCCTCGCTATGCTTGCACATCTCTGCCCTGTTCCCCCTTCAGTCTCACGATGTGGCAACTGCGCCGAGTCACGACTCTCGCCGCTCGACTGTCATAGGGTGTGTCTCTGCAGTTGTTTCGTATAATGGGCGGTGTTGTTCCTCTACTTCACTGTCCCGGCGCCTTTTGTTCCAAGGATAGTCTTAATTTCTCACGACTCGCGCTGCCGCAGCTGTGATCCCCCTCTGACGGCTGCATCTCGTGCGCGCTTCGTACGAAGTCCCGCTTACAGGGCGCCCACCGGTATATACAGGGTCAAGCCCAGTAATACAGCGGGGGTATATGCAACGGCCTTTGGAGTTGCGACGCTCACACTACGCGTTTGGCTGGAGGGGGGGAAACCATGGATGCTTTGACCATAACGCAGTGGCTCTGGCAGCACGATAATGGACATCACGCGCGACCTTATGGGAGTGTCAACCGCGCGCATTACTGCAGAAGCAAGAAAACCTGCTTGTATATGCAAGATCCGCTTTGCAAAGGACAGCGCAATTTTCTGTATTATTATACATGCAATGCGGACCTGTTTGTATATGCCAAACGTTTCAGGAGTTCGAGCGTGAAGAGCTCGTGTTTAAAATGTTTATCATGCAGTTTGCTGGATGAAGTGAACATAGCCGCGCCAGTTTCTTTACGTTCCTCCTTTTGTCCTTGCCTTTCTTTGCGCTCAAGACAGTAACACGTTTCCGTATTAATCACACTGCGCGCGGCTCATATGCCGTGACATGTCAGCCGTACCGTATACCATCGTGCTTCGAAGCAGCACGGTATATCGAGGTAAATCCAAGACGTTACATTTACACATATGTTGTGTACGTGAAATTGCTTCCTCTTGTGTGGCCCCGCAGCAACAGCAACAAGATTAGGCGCAGCTGTGTATTTGCGACCCTTTGCTTCACCGTATGTTGCACGCTGCAAAGAGCGGAGAAATCAGGGATCCTTCGCACTTGCGCTGATGAGCCTGCTTGTTGCAGCTCAGAATTGCCTGTTCGGTCGTGCTCAGCGGATGATCCCCGCTCATGACGGCGTGTCGTGCTGCTGGCGTCCTTCGCAGTTTTCTTTCAACACCGCGTCTCTACTTTGGCATGTTTGAATCGAGGACGTGCGTTTCCTCTTTCGCCGGGATCTCGCACCGTCGAATGGGCGAAGTACAGGTGCGCGGTGCAAGTGCTGAGGGCGCCGGATACCCTCTGTGTGACCGGCAGTTCCTTTCTCGCGAGGTCGCGAATAGTGGGAAAGTCAACAAAATGTTGCATCCGGGAAACGGCAAAATTACACGGGGAAAACACTTCTAAGTTGTTCGTTCTGGGTGGCCACAGTTCCATGAATCCGGCGTAACTGGTGTCAACATAGCCGTCATAATTCATGCCACGCATGCACCTGGCGAAAGGCCTGATAAAACAGGAAGTTGCAGTTCGGTAGCTGCACACAAATCGCGCATCTGGCAGGTGGATATTACTCTCGGTAGCAAGAACGTTGCCGAACTATGTTAGTGATGCGACATTTGGTGTTTGCCCAGCTGTATACGAGGTCGCGGGTCCGGCCGCGTCGGCTGCAATTCGACGGGGGTGAAATGTCAAGTATTCTCGCTCACTGTAAAATTTAAATGCAAGTTGTCCAAATTAATATGGAGTTAATGTCTACACATTGTGGCTCGTTGTTAGATTGTGGCTTTGGCACGTATAAGATTATATTTTTTTTATTTTGATTGATTGATCCTTTCATCGATTGATCGAAGGGCTACATTTCCGTTTCGCAGTTCCGCTTATCCCAGGATTTCGCGGCCGCGACTCCAAGTGGCTCTGGCTGCCGTTCGATCGACTGCAAAAGGACAACTCATTGACGCAGTAAATGCACATTTACTGCCATTGGCAAATTCGTGATTGTGTATACCTGTAGTATTTGCCTTCGTTCACACGTAGTAATTGCACTCACGTGGAGAGCGATGCGTGGATCGGCACAGCGTGTACGCAGTCAAAGTGCATGTCAAGAGTCTACGCTGTGGGGACACCGCGCACCAGACCTGACGTCGGCACATTCGAGACAAGGACACTCAACCGCATCGCGGAGCCCGTCACGCGCGGTATAATAACGCCTTGAAGAAGAAGAAAAGCGTCGCGAACCGCAACGCGTATCACGTTGCAACCGATATTCACCCGCCAACTTTCGCCTAAACTCCACTGACTTAACGATATAACCCGAGTTTCTCTATCACAACAGTCGATTTTGTCTCGCTTGTCCATTTAGCAATGTGTTTGAAACAGCTGGTGCCCCATTGCGGACTCGCGTCCTTCCTTGCACTGCAACTTCCTTACGTCCTGCAAGTGGTAGCACTTACTCAACAATAATAACGGTAACTCCTCCCCCGAGTAATACAGGGAGGCTCGACTTTATCATTGCTGATGAGCGTTTTGCATGCATATAGACGAAGAACGTGTGTTGACGAGTTGAGACGCAGCGTAACAATGTCAACAAATGAGGATGCTTTTCCCGGTGCTAAACGCCATAATAAAGCAAGCGAGACCACTTTTATGCAGCCAGTTGTCCCCATGACTCCGTGGGAGCTGCTGAGACATATGCTAACCGGCTAATTTCGGCGCTTTGTGCAAGGCTGCAGCAAGGTGCGTTGAGAATTCCAGCGCGTGAGGCCGGCACAACGTGCCGTTGAGAGTTGAGAGGCTGCTGTCAATGAAAATGATACGTCATGTTTTCAGACTGCACATTTTTCTGACGCATAACTAATTCTGTCATCCTAAAAGGCGTTAGCGACGAGCATAAGAGGCACGTATTGGACACTATAGCATGCATGTGAGTCTTTTGAAACGGAACGGCGCATGTATATGTGCGCAGCTTCCCGGAAACTCCACACAGGGACTGTACCTGCGCAGTTACGTTTCGCTTTGCTTTGGCCGCGCTTAGTGCCAAACAGTGCGTGCAGACTACATTGGGGTGGCAATCCACTAAAATAAGCTGCGAGGCCACGGCAAGAGTTATCGAGCCTAAGTCTCCTGATGGGGCTATACGGCTTCCGAAATAGCTGTCTGTATGATGAGTCCCGATGCTGCAAATCGTGCATGCAGCTATATGTCGACAGAGATGTCAGCGCAACGTATATGTACAAAACTAGGCCCAGTCTGCCCAGCGTCGTGACTGAAGTGCCTGCCCATGTCGAAAGCGTAATCGGTAACTCAAGTCTCCAGAAGGGAGCTCCCCTAACGTTGTCACGAGAAACGTCGGATGCAAACCAAGCGTCGCGGTGCGGTCTTGAAAGCCGCTCGATGAGACATTTGCGAGTGACAGGGCAAGATGGATTTACGAGCTGGAGCGAGTGCCTCCAGGGCCAGTCGGCCGTGCAGCGTTTTTCGCGAGCACGCTCGAATGGAGGCCCGACGTGGCTCGCGCGCGGTGGCGTGCAACGAACAAGCCGTTGTTCCGAGGGCACTTTCTCTGGCCTCCTCGAGCGGGAGGAAACGGTCGCATCGGGCCCGAAGAGAACGGTCGGCCCGACTCGTGCCTGGAAGCGAGGAACTGCGGTGGCTTTTTCCAGCTCGTAAAACGTCAGCGGCGCGTGCGCCTGCCGCCGTGATCCTGCGTCTCGGTTTCCCCCTTTGCTTGTTTTCACGGAAGAGCGGCTGCGCTGCTGCCGGGCAAGGCACGCAGAGGTCGCCCACGACGCGAGACCGCAAGATGACTTGGTCGCTTTCCTTGTGCGCCTTTGTCGGGATCCCGCTGATCTCGCGACACTCGACGAGCATATGCCCACAGGCGCACTCGTCGACCAGCCTCGCTGTATCGTGCAGTGCTGGATTCATGCAATGTCCCAAGCGCTCGCTTTTTAGAACGCGTAGGAGTACGGCTGCCCGTCGAAAGGAGGCACGTGGTGTTTCGCTGCGCAGGCGTGCTGACAGAACTCGAGCTGTGTTCTCGGCGGCGTCGGCTGTTCGCCGCTCTTGACAGCGGACGGCGTGATGAGGGACGCTCGTTCTCGAGGTCGTGCCTAACGTGTTCGCCGACGTGGGTGCGCATTTTCATCTCGTCCCAACGGAAGCGGTGCGGGTTGTTCCGCGGCATCTCAAATCACGCACCCTCGGTGTCAGAGGCCCCCGCGCACCGAGCGCATTGTTCCTTCGCGTTGAGGAAAAGAGCTTTTTCCTCGACGGAGATGGTCGCCGACTCGCGCAGGGCATGGACCGTCTTCGATATTAGGAAGCTGCACGCCGCGAATGAGACACACTGCGCTTCCTTGTCGGAATGCCCACTCGCGCTCGTCCATGTTGGGGCTCGCGAAAGCTTCGAAAGCATTGCTGTACTCACCGGCGAGACAGGAAGAGAAATGTGTGTCGCGAATAGTATACAATTAAGTCAACGTCCGTTGGGTCCAGCTGTATTACTCTCGTCATCCGCGCAGCATGTATACATGCAACGTGCCTTTTGACGTTCTCCGCTCCCGATAGCCTCTGTTGTCGGCCTGTTCATTCGCGGACCGCTCTCGGCATTGAGCGCCAGCTCCATTGTGTATTCAGTACGGCTCCTCAATGGCCGTCCGTGCGTAAACCGCGTGCTGGGCTTGCTGCAGCTCCTTTATTCAGCGACCGTGCGTGCGTGGACCCGCTGCTGTGTGTGTGTCGCGACTGGCTTTCGTCGCGCTGTGTACACGGCGAGGCGGCTTCATTAGGGAGCACGCGTCGCCCCTCGATAGATGCGAGGCAGCACCGCTGCATTCCGACCCTCCTTTTTTTCCCGCGTATGTTGCACGGCCGATGCCGGCAGTGCAGTGTTTCGCGACGTTATTCGATCCCGGCTGAGCGGTGGCTGGGAGGCGGTGGAATGAGTTTTGTCGCCACACTTTATCCATCACCGGGTGCCGCTGCGTCCAGCGGTCGCCTTCACATACCCGTCGCCTGACTAAACTGCTCTTCTTGACCTGCTTTGCCTGAGATGCAAGGGTAGGCTGCCTAATACACCATATAGCGTCCCTTGGCTAGAAGAACTAATGAACTCCAAGTACGCGTCTTGCTGTGTAGTTACTACAGGGAGCGTCAGACTTAATACGAACACTCTGGCAGCACGCATCTTTAAACGGTTGCTGGCGAAGGGTAGGCATAAAAGGCCTCGGAAGGAGGATGCTCTTTATACGTAGGCTATCAGCATATCAACGATTCATACCCCTGACACACGGGCATGCTAAAGTACTTTACGTAAGGGGACATCTGCCGGAAAAGCGTTCACGCCCAGTGACACACGACAAAGGAGTATCTCCTTCCCGGCAAAGTTCCTTTGCAGAAAGGTAGATCGGCGATCTACTCTTCGAGCGTAAAGGCGTACTCTCGCTGACAGCGTACACGACCCGTAAACGGCAGAGAACCTTTCACAAAATTACAACGCCCCGAAAGTATTTTCTTGCCTTGCGTATAAGCGTCAGCTTTTAACCGTGTAATGAGATTTGTCGGGTCGCAAAGATTTATTTTTACCGCACTCTCGAACGCTCACAACGCCGCCATGCGGGATTCCGGCAGTCATTATCATTTTCGTCGTGGCATGAAACGAACCATCAACATTATTAGCCATCAGCAATAAAAACGATATTTTTGCGATGCACAATCGCTAAAGGTAATTAAATGCGGAACTTTTCAAAAATGTTCACTGTCTTGCTGCTTTAACAAGGAGCGCCATTTATTTGCGGCGTTCGTCTTAGGAACTACCTAAAGAAGCTCACGTGCTGACGTGTGTCATGGGCGCAACTACTTTCTGCAGAGGGTCCTTTAGAGTAGAAAAAGGGTTCACTACAAAGGACTTTACTTTCGCCCGTCTGTCAGGGGTATAATTCTCTATCTCTTTCACTCCCTTTCCCTTACCCCTACGGACGCTTAGCCGTGCTCCCTACATGGGCTGCAGAAATTAGCGTCCTTTCCTAACCGAACCACAATCAATCAATCAATCAATCAATACTCAACGAAACCTACAGGCGAAACGAAAAAAATGTCTTGATTGACTGCGACTGTGCGTTGTTACACCTGAGCGCACACTTTGGCGCGTCGGCCAGTTGCCTGACGGCGCTCGCACCGGACACTAATCGTAGCTCATTTAGATATGGTCGGTGACAGGCTTATTAATATGCACAGTGTAGCAAATGATCCGCTCTCGTACTCGGAGAGGCTCTGTGCGGATGCGCCAATCGGCCGCCGCGGTTGTGCACATGTTGCGGTGCCCGCGACTGCTGACCCGAAAGATCGATCACGGCGCCTCTCTGGAATGCAAATGAACAGTGTGCACTCCCATAAAAGCTGCACCCAGCAGCTCAAGCCCCCTCGAAAAGCCGTATTGAAAGTTTTGGTTATACCTTCGGGAGGTTGCTAATAAGTGTGTAAGTGGTGGTTGATTATCAACAGAGATAGGTATGTTTGAAGCGGAGTGACACCGTGATTTCAGGAGGCGGGGGCTACACGACACGCTTGCCGATGCTACGAAGTGCGCGATATTGTGCTCGCATCCACCACGTGCAGTGCACGTGTAACGCACTGTCGCTGCTATCATTTCGCAGGGAGTATGCTTTCGTCCTGACGTGGCGCATTCCTGCAGGCATGTGCATATATGTGGCAGGCACTTTCGCGTCGTGACACTCGCTGGCTTCCGGATCGCACGTTAGAAACGGTGCCTGTTTGTCCGCAGTTCTGCCGTCCATGTCGAGATTCAAACCACTGCACATTTCGATACACGCCTTCCGTTACCGAGGGCACCGAACGGTCGAGCACAGCTTGAAGCGGGCGAACAACGCGGGAATGCTCGCGGGTCGCTTAGGATCGGAATGCACAATGCATTGCCGCGGGATAGCGCCGGCTTTCCCGATAGCGGCGCGCGTTACCGCATCCCCTTTAGGTGGCGCACGTTGCCGGGACAGACAAAAAGCTTACGACGTCGTCGAAATAGATTGGGAAGGTTTCGACGGCGGCGAGGATTGCTGGCCTGCATGGCCCTTTGAGTGCGTATTCGTGGAAGCGACGTAGCTGCGATTCTCCGTTTCGCGCTGGGCAGATAGCGCGGGGAACGCCCCCAGTGTGTTTGATAAGATGAATGAACTGGTCGAGGTATACAGGCTGTGTCGGAAATAGAGCATTTCTTTCTTTCTTTCTTTCTTTCTTTCTTTCTTTCTACGACGCAGGCCACTGTATATAATATTTCCCGGCGCTGCGCGCTTTTGCATGAACAAAGCGCATGCGTCACACGCTGCTTGTGCAGATAAGGGCCTCGGGGCGACACGACACTTTACGACTCCGACATATCGCTTCGTTGTACGCGCTTAACCACGGTGCACGCACGCGCGTGCCACGAGAGCAGCTGCCGTTTTTTTTCTTTTTTTCGATCTGCGCGGCTGATTTGAAGCCGGGCTCGGCGGATTAATTCGCCGAAGCCTTTCGGGTAGATCGGCTCTTGCGCGTGTCGCGAGTGCGCGCTTGGCTGCGCGTTTTCTTTCTTTTCTTTTTCCTTGTTGGCGTATACGCGAGGTTTGCGTTTACCCTTCCAGTTTGTTGTTCGCTTTGCCGCGGTGCACGCTCAATTTGCGGTGACATTGAAGGCGACATCGATCGAGGCGCGCTGTTGTAATGAGCTTTCTTTTCGGTTATTATAGGGAAAAAAATTTAAAGGAATAAACAGTTCTCTTTTTCCAATTCCTGTCCCCATTTTGCTGTATAGTTTCGGTTGTGCAACTGCTGGGCTTATATACGGCCACCTAGACTGCCTGCGGCGGTGGCATAGTTGAGGGAAAAACTGGAAGCCAGATATCGGATTCCGGCGATCGTTGGTGGCATTCCAAAAATGAGCCGCTTCGAACGTGGTTCTCCGGGGAGGCGATAAGCAGCGAAAGATGGAGACGATCGACGACACGGAAATCTGCCTGAGCGACATCACGTGACAGAAATTTGGCACGTGCATGTGTGCGTGCATATATATATATATATATATATATATATAATCTTGTGCTCAATGGGCCAAACGTATTTGGAGTGAAACAGCAGACACGACTTCGCAGTTATCGTTTATTGCCAACAGTTTCGACCGCGGGGTCGGTCTTTTTCAAGACATAGAGGGAACTATATATATATATATATATATATATATATATATATATATATATATATATATATATATATATATATATATATATATATATATATATATATAATAGACATTTCTCAGGAGGACTGACGTGGTCTAGAGGCCAATTCAACTACTGTATGGCCTTTCTGACAGCATTATACAGTGCGCGGTGCTTAGGGAGCCATAACACAGAGCAGCGCAACCAGCAGTGTAAAGACGAGTGGACACGCACGCTCTGTGCGAGTGTCCACTCCTCCTGCGTTGTTGCGCTGCTCTGCGTTGTGGATCCCAACCAATTAGCCCGGCAACGTCGGCAGGTTTAGCCCCATGAGTCCATATCATCGAATGAATGAAACAATGGCGTGCGCAGTAGCGTTATCCTAATTGGAGTGTACATCACATGGCCATCGAAGCGCCGATAAGTGTCCGCATTAGTTCGAATGAAGAATGACGTTCTATTTCCTTTTTACCTCGAAGAATAAATCAGGTGCGCATATACTTGTAGGCCGCACCAGCTTCCATACGTGAGAAATACAGAATCTTCTACGTTTATAGTGGAGAGGAGTGGGCCTGGGAATGATTTGGCATTTTGACCGCCTCGGTCCACTTGGGGTATTTCTTAACGTGCGTTCTTAATGGCATCAGCAAAAAAAAAAAACGAACAAAAAAATCCACTCATATCCACGGAGTGAATGATGATGAGTGGGCGAAGCTCCGGAGGTTCATCGGTAAAAACCGTGAATCTTCCGTGAATCTTGTCCAGTACATCATCAAAGACGTGACAAACCCTGTGTGTCGCCATCTAGCGCTCTCCTATCACACTAGAGCACGCAGCGAACGCCTCCGCGCCATCTATTGATCAATTCACGTACTAGCTAAGCAGCACCGGAGCGTTCGGACGGACGGACGGAGACGGACGGACGGACGGACTCCCATGCTACGCGTTCCCATACATCTAATTGAAGCGAGCACCGCGGCGCCATCACGCCATCTAGTGAGCACTTCATAAACTACAGGTGGCTACATACATACTACTACAGAGGAGGGAACGACCCACACCCTAAGGAGCTTCGCCCCTAAAAAGAAAAAGCACGACGAACATAACGTGAAAAGGAGTTTTCATCGTGTGCGTTCCATTTCTTTTTATTATTGCGCCGCGTTTACGTTATAAACTCACCCAGCTTTCAACTTTAACGCCCTAACGTGCACCTGAAGATATGTATGCTGTATACACGAACGTTCTTGCATTACGTCCTTGAAGAAATGTGATCGCATAATTACGAACGTCCCTGACCTCCTGCTCTGAACGCCTCGTTTTCGTGGCACCTTCGCGGTGGCGTGCCTCATTTGTTACGTATGCTATATCATTGTCACCAGAACCTATATAAAATGCACCTTGTGGTTATTCCCATCGCAGAGACTCCCGCGAATTCGATGGCGGTATACTGTCTTCCTCGCGAGGTTTGCGTGGAGCACGCATGTGTGTTTGTGTGTACGTTGTCTGGAATGCTTTCCACGTGGTTAAAGAATGTGTTACATGAACTTCTGGCCTTTCGCGATGCATGGCATCGATCACTTAGACAAAGAACGAAGAAACAACGATAAACGAAGGACCTGCGAGGCACGTGATGCATGTACGCAAAGTACACATTAAACCTGTAAAACCGAAGGTGCAGATAACGTGCGCCGTGTACGCTAATCTTGACGCTCGCAAAATTGTTATTTGAGCGCGGAACCCGTAGAGTTCAGTGTGCCTTCGACCTGCCAGCACAGACGTAGAAGTATACGAGCACTCCGTTTTACGAATGCACGTCCCTCATCCTTTGCCTCGGCTACACACTGCCAGTATAGCGCGTCAATCTTCAATGTTCTTGCCTCCGCGAAATTAGCTTCTTTGACCAATGTCGTTCGCTACTAACGCGAAGCGTTATGCAAAGGAACCCGAACACAAAGCCGATGAATTATTTTGTGGTTTCGCCTAAGACGCCATACAGTGTATACTTACGTAATAAGTAAACGTGCTCTACTTTATTGGCGTGCTGAGGTGGTTGCATCATGGGCTCAAATTTCCACGAACGACCAGTCCACCAATGCACTTCCGAGTCTTGCACTTTCCGCACGACTATATCATAGCTTGACTAAACATTGCGCGCGTTCTTTCTCTCTCTTTTTTTTTTCCCCTTTTGCGCTACGTTTACAGAGCACAGCGTATAGCTGAACTGAATTGGCGACTCCGAAATGAAGTATGCGCCACGTCCGCCACATATGTGTGTGTTTTGTATGTATTGGCCGTGTTGGTGCTAACCGTGCCTTCATAATTGCCCCAATCGAATATACCATATAGTTCACTTTTCGAAGGTTTCTGGTGGACGTGCATAAGAGGGAGAACGGGGTTGGTTGATGTGCCAGTTGGAAAAAAAATAAAGAGTTGTGCTGTAGATGTAATGCATACAGGCTGTTCCATATGTGATGGAGTCTCAGAATCGGCACCATGCAGAGAAAGGAAGCGCGATTTTGGGTGCGGAAACCAGGCGGTGCAATGGGATTATGAAATTTTGAACCATCAAGGCAGGTAATATCGTGGGCCGCATAGTGCAAGGTATGGTTGGCAGAGTTCATAAAGGGAACCAACCCATTGATGATGACGCATATAAACTGTCCGCCTCGTCCTTCGGCGGCTCGGCGCAGCCGCAGCGCGTGGTCAGCGCTGACCATATCGTATACATGCTGGCGGACACACTGCGGACTCCGAGGTCACGACAACCTGCCCGTCGCGAAAAGCGGTGCAGCGGCGCCGGCTGAATAATGCACCGTCGCTGTGCGCAATAATGGGCGCCCCTCCGAGTCGTTACGTGATTCATTCATAAATATGCCACGCGTTCCCTGAGCCGAGTTAAGTGTATGTACAACTTGTGCGCGTATACTGAATGCGCAGTCTGAGTGCGCGCTCGCTTCTCCAGCAGCGGTTCTTTCTTTCTTTTCTTTTTTTTTCCGTAGCGTAGAAAAGTGAGAAAAATGAAAGGGATCGGAGGGAAATACGACTATCCGAACGACCTTGAATGTGTCGTTCCGAGCGCTGTGCAGCCCGCTTGTTGCGCGTTTCACGCCTCAGTCTGTTCGAGCGTAATGAATAACTCGTGGAGTAGGCCACAGAGGGAAGCACGGACCTCCTGCGAGCCCCGATGTCGACGAGAGGCGCGGACGCTGGGAGGCCTTCGGCAGAATCGTCGACGTGCGCAAAACGGTGGATGCCTCGTTTGCTCTCGAGTGGGGACTGTTCATTCGTAGCGGGTGTCGCAGTGTGACATGAGCTTCGCGTACGCTGAACATATACCCGGAAGCTTTGCATGCCGAAATACGTATTATTCGGACTCCATGTCCTTCGGGGCTGCAGGTGGAGAAGGATGGCCGGCGTCGTTGTCGCAGGCTGCACGTGTACACCTGTGCGTACATTGCGAAAGGAAGTTCGTGCAGCGAAGCGAATCGTCGGCAAAACAGGAATCGTTAAAGTCCAGCATTGGCTTTTAGATGCCGGCGTATCGACAGGCTTTTGTCAAGGTCGACGACTGCGAGCCGAGGCTGCATACCTCTGACCTTTCGTGAGATGCTGTTGACCGGCAGCGAGGCACATTCGAGCGGGGCCGATGTGCGAGAGTCTGCCGCAGCAATCAGAACGCGGCGCTGCTCCGTTCGCGACCGCGGGTTCTCCTCCCTCGCTCCGGCGTCGCGGGAAACCGCCTCAATTCTGGGCCCGCATAGCAAATCGCACTTCCTCTTCGTTGGGCATCCCTGTCCAGCTATCTCGCTGTTTTCTCGGGTCGCGCACCGGCTTCTCTCTCCTAACCTGCTGCCTCTCGCTCGATCGCCTCTTTTCGGAGCACCACGCCGCGCGGTTCACCTGGAAACCAGTCGGCGTTTGTCCGATAAGGAGTTCCTTTACCCTCTCCGTAACTTGTTCGTGGAGCCGCTCTACGTTGTTATGCAAGCGCTGTCTCGTCGAGCACCCTTCTTTTCTAGACCGTAAGTGTCACACCTATATTATGCGGAAGTCGCACCAAGGAGCCAGGTCAAGGTGCTGTGACCGATATGGATTCGAGATTACCGAGACTTGTGCTGCCACGATACTGCTGTCGCCTGCGTCCTTGGAAGTCCCGACTCACTCGAGGCTCGTTGTCGAGGAAGGCTTCATTTCTGCTTTGCACCCTTCCCCGCTCGCCGCTGCTGTGGTCCACTCGGCGCACCGGAATAGAGGAATAGAATGGAACGTTACGAAGTGCGGCTTCGCGTGAGAAACAAGAGAAGGGAATACCGGGCGAGCTGCTTTTCGGAATTGCCTGCGATTATTATACAACGTGACCGTCGAAGGCGCAGCAGAAACACGCAGATAACATAGCGCTCGTGCTGTGTGCTTTTCCTGCATTCTGTTGTCTTTTGTGCGTACCTCCTGTCGCTGTACAACGCCGTGAAAATCTTCGGAAGAGCGAAGCGGTTAGCTGTTACCGGCAACGTTGTCAAGTGGCAAGGGCGTCAAGCGGTGTCTCCGCAGCTGCGGGAATCGAACCCGCGACTTCAAGCTAAACCTTTTCTGTACGCATTGTCGCGCACTGGCCCTCGCGTAGTCGCTATCATGTAGCTGTCGGAGGAGGGCAAGAGTGGCTCGAGCGTGGCAGTGGGTAGTCGGCCAAGGGCAAGCACGGGTCTGCCTTTTCTTTCCAGCGTCACAACGGCATGAACCGACGCACTTGAACTGCAGCTCCGGTCTCAAAAATACAAGCCCTTGCAAGAGCACCTTACTCTGCGAGGGAAACTCATGTTCAGACGCTTCTGCGATAGACTCTGGTTGTTCTTGCCCGGCGATATTGTGCCCGTGTAGTGGTGTATGGAAAATAATGTATCCGAAAACATTGGCAGCTTGTACCACAAAGCTACGCTAATATCGAGAGTATGCATAAAGCCAAATCAATTTGAATCATAAGGGGTTGTTAGTGTAATAACACACGGCGTGGCTGTGCCACCTAATATAAGGAGTCGCTGATCGCGATGGCCTCGTGGTGTCCGATACAACACGAGCTCGTCTACGCGAGAAGTTAGAACTATGGCCACGATGTGGAATGCGTAGTCCGCTGGAAGGAACCAGAGCTTCCCTGTCAAAAAAAAAAAAAAAGGGGGGGGGGGGGGGGCGACGTGAGAGCTTCTGGCTCGCGCGGTGTGGCCTCGCAACACGGGGCGTGCACACCACCCGCAGTTTGTAACGTGTCGGACATCATTGTCCACGTCCAATTGACGCCCGTTTGGAAAGGGTTATATGAGGTATGTGTGTTTGTATACTCTCCCATAAGTGGTGGTTATAAGGGTTCGTGTCAGAATACTGAAGATTCGCGAGCTTGCATCACAAGGCACGGGCGAGCTTGCGTCCGGCTGAGCGGGAAGTGACACGGGTAATAACGGGAGCGCAGCGCGCCACCGCCAGCATCTCAGCTGGATGGGTGCCAGCACGGTGGCTCGTCTCACTTCCTTGGTAGACTGCGACCGCGCCTTGGCTGCCAGGTGGGCGACGCCGGAGCCGACGTTCCCAGAACGGATGCGGGTAGGTCATCGAACAGCGCGCCTCTCGTTCCTGGCAGCCGAGACGACAACAAGACGGTCGCCATGCTCTCGCTCATGCTGGGAGCAAATGCCCGCCGTAAAAGCTTGCATTGCATCTGGCATAGAGCTGGACCACACTGTTCCTTTAACGGGTGCTCTGCGCTGCAGTCCCATTCGTGACGAACACGTACGGTGCGTCGCCTTCATTGTGTTGATAGGTTACGATGTACTGCAGACAGGCCTGCTTCGAAGTTGGCGACTATTCCGTAAACTCGAACAACTCACAGCGGCAGCGTCCTAGCTTCGCTCCCCTCCTTATTAGTGGTATAGCTTTAGCCGGTGCGTATATATGTCCTGTGGGGCGCGTGCTCAAGCTTTAACCGTCCGTTTTGAAGTTCACGTACACGCTCTTCGTGTTTCTGCACTCGCTGCCCATACACGCCCTGTGACCAGTCTAAAGACTGCAGCCAGTCCACGAACGTTGTACCTAAGCACTCTGCGCATCTTGCAGGTAAAGGGGCGAACGATTCTCGCGAATTAGCGCTATCCACCTCGGCGCTGCACAGCAGCCGTATGGTAGCCGCCGAGAAAGCGGGCTGCAGCAGCAGCAGCAGCAGCAGCAGCAGCAGCAGCAGCAGCAGCAGCAGAAGGATGGAACCATTGCCGCCGTCCAAATTGGGTTCTTTTTCTGCCCCGGGCACGCTGCCGCTTTCTCTGGCCCGGCCGACCCGCGCTGATGGCTTCTTGGCGTCCGTGCCAAAACGACCCGTTTCTTTTCGCCACTTCGGCGCCGTCCGGCCACTCGTCGTGCCCTCGGAGAAGGTCGCCCCGGCCGTCACTGTCGTCCGATACGCCACAGGCGGGGTGTCGCTCTCTCCTCCGTTGCCGATGCGGAGACTCCGCTGGATGAACCAGGTATCGTGAGCGAAACCTACACTCGAATGAGTTGGTGTTCGCACGCCTTGGGGGTTGTCCTATATACACCCAAGCAGTCACTTTCCGTGCACGGCCGCCTAAAGGCCCGCATTTAACTCCCACAAGAAGTTAACTGCGCACACTTCCGACAGTCTTCGACGTCGCCGCCGTGTGCGAGTCTCATGCTGACTGATTGATTTGTGGGGTTTAACGTCCCAAAACCAGTTCTGATTATGAGAGACGCCGTAGTGGAGGGCTCCGGAAATTTCGACCACCTGGGGTTCTTTAACGTGCACTGACATCGCACAGCACACGGGCCTCAACATTTCGCCTCCATCGAAATGCAGCCGCCGCGGTCGGGATTCGATCCCGCGACCTTCGGATCTGCAGCCGAGTGCCATAACCACTAGACCACCGTGGCGGGGCTCATGCTGACTGAATTAACGTCAGGGAATCCGTCTGCACTTGAGTATCGTGGTTTTCTTGTGCGTGCTGGAAATAAAGGATGACATATTTGCGTTCCCTTTGTCGTTATACATGTACATGTTTATATGCATGGTCTTTTTTTTTTCAGGTTTCGCACGCTGGATGAAGGTATCCAGAAAGTGTCTGGCTTTTCGCCGTCGCTAAATCGTGGCGATATATATATATATATATATATATATATATATATATATATATATATATATATATATATAGAGAGAGAGAGAGAGAGAGAGAGAGAGAGAGATATATCTTTCACTTCATGGCATAGGTGGACTTCCCGCTTGGTGTTCAGAACCTATAGGCACGCTACGTTGACGTAATTGCTGAGAATACAGAGGTAAAAAGCATAAGCGGTAAAAAAGAAAGAAACTGTATGTCGTGTTAAATATTGTGTGACGCTGCCAGCGAAGTTGTTTTTCTTTCCTTTTTTTTTTTTTTCGGGAGGGCGTGCTTGTCCTACTTATGCAGAGCTCAGGCACGGCTCACTTCGCTATCGCACGACTAATCTGCTCAATATAGGCCGCTGACGGTGTAGTCAAGGCTTGCAGTCGCCAGCATTAACGCCGAGTGTTATTTTCTTGGTGTTGACCCGCGCGCCTTCGCACGACTTCGTTCTCATGCTGGAACATCACAGTGTGGCCCTTGAACTGTGTGTTCCGAGAGTGCCTGTGACGTCTATACTTGGAACTCCGCGCAGGCATTGCGCGGCGTTGCTATAGCTCCTTTCGGACGCTGCGCCAACCTTCGTTGGTGCGGCCGCCTGGTACGCCTCACCGGCCGACTTTGATCACCGTGTAACCGACAATTGCTTCGCTGCTTTTCACCGCCCTCGTCGACCCGCCCGGGTTTTTCCCCTCGAACGGTCGTATCTGCTCATCGTCGCCGTGTGCTCCCACCTACTCCCGTATGACTTCGTTTTCTTCTTTCTCTTTATAGCGCCCTTTTATGCTTTACGACTCCCCCGTATTCGTTTCTTCGGCTAGTCCTTTTGCTCTGCACCTTTTCCATTGCTCGGAAGCACGTTTATTGCCTTCTGCGAAATGGATTTGCCTCCCACCATCTCTCGAACTTCGTTCGCGCTTCTCTCACTTGTGAAAAGATAACGAAAAAAGAAATTCTTCTCTCCCGCTAGTGGACCGCCTCACTCGCTCGCGTTAGATGTGCATGTTTTGTTGAAGTAAAACACTTTGAAGTCGGTACGGGGCCCAGCGATCTTAGAAGAGGTGACAGACAGCACGGACAAAGAAGCAAAGCTATATACGTATACGTCTGGTCCGCATCGAGCAGCCGCGTTAAACGCACGCGGAGCGCTCGAACAAAAGAGGGCGGATGTCTCGCTTTGTTTTTCTTTTTCGTACCCACACTTGCGCGTTTGCCCCTAAGTGGATATTGGGAAGGCCGAAAGAAACGGAGAAGCGACAACGTGCTTGCGAGAGGTGCCAGCTTATTTGAATGCGTGGAGCGCAGCCTCATTTCTTCTCTTTTCTCTTCCGCCGAACGCGTCTCGCCTTCGCTAAGTAGGGGCGCCATAAGTTTTGCTGGCGCGCAGATCGATGTTAAGGCACTGGAGGAACTTCCACTCACTTAAGCGGAGGAGAAAGATATACTGCCCTCTTCGGAGCCCCTCGACTGACACACACACGCTCGTGTTAGACACAGTGTTCAGTGTGAAAAGGACCGCGCGCTCCGGTTGTCTACGTGTGGACCGCAATCAAGGCGAAAGAAAGAAAGAAAGAAAGAAAGAAAGAAAGAAAGAAAGAAAGAAAGAAAAAAGGAAGAAACGCTGTAGCAGAGCGCGCGCTTCAAGTGTTTGCAGATGACACGCGGCTCTTCCAGTGGAGCGCGCCTCTGACGACCGCGCTCTCTGGACTGACGATCTGGGCCATTGTGTGCCGTACGCACGCAGCTGTCGGAGGCCTCGGTGCTCGCGCCTTTATGGCGCGGGGATTGCCTTTTTCTGCGTTGTGTTATAGCGACACGGGCGTATCGCTACACCGACGCGGCGACCGGAGCGTTGATGCGTGGCCGTTTCCTGCCGCCTTTCCGACGCATCCTTTGTTTCGCTCGGTCCTCGTCGCGCGCACAGCGACCCTCACAGCAAACGACACGGAGACGTTTTATGCAACCGCACCTTTTTTTTTTCTTTTTTTAAACACGAAAGTGTTTTATGCCGGTGATCCACCAAGGAATCTGTGACGGACTTCCGTAACGGAAGTGGACGTCTGCAAAAGTGAAGATACATTTACAATGAAAAAGTTTCACCCGCTCGGACTCAAACCCATTTTCACCGGGGAATCGAGGAAAGGAGCTGGAAGGTATACCGATACACCACTGCAACATCGCTAATACAGGGAATAGACGGGCCTTATATCTTCACTACAGCGCTTTACAAGTTGCATCTAACAGTCGTCCGCTTAAAATAAACCTATTTAACAAGCAAACAATAGTGTTTAACGAGCAAAATTACTGCTAAACTAACATCGCCTTCCTTCCACTGCACTCTTGAGTCGCTTAGGTTCACTGCGGTGGTACCGCCATCTAGGAACGATTGAGTGAAGCAGATTATCGTTCTGATGCACGCCGGCAGTCAGAGCTTCGGTAGTGTTCGCGCCTCGATCGGCCTCAATCGCCGAGGAAGTTGGGGGCGTGGCAGCATCGTGAGGGCGCGTTCCTGGGGCAAAGTACGAGTGCGACCGCTACAAAATTTGGCGTGTTGAGTTGCGACGCGCACTGCTCCAGGAACGCAAAGGCGGCCGTCGACGAGCAAATGATGCGCCTGTCGCTGCGATGGGATGTGTGTTCACAAAACGATAACCCGGTCGATCTCACCGTTTGAAGACGCTCCTTGTTTATGGCAGATTTGCGTAGCGCGTACAATTTAGTGTCTCCGTATCAATGTGAGTCGTTCGAGAACTTTTCCTTGTGTACAACTGTCGAGGATCCCCGTGCCGTGTCGAGGTGCCGCTGATGTCTAGATTTAACGTGTTCACGTGTTCACAGCACCCAACCCATCTCCCGCCCCTCGATTCGCCAGACTGCCGCCTATGCGTTCCACAGCTTCGCGAAGACAGGTTTCGCTTTCGTGTTATACTGATTCCCATGACAGAGGGATCAACCACATTTTTTTTTTTTCTGTGGACATCGAGTCTTTTAGGAACCGCAGAGTCACGATGTCTCTCTCTCTTTCTCGTTCTACACATCTAGGTGAGCTTACAAGCCAACATTGAGCAATTACGCTGGCTTGACAACAAATGTCTCAAGCCGTGGATTAACAAAATAGCCTGAAATCAAGAACGGTGCAATGTACAAGCCACTAGAACAAGGCCGTGGCTTGCGTTCCTGTGGGCGTAATCGCTCACCAGGGTTCAGCGATTATTTCGATTCGCGTACAGCGGCGCGGACTCTCGCGGGCCAGGTAAAATCGTCATAATTATGTCGAATGCGCGACGCATGCCTTCTACCAGCAGTGTCCAACACTGCCACGCGGCAGCTTTTAGTCTCCTGGCACACGTTCAGATATCCTCTACAATATCGTCACACCACCTCTCGTATATGCCGCTTCCATCAGCATTTTCATTCTACTGAAACTGTTTTTGTTAGTTTAATGGACGGCTGGTTGTACCCCATGCGCATTACGTATATCGGTCTCCATTTGTCCCTCACCAGGTTTAAGCATATAGCAAGGAAATAAGCGTGACACCTATGTTCCCCTGTGGCGGTGGCGTTTGCTGTGCTTGGAAAGGCTGCATATGGCACGAAAGCCGTCGTATTTTCAAACGGGAAAGAAGGCACCGCGACATTATTATTATTATTATTATTATTATTATTATTATTATTATTATTATTATTATTATTATTATTCACTAGATTGCACCTCTTGCAAATGCACTCCTGTTGAATTTGTTAATTCTGTAAATTACCTGTAGGTGTGTTTCTTGATGGCGACCTCATATTTGTGGTCGTTTACGACGCATCTCATGGTTACTGATCAGTATTATATATCCATTGCTCCTACGCCTATCAAAAAAACAAAAACACTGTGGCATTATTACATTATTCGTTTTTTTTTTTTCCCCTAGACGACGATAGCGCGCTGATATTATTTTAAAAGGTACGCTGAAATCATTCGCCACAGTTCTTCTTCCTCAGCCATTGCAAATGTGTTTTGCACTCTTGGTATGCATGCCGTCTTTTAAAGCTCTTTTTAATCAGGGTGTTGTGTTATACGGCACTTCTGGAATCCTGAGTTTAAGCGTGAATGCATTGCCGGGGGCTAGAAAACAGCGCAGGACCTCTCGCTTTGTTGTACCGTTTTCCAAAACAAGATTTGTAAATCTGCCGCAAATGTGTACTACGTACCGGCGGTTTTTAATCAACTCCCTGATGATTTCCACATTATTCATATTGTTATTTTGTTAGTCGCTTTGTTTCTTACTTGGATTTGCTGATTTATTTGTGCCGCATTTTTATGTTCCTTGTTTTCCTGCCTATAGAGCATACATGTTCGTTACGTAATGATTCTTATATCACTATTGCATGTAATGACTTCCTACTCTGTTTAATTATAGCGTAAACAAGCTATTTATCGGTATTATGTTCTTTTGTAGAAGGTAGCATACAAACTTTGTCGAGCATACTGTTATCGATCGTGTGCTGATGTGCCGGTCTAGCGTCCTGTTGGCTTTGACAGGTCTGTTATCCTAGTTGTATGTTATTATTATTATTATTATTATTATTATTATTATTATTATTATTATTATTATTATTATTATTATTATTATTATTATGCTGCATCTATAGCTGCTTGACCGTTGTGCATGGAATAGTACAATGTTGTCCGCATTAAAAAGGGAGCCAATTGTGGGGAAATGCCAGAACGTCCATAATTACGGGCAACAGAGTACCATGACTGGCCCTTTGCGTTCTCCATGCACGCGCCCGACATCCGGAGCTGTGCGCGCTTTGCGGGGTGGGCTTTGCCGCGTGGCACCTCGGCGGCAGTGACCTGCACCGTGCGGCGACCGGTTCAGACCTGTGCTCTCGTGGGCCGGTTCGTGAGTTGCCAGGGGCCACTGCACTCCCGGCGGCGGCGGCGCCCCGAATCCATCTCCCACGCGCAGCCGACGACGCTGCCATGTGCTGCTGCACGCTAGAATCGCTGTGTATGTGCACGCTGTGCGCCAGATGCTGGCTCGTGGGGCCCTTGAAGGCTTGAAGCGTCGCGTAATGTAGCTCGAACGAAGGGGCGCCCTGCACGCAGTTCGCTGCTCGGCCGAACTCGGCGAGATGGGCGCCGCACAGCGAAGTTCGGGCCTCCTCTGCCTTAAACGTTTATGGGAAACGCCTTGCCAAGGTTAAGTTTAGGTGCGTTTGTAAAGCCCTTGGTTAGTCCTTTCCGGATAGCGTGAAATGCAGCCATTCCCTTCCGAAGGCAGTGTTTTAGTGCGTTTCGGTTGCGCAATCACGTTTCGTGTCGGCAATGCCGAAGCACAATGCAATACGACGAAGGACCGGACAGCACTGTATGAAATCAACGCTCCCAGGTTTGCGCAGGAGCATATTCACACAGTGAGCTAGACTTTGCAGCGTGCTCTTCTCTCATTCTTCCCTTTCGGCCTTCTTCGTGTTCGTCCTATTTATTTCATTATCTTCTTCTTTTTCTGCTTCTTGTTTTTCTTTGTTCTCGTCTTCGTCTTGTTCTTCTTTCGTCTTCCTCTTCTTCCTAGTCGTCGTCCTACTCTCCCTCCTCTTCATCTTCTTCGTGGTGTGCTTCCTTAGTCGTCATCTCCTTGCCTCATCGTCGTTGTCCTCCTTCTTCTTCGTTTTCTTTCTTGTAATCCTTCTTTCGCTGTTGAGTCTTTCTCCTTCGTTGGCATGTCCTCCTCCTCTTCCTCGTTCCTCGTCTTCGTCGATGAAACGACAGCCGACGGCTGACAAAATATAACACCCTAAATACCACTCCCATACACTATCAGAACTGTGGCTGAGGAAATGAAGTGCCCAACCAGGCGGTGAGAGAGAGAGATCTCTTTATTGTAATGCAGAGAAATATGCCGGCGTAGAAACATCGCCGACGTCCTACTTTGCGATGAGAGGGAAATTGGATAGAGAAGGACAGGAAGAGAGATGGGGAAAAGAAAAATACGGTACTGATTTTCCCGATTCATGAAGCGTGTAATGATACAGACTTCGAAGTTCGTACAACGCGCTATATAGCGAGGATGACATAGGAGGTAGGAGGCTTTTCGTGTTTGCCGATACTGTCTAAATATGTGCAGAAACGTTCGTCGGACGCCTCTGTGTCTTGGGGCAGGCTAGGACATAGCCGAATGATAGAGGTCTCTGTGTTAGCGATTGCACGCAATGTTCGTAAAGCTAACACTCGTCAGCCTGCCCTCGACGCTCTACAAGAGTGTGTTTCACAGTGTCAACTGAATCGCAGTTGTTGCAGTTGCCGAAACTCTATATATCGTATGCAATATATCACATGTATTTCTAATAAATAAACCAGATACCGCAAGCCGTTTCCTTAGGCAGTGTCCAGCCGAAGCCGATAATGTAAGAGTTTCCAAATGTCGATGAAAGTTACATTGGAGTCGTGATCTGAAATGTGGGGCATCGCTCTTACTGAGCTTGGTTCAAATCCGCACTCACGTGAGTTCTTTTTTTTTTTCCCCTCACTGTGAGGGATAGCGGTCACGCGGGCATTGGCGACGGGGGTGTACGCCTTCGCCACCAAAATCGCCTACTCTAAAGTGCTATATAAGAATATGGCAGTTGCATTGATACAGAGTTGGTCCTGCAGACACTCCAATTAATGCGGAGTATTGCTTCGTGAAGGCCCATTTTAACCAATGGCGATAAAGAAGTGAAGTGTCATGAAGTACTTTTGGAGGGCGGAGTTGCAGGGAGCGGCTTCACTGCGTCAGTGAGAGACTGCGTGCCAGATGTCGAAGCTGCATTGCAGCCTCAGTCTTATAGGGCAGCGTAATCGGAACACTGTTCTTGATGTGCTGCGCCGGCTGCGTTATCTGCAGAATCATTTCATTGTCGCTGATTTCGTAGTGACTATATAGCAATCCACTGAAAGTCGACGTCGTGGCCATTTTGTATGATGTGGTGGGGGAGTTTCACAGTGTTGCTCGTTATTAGTTCGTGGCATCCGGGTCTGAGCACTGCAGCGCCGGTTGGGAGTCAGAAAACACGCGCAGCCCCCTTCACCGGTCACTCATAATCAGTGAATCCCTGTGTACGGCGTAAAGCCGTCAATTTGCCGCCGTGGATGTCGTGACTGTGATGTCTCGATTCTGAAAGAGTTATACCTCGCGTTGGTGTGCCGATGCCCTCTGTTCGATTTAGGAAGGCAAGCGCTCTTTCACGCGTTACGACAGCTGGCTGCTTTCGTACAGGTACTCTATACTGCTACTATAGAACACCGCCCTCATCGCTTGTCGGCACAAGGCGGTGAGAGCACTGTTTTGCTTGGGACGAATGTCTTGGGCTACACGGTAGTGCAAGGCTGTGCGCATTAGCGCATTACCTGTCGATTTCCTTCTTCCCACCTCTCTTTCATCTTTACATTTCCCTTTGTCATCCCACCAGCGTACGGTCTATATAGCCAACCAGATGTCTATGTAGCTGGCGTCCCTGCCTTCTGTTTCTTTCTTTTCTCCTTCTGCCGAATCCACCCTCCGGGAAGACGTCTCACAGACGGGCTAAATATGGCTTTATGATTTGCAACGTTCGCTAGTGTTGACTTATAGTTAGCAAATAGCGTCTAGTGAGGTGATATTTAGCTAAATATTATGGTAAGTGGTTACTGCTGGGCGTCTGCTGTTAAAACGGCAAGATTGTTTTCATTCCGTCTCAGTGAAATGATGCAAGTTCGCCAGTGTATACGGAGAGTACAGCCTTATTACTTGGTGATTTTACGTTTTTTTTTTTTTTTAATTATCAGAGCTCGTCTTCGAAGTATACTTGAGCTTCATGTTGCACTTTGGCCTCCGTTCGTGGGTCGACGCGTCCGCTGGGGCTCTTCCTGCGAGGCGTCATCCATCTATCCTATACTAACAGGCAAGGCGGACTCCCAAGGTCGGCACAAGCGTCAGCGGGCTTCTTCGAAGCTCGTCTGCATCTCGCGACAACGGTTAGCGAGGTTTGACGTTGTGCCAAGAGCGTTTCGGTTCTTCGGATGAAAATAGCTTTCACAGCCTCCACTTCATCTCCTCCGCCTCCCTGTCGTCACACTCGAGCTATCTCACAGCGATGTTGTTGGAGAGGCCGCCTTCCTGATGTTTCATTCGGCGCAGATGATTGATGCATGCGTAACCTGCCCGCGGAAGCAGAAATACTTCCTTCTAGTGTTGTGGACGGTACTCCTACGCACATGCACTCCTTTATTCAGTTTACGGGGCTCCAAGCCACGAATTGGACTTGGAAGAATTATCACTAATTTATTTGTATCTGTCGTTGTCCCTGTTGTCTAGAAAACTGATAATTATGGAGCTGGCCTTGTTTATCTCGGTCAGTCAAAGAGCTTTATTGAAATGCCTTGCTAGTTTTTGGGACGGGCAGAATGTCCCGATGTTTTATAGTAATGTTTTATTTATTTTTTGTAAACCCACCGCTTATGTAATACCCCTGTCGGGGTCTTTAAGGAATAAAGAATGAATGAATGAATGAATGAATGAATGAATGAATGAATGAATGAATGAATGAATGAATGAATGAGGTGTCATGCAGGGGCTCCTGTCCTGGTGACTTTTTCGGCCCGCTGGAAGGCCCAGAATTGATCTTCATTTAGGACAGGGCTGAGAAGCACAGTCCCCCAGCGCGTGCGGAGGCGATCGCTATATAGGCTGCATCCTCACTTTTGTCTGCAATCCATAGACAGTCCAGTAGTGTGTGTTCCAGTGTAGCTCGAGAACCACAGTTCTGGTGTTTATCACTCTAGGGGAACAGATTGTGGGGCTATAGTTGGTCTTCCATACCTGAGTAAAGTTAACGCAAAAAACATAACACAAAGTACGCAGATGTTCGGGGGGAAAATCGCATTTGCTTCCAGCATAAGGGACTCAGCAGAACGATCCGCTTCTCACGTTTAATGAAATTACTAAACTTTACCAACTTGGCGGGAGAGGCTATTTTCATCCGAAGCTCAGCAGAGGTCAATCGGCTGCTCCTAGGATGTTGCAGACAGAGTCTTTCCCGTCGCGGAGCTTGCTAGGAATAGGATATACTGGGACGTGAACCTTGGTTGTCCCGACTGTAGTGAAACCTTCTGCTCTGTGGCTCACATGCTCTGGCAATATGTATCCGGCGGCGTTGCCGAAAGACCAGCAGAGCCGAATGGCAGGAGGCCGTCAGAAACACGGTACTCCGAAAGCAAGCCCATGCTATCCGCAAACGTCCCACGAACGGGCAGAGCGTCTCGGCGTTCTGTCCTCAACGTGGACGCGGACAGCGGTTGCAACGACCTCCCGTTAAGGAGTCTCGACAGTAGTTCGTCATGATGCAGTCAAGTTCGTTGTCCGTCTCTGTCAGTTTCCAGCGGCGAATATTTGGTCATTTAGACTGCGTTAGCTCTATCAGCTGGATTTCAAATCAAATGCGTAACAGTACACTCAGTAACGAGCCCAGTTACAGAGTTTCATAGTGCTGGTAGTACATCTGTTTGTTTATTAAGAGCTGAAATATTAGGCGGGTTGGGTTAACAGATCAATGCGACGCAGGGCTACGAGTTGGTCCACCCTAAGACGACACGTATCCTATGAATGTTTCTTTTGTAATTGCGCACAACATTAGTTTGCCCACTGGCACTACGCGGCAGGCCAAGGCATCTCTACTATATATATACGGGATCGCCGGTGCAAGGCTGCGTATGGCGAGCGGTCTATTTACGCTGTGCATTTAATGTGCTTGCGTGTGTGCGTGCGATGTTCCTTCGATGTCATGTTAGTCTGTACATGTGACGACTAATGTTGATGAAATCAAATGCTGCTGGAGTGAAAGCGTAAATTGGGAAGCATAGCCTGCATTTCATTTTTCCGTTGGTCGGAACTGGTTCTGCAGTCTGTAGTGTTCTCACAAGGCCAACCTTTAGACCATCGAGGGGAGTGCAGGAGACTAATATTTAACTATAATTAAAAGTAGACTAGGATGCGTTTCTAACCGCATTTACTAAGACGGTAGTAGTAGTTACTAAATGCCATTACTAACAGAGTTGGGCCTGTTTACTAACTGCCTATAAGAGGGTGGTATCTGTTACTGACATTGTAGCTTAAAAGCGGTTACTGACCCTCTTGTTACTACCTCCCGTTACTGAGAGGGCTGTAACATATGTGACAAGAAGTTAGTAAATCAAAGTCAGTAAATACTACAGCCTTTTTCTAAGAGTGCACAGTCAATAAGACGCGATATAACTGCAACAAAGGAAAGAAAGAAAGAAAGAAAGAAGAAAGAAAGAAAGAAAGAAAGAAAGAAAGAAAGAAAGAACGTCAACTGTGGGTAGATTTTGTAAGCGCACTTACGTATTCCGCGTTTGGAACAGTGTTGGCCATGTCATACATAGGCACGGAATGAACTGGTATACGTTGTCTAAAGGAGCTCTGGCAGGAATAGGGCGAAATGTCTGTGAACATGCCTACGGAAATTCTTTCGGAAAATGCCACAAGGCAAGCGAAATAGAATTTGCACCGAAACTAATCACATTGGACGTGCTCAGTAGCGTGCGTTGTTGAATTTAGGAATGTTATTGATCTTATTTCTGAGGTTTTAACCTCAGAATCACGATAAGCAAAATAAGACGCGTTCGTGGATAGCGCATTTGGTAGAGCGCCCGTCACTTCGCGGAACGGGAGGTTGTGGTAGAGTGCACTACAAACATTCTAGTACACTCTAGTTGTAGGTTCGATTCTCAGCGCGCCCATGCCAGTGAAAGATTGTTCTTCTTTGTGATTCATAACTATATTCTACTGCGTCATCTCTGTGACAGAAGTGGCGTCCGTGCGAGCTCGTGGTGGGTCCCGGCATAAAACACGTTTGTGTAAAAAAAAAAAAAGGCACGATGGACACTTTTCTGAGCAGGCTTTTGTGAATAAACGCTGCTGACGTGCGCCTTTCCCTCATTTGGTGGTCGTAGCCACAACTGCATGAACTTGCGCCCAGTTTAGCCATTGAGGGGGGCTGTTCGGCAGCTGTGTGTGTGTGTGTGTGTGTGTGTGTGTGTGTGTGTGTGTGTGTGTGTGTGTGTGTGTGTGTGTGTGTGTGTGTGTGTGTGTGTGTGTGTGTGTGTGTGTGTGTGTGTGTGTGTGTGTGTGCGCGCGCGCGCGCGCGCCTACTGCGCTCCTCGAATACACACGAGAGACACGCCGCCCTGCAACGGTGACGCGCTGCTGCTCACACGCAACTTTCCCTCAAGGTGGACCTGAAAGGTGCTTACTCCCGCCACGACGCCCACCTGACTTCGAGTTGACGAGGCCGTTGGAACTAAGAAGGCGAAGGTGTAACGCCGACCACTTTCCCTAGCTGTGGTCCCTACACTCGAGATCTCCATTCAAGGGCATTCACAGTGACTGTTTCAGTCTAGATAAGCTACACACACAACCGTTCAGACTGTTTGAGCAGTGCACGATGATCGCACGTTTCCAATTCGTGCAATGAAAACACGAAGGAAGGGGGAACAAAATCTAGGCGAGGGCGTCACGTGACAACCTTGAAGATTAGCCATAAAGAACTTAAGGGAGCGAATCGTGGTAAATGGGCCCCGGTCACGTGGCAGGCAAGCTGTGGATTAATGTACGGTCGAGCTCCTCGTATGGGTTACCACGTCGAAACAACCTCGAGAGGAGCGGCAACTACGGAGGCCTAGCCCTGCCCAAAAGCCACCGCGCCCAAGGCGTCAGAGGAGGTTGTCTTGACGAGCTATAGCTGAACGAAAATCACTGTTGAAATGCTAGACAAGGCACTCGCGTGGAACCGCTGGAAATGAAAGCAAGGCACGAGTAGTGGCGTGCGCTGCATTTGTTTCGCCTCGGTTGTCGGAAGCGCCGTTTGCCATAGAAAGTTGGTGGTTTGGCGCACCGTTTGTCACTACGTCGAAGTCACTCGGACGTGTACAGCTGCGTCCGTGCGTTCTTTCATTCTTTCTTTCTTTCTTTCTTTCTTTCTTTCTTTCTTTCTTTCTTTCTTTCTTTCTTTCTTTCTTTCTTCCAGCTCTGGCTTTCCTTAAATTTTGCTCTCACTTTCCCGTGTTAAAACGAAGCATCCGATTGCTCATACTGAAGCCATCTCCTTAATACCTTTTTTTTTTTTTCGGTATAGGTCGAGATGTGTTTAGATGTGAGTGACGAAAGTGTAGAGGAGAGGAGGTTGGTAGTAGGCGCAAATTAGGAATTTCCCACAGCTCGTATACTTACTGGCCCGCAGAAAGGAGAGCGTGAGAAAGTGCCTGCCGTTAAAGGAAGGAGAACCGCCATTCGCTGGATCTGCATGTGCAGTCGGTCGATGGCAGGCCGGTGCTTTCTTAAGAGAGGAGCGTATAGCGCTTTACTTTTGCGGTTTTACGAGAAGTTGCGGGAGAAAGCCGTTCCAGCACTGCATCATGCGCATTTCGTGTGCAGTAAAAAAATGCGGCAAATAAGAAAGCAGAGGCGGCTTCCTTTACTGTTGTCGTCGATCGCGTGCTTGCGAATCGTTCGTGGAAGGAAATTCAATACAAGGAAACTCATATCCATGCATCTTCGTCTCTCCCGAATGAGAGAGAGAGAGGGAGAGAGAGTGAGGGATGGGGAACGGCGTTAGTTTGGTCTGAATCCACTGAAGGAATGCGCACGCACCTAGACAAAGCGAGTTGGCGGCGGCTGCGTGAGTCTCGCTTCGTTGTTCCCGAATGCTTTTCGCCGTTCTTTCTTCGTTCGCCGTGCGTACATTCGCTCAATATTTTTCGCCCGCGTTATGCGAGAAGCCGCTCCCAAAGAAGCAAATTTTGCTTGATGTACGAGTGGAGAGAAATAAACTCGAGGGCGCGGTGACTTCGTCGAAAGTGTAGAAAAGCTCCAAGAGCGTTTTTCTCGCCCGCTGTCTCGTGGCGTGCGCCTTCTCGACTGTGCTTCTCCGACAGAATACTGTAGCATAGCCACTCATCATTCAGGACGGTGCTTTATATACTTCGATAGTGTTTACCGTCGATAAGGCAAAGCAGCGGTTTTCTCAGCCATGGGTGCGTCGAACCCTTCGTGGAACAGCTCGTGATAGGAGGGATCTCCCGCTGTGAGCGAAAGGATAAAACAGGGAGGGGGGGGGGGGGGGCTATAAATTAACGCAGTATGTTGGTCGGGAGCAGGCCTCGGAACTGAGGACGGGCCAATGCAAAACTAACTGTCCTAAAAAAACAAAAAAAAAACAGAAATAATAAGGGGCTTGGTTTTTTGCGTGCGCAGATTCCGCAGACCCTAAAGCTGGTCGTCGCGCGGGCTCCATGGTATCCGCGGAAGCCCACTTGAGAACCACTGCGTTAAACTGTAACGACGGTGCCAGCGTATAGCGTTACCGGCGTCTCTGCTACGTCGCCTGGTGCGCGGTTGAGTGCGCAGTGCTCTAATGTAGCGTATATACAACCCTGCAACAGGAAAGGGAGGAGTTTACTCCTTGCGAAAACCACCTCTCGAGCCGACGAGACGCGGGCGCTTCAGGAAACCCCAGTAGCGCCGGAAGCGCACTTCCGGCGAGATGTGAAGGGTCTTCCGCTCGGCCGTGCTCGGTCTTCGCGGCGGTGATCGGCTTTGCTCCGCAGCGGCGCGCAGGGTTATCCCCGTCGCCTCGACCGATGCGGGCGGCAAGGCGGAAGGAGGCTGCAGCCTTTTCCGGCTTCGCTGCTCGTTCACCCGTTATTAGCCGTCCGGAATCCACTGGTGACCCGGATGTAACGAACCCGCGCGCGACACCGCCGCTCACGAAGCTCCCACATACATGACCCCTCGCTGGCATGCTTTTTTCTTGACACGTCTCGTCATTAGAGCATCTGAGAGAGACTCGTTATGCGACGTTTCCCAAATAGCTCGCCGAGAAGAACAGAAGCCAGCCTTTCAGACCACTTCTGCGTAGCTCTATGGCTCTGATGAAGGCGCCGAGGAAGCGTATTGGCAGGTGTAGTATATATATATACGTGTGGATACCTGTTTGCAAGGACTCCTGGTGTGCGCAGTGCGAAGGTGTTTACGCTCGCGCTGACATCCGCGTCGACGGTCTGAATATGCGTGGTATTAATAATGCATGCACATCGCATTTAAACTGACCGAAACAGGGTACATTTGCTTTGAGTTGCTGCTGGGAACAAGAGCGTCGAGTGAAACCTCTCGTAACTCGTGTCACGAGTGCGCATTTCCAACTCTGTGAGCGTTAACTGCCCGCGATAGATAGATAGATAGATAGATAGATAGATAGATAGATAGATAGATAGATAGATAGATAGATAGATAGATAGATAGATAGATAGATAGATAGATAGATAGATAGATAGATAGATAGATAGATAGATAGATAGATAGATAGATAGATAGATAGATAGATAGATAGATAGATAGATAGATAGATAGATAGATAGATAGATAGATAGATAGATAGATAGATAGATAGATAGATAGATAGATAGATAGATAGATAGATAGATAGATAGATAGATAGATAGATAGATAGATAGATAGATAGATAGATAGATAGATAAGAAAACGGAGTGGCCCCTCGCCTGCTGCTTTTCGGCTCCCCTTGGTCGAAAGAGCAGCTAGTAACCCCATCGGCGTGCTCGAAGACGAGTGTTGTTTCGGTTCCTTATACGCGGAGATATATATGCTTCTGCTTTTGTTCATCCTCGGTGCCATCCCTTCCGTTTATACTTTGTGTAACGCGGAAATAGACTCCGCAACGAACGGCAGCTCTGGCTCGGCGGCGGTTGTTATTTACGGCGGAAAGTGACCCACGACGATGACCACTGGCGTGCTGTTGTACGAAGCTCGGCGCTCGACAGCGCGTCCGCTGTTGCTCTGCACCGACACCGTGAATCGGAAGCGGCAGCCGTGGGACGCCCCTGTTGGCACCGATTTCCCGGGGCTCTGTGAAGAACGGATATAAAGGCAAACGTAGATAGGTGTGCCGCGGAGACGACAAACATGACAACAAAAAGAAGCCGGATCTTTCTGCCACCGTGACGCCGTGGCTTGGCTGATCTAATTTCTCGAGGTTCCCCGTCATTTCTTTTTCGCGAACCGTACGCGAAAACGCGCTGTCGTTTCCGTACTTTTTTCTTTATTTCCCTTTAAGTGACTGCAATTAAAGTTTCTTTCTCGTACGCCGGCACCTGCGCGCCCGTAGAGGAGGTCGTGCGTGTATGCAGGTGACGCCGCATTCACACAACCGCGTATTGCTTCCACTCGTTTCTTTCCTCTCTTGTGCGAGCCTTCACTTCGAGAGGAGCTCGATTTTCAATACCCGCGTCGTCTTTTTGCGCGTGCGTTATACAAAAGTTTTTCAGAAAAGTTTTGCGAGCAAATTCTTGTTTTGTATGTTTGCTTATTTCTCTGGAAACCGTAATGGTATTTTTACGTTCTCTGTACCGTCGCTGTTGTTAGTGTGCGCCCGTTTCGTTTTATCTCGCAGGGCACCGGCGGGCCGCATTCATCGGGTGTCACGTCTGGCGCATGTTGTACGCGACCGCCATACGCGCTGTGATTGGGCGAACGCACGTAGACGCCGTTTCGCGGAACGCCTCGCTTATATGACGCCCGTGCGCACCAAAACGCAGCTCGTTCGACGGTGTACGGCGCAGGCGTTATGTTTCGAACGCCGGAGACGTGATGTGTGCGCATTTGACCGTCGTGCAATTTTTCGCGGCTGCAGCGTATGTAGTGTAATGCGTATGTAATGGTCGTTCGGTCGGTTACGTCTCGTATTTATGGCGGTCGTGTTTCGTCGGAGCGGGGTAGATTACGTTGCGAGTGTCCCGCGGGGTGCTTTTTTTTTTTTTTAACGACCAAGGGAATTTGACCATGGAACTTCACATTTTCTCCTTCTCTGTATATCGAGAAGAAGGAACACACATGTCGTGCACTATATATATCTGCATTGAATGTGCTACAGTAGTGGCGTGTTCATTCGTGAACGCTGCACTCGTTTTATGGTCGAGTACATGGATAGCAGCCAAACCTGTATTGGCCAACAGTCATTCACTTTGATGATTTTAGCGTAATTTTTAATGACCTACACGATGACTGCATTTTTGTTCTTACTCCGGAGCGTACATATTGGAGTTTTTTGCTGTAGATCCCGACCGGCGGCTTTATATATGGTCCGAGAAAGACTGTACACCTCGGCCCAAGGGCGCCATGCCACAGGGCGTTTAAGCGGACACGTGGTTGCAGTTCACATTGCGACGAGAGATGGGCTGCACGCTGCATATGGAGTATTTGAAGGCGAATTTGTTACGCGAGAGGCAGGCATCGGTGAAAGAAGGCACAGGAGGCCTGTCGACGGAAGCCGGTTGGATGCGCTCCCTGCACACGACACTTTCCTGGCCATTGGCAGAGACCGCGAACGTCTCGAGCTGACGCAGCGTGGGAGCCGCAGCTGCAGAGCATGTCCTGCACTTGACACTGTCTGGTGGACTGAACAAACAGGGGGAGTCTTGAATAACACAGGGCCGGTGCCTGCAGTAACGTGTAATCGTGTCTATCAAACTGTCAGTGTCTGCATACGATCTGCGTTGCTTATGTTCGCCGAAAAGGAAAGGGCCACACGGGCGGTAACTCAAGGGAACATGCGATGTGGTTTTATTTCGTTAAATAGTCCTCCGGTTCGTTTGTAAAGCCGCGTTAACCAGCTCACGCTCACAAATGAGACTGGGCACGCTGCGGCGACGGAGGTCCCGCGAGGCAACGAAATTCGCTCGGGCCGCTCCGATTGTTTGCCCTGTTTCTGCGAGAGAAACAACTGAATGATCCAGTTTGAATAGAAACGAAAATACAGCGTATAGCCGGCATCGGCTGAGGTAAGCATGCAAACGCTTACCGTAGAATCGCGTAGGCCCGTGGCTATGCGTCAAGATTTCTATATATCGGCAGCTGAGCTGTATTCCGCTGGTCTCCAGCACCGTATACATCATGTTTTGTGCAAACATTATTATTATTATTATTATTATTGAGCCAGAATATGACAACACAAGCGGACGTTTGTTACCGTGTACGCAGCCACGACTTATCACTGTCGCAGTGGGGTTGGTTGAGGGAGTGGAATGGAGCGGTTTATATAAAGCAGAAGTGAATGGACGCATGCCTGTGTTCTGCTTCTAGTTACAACGCTCAGCATGCTAGGACTGGCGACCTTTTTTTTTTTTTTTCCAACGTCCATGAGCACGCGACGCGCACGCTTCCGTCAAACCCGCCCCGCGAAAAATTTTCCATCAGGTCGGCAGCCACCGCTCTGGGAGGCCCATACGAAGTGCTGGCGATGTGGCCGACCAGAAGAGGAATCTGCTTGGCTGTTGCGAAGGGAGAGCGCGGCTTCGCAGCTCGGCCATCTGCACGATCGTGCGGAAGGGCCGGTTCGAACAGTGCCGCAGCCGACCGCCGTCTTTCGCTGACGTGGCCCAGAAAAGGAGTGCGCCGCAGGAGCTGCTCACTCGCCGCGCGGCTATGGGCCGCGAGAAACGGCCACGCGTGCAAAAAACGGAACGCGCGACCCTTGACACCGAAACGATGCACGCGCGCTTCCGCCGGCGATTTGATGTGCCTGTGTCGACCGTTGCGTAGTGCGGCCACAACTGCAGCGCCCCTGTGTGCACTGACCCACATTGCCGTTTTTACACCGGCATGCGGACTAATCCGAGGACTAGCCTGCTTGCTTCGATCGCTCAACGGGTTGTTTCGCTTTCCAACCTGCGTCTCGTCGCGCGTATTTGCGGTTCGGTGGACCACCGCGCCGTGAAGACTCGCGAATCGTCTTCGCGGCGATGACAGGTCTAATCCAAGTTGGACGAAGCTTTGTCTGCATGGTGCACCGTTCGCTCGGCCGACAGGCGGAGAAATTTGATTTTGCCGTTGGAACATGCTCCTGCGGCTTGCGTTCCCCTCCAACGGACCGTTGTCTGTATATATACACGCTGCTTTAAGTGTTTATGCCGGGTCGTGCTTTTTGCGAACTTGCGCGTGCGCTTTTGTGACGTTATATCTGCGCGCTGACACGCACGTGCCCGTATATACACACCTTGCGGGAGTGCCCTGCAGCATATGCCACCTTCAGAGTGACGACGACCCTTTCTCAAATACCGTACAGTCAGCCCTGATGAATGGAACAATCCCCACGAAAGTCCGATAGTAGTCGCTTAATGGACCACCGCGCAAAGAACGTGTTGGGCTAAGAAAGTTGCCAAAAGTCTCGCTCTGGCGCTTCTATCTGGGGCTGATAGATGTTATTTCTCTATTTCTTTCTTGCGCTTTGTTCACATGCGTACAGAACGTATCGACTGCTCCTTCGTGAGGAGCGTGTATTCAAGCTTATGACGATAAGCGGCTGTAGTACAGGTGCGATGAGCGAGCGTACAATTAAGAGTACAGTGCGACTGCGCGGTGGTAAAGAGTGCACTATATATACTGTGATGCCCCGAGTGGCGCGTGACAACAGGACGCGCTCTAAAATTTCTCACGCGTGCACTAGTTGCTTATAGGCTCTCGAAATAACCTTCTGCGTGATAGAATATAGTTTATTTTGAGCCAGCTCTTCGGCACCCCATGTTCGTGAGAGCTGTAGTTCTTACGTGCCGAAATTGCGATATGATTGTGAGACACGCAGTAGTGGATGGCTCCGGAAATTTCCACTACCCATAGTTCTTTAACGTGCCCTTAGATTCCGGCAAATACTTTAAAGAGCGCCGCACATGTAGCCGAAATTAATCGACGGTCGCCTTCTAGTTGCGCGATGTCCTTCGTGATCGTTCGGTGTCGTTCGTGATAGTTGGGGAACGTAAAACTCCAGAATTTTTTTCATTAGCTTTTTCTTTTCTCACATTTGTGATCCCGAGTCACGGCGTGCTTGTCTGTTGAACGTTAAATTGGCGCGCCTCCTCGATTGTGCCTGACAGCCCGGAAAGGGCCCCGTCGTTTTCCCTGCGCGTCCATGGTCAGCAGGAATACGAAGACCACGTGCCGTTGTGCCAAAGAGGACCTCAAATCCAGCTTCCGTGGCGTACGTCACGTATTTAATTCCTCCCACAACGTAGAAACCCAGCGTCAGTGTTGTGCCGCTGCGACAAGTCGGGTACTGGAGGCGTGTACGCTTTCATTAAGGTTCGAGTCCTCGGCGCGCAGACACGGGTGCTCCCGTTGGCCCCTAGCATCCGAGCAGCGTGCACGTGTGTACGTCATCGGCACTTGGGCTGCTGCGAAGGTGCTCACGTTGATTTTTCGCTGCTCATATCGCGCCCGTGCCGAACATGTATGTGCTTATCCATGGCGTTGCTGAATTGCCAACGCGAAACACCAGTGCGAGTGGCAAACGCTGAGCGGGGAACAATAAGGTCAGGCGCACGCAACGTTCTCATCTCGGCATCTCGTTTACTTTGCAGCCATGGTGCGCTGCATATACGCTCAATGACGTCCCCGGCTGTACGGCACACATGTGACTCGTTGGGGCCGCGCATGAACAGTCTGAGGAGCCTATACGCATTTTGTGATGGGATCGATCGACGCCTTTCGGAACGGGGACACAGGGAGCTACGCCGATCATGTGCCGTCTGCACGGGCGCTCATTACGAACACACCGAGCTGTGCGACGCGGCCAATTCTTCTGCCGTGCGCGAACGCATTAACGAGCACCGCTGTTTCCGTGTCTCGGGGATGCCGAATGATGTCGAATTCCGCGAGATGAGATGTCGAAGCACCACCGTTCTTGGTCGCCGTGCATTGGTCTAGACAGGAATGGCTTCTCTCTCTCTTTATATATATATATATATATATATATATATATATATATATATATATGGCTGGGTACGCCATTCGGGCATATGCGCTTATGTACAGCCGCAAATGTAAGGAGGAACACCGAGCTCGTGCTTAAAGGGCCCATGACAGCTATTTTTTTGTTGGAGACTTTTATGTTCTAATGAGTAGAACAGTGTCTTGTAATCACGGCATGGAATGGCAAATTCTCCAGCGTGAAGTCTAATTAGTCACAGCATCGTTAATTTTGTTCAGTTTTAATGAAGCTTCGAAACGCGCGCCAAAAACTGCAAGAAACTAGCGCCGCGGGGCTAGCGCGGCGGCTGTCGGAAGTGAGCGCATGTACTGATCACTTGAGCTCAAGATTCGGTGACGTTGCGGAGAGCGCGAGCGCCAGACCAGCTCGCCACACTCGCTTTGCATCATAGCGTGTGTACAATGTACGCTTGAGCGACCAACACGGAGAGGAAGCAAAAAAATACGGCTTTTGTCGGGGCCTCCGCGATCGGCTGCGAGAGCCGATCTTGGAGGCCACGCTCGGAGGCCATAGCGCGGCGCGCCCGTGTCTCTCTGTGACGTCACGATATCAACTTACAAAAGTGAAACGTCACAGATGGCCCACTAACTGCGTCACACTAGTGGCGATGTCGCGAGGTGCTGCAAGCTCGGATGAGCATTCCCGCTTACTTTGAAACCATATTAAAATTACTTAGAGGCGACATTCGCCGACTTGGTCAAGATTGCCTTCGTATGCAGGAAAACCAATTAAGGCAAGCATCTCGCGTTTGAAATTTTTGGTGTCATGGGACCTTTAAAGGTACACTAAATGGAAAAGCTACCTTTCTAGTACCAGTGAATTACGTTTTAACTTTACCACAGCCACCACTGTCGCGCGGACAAGGCCCTTGGTAAGCCAGGAAATGCGCAAAGAGAAAATAGACTGGTGACGCCGCTGGAAGTTTCCGGCGCTAATACGCTTGACGTCACACTTTTAGACGGCGTCTTCTAAGGCCTTTATGGTTAAAATAAATGTACGTGCATTGCGTTCTAAGGAAGCCAGGCGCTTAACATTTTGCGTTTCAGCCAATTTCACTGAGCAAGTGTGGCGAGAGTACAAAAAAAAAGGTGGGGGGGGGGGGGGGGGGCGGAGGTGAACGGGCCTCGTGTCGTCACCTCAAGGTTTCGGCGCGGAATTCAGAGACAAGCTTTGGGCTGGATGTTCACTTCTAAGTATTGAACGTGAAATGATGAAATTAGCGACGGTATAGAGTTCCCGAAAAATAACCTACTGTTCTAAACCACTTGAGTGTTTCACTTTAGTGTCCATTTAAGCAGCGATTGCACGTGGTGCGCAGAAAGATGCAAGTTGATGTACAAGATATACCTTTCCGCTCGAACATTTAGTGCTCGCTTTTGTGCTTGGCGTCTCCGTTTAGCCGCTATATATGGGCTGTTTGAGGAAATTTTAGTGTTTTCGCGAGTTTAGACATAGTGACAGCGTTGTCAATAATAATAATAATTATTATAAAATAATAATAACGAGAAGCCCGCCATTGATTCTGGCGTCGGTCTGTCACCGATCCCGAGCTGTGAGACACGGTCCGCAATCGCCGGAAAGAATTCCAAGAACCAACTTATCAGTTCCCCGAAAATAGTCCCACGAAAGCTTGGACAATTAAGATTTAGGTCCCCTTCGGCGCACTATCAAAACGCCAGCAGTGGTTCAAAGACCGAGTCAGGCCCAGGGGTGATGAAACAAAAGAAATATATTCTCATCAAACAGGCAGTTACACAAAACGTGCACAAACATGGCTCTTCAATATACAAACACAGATGGATATAGTATTACACCAAAGTCACTCGAAGTGCTTTCTCAACATGAAGCTTGCAGGCCGGGCTCGTCGGCTGGCTCGCGGAGCAGCGTTGTTTCACGTCTTCGTTCTCCTTGCTGAGTCGCATACAACTACGACTGCTGCTGACGGCCTGTGGTTACCTTCGGCAGTCCTTCTCGAAGTTTCGACGGGGGCCACATGAGCGCAGAGCTGAGCGAGCCTTCTTGATAAAACCGGAATCTGTGCCTCATGCGCGGCACCTCTTTCTCCCTCACGTATATGTTCTTCGACGGCATTTAGATGCACGCCTTTGCGAGAGCAGTACCGTGTTACGCGCTGTATAGTCTTCGGGTCAGCCGTGCTCCTTTCCAATGCACGCCGTCCCTGGGGAAGCGCCGAAACTGCAAATATGTTAACGTTTCGGCTGGTTTCTTCCGCACACTCGGTGCAATGCCTTACAAACTAGGTTTACTTTTTTTTTATTATTTATTGTACAACACTTGGCCCGCGCTCGCCATTTATACCCAGAGATGCGTCGCGGCTGGGTAATTCAATTCAAAGAGCTCGCCTAATCGCGTAGCCCGTCCCTTTGCAACTGCTTGCCGTTTTGCGGCGTCCCGTATAGCGTTCCCTATAGCTGCACAATATACATTTTGCACCTCTTAATTGTCCAAGCCCCGTGGGCCATTGTATACGTGCCGCTTTTCGAGCGGCGAGGATACAGCGAACGGTTTTTACGAGCGCGCAGCCATCTGCTCCGTGCACGACAAAGAGTTTATTTACTTTCTGCGTCGGAGGGCTCACACACGCTCAACTTTTACGGCCGCTTGAGCTGCCTGATCGAGCGGCGTGTGACGTCTCCCCGAATGCTCGCGCTTTCCGCCTTTTCTCGGCGACCATACTTATACTGTCTATTCTTTTTATTTTCTTAGCAACGTCACTCGGATGCCATCAATTCATCGTCGACGAGGCCAGTTTGCATATGAGGCAGCTTGGCTTGCATGTCAGACTCTTCTCGCGAAACCGCCCCGTGTCGCTGCTGGTCCAGAAGTTGTCGTGTCCTACATGTGTTTGGTCACTCCGAGTGTCCGTCGCACATAAATTTGTTGCTCGGTTATTGCGGCTTCTCAAACCGTAGAAACCTGAAAAAGATATGTTGGCTCCTGACTTGGCCCTGTTGTATACCTTGCCCTCATGCAACGACGAAGGAACAAGGCCTCGTTTCTTTTGTTGTTGTTGTTGTTGTTGTTGTTAGACGCAACCTCATGAAGCTGACAGGACGGTGAAGTCAAGGAAGACATTGGGGAAGTTATTTGTAGTACTTAGCTATAGTGTAATAGTTATGACATGAATGGAAATGGATTGAAGTGGACAAATAAAGCACACCAGCCGTCGGTGGGGACTGAACCCACAACCTTCGGCACACGCGTCCGATGTTCTACCGACCGAGCTACGGCGACAGTCGCGCCATCGTCCACTTTATGAGGTATTTCTGTACATTTTTACTGCCCGCGAAGTGTGTCAGCGCAACTCGTAGCCATGACGGCGAGTTTGGAGCACTCTTTTCTGCCAGAAGGCACCACGTTGTACGTGGCTTTTATTACGAGATTGCAGCTGACGAATAAACTTTCGCGTGCTACCTGGAGGCGATGTGCAGGTTATACACTGCACGTCGTGCATATTATAGGTTCCGCCAATATTGAATTGAATTGAATTGAAATTTATTCCGCAACAGGACATGTTACGAGGAGGGCAGGTAAAAGCTGTAAGAACAGCTTGAGGATCCCTGACCCCCAGGTACACAGGGTAGCACAGAGGACGTGCGGCTAAGTACAACCAAATAAAAAGTGTTTCGCAATGTGCATTAAAAAGCAAAAAAAAAAAACACACAAAAGGGAAGGTTACAATACAGGCATAAAAAAACAAAATGAAAGATTACAATGCAGGCATAAAAAAAGGTAGTCACGACATTCACATCATCATACAAACACAGATCGCAGCTGTTTTGGTGATATGCTGGATATGTCAATGTGATGTTCCCTAGTTATGCTGTTAAGAAGTGCAGGCAGTAGAAACTTTAACATTTGATTTCCGCATTTTGTTCTACATTTCGATATGTACCACTCTTCAGGATGACGCACATTATAAGCAGGAAAATGTTTAGTCTAGCCTAGCTATTCTTGCAATCGTATCATTATTTTTCAATAAACCGAACTTATATAAACGACTTAGTTTGTAATCATGTATTGATGGAACCTGAATGATGCGGTGTTTTTTAAATAACTCTGCTGTGTGGTAGCGATATGGGACTTTACAGGCTAGACGCAAGGCTTTCTTTTGCAAGATGGTAAGTTTGCTAATGTTTCCAGTTGTCGTTGTGGACCATACAAGAAAGGCATAATTCAATGAAGAAGAAAACAACGAGTTATATATGAGCATGTTAACAGAAACAGGAAAGTAGTAGCAATGGCGGCGCATAACGCCGATTATCCGAGATAGCTTAGTAATAATATGGTTTACGTGATCATCCCATGCCATGTTCTGTGAAAAATACACGCCTAGTGATTTAAAACTTTTGACAACTTCAATTTCTGAGTTGTTTAACGAAATGATAGGAAACTGAACTTGTGTGTGGCGGGGGTGAAGTAAAACAGCTTTTGTTTTATTTATGTTTAGTTTTAGGGAGTTTACTTGGGCCCAGGAGTTAATTTCAGACAGTGCAATATTCGCTCGACTACCCAGATCGCTGCTGCATCTGCCCGAAAAAAACGAACTGGTATCATCAGCATATATAATGTAATGGGCTGATTCATCAATACGAACTATCTCATTAATATAAAGTATAAATAGAAATGGTCCAAGGATGCTTCCCTGCGGGACGCCTGTTTTAATGGGTTTTGTTGCAGAATGTTTGCCTTCAATTACGACAAATTGAGTGCGGTGTTGCAAGTATGACGTGATTAATTTGTGCGCAACGCCTCTTATACCATAATGATCCAACTTTTGCAGGAGAACTTTGTGATTAATGAGGTCGAAGGCCTTAGAAAAGTCCAGAAAAAGACCGAGTACCATATTCCGGGATTCAAAATTTTATAGAATGTATTCTTTTTGTGCCAGTAGCGCGAGCTCGGTAGATTTGTTTTTTCGGAAGCCATACTGTGCTGAAGTGATCAAGTTGAACTTGTCAGTAAAAGAGGTCAAGCGTTTCAAAATTATTTTCTCCAAACCTTTCGAGAACACAGGCAAAATCGATATAGGACGGTAGTTAGACATGTCATTTCTAGGACCCTTTTTATAGATAACTGACACTTTTGCTATCTGCATGTTTCGCGGGAATTGTCCTGTGGACAAACATATGTTGAAAATGCGGGTAAGGCAGGGGGCTAGTATGTCAATAACATATTTAACAGGTTTCATTTGAATATTGCCCGCGTCAGTGGCTTTGCTATTACTGAGTGTCAAAAATGTCGCTACTAATTCACTCTCTGAAACTGGCTCTAAAAATATTGTTTGGCTGCTTCTATTATTCATATATCGTAGAGCAGTACTACTGGTTGTAGTACCACCAACTGATAAAAAGAAGTCGTTAAATGCATCAGCTAATTGAGGCCCTTGAATTTCTATCCCATCTTTCACAATTTTTGTTAATGCCTCCGGTGGATTACGAAGCATACTGTTAAGTGCCTTCCAAACGTTTTCTGTACGCCCTTGTGTTGAGTTAAACAGGTTTGAATAATATAGTTTTTTTTTTTATCACGAAGGCATTTGGTGACAAAGTTTCGGTACTTTTTAAATACTTTGAGGGCTTCAGGGGACTTACTCACTATAAATGCCTTGAACAATTGGTCCCGCTTTCTTATGAGCTTAAGACATTCTTTATTTATCCAAGGCTTACGACTTTTTTTAGTTGTTTTAAATGTCTTTAGGGGAAAACATTGAAGATATATTTCGGAAAACTTGTTCATAAATAAATCGTATGCTAAGTTGGGAGCGCTTGCAGCGAACACATCGCTCCAGTCGGTTCTGCTTAAGCGATCTCTAAAAAGGGTCAGTGTTTCGGCATTTATAAGTCTGTAGGAAAATTCTGCGCGCACTTGCTTGGGAACGTTAATGAGTTGACTTACAAACATGAATATAGGCATGTGGTCACTAATATTGTGAATCAAAGTGCCTGCCGTAACGAGCGAAGGATCAAAGTTGGTTATAAAAAGATCTAAGAGTGTTGATGATTGTGAAGTGATTCGCGTGGGAGCCGCTATGACATTCTGAGAATAATGCGAGCTTAACATTGATTCAAGCTCTATTTTAACACTGCTGTCAGCTAACATGTTGATGTTGAGATCGCCACCTAATATGAAGGCATACTTTTTTTCATTCACAAATTCTAACAGAGAGTCTAAAAAAGAAAAAAAAAACAAACGGACATTATTTGAGGGAGGGCGGTAACATACACAAAACACTGATGTACCACATCTAACAGTAAGTATTTCATATAAAGGAGAAATGCAGCAGAATTCAGACACCAACTCACAGTCTATTGAACTTGAGATTAGCATAGCTACGCCACCACCCCTTTTGCCTGTGCGGTTCATGTAGTACGATTTATAAGTTGGAAACGTAAATACATCGTCTTCCGAAGCAAACCACGTTTCCGAAAACATCACAAGGTCAAAGCACACTTGCGCTTCACTAAAAAAATATTCGAGTTCATCCTGTTTATTCCTACCCGATCTAAGGTTTAAATGAACACAACTGAGGCTTTTTTCGCAACAAGTGTCATATAGGTTTTTAAGATTAATAAGGTCTATAGGTGCAGTTGAGGGAAGCATGATAAGAAGAATATCAATAGAATATCAGGAGAGTAACAATGCAATGCGGGGTAACAGTATCACAGCTTATCAAGGTCGGCCAAACAACGAATGACAACCGCGCTATCACCTTCTCTTTTCCTAACGAGAATTTTGCCGTTGCAATGCCATGAAAAACGATAGCCATTGTTCTGTGCCCAATCTTTTGCGCAGCGGAGCAGCTCTCTGTTTTGCTGGGTCATGTTCTCAGTGATCGAAACACCCGATGAAGCATCTCTTAGGGCTTTCCGCTTTCCCAGCCACTTATCGCGGATTGATTGCTGGGCAAATCGAACTATAATTCCGGGTGTTCTGTTTGGCTTTGACGGAAGTCTGTGGATAGCGCCAATGTCATTCGCAGTCAGCTCTGGCAGGTTAGTGATCTTGGCCACATCATTCAACTTACTCAGCAAATCCTCGTTTGGCGTAGCTTGGATGCCGTGAACTTCTATGTTTAATCTCCGACTACGAAACTCGAGATCATTCACTGTAGCTTTCAGTTGTTGAATGTCAGCTGAGGTGCAGTCCACCTCTAATTTCCCAACGCGTCTGTTTAAACTACTAATGTCCTTTTCCTGCTTAACTTGACGGCTCAGGATGTGGTCGTACTTTTGTGACAATAGCTGGATTGAGTCCTTAATCTCCCCAACCTGAGCCGGCAGCCCTGCCAAGGCATCAAGCCTTTTAGTTATATCTGCCAAGCAAACCGCTAACTCAGAGTCCATGCTAGTTTTCTCCCCACTTTTCGCTTTTGATAAACGGCAAGCAGCACATCGCCATGCCCTGCGACCGCTTTCTCCCTTAGTCTTAAATGTCGACTCCGACCAGCCCGAACAAGTGCCAACATGGTAAGAGGACTCACATTCGTTGCACTTCAGGACGCGTCCATCACAAGGGAGGGGCTCACCACAAGACTGGCATGTGCTTGCCATGGTACGTGGTTCTGGGATTCACTCAGTTCGCACTCAATGCGGCAGCATTCAGTTAGGAAAAAGGCACATTTAGCACAGAGCACTCAACAAAGCACTGAAACACGGTGGCAACGGCGGTAGCGGTAAGGCGGCAGTAAGAAAATAAACGAGTTTACCAACCTGGGTAGGCAAAAAAAGCTGATTAGGCGAACGTCCTTTCACCGCCGCCGCCGCCACCCGTGTGTCCAGGTACGATGCCGACGCCGGAAACACGTAAACACTTCCGCGGGCTCAGTGACGTCAAGATGTGATTCCGCAGCCACGGCAGCCGTTTTCAGGTAGTCTGATGGATGAAGAAAAATTGAACGTTGAAAAGGAGCGTCACTTTGGAAAATGGCTCCAGCGCGGCGATTCCAACAAGGCAGGAACCCTGGAGCACCGCCCACCGAGATGCAGAACACCAACCTTGGTAGGCAAAAAAAAAAGCTGATTAGGCGAACGTCCTTTCACCGCTGCCGCCGCCACCCGTGTGTCCAGGTACGATGCCGACGCCGGAAACACGTAAACACTTCCGCGGGCTCAGTGACGTCAAGATGTGATTCCGCAGCCACGGCAGCCGTTTTCAGGTAGTCTGGGTAGGCAAAAAAAAAAGCTGATTAGGCGAACGTCCTTTCACCGCCGCCGCCGCCACCCGTATCGTTTCCCTTTTGCCTTTGTGCTCTCATAGTATCACTGAAAGGAGTGGAGTTCATGTTAAGCTTGAAAAATCATCTCAGCCGGCTTTTCATTCACATCTGAAACTGCCCCAGTATGGTTTATGTTACCCCCCCCCCCCCTTTTTTTTTTTTTTAGGGGCGAAGCTCCTTAAAGCGGCACCCGTTCGTCCCTCGTCGTAGTCGTAGTAGTGCGTAACCAGTCTTACGCTTTGACCTCCAAGGTGGTGCCGGTGGGAGATTTCTCCTGTGCGTTGTTGAACAATAAAAAATTCGCAGCGTGCGCGTTAACTAAAAGCCGAATTCTTCTGTCTCTCATTCCCCATTAGCAGCCATTTCGTGCGTCCCCGATGTATGTAGTAGTAGTAGTAGTAGTAGTAGTTAGTAGTAGGTAGCCACCGGCGCGTGCCTGCTGGAGCGCACGCACGCGCCGAGGGCGAGCGCGTGGCACCTGGCGCTCGCCCTCGCCGCGAGCGCCGGGAGCCACGCGCTCCCCGGCAAACTCGACACTGCCCCGGCAAACGCGAGAGACAACGTTGGCGCAGGCAGCGTCTCCTAGCGAGTTTCTTGATTGAGAAATACCGACTGCTCGCGTTGGAGAAGCGTTCACCGGCAAAACCCATATATATATATATATATATATATATATATATATATATATATATATATATATATATACACGCACTGGATCTTGACTTGCAATGAAGTGCCGGTGGGAGATTTCACTTGTGCATTGTGCATAGTTGAACCGTGAGGATTCGTAGCATGCGCGTTAACTAAATTAATCCGGAACTCGGCACGATCTACGATGCACATCCCGAGCTTCGCCCACTCATCATCATTCACTCCGTGGATATGCTGTAATTTTTTTTTTCATTGCCTCACCAGACTTCGAAGCTGTGGTACCATGGTTGATTCCGCCTTGATTTTGTCTAATTTGTACCTCTTTTTTAGGGGCGAAGCTCCTTAGGGCGTGGGTCTGTACATCCCATGGTGTTCGTTGGTGATGTACGTAGCCACGTCTACTTTTATGAAAAAAAATAATTCCGAAAGTTGTGTCCCCTGCCTGGATTCGAACCCAGGCTCTCGGCGTGGCAGTCGAGCGTTCTACCACTGAGCTACGCCTGTTTTTTTTTTTCTTTATTACATGGAAATGATAACTGAGGTCACAGGGAGATAACGCCTACACACAGGCGTAGCTCAGCACTTGTTGGACTGAGCTACGCCTGTTGTTGAAAAATTATCGCTAAAAGACCTAAACAGGTATAATGTCTCCCGCGGAATCGCATTAACAAACGTAATGTTACGTTGCAAAATAGTAATACACCGCTACACGACGCGAAAATGGATTGTATAACGAGGTCGAGGCATCATTTGAAAGAACACAGAGCTGCGTGCTTTGTAGCTTTGAACCCATTACGGAGGCACTGGTAATTATGGCGTAGTGGGTACTTCCCTACTTGGCAAAATGATAAGTTATGGCGCAGGAGATACCTACCACTTCTACTTGCACTAGTTTCCTCAAGCGTTTAAAGTGGCCTCTAAGAAAGTAGCTCCTCCTGCTTACGCTGTCACTGTCCTGCAGTTGCGCGCAGGCCTGGCTCTAGCACAGCATATCCCCCTTAAACGCGAGATCCCAGCGTACGAATACACTGTTTCTCACGCCTTTACATGATGATCGACTGGGCGATTTACGCGAAAGATTCACGGTTTACCGATGATTCCCTCCGGAGCTTCGCCCACTCATCATCATTCACCCCGTGGATATGCTGTGATTTTTTTTAACCAAACCGCCTGAGTACTCGATTTGAACTGGGACGCCACGGCCGCGACGTCACTCTTTATTATTAATTACGCGTTCTAGGAACACGACCCTGCGCGTGTTCCTAAAGCGCATAATCTTTCCTCTTCTCTCAGCATTCGCGTGCAAGTATCCCTGACACGAGCTCCGCCACGGTGGTCTAGCGGTTATATATGGCACTCGGCTGCAGATCCGAAGGTCGCGGGATCGAATCCCAGCCGCGGCGGCTACATTTCGATGGAGGCGAAATGTTGAGGCTCATGTTTACTGTGCGATGTCAGTGCACATTAAAGAACCCAAGGTGGCCGAAATTTCCGGAGCCCTCCACCACGACGTCTCTCATAATCATATCGTGGTTTCGTGACGTAGAAATCAAGCGTCAATCTCGAACATGAAGGAAGAAGCGAACGATGAAGAGAGTGCGAGTACAGGGTGCTGAGCAGAAGAGCTCGCTTCGCCACTTCCGCTTTGTGGCTGTGAACGATGGGCTGCTGCGCAGAGGTCGGGACCGATTCGCACCTTGAAACATACGCTTATGCGCGCTCTCCCCGGCTTTTGTTAAAGTGTGGAATATGGCATTTTCTGTCTCTTTCTTCCTCTCAAGCATAATGCGCGCGGTGCATACATTCGCCTACACCGCGCACATGGTTTTTAAAGCTCCTTGGCCGAGTGTCCAAATGCACTCCTGCCTTAGCGTAGGAAATATTTACTGCCGGCGGTCGTTTTGCGTCTGCTCTGTTCAAAGTTTCCACAGCATCGAGTTTAGCTTGGCGTGGTGTGAGTTTCGTACACGTCTCTGCCGCATACCATCGTGGGAGGTCGTACGCAGGATATGGGACCGGCACCGCATTTACTGCTCTGAAGCCTCGACTCCAAGAGGGGCCCTCGGAGCATTATGTGTTCGTGACCCGTTGTCCATATAGTACACACTCTCACGCTATATAGAAGATGGTGCGCGATGATGACCTGACCTTTCCGGCAACGAAGGCGTCTTGTTCGCACGTATATTGTTTGTGTTCGTACTGGCGAAATGGGTTTTCTTTTTTGTTGTGCGCTCTATAAGACGAAAAAACGTAATTTGGTAAATTTTCAAGCGGGGACGCGTGGGATGATGCACAGCTATAAATTCTCGTGAAGATGCGCTTGGTGCTTCGCATTGCGCTCCACTTGTATTATTCTTTTGCCTGTTGCATACATGACCGGCGAAGGAACCAGGTTATTGCTCTTCTTCTACTCGAAACCTGCTGCGCATTGTCTGCCAAGAGAAATGATTACAGAGCACATTTCTCGTCTGTCCTCCTGCCGTGTGTATACGAAAATGATTTCGTACACGTAACTGTCGACCAGTTTGGTTACAGCCTCTGGTTCTGTGGCTTGTAATGGATCCACGCGTTATCGTGGACCTGGAGGCTAATTAAGTTAGTTCGTTTATTTATTTATTTATTTATTTATTTATTTATTTGTTTAAATACCCTCATGTACCCGCAGTGCATTATAGATGGGAGGGGCAAGCATAATAGCATTGAGAACAAAAGAATGCTTAAGTATACTAACATCAGTGTAGAGTAGTAATATTAAAATGAACAAGAAGCGAGACTGTAAAAACGATATCGCACGCGAACCGAAACAAAAATAGAAAGTATGGGAGCTGCACCACACTGGATCACGTCAGCCAAAACTCAGTGCACAGGCACGAGGCATCGAGTCTTTAACACGAACCTAATAACTAGTCGGCGCGAGGGCTCGCCGGCTTAGGTAATACACCGTATGTGCATTATACCTAACAGATATGTCGTGCGAAAACAAAGCTATTTAGGCCATGGACATATATGTACCATTTTTATTCCGCTCCATTGTCCTGGCGTTATAGTTTCCCAGCACAGAAATATTGGCTATAATAATGCTGTCTGTCCTATCGTACAACCCAACCTGTATATCTATCCTGACCACCAAACCTCGCGACTTTCCGGTCGTCGGCCGCAGAGATTCAATTACGTCCAGTGTGAATGCAGGGCCGTCACATATATGTTGTACTTCTCCGCCGTTAGCTTCCCCAGTCGACAGCGACGTGTCCTCCTCGACGAGAGACCTGTGTTTTTCTCTCTTCTTTTCAAATAAAGAATCTCTCTCTCTCGATGTAATCGAAACCCAGTGTGGCAGGCATTAAACGAAAATCTCATGCAAACCTCAAAAAGATTTTTGACGCGTATTACGGCCATTGTGTACACAGCACCGAAGGGTTTGTGAAATCTTGTGAAATTTATCGCCTGATTCGGTAGATGAAAATCTAAACCGCGGACTAATTCACGGCGAGCATATGCGACAGTTGCGGAGAAGTGTGTGTGTGTATATATATATTGTAATGAACAAGACAAGAGACATAGACACCTTTGCCGCAGGCCGGCTGTTCTATTCTGCTCTTTTTCTTCGTCGTCCTCCTGCGCTCCTAGCGCGAGCGCCCTAGGCACGGCGAACACTTTGTTATTACACATTACAATATATAAAATGTCCTGACGAAGACAAGTCTACCTGCCGAAACGTTGGCTCCTGCGACATTCCCTGTTCTTAATCGTTTTTAGCGATCTGATCTCGATGCAAGCCCCTGATCTTCTCTTGTAGATTATATATAAGAACGCAACGTTAAAACAGATTTCGTGCTTAGCTCGAAACTCGAGGGTGCGGGTTCGATTCCCTCCCATGGCGGCTGCATGGACGCAGTAAACGCCCGCATAGTTAGGTTTGGGTGCACGCTAAAGAGCCCCAAGTGTTCCAAATCGATGCGTAGTGTCCTACTGCGGCGTTCCCCAGAATAATGTCGGTTTCCACGCGCAAGAGTTAAAATTGTAACCTTGGCTCTGCTTGGGTTCGCAGTCAACTGAGGCCTCGCTGACGCCTTTCGAAAAATGTCTGATGCGGCACTGGAGAAACAGAGCTCGTGCGCTCACTTGGGCCGGTGACACCCTTGGTTCGCAGTGATGGTGCACTTGCGGCGCCTGTGAGATTTGTAGCTGCGCCTGGCGTGAGATTGTAGTATGTGTGAAAGAACGGAAGCCCAGTCACGTGCTGCGAGACTCTCACGCGTCATTGCGCCTCACATCCTTTGTTAACTGCGTAATTCGCGAGAACTTCTGTGCGGTAAAAATCAAACACATAAAGCGCAAAAGGACAAGGGAGTAGACGGGCAGCCACACACTGCGCGCTAACTTCCAACAACTTTATAGTGAAAAATTCACACACCGAAACCATGACGTCGCGACCGTGCAGGTTCAGCGCAGACGCAGATAGGCAATCTGTTTTTGAATGTTCCATCCCCGTACTCGGTTGTCGTCTTCCTCAACGATTCCGCTTTATTACTAAATTCGACTAGCATGACACCATTAAATTATTTAACGGTGTTAATAATGCAGATCCGTTTGCTAGGTCAGAAATCCCGTTCGAAGGCAGAAGGACGAGATCACGGACGCGCTCGTTTTCTGCCAGTCATTCTCCGCCGCCGAGTGAACCGCGCTACGCTTCCCGTATATGGCCACTCGTAGCGCAAGAGCTTTCTCTGTACGGCGTTTGTCGTATAGGAAACTCTGTGCAGCCGTATCCCCATTCCGACAGGTCGTTGCGTGACGCAATCTGTCCTGGCATCTCGGCCGCAGAAGCAACGACCGCTGGCCAAAGTTTCGTCGCCGCTGCCAATTGTGAACGATGCTCTCTCGGAATCGAATCAAGCTGCGCGTTTCATTGCCGCTACTGACGGCATGAGCTCATTCCCGAGCAATCGGAGCGGGTTCCCAGTGTACGCGCTGTCGCTGGAGAAAAAAAAAAAAAACACACAACAAACGAACAAACGAAAAGATGTCACTGGACGGAAGCGAGCGCTTCTTTGTTGCTGTGCCCTCTTTCGAAGCTGCATCCGTTACGCCCTTTGGAGCTGCGACACACATTTCAGTCTATCTCGTTTTAACTTTAATCAAAAGTGGACGAAGAATGACGGATTTCGAGTGCTCTTGGATATTGTTTAGAAATGTAACATATTGCAAATGCTCTTTCCCTTTGAAAGCGCAATAGATTTTTATAGGCACTGTATCGAAATATCCTAAACGCTGTGTTGTCAGCATTCCACACACACACACACACACACACACACACACACACACACACACACACACACACACACACACACACACACACACACACACACACACACACACACACACAACCTTAGCAAAGCTGTATTGTTTTGTTAATCGTGTGAATTTCCTTTTTTTTTAGATATTTATTCAGACTCAGGGGAGGAAGATCAGCTACACTGCACCATGATTCATTTACTCCAACCCTCTTGTTATGGAAAACCGAACGCACCATGAGTGAGTTGACTAAAAGAAAAGGGATAAAGGAAGGCAAATCAGTGTACTTTTGTAGACGACATATTTTTTATGGTGCAGAATTTACCATAGCTGAATTAAAGGGAGCCCCGCCACGGTAGTCTAGTGGCTAAAGTACTTGGCTGCTGATCCGAGTGTCGCGGGATCGAATCCCGGCTGCGGCGGCTGCATTTCGATGGAGGCGAAATGTTGAGGCCCGTGTGCTGTGCGATGTCAGTGCACGTTAAAGAACCCCAGGCGGTCAAAATTTCCGGAGCCCTCCACTACGGCGTCTCTCATAATCAGAGCTGGTTTTGGGACGTTAAACCCCACAACAACAACAACAACAACAATTAAAGGGACACTACAGTTAAACGCTTTAGACGGATATATTATCATTTGAGGACTCCATCCTGGTTGATTTTGCTATCGCAAGTTTAGTATTAGGAGAGAAATCACATTTTTTTTTTTTTTTTGAATTTCGAGCCGAAACCTCGGCATCCGAACGTATACATGTAAGCGTGACGTCACGGATGATCAAGTCTGTTCTTGGTATTTCGACCACATTGGCTGAATGACGTTTAATAAAATTGTCTACGTTAAGTCACGCCTGAAACACAATGCGATTCACTCTGTGCAGGAAATATTTGTGCTCCACCGCAGCCGTCTTCAAAATGGATGACGTCACAGCGAGTAGGTGCGGAAACGCCAAGGCAGCGTCGCCACATGTATTTTGCTTTTGCGCATTTTGTCGCTTGCTGGTCGATGTCTCGCGGCCAAAGTGGTGCTGTTGGTGCTGTGAAAACATAATTTATTGTTACTCGAAAATTCGTGTCCCCATTTAGGGTCCCTTTAGGCGTTTGATAGTATATCCTATTGTACCTGTGTTCTGTGATCCTTCACAGTGAGGCGTTAACATGAGGCGTTGAGAAGTGCCGTCTACAGGATGCATCACCCTCCCTTTCATGTCAGCCGAAATGGCCGTGAGAGGGGGTCAGACATAAATCAGACTGCCGCAGCATGTCATCGTTTATTGACTTGCATTGCAAGACGCAAAGATAGGAGAAAGACGACAAAGAAGCACACACGTACAGCGCCGACGCTTGTTTTACGTATACATGTCTGCGCTGTACAAGATGAATCGAGAGCAACTATAGGGGGCTGCGTTCTGCTCTGCGACGCTCGGTCATTATCGGCGCACGCAGCTTACATAAACGCGAGTGACGTCGTCTTTCCACGCACTCGTATCCGTGCATATATACGTACAGTCAGTGAGCGCACCATGCAGGAATACTCGCGACGCATTAATGCACCAGAAAGGAAGCTCAGACGCAGAACAAGCCGACGTCACTATAAATTCATTCTGCATATGAAAGCGAGGTAGGCGACGCCCCATGCCTGCCCTGCTCTCTCTCTCTCTCTCTCTCTCTCTCTCTCTCTCTCTCTATATATATATATATATATATATATATATATATATATATATATATATATATATATATATATATATATATATATATATATATATATGTTCCGCTTTTCGAATGCGTAACGCGTGACATCGTTAGCACGGAAGGTAATTCGCTGGCGTAGGCGACGCATTGCCGTCGTATATGCGGTCGCGCAAACGCAGAATGTGTGGATTTCTTTCGTGTTGAGGAGATAATGATGTATGGCCGCCTTTTCCCTTTCGAGTGAACCTATGCACGCTCTCCGTTATACCGCGGTTGTGCGACGCGAGTCGTGGTGAGGTGAGCTTCGCTGGCCACGTGCTAACCAGAAGTGGCGAAAGCAGAATGTATACGCTCGCGTGATGAAACTGCAGCGGAAGATCGCGTGCTGCCATTATTGAGCAAGCTGCACCGCCGCCGCTTGCCGCTTGAAACGCTTTCCAAAATTATCGCGAAACCGAGTTTTGCCTGTCCACCGGCAGCTGCGGGGGTAACAGCTCATGAATCCACCGATACGGAAGAATTTCAAATCACCAATAAAGCCTATTTCAAGAATTAACCTAAAGGATCCGGAAAACAGAAGATATTCGGGAACACAAGTTCAAGCACCGGGTTCCGGATTCGTACACACCAGCATAAATTAACTGATTGACCTGTTAACATGAAGATTTATTTTGTAAAAACAAAAGAGTTCAATAAATCCCGCTGCCTGTTCCCTTGGCTCCGGTTTCGCCGGTGGTGGAGTCCACTTCCCCCAAAATCCCTCCCCTTCCCAATCCCGTTTGGCTCCGCCCAGTTCCTTTTCTTTTTTTTTTTTTCTAATTGGCAATGCCTGCTATATTCTTTATGGTGCGGGCTGAGGCTTCATTTTTTTTTTTTATGCCTCACAATAACAAATGTCCTATAGTACCGATGCGGACAGTGTACGTGTCATTCGTGCTCCTTGTCCGCGTGAAAGAAGGGGGGAGGTCCGCGTGTAAGAAAATCGTCGTGCCGAATTCAAGAAGACGCGACGCCGTCGTCGTACCCTGAACACGAACGAAGCAAGCAGAGAAACGCGCGCGCTTGGTGTTCTACAGGTATCAGTTCTCAGGCGGTGGTATACGTGGGCTGTTTTAGGGGCGAAGCTCCTTAAGGTTTGATGATAATGATGATCGTGGTTCGGTTAGGAAAGGACGCTAATTTCTGCAGCCCATGTAGGGAGCACGGCTAAGCGTCCGTGGGGGTGAGGGGAAAGGGAGTGAAAGAGATAGAGAGGAGAGAAAGGCCGTAGTGGAGGGCTCCGGAAATTTAGACCACCTGGGGTTCTTTAACGTGCACTGACAACGCACAGTACACGGGCCTCTGGCATTTTCGCCTCCATCGAAAATGCAACCGCCGCGGCCGGGATCGAACCCGCGTTTTTCGGGTGGCAGCCGAGTAGCGTAACCACTACACCACCGCGGCGGACAAGGTTTGGGTCTGTCGTCCGTTGTAGTAACAGCAGATGGAAGAGTGAGAGAGCTCGCGCGCCGGGAGGCACGCGCCGAGGGCGCGCCTCCCACACGCGCCCTCCTAGTAGCGCGTTCCTAACGCGCTACTACAACGGACGACATTTGGGTCGGTCGTCCGTTGTAGTAGCGTTGTAGTCCTCGGCGCGCGAGCTCTCTCACTCTTCCATCTGCTGTCTTGGGAGAGAGAGAGAGTGGGAGCGAAAGGCGCACGTTGACTATGGAAACGCTCTTTCTTCGATGCACGCGCTACCAGCTCGCAAAGAAGGAGAACGCGCCCTCACCCGCGAGAGACAAGCTTCACGCAGGCAGTGTCTTCTAGCGAGTTTCTTGAAAGGTTCGATCCCGGCCGCGGCGGAGTAAACTGGCGACCACGGTCACTGATGATAACACGCGGCGGGCCATGGCGAAGGACTACGGAACGCAGAAGACCGCTACGCAGGCAGCTGTATAAGTCGGTATGGCTGCCGTCTCAGCGTACCGTGTTAGATGGTCCACGCAAACGATGATCCAACGGTTCCGGTTGTTCGATAAGGGGAATGGTCCCATAAGGTCTATTCCGACTTGCTCGAATGGCGTAGTGGGCGGTGTCAATGGCCGAAGGGGACCCGGTGCAGCAGTGGTCGGTCGCTTGTGACGTTGGCATGTTTCACAACTAGCCACATAGTGCTTGGTTGTCTGGTGCATGTTGGGCCAGTAAAAGCGCTCTTGTGTGCGGTGTAACGTTCGCACGAAACCGAAATGACCAGATGTCGCAGAGTCATGCATGGCGCGTAAGACGTCGGTGCGAAGACTCTCGGGGACAACTAGAAGAAAACGCGCTCCAGTCCCGGAGTAATTTCTCTTGTAGAGCAACTCATCACGGATGGTAAAGCGACCACTGCCTTGAGAAGAACGAGCGGTGGCAAACAGCGGCTCTCTCTTAAAGTCTGTCGCGTCGGGGAACGTACGAGTAATGGCAGCGAGACAGTTATCAAAATTCTCAGCGTCGCAATCAGTAGTCGCAAGAGGAATGCGAGAAAGGCAGTCTGCGTCTGCATGACGACGGCCGCTCTTGTATGACACCACAAAATCATATTCCTGGAGGCGCAGCGCCCAGCGCGCGAGTCGACCTGACGGATCACGCAAACCAACCAGCCAACACAAGGAATGATGATCGGTGATTATCTTAAATGGTCGACCATAAAGATAACAGCGAAATTTCTGCACGGCGAAAACAGCAGCCAAGCATTCCTGCTCCGTGACGGTATAATTTCGCTCAGATTTGCTCAGAGAACGGCTGGCATATGCGACAACATGTTCGGCGTTGTTGTGGCGTTGTACAAGTACCGCTCCTAGTCCTATGCCGCTAGCATCAGAGGCCCGTGTACTGTGCGTTGTCAGTGCACGTTAAAGAACCCCAGGTGGTCTAAATTTCCGGAGCCCTCCACTACGGCCTTTCTCTCCTCTTTATCTCTTTCACTCCCTTTCCCCTTCCCCCACGGACGTTTAGCCGTGCTCCCTACATGGGCTGCCGAAATTAGCGTCCTCTCCTAACCGAAACACAATCAATCAATCAAAAATACCGACTGCTCGCGCAGGAGAACCGTTCACCGGCCACCCATATATATATATTATATATATATATATATATATATATATATATATATATATATATATATATATATATATATATATATATATTGTAGTGGGGAGGAACGAACCCACGGAATATAGTGGGATGCTGCCTAGGCAAGAGGTGCGAGCCTAGAGCGCGAGCTGTTGGTGCCGAGGCGGACCCCTGCTAGTGAACGCTGCTACTGGACGCCAATAAGACCCCTTCCAAAGTGGTGGAGGTGCTGGGTCTTCAAATCTGGAACTCCGAAGCCGGAAACTGCCCATCGCCCCAACCATGCTTGGAGAAAACATCCAGCAAGCCCAGCCAAACCAGCAATCCATGGCCCAATATCCACCCGTCATCGTAACTGGTGCGCTGCGTCAGCGCGATCCCCCTTTCTTCAGCGGTGCGGATGACGAGGATGTCGAAGATTGGTTGTCCACGTTCGAAAAGGTTAGCGGACACAATAAGTGGGACGACCCCTCAAAACTACAGAACGTTCCCTTCTATCTAAAGAACGTTGCCGACCTTTGGTTCCACAACCATGAATCCGCTTTGACCACCTGGGCTGCTTTTAAGAAGCGCTTTGCCGAGGTCTTCGGCCGTCCTGCAGTACGCAAGCTCCGTGCTGAACAACGCCTGCGCGGACGTGCGCAGCAACAGGGCGAAACGTTCACGAGCTACATAGAAGACGTCGTCGACCTATGCAAGCGCCTCAACCCTTCGATGACTGAACAGGATAAAATCAAACACATACTGAAAGGCATAGACGACGATGCCTTTCAAATGTTGTTGGCAAAAGATCCACGAACCGTATCTGAGCTGGCCACCTTGTGTCAGAGCTTCGACGAATTGCGCAAACAACGCGTCTTAGCTCGGCGGCAGGCAACCCCAGAGGATTCTCTCGCCTCTTTGACTGTCGGCGGAGAAAATACCACGCTCCTGTCGCAAATCAAGGAGTATGTGCGTGAAGAAGTGGCCCGACAGCTATCGTGTTTATCGCACTTGCCGCCCACGGAAACTCCGCATTGCTTAACGCCGACCATACGACAGGTAATTCAGGACCAAATCTCCGAAGCGTTGCCACCCGCCCCTCAGCCGACACCTGTCGCCGCGCCACTGACGTATGCGGCTGCTGCTGCACAGCCACCGCGTCAAATGTCAGCGCCGCCCGCTCTACCTGTTCGACGTCCGACAACACCATTTACCGGTGTGCAGCCGTACCACGGAAATCCCTGGCGCACTTCTGACAACAAACCAATTTGTTACGCCTGCGGGATTCCAGGTCATGTTGCACGCTTCTGCCGTCGACGACTTCCGGCGACCCCGAGCACCTGGACCTACCCCGAGTATACTTTCCGGCCGCCATACCACATTCAACGCGATCCGCCACCAGAAGTGCACACCCGCGACCCCCAGCCTTCTTCCGATTTTCAGCCCTTCCATTTCCGTCGTTCACACTCACCACGACGCCGGTCACTGTCACCCATGCGTCGCCGAGGCGGACCCCTGCTAGTGAACGCTGCTACTCAGTGGACGCGCCTGACCGCTGCTACTGGACGCCAATAAAACCCCTTCCAATATATATATATATATATATATATATATATATATATATATATATATATATATATATATATATATATATATATATATATATATATATATATTGTTACGGAGAGTTGTGAACAGCGTAGATACGGCGTAGAGTGACGGAATTCAGAAGTGCAAAGACGAAGCAGCCGGTCACTGTCACCCATGCGCAGAGTGTCGGAACGGAACGAAAAACGAAAACGAAAAACGAAAAAAACGATATTTTTGACCGGAACGAAAACGTAACCGGAACGTTATTTATTATTTCGTTCCGGAGCAAAAACGAAATATTTTTTATCGTTTTTCGGTTCACGGGAAGATTTTACGATCCGGAACAACCGAGGTGATGCAACGTGAGCAATGATGCATAACTCTGGGTTCAACGTCAGCACGCATCTCGGGCAGGTGTTTCAAAGGAAAGATGCGTTGAAATAATGCAGGAAACCAAGAAAGGGGCAACCATAGCTGTTTGTATTAAATTCAAGCGGAGTTTCCCGTGCCTCTCACACAGGCCGTCGTGGAGAGGGCGTTGTCGTCGCTTATGTGTTGAAATTTTGAGACGAGCGCAAAGAGCGGCAACCGGAGCTGTACATGTTAGCGCAAGTGGCCCTTGGTGTGCCAGCCACACAAGTCAGCGTTGAGAGGGCATTTTCGGCACTCACTTTCGTTTTGTCAGAGCAGCTGCCTCGCTTATTGGCGAGTACACTTGATGACCTGCTGCTTCTCAAAATCGTGTGCCCCCTTTGACGAAAATTCGGGATTCAAACTTGAGGAAAAATGAATACCAAGTTTTTGTTGTGTCCTTGCTTCGAAACTTTTTGCGACTTCCCTCATAGTCACACCGTGGCCTTATGACGTAAAATCCCAACAATTATTATCGCATTTTTATGTATTAGTCCAGTAACTTTTGCTGTTTTTAAAAGGTACTTTTAATATTAAGTATTTTGTTCGTTCTTATTATTGAAAAAAATAACGTTATGAACCGTTACGGAACGTTTATTTTTCGTTCCGGAACGAAAACGGAACGGAACATTTTTCTGCGGAACGAAACAAAAACCGGAACGAAAAACATTTCGTTCCGACACCCTGCCCATGCGTCGCCGAGGCGGACCCCTGCTAGTGAACGCTGCTACTCAGTGGACGCGCCTGACCGCTGCTACTGGACGCCAATAAAACCCCTTCCAATATATATATATATATATATATATATATTGTTACGGAGAGTTGTGAACGGCGTAGATACGGCGTAGAGTGACGGAATTCAGAAGTGCAAAGACGAAGCAGCTCCTCAACGGCGTCCGCAGTAAACTGGCGACCACGGTCACTGATAACACGCGGCGGGCCATGGCGAAGGACTACGGAACGCAGAAGACCGCTACGCAGGCAGCTGTATAAGTCGGTATGGCTGCCGTCTCAGCGTACCGTGTTAGATGGTCCACGCAAACGATGATCCAACGGTTCCGGTTGTTCGATAAGGGGAATGGTCCCATAAGGTCTATTCCGACTTGCTCGAATGGCGTAGTGGGCGGTGTCAATGGCCGAAGGGGACCCGGTGCAGCAGTGGTCGGTCGCTTGTGACGTTGGCATGTTTCACAACTAGCCACATAGTGCTTGGTTGTCTGGTGCATGTTGGGCCAGTAAAAGCGCTCTTGTGTGCGGTGTAACGTTCGCACGAAACCGAAATGACCAGATGTCGCAGAGTCATGCATGGCGCGTAAGACGTCGGTGCGAAGACTCTCGGGGACAACTAGAAGAAAACGCGCTCCAGTCCCGGAGTAATTTCTCTTGTAGAGCAACTCATCACGGATGGTAAAGCGACCACTGCCTTGAGAAGAACGAGCGGTGGCAAACAGCGGATCCAGGTTGAGATCGTTTCGTTGCTCTCTCTTAAAGTCTGTCGCGTCGGGGAACGTACGAGTAATGGCAGCGAGACAGTTATCAAAATTCTCAGCGTCGCAATCAGTAGTCGCAAGAGGAATGCGAGAAAGGCAGTCTGCGTCTGCATGACGACGGCCGCTCTTGTATGACACCACAAAATCATATTCCTGGAGGCGCAGCGCCCAGCGCGCGAGTCGACCTGACGGATCACGCAAACCAACCAGCCAACACAAGGAATGATGATCGGTGATTATCTTAAATGGTCGACCATAAAGATAACAGCGAAATTTCTGCACGGCGAAAACAGCAGCCAAGCATTCCTGCTCCGTGACGGTATAATTTCGCTCAGATTTGCTCAGAGAACGGGTGGCATATGCGACAACATGTTCGGCGTTGTTGTGGCGTTGTACAAGTACCGCTCCTAGTCCTATGCCGCTAGCATCAGTATGTACTTCAGTCGGGCGAGATGGGTCGAAGTGACGCAAGAGGGGTGCTGATGTCAGTAGAAACTTCAGTTGCGAGAACGACTCTTCGCACTCCGGTGTCCATGTGAAGGCCGCACCATGCCTCAGCATACATGTCAATGGGTGAATGATATCGGCAAATCGTGGTACAAAACGGCGAAAATAAGAACATAAACCAATGAATGAGCGAAGTTCTCGTGCTGTCTGCGGTGGTTTAAAGGAGCTGACTGCTTCAATCTTACGAGGATCGGGTCTGACGCCTTCCTTGTCAACTAGGTGTCCCAAAACCAATGTTTGATGTTCGCCAAACCGACACTTCTTTGAGTTCAGAACTAGGCCAGCTTTTTCGATACAATCCAAGACAAGGCTCAGGCGGGTGTTATGTTCTTCAAACGTGCGGCCAAAGATTACAACATCGTCCAGGTAGCACATGCATATTTCCCATTTTAGACCACGTAATATCGTGTCCATAAATCTTTCGAACGTGGCAGGAGCGTTACGGAGACCGAAAGGCATAACATTAAATTCGAATAAGCCATCTGGTGTCACGAAGGCTGTCTTTTCTTTATCTTTAGCTTCCATAGGTATTTGCCAATACCCCGATCTTAGATCCAGTGTCGAGAAATAAGAAGCGGCGTGTAAGCAATCAATGACGTCGTCGATTCGCGGTAGTGGATAGACGTCCTTTTTGGTCACGGCGTTTAAGCGTCTGTAATCTACGCAGAACCTCCAGTAACCATCTTTTTTTCGGACGAGGATTACTGGGGCTGCCCAAGGGCTAGATGACTCTTGAACAACACCTTTGCTCATCATTTCCTTGACTTGTTCTGCGATAACCTTCCGCTCGGAGGATGACACACGGTAGGGCTTTTGGCGAATGGGGTGTGCTGAACCGGTATCTATTCTGTGGCGGGTACGTGATGATGGCAAAGGAAGGGGCGCATCTCCATATGTGCAGCAACATGCCGGGAAAGAACTTCTACTAGTGCTTGACGTTCGGATGTAGAGAGAGCCTTGCTAATCATATCGAGAATCAGTTCTTCAGAAAGGCGATAATTGCGAGGTGAGCAAGCAGATACGGCCTCTGCGGTAAGTGCCGCCACTGAGCTGCATGAAGCTTCGTCAAAAATAGCAATTTTCATGCCTCTAGGAAGGACAACTGGCGTGGCCGAACAATTCAGCGCCCACAATGTTGCGACTCCTTTCGTCATGCACACGACGGAGCAAGGCACAAGTATACACTTTTTAGCACAGTTTACGTTGATAGGCCTAACTACGACGTCACCACAAGCATCGTCAACAGTAGATGAACAAACACGAACACGCGTTAGGCACCACGATGGGGCCAGCACTTCATCAAGCACACAGAGCGTATCCCTATCTTCGGCACACGAGCTTTGTTCAGAGAGCGCGGGCACCTTGTTCACACATATTTCGCTACTACCACAGTCCACAGAAGCGCCGCAATGTTGAAGAAAATCTATGCCGAGAATTACATCGTGCGAACATCTAGAAAGTACTAAAAACTCCGACACAAACACCTTCCCAGCCAATGTAACACTGACGGCGCAAACACCAAGAGGGTGAAGCCACTCGCCGCCCACTCCACGAAAGGTAACGGTACGGTCCCACGAAAACATAACCTTGCGGTTCTTGAAAGAAAGGCTCATAACAGAAGCATTCGCACCAGTATCCACTAAAGCCATGGTAGGTATACCGTCGACTAACACGTTCACTTTGTTTTTAAGCATGGCAACAGGCAGAGGCATTTCTTGCAAAGACCATCCGGCGACCTCACCTCCATCGGCCGCGGAAGCTAGTTTCCCCGCGGAGGAGGAGATGAACGGCGCCGAGGGGACGGAGAACGTCGAGGACGGCTACTTGGTGGCGTCAGGCTGCGGTCAGACCCTGGCGAATCGCTGCGTCTGACCTCGCGCGGGAAACGGTTCTCCGGCAGCGAACTGGTCGTCCATGGGCCATGGGATGTACGGGTTTCGGGTGGCGAGAACCGCGGTGGAGTCCTTCGTGGCTGGCGGCGTTGGTGACAGAAACGGGCTATATGTCCCGTAGAACCGCAGCTGTAGCACACGAGAGGGTCACGGTTCAATGTATATTCCTCGAAACCGGTGCTAGATCGCTGTGGACGGTAAGCGAATTCATTTCCCCTGAAATAACCGGCCTGTGGTGGTCGCTGAGGGCGGTTGTATCGATCGAAATTCGTGCCTTGATAGTAGGGTAGGCTTCGCGCGCCGACGTCATAAGTAACAGTACTTGGGGAATAACCTGGCTCTTCCCATCGTGGTTGGGTGTCATTGATGGGGCCTCGCTCATAGACATGAGGTTTCTGTCGAGGGGCGATTTCGTAATCCGCCGGGTACGCGGAGAAAGATGAAACGGTTGTCTCAGCAACTGGGGGCGGCCGTGGAAGGCAAGTATCTCGGTGAGTCGCTTGCGTGTGCAGGATAAGCTCTTCGCGGACTATCTGACGAATTGTCGAAGCAAGATCGAGGGACTGGTCATTATCGATGCTTGCAATGGTCGTGACGTTGGCTAGCCTGCCAAACTTCGGTGAAATACGCCTCGTCTTAAGCTGCTCGAATGTGCGGCAGTGCTGAATAACGTCGCTGACGGAGGCCAGATTGTCCTTTGCGATCAGGAAACTATAAACATCCTCGGCGATCCCCTTTAAGATGTGCCCGACTTTGTCGTCTTCGGACATTCCAGAGTCCGCCACCCGGCAGAGTTTTAACACTTCCTCAATGTAGGTCGTGCATGTTTCGCCTGGCACCTGCGCACGTTGTGACAGCGTCTGTTCTGCCCGTTTCTTTTTCATCATGCTGTCCCCGAAGCGCTCCTTGATTTGAGAAACAAATCTTTCCCATGTAGTCAAAGTCTCCTCGTTGTTGTCGAACCACACCAGCGCGGTACCCGTAAGAAAGAACACGACGTTGGCAAGTTGAGAAGCGCTATTCCACTTGTTGTAAGCGCTCACCCGTTTATAATGGATGAGCCACTCGTCGACGTCTTCGCCCGGTTTTCCGGCGAAGGGACGTGCATCTCGTAGTTGCTGACTGGCAGGACCTGGGATGGGCTCTTCCGCGTCGCGGGGCATCTCCAACTCTGGTGGACTCGGTGGAAGGCCAGCAAGGCGACGGCTTCGACGAAGAGCTTCCGGCCCGACCTCCGTCTTCGGGTGTCGATTACCCAGCACCTTCCACCACAGCTGTTACGGAGAGTTGTGAAGGAATGGGTTTATTTACAGCAGATGGATGATGGCGATCTCGCTGCTCGGACTCTCAGCACTTCGTCCTCCTCTTCTCTCATTCCTCTAACCTGCTTCTTCTACCATCGTTACAATATATATATATATATATATATATATATATATATATATATATATATATATATATATATATATATATATATATATTGTGGGTGGTGCGTATATAACGCTAATACGGTCACCACCGTGGGTTCGGGCGAGCGCGGCTAAAAGGGCCACGTGGGCCGTCGCCTAACTCGCACACCGTTGCACACGTGCGTTCCTGACGCAAAGGCGTCGAGCGCAGCGTGGCAGTGACACAGTACTGCTCTTAGACAAACCGCAACACTTTATTGCACAATGGCGACAACTCATACACTGCGCACCGCCTGTAAGAACAGGCGGCGGGAGAAGCAAAGGCTTCGCCTCGCCAAGGGCAAAGTACACTCAAAGGCGCCGCAAGCACGTCACCACGGGCAATGGCTCGCGGAGACACGCCGCGAAGGAAAAAGTGGTCCCTTGCGACTATGCTGCGTACTCGTGCGATGGCAGACCAATGGGCCCGATCGTCCGAGAATGGGCAAACTCCGTTCGCGTGCGCTTTCGATTAGTGCCCTCGGCGTAGTAAGACCACGCACGAGCACGGGCACAATCTACGGCGTAGCGTTCGGAAAGGCAACGTAAGGGTAGGCGTTCGCCGTTGGTGCACAGGCACCGCGGCGGACTCCGTCCGAACGAGCTCAAACAAAGGAGCCGGCGGACCAGGAACGATATGCGTGCTTACCCTTCGACTGCCACAGAGAGAGAGACCGTTAAGACCGTTTCTTCACCGCGCCCCTCCTAGCCCCGGCGCGCGGCGCCATCATCGCGATCCGGCGAGGGGCGCGCGCGCGAGTGGAGAGAAAGTGCGAAGAACCGGTTTGGCGCGGGAGAGGAAGAGGCCACCGCCCGTGCAGTGGCGACGGGCAGAATGCCCCGATCCCCACACTCTCCTCCCCTAAATCTGCCCTTTACCGGTCCGCAAAGGCAGCCGGTAGTCGCCGATGCAAAAACATAAATCCCCCCTCCCCTAGCCCAGAAGCTGCTGCCAATACTAAAACCAATAATTAAAAGGGAAAAGAAAAACATAATACAAGCGAATATATACAACACCAGTTACAATGAAAATAAAGAAATAACAAAATATCTACAAATGAATGCTCCAGTCCAGCACGTGGTCGGCACGGACTGCGTCTGCAGGGCCCCGCGCACCAGCCTCGGTCGCGGTCGGCGATGGCTCCGCTGATGGTGTCAGCAGGTCGGTGGCTGGCCCTGCCCGCGGTGCCATCGTCGCGTCAGGATCGGTTGGAAGAGCCGGCAGGACTGCGGGGCGCTCAGGACTCGGAAGCCAGAGAGGTGGCGACGTGGCCGGTGCCTTCCCTCCTCACCACCAATGGAGAGGAGCCACGCACCAATACACCGAGCGTAGTCACGTCCCGCACAGTCCGCGCCAATGACACAGCGAGTCGCCGTCACCTGACCGCGCACAGTTCGTGCCAATGGCACGGCGAGCCGTCCGTCCCATGACCACGCACCGTTCACACTTTGTTGTGGCAGCAGCCGACCCCTTTGGAGCACAGGCTCACAAGGAAGTTCGCGAAATTGAGGCTAGGGAGAAATGTGAGCCTTCGGTTGCGGAAAAGAGTCCGCCCCCGACGCGAAATCACACAGGTGACCGCTTCCTCAAGTTATACCGGCGCGCGGTCCGAATGCGGTCCGACGCCCCGGGTGTGCCCTGTCGCTTGCGCGTGGTGCCAGAGGGTACTGGCGCAAGCTCGCCCGACCGTGACGCAAAGGCTTTCAGGTCTGCGATATGGGCACGGCTGAATTTTCCCGACTGGGGATCTTTCAGCACGTACGCGAGTGGAGGTAAAAGTTTCTCTACTCGGTACGGACCAAGCCACTTAGGAGCGAGCGAGGCTGAGAACCCCTTACTCGCGTCACTAAGAGCGTGGTTGCGCCTCAGGACAAGATCACCTACCTTAAATGAAAGGTGGCGATGCTTGCGATCGTACTGAGCTTTCTGCTGAGCTCTAGCCGACGCCAAACTTCGCCTCGCTCTACAGAGAGCTCGACAAAGCCTGTCCCGAAGCGCTGACGCGTAAGCAGAACAGTCTGCGGGCGTCTCCTCATCCTCGAGCCGGCACCGAATGACACTGGTCAGCGGATTTGCCAACTCCCTTCCGAAATTTAGGAAGGCAGGAGAGATGGGTAACCCCCTGTTTACATCTGGGGAAAGGTCCCTTTAGATCGCAGGTGGCTACCTGCCATGGACGCTCACTGACAATCGGTTTCATCAAGCCGGGCGGCTTGCCACCCCTCGATTTCACCATTGGACAGACATGGCAGAACAGGCAATAGCGGAAATGTCGCGCTTCATGCCGCGCCAGGTCACTGTTTGGCTCAGTTTAGTGATAACTTGGGAGCCGCTCAAATGACCGGCCAGGTTCGTCATCAGAGTAACGCAAAAGTGCGCCTCACAGACGTTTGGGCACAACCACCTTGAACGGGTCAATGGACTCGTCATCTGTGGCTATATACTTCAGCAGGAGCCCGTCATGGTCCAGCAAATATGAATCCGTGGGGGACTCAGCGACACACGCTGATTCCGGCCCCCCATCCGCGTCCGCTGCATATCCGGCAGCATCCCGACGCTCCGCCTCCCTGAGACCTTCGCTCAGTACAAGACAAAACGGATCATTTTGCTGGACCTTCAGTAGCTCTTCTCTGCTGAATACGATTCCCAATCTCCCAAAGGGGAGCCTGGTATCGAGCCCACTCAGGACCGCAGCGATCGCTGCCGCCCGCATCGGCGTCGAGGGTTCGCTCTCGGCATCTTGGCCTTCGGAGTGCTCGCCCTCTCGCCTGCTTCGCGGCGCGCTGCTTACCTGGATGGCGGAAAGGGTTTGCTCGAAAGCGGACTCGCCCTTCTCTCCGTTCTGTGGAACGGCCGCCGTTTCGCCCCCGACGCTTGCATGTGCAAAGGCACCGATAGCGGCTGTCGCACCGGGATCAGGGGTCCCAGCAGACAACGGGGCACGGGATAGCGCGTCAGCTACCACGTTGGTGCTCCCCTTCCGATACTGCACCGAAAAGTCGTAATGCTGTATCAGGAGAGCCCAGCGCGCCAGCCTGCCCGCAGGCTCGCGGAGCCGCATCAGCCAGCTTAGCGCACTGTGATCCGTTTGCACCACAAATTCCGTCCCATCAAGGTAGACGTCGAATTTCCGTAGTGCAAACACAATGGCGAGGCACTCCCTCTCAGTCACGGAATAATTCTTCTTCGCGGGACTCAAGGAGCGGCTGGCAAAGGCCAACGGCTGCAACACGCCATCGTATTCCTGTAGGAGAACTGCTCCTAATCCCAAATCGCTTGCGTCAGTGGACAACAACCGGTCTGGTCAGGTCGGGACAACAAAGCGCTAGCGCCCGTGTCCCACAACGCCGAAAATTCACGGCCGGCAATAATGACCGGAATAAACGGCGCGTGCACAGCAGCAAACTGGCTGCCTTGCACGCCGAGGGAAGCAGAGGATGGGCCGCCCGAACATTCACGAACGACCCGCCGCACCATTTCCCTGCCTCACAGGAAGCCTGGATCCGGTGCATTCCCTTGCCACGTGCCCTCATTCATGGCAGCGAAAACAGCGTACTCCATTGCGGTCTCTCTCCCGAGATGGAGCAGCCTCTAACTGCCGGGTTCGGCTCGCCGCGTTATCAAAGGATACGTTACGACGAGCGTCACCTACCGCACTGCGTTAGGTCGGAAGGCGTCCTTTCGCGTGGGTGTCGGGTGGTGGTGCAGCACAGGCCGCCCGCCTCCCGTGCCTGTAGGGATCAAGCGCACGAGCGCTGAGCTCCCACGTGCATCCGCTGGCAGCCGCAAAGGCAGCTCCTGTGGAATGTTGCCGTTGAGGAGAGGGCATGGTCCTCCCCACGCGCAGCGTGGCTCTAGGGCCTCGCTGGCTGGCGGCATTGCCCACGTGCACCGTTCGGGTGCTCACGATCGTGTTGCTCGACAGAGACAATGCAGTGTGGGTGGTGCGTATATAACGCTAATACGGTCACCACCGTGGGTTCGGGCGAGCGCGGCTAAAAGGGCCACGTGGGCCGTCGCCTAACTCGCACACCGTTGCACACGTGCGTTCCTGACGCAAAGGCGTCGAGCGCAGCGTGGCAGTGACACAGTACTGCTCTTAGACAAACCGCAACACTTTATTGCACAATGGCGACAACTCATACACTGCGCACCGCCTGTAAGAACAGGCGGCGGGAGAAGCAAAGGCTTCGCCTCGCCAAGGGCAAAGTACACTCAAAGGCGCCGCAAGCACGTCACCACGGGCAATGGCTCGCGGAGACACGCCGCGAAGGAAAAAGTGGTCCCTTGCGACTATGCTGCGTACTCGTGCGATGGCAGACCAATGGGCCCGATCGTCCGAGAATGGGCAAACTCCGTTCGCGTGCGCTTTCGATTAGTGCCCTCGGCGTAGTAAGACCACGCACGAGCACGGGCACAATCTACGGCGTAGCGTTCGGAAAGGCAACGTAAGGGTAGGCGTTCGCCGTTGGTGCACAGGCACCGCGGCGGACTCCGTCCGAACGAGCTCAAACAAAGGAGCCGGCGGACCAGGAACGATATGCGTGCTTACCCTTCGACTGCCACAGAGAGAGAGACCGTTAAGACCGTTTCTTCACCGCGCCCCTCGTAGCCCCGGCGCGCGGCGCCATCATCGCGATCCGCCGAGGGGCGCGCGCGCGAGTGGAGAGAAAGTGCGAAGAACCGGTTTGGCGCGGGAGAGGAAGAGGCCACCGCCCGTGCAGTGGCGACGGGCAGAATGCCCCGATCCCCACAATATATATGCACTGGATCTTGCAATGAAGTGCCGGTGGGAGATTTCATTTGTGCGTAGTTAAACCATAAGGATTCGTAGCGTGCGCGTTAACTAAATTAATCCGGTACTCGGCACGATGTGCAATGAACCTCCGGAGCTTCGCCCACTCATCATCATTCACTCCGTGGATATGCTGTGAATTTTTTCTGTGCCGCAAGGCGTGGCGTGCTTGTTGTGCCCCGCCTGTGAACTCTCAGAAATAAATAAAACCGTTACGATAGCAAGGACTCCTACGCTTGAAATTTCTGTTCAACTCCATTAGCTGAAATCGTTACTATTAACCAAGTAACTACGTCTTACCTGTAAGGAATATATCGGCAATAAATGGCTACAGCCTGACATTTCACGTTTGTACTTACACATTTGTACAGTTTTTATTTTTAACCATGTACCGAATTCATCCGCTCGCGCAGTGAAATGTGGCCGCTCTCTTCGCAGGAATTTTCGATATTGCGCACATTGAATAATTTATCATTTGTTCATAGTGATTTTATATACGTATGTGCGGCATCGCCTTTATATTTCTTTTTCACATTGCGTAGCTCGTGATAAGGCGGATGTGTATTTTCTTTTTTCCTTTCGTTCGCTCCATTTTTATACCAACCCACTCACAAGGTTGTCCACGCATTCTAGGCTGCTACGTTAAAACTTAAATAAATAAATAAGTAAATAAATAAATAACCTATGCACTGCACTCGGTGAAATGGCGGTTGCACGCGTCTTCCCGTCTGTATACGTCCGTGCAACCCGCACCACGCGCAGTTTTGCAGGCTGGTCTATATAGACAGTTTATGCTGACGCCTGTGGCAGCCTTCGCACCTGAAACTTTAAAGAGAGCGCATTCCGTTTCATCGAACACTGATTCCTCGTTCAAGGGTTCGGCGAGTTTGCACCTATATATTTGTGCTGTCGTACGGATTCGGGCGCAAATAGAATATTATACACTTATCGAAAGAGCTACTGCTGTTGCGCAATAGTCTTTTTTTTTTTCGTTATATTATTTCTCGTAACGTTAAACTGTACAGTTGTATGGGGAATACTTCGGTTTGGGAAAATTGGCCTGGGCTGTACGGCAAGTCAAACGGCACCGTTACTTTGTTACACGTAGCCGCCATACAAGGGGCGTTAAGGTGCGCGGATCAATGCATGCGCTGCGAAGAAACATACACAGCAGAGAGCAGATCATCGGCAAACGCAGTGAGATGTCTTTAGGCTCTTTGTCTAATTTTAGCATCTGATATACAAGTTTGCGAAGAAATCGACTGTTTTGGAGGCCGAAATTAATGCCGGTTTGCTGCATATGTAAACTGAGAACTAAATGAAGTTGTGGTTACAACTTTGTGTGATGCACAATCGGTAAATAATAAATAATTTATGATTTATATTATTCTGCACGAACAACTGCACCTCATCCAGCACAAAGCGGAGAGGATAAGACATATTTTAGCCGTTATAGTAACTCGCCTCAATTGCATCCGCACTCCATCATTGTTATAGTAGATGGTAATGTCTCTTATACCTAGTAACTCCGGCAGTGAATAACCTTTCGCGGCGCTTTCTTCCTTTTTTTCTTTTTTTTAGGCCGCGGAATAGTGTGTACGTCTAAATTTGCAGCCAATTCGCTTCTCCCGGTTCTTATGGATTGCGTACGCTTCCTAGGCCGTAATGGAAAAAGTGGCACAGAGTCGCACCGGTCGCATGGTCTACAGCTTCGCATGCTCGGCCGGCACGCTCACCTTGTGGACCCACGGTTCTGAATTCAGAATTTTTTTACTTATGTAGTTCGGCTCGTGCGTTGGTTATAACGTCAAGCTCTGATAACTCCGATCAATATATGTCGAATGTCTTCTGCGAAGTGTATACAGCATGCGTCCTCCGTATAGGAGTCATCATGGAATCGGGCTGGCTCAGCATGCTTTTCTTCGTATAAACTATAATTGCGTCCACGATGATGATCCCCTTGTCGCGTCATTCGAGCGCACGTCGCCTGTTCCGCCTATGTGTATACGGATGACGTTGCGGACGTGCATCTGGAGAAAAACGCTTCCGGCTGTTGCCTCGGCCTGCTCCTTTTATTGGGAGCACGCGCCCGCGTGTTTCGCGGGCTGCTGTTCTCGGAGCTCGTCTTTCGCTATAGCCTCCTACGCGCGTGCCGACGTCAGCCGCGTACAGTTGTCGGCGCAAATAATGCCCGCTGCCGCGGCTGATTACTCCGTTCAATCGTCTTCGCGATGCCGCACTGATTTGTCGTCATCGGCGGTCGTTGATTGGGCTCGCCTCGCGCCGCCGTTGCTTCTCCGCGTGATGCTGTTTTTTCTTACTTTCATTTTCCTCTTTCTTTTTTTATTTTTCCCTGCCTCTCCCGATTGACACACGGCAAGGCCCCGTGTGGAGGCGTGCGTATACAACGTACCGGCGTGTAATTCTGCGCGGCGTTTTCTTTCTCTTGCTTTCCGTTTCATACACTCAATCTTCCTAAACATACCGTAGCCGTGTGGAAAGACTGCAGCGCGGGCTATACTCGGATGGCCAGAAACCCGAAATAGTATCCGCGAGAACTGCTGTAGCAGAAGCGTGATGAACACACGTATATATGCACGATCTGTTGGCTTCGTGCAGTGTTTGTACTTGATTAAGTATTGAGTCGTCCTTATCAGCTCTCGTTCACTGCGTAACGAAGGCCTCGATCCCGGTGGCCTCGACGACTAGCACGCGAGGGTTCACCTGGGATGACACCTACATGTATTCATCCCGGATTTAGTGTACGTATCGAGTCTGCCGCAATGACTGCCAGGGGCGCTGTCTAGCACTTGTGGGACGCGAGGGTCAGCGGCCCGTTATAAAGAGAACGCTCATAACATCCATCCATTCACTCGAGAGGAAGTGCCCTGCTCTTCGCGAGCCGACCGTGGAAAGTGCCTGAGAAGGCGAAGCTAGAGAGACAAGTTCTCTAACGAGGACTAATCGTGCTTAATATGCGGTAACGGGTGCAGAAACCACGGATCATATTCTGGTTGAATGTCAAGGTATCAGCCAAATGACCAAGGAAGGAGTAAGTCTTCCCCAGATTTCAAGGATGGTTCTGGAAACACGAATAGATCTGCTGTATGTAAGAGAAGGCCATGCAACAGAAGTTCATAATCGGCACATCGTAGAGGACCATTTATGAGCTTGATGGTGCACTATATAGCCACCGCCCAGATTCAGAAGTGTTCGTCTTATTCGTTCGTTCGTCCACTTGCGCATAGATATTCGGCACCTTCGGCTGACGGTGGCGTTTTCTGTGCACCGTGACCTATTCGTCTGCAGGGCACCACGAGTGCGGTGCCGCACGTTCGGCTGGGTCTTCCACGGCGCCACCGTGCGGGTACCGTGGGGGTCGACGGTGGAGAACGGTTCAATCACGCGTCCTGCAGTGCGCGTTATCAGGCGACGTAGCAGACGGCGTATAGCAAGAGAGCCGCGCAATATAAGCCGCCGTCATTTCACGTGCACGGCCGAGGTGAATCCCGCACCGTGCGCTCTGTCCACACGTCTGTCTGGCACGAAACAGAATTCCACTAATTAAATTACCTACAAATCCTCCTTTTAGGGGCGAAGCTCCTCAGGGTTTGGGTCGTTTCCTCCTCTGTAGTAGTATGTATGTAGCCACTTCGCGCCGCCGGGAGGCTTGCGCTCGCCCTCGGCGCGTGCCTCCGGGCGCGCGAGCTCTCTCACTCTTCCATCTGCTGTCTTGTGAGAGAGAGAGAGAGAGAGCGAAAGGCGCGCGTTGACTATGGAAACGCTCTTTCTTGGATGAACGCTTTACCAGCTCGCAAAGAAGGAGAACGCGCCCTCACCTGCGAGAGGCAACGTTGGCGCAGGCAGCGTCTTCTAGCGAGTTTCTTGATTGAAAAATACCGACTGCTCGCGCTGGAGAACCGTTCACCGGCCACCCATATATACGCACTGGATCTTGACTTGCAATGAAGTGCCGGTGGGAGATTTCACTTGTGCGTAGTTGAACCATAAGGATTCGTAGCGTGCGCGTTAACTAAATTAATCCGGAACTCGGCACGATCTACGATGAACATCCGGAGCTTCGCCCACTCATCATCATTCACTCCGTGGATATGCTGTGAATTTTTTTTTCTATCTGTTCCTTTCAAACATTTCAAAACAAAACGTAATTCTCGAATAACTCTTGGCCAATCCCCCTGGTCGGTCATCATCACCATCAGCCTCGGCCTTTATGCAGGCTAAAAGCATGAGCGTAAGAGAAGAAAGAAGCGTTCGCAAAGGCCACGTTCCTAGAGGAAGTGCGCGCGCACTTCATGATGATTATCGTTTTCCGCGCGCGCGTGAGCGCTCTCCACCGGCTTACACAGCTGCGCTGTTAGAGAAGGCCTTCAGAGAGTGGTCAGGTTGAAAAAGCTGCTTAGCGCGTGAGGGTATTTCGCGAATGGATCTTCCTGGTGCGACCCAGTGCCAGCGCATGCAATGTGCAGTGCCACAGCAATGGCTGAGTTTTTGTGCCCGTCCGGCCCCTCGGTACGGCGGCTCTGTCCTATAACTTCTGCACGTACAGTCGCTGAAGCAGAGTACATCGTGCGCTGCCCTGACGCGTTCCTCGTACCGAGATCGACGTCTGCAGATCGCGCGTGCAGAACGACGCCGCAGCAGCTGTCGAAGGCGCATGCAGATGGAAACCACGCGTGCCCATAACTTATGCGCCTGCTGCTTCTTCTGCGGCCTTGGCTGTCGCTCTCGGCTGTCTCCCTATTGCTCGTTTTATGCTTCGTTCCTTCGACGTGTGCTTTGGGCTTGCTTCAGTCACGTCTCCGTTTCCAAAATCTGCACCACACTTTCGCCCGTACTTGGATCCGGCCGCACTGTCGCGACCTGCGTCCGTAGCGTATGTGGTACGCACGTATAGTGGCGCAACAGGTGGCTGCGTGCATTATGCATGTGCGTCGAGTCTCGGTCCCTGGCTGTTCCGGCGCGCGTCGTCCTTCTTTTATTTTCTTTTTCGGACGGGCGAAAGCTGCTCTACAAAGACTTCGAGGTGTGTGTATATATATATATGTGTGTACTCATAAAGCTGCCAGCTGTTTCTTTCCAAACGTATTATTCCCTCGCAATGTTTCTTTATGAAAATGTGGGCCCTATACCGTGACACAAGAAGTGGCCGATATTTCCTGCAAGGAAGCACATTATATATACTGTGCCGCAGGGAAGGGAGTAAGGGTGTAAAAGAGAACATATATGTGAGAATTCAGCGCGTGATCGTGTTGAGCTATACGTACCGCACACATCGTTGGACTTTCTTTTTGGTGGATGTATATATAGGACTCTTGCACGAGAAATTTGACCGAGAGTCGTGAACAGTATTAATCAGCGGCTGCATTTTCCCCGTTCTTCTGTCTTCGCATTACAAGGATGACATATAGTCGAAGGAAACGTTATAGCTCGCGTTGGCGGGATATAACGCTTTTTTTTTTTACACAGCCTGGTGACCTTGTCACTGTTGCGGTCTCCTTAGCCCCCTTTTCTTGCTCGCCCTAACTCTCTGAAGTGACTCAGAGAAGCTCGCACTTCGCGCCTTGTATGTATACGAGTGAGCGTGCACACTGTCACGACGGCGCAGCCTACAGTCGTGATGCCGCCGCGTAGAAGAGCGCCGACATAGAAGGTTTCGCGGGCTTCTTTATAAGCAAAGCTTAGCTAAGAGTTTGGAGCCTGTCGCAACGCATGCCGCACGCGCGTTCACGCAAGCATTGGCGTAGTGGTGGCGCCGACTGCGTGAGTCTGGCATTTCGCGCTGCCACCGAAATCATCATGCATTCCTTCGCCTGCGCGCAGTCTCGACTGAAGTCGCTGACTCCACGCTTGACTTTTCACGCGCCCGTATCCGCCGCCTCTGTATACTTGCTGCTGAGCAAACATGCCTTCCCTTGGCAGTGACACGGTGCCGCTCGAATCTGCAAGTCGCATGTGCGTGCGCGCCTTGTGTGCGCGCATTCAGTCGCCTCGCGTGCCTTTCACAGGAAACGCATAATGATTCGACGCTCTTCCCACGAAACATGTAAGGCACTTCTCGAAGGCAGGTTCTTTCGGCGCGAAGCGGACGTGACAGTCCGGACTGGCCGCCTTTCGGTCGGAGAAGTGTAGTAGTCCACTGCGAATATAGAGCTCGAAACCGCAGTGAACTTGCCTATATGAGCGAAACACTGTTTGCCGCGTACAGCTTGTCCATTTTCGCATTCCTTCGTTGAAGTGCGACTTCAGATCCTTACTTGCGCTCAGCAGCCGGATGCACTTGAAGGGCGTCAATTTTCTCAAAAGTCGTAGAACTGATGCATAGTGTTGGTAAAGTGTTCATGATGAACAGAATTCGCCAACACGAACAATGGAGGATAAACTAGCGCTCCTTTGTGTTCTTTCACTGTGTCTGTTTCTATATGTTATGCGCGCTGCAGATTCGCCATGAATTATACAAAAGTGTCGATTAATCGCTGCAGCGAAAGCTGACAGAGAATAAAGGCGGCTTTTCACAGTCGACGATTTCAGGTCGGAGACGAGTCCGAAACCGAATTTTGTCAGCGGACAAAGAGGGCACCCCTTGTCGCTAGCCAACCATTACAGGTGCTGGTCTATTACAGGTGCAATACATTTGTCGTGCTTCGTGAGGTCGTTTCTGTGTTTGAAGGAATTACGTAACTGTCCCACAAGGAGTCTGCCGTAAAACTCTTATTGTCTCCGCGCACAGAATCTGCGGAAGACTCGCCGAACGCCATGTGCGTACCCCTATGTGGGAAGCGTCTCCTTGAGACGAAACGGAATGTAACGAATGCGCATTTTCAAGCCTTACGCCGCTGGTATCATTTTGTTCCTGTGCTGAGGCTCTTGCTAAGGACAGATCACCTGTTGGCTCTACGGGATTAGACTAACAGTGGAAGCATGTTTTCGAGTCGGGTCTTGAGAGAGCGTATGAAGTGCGGCGTCAACCAAGCGGTAACCGCTCGCTGCCCGTTTTTTTCTTTTTTTCTTTTTCAGCCATTTCGCGCTGCCGTAGTTGTCTTCAAGGTCGATCGGAGGCGAAAAGGGTAGTCCTCTTTCTCTGTCCTGGTTGGCTCACACGGGTTTTGCTGTGCGGCTCATGGAGTACAGATCTCGGCTAGGCCCTGCACGTAACTGGGAGGCCCGGCATCCCGCTTAACGTTTTGATAGATCTAATTAGCGGCGGTGTACTTGCCATGCAGTTGATAACCAAGCGCACTTGATGGAGGCTCTTTGAGCTGCTTTTATCGTATTTTCCTCGTTTTCTGCTGCTGGCTGCCAGTGGCTGCTGCGTTGTCTGCGTGGAGGGAGTTATAGATAGAGTTGCCCTCGCCTCGTGATAGTGTAGTCGTCGCGAAGTATTTTCTTGTTTCTTCGCCAATCGCTGCGCAGGCTGTGTCGTGAAGCCGCAGAGACGGCGTGTTTTCGCGGGGTATGTACGCCACCCGCCTTCCTCCCTCACTACGTCGCTAACCTAAAGCTGGCTTCTCCTGTTTTGTGCGGTGTATTGCGGCAAAGCCACACCGTAGTTTCCTGTGGTGCTTTCAGTGCGCTGCGAAACGCTCTTACGTGGAGTGGCGCGAGCCAATGGGGCCCTGAACTAAGGGCTCCACCCTACGAGGAAGATCCCTCTTTTCATTCAAATAAATGTTTTCTCTCTCTCTCTCTCTCTCTTACGGGAGCTAGCGCAGCGATGCCAGGTGTTCGCACGTGTATGGTGCGAATAAAATGAGGGGCGAAATCTGGGCATTGGTTACAGAAGGCCGAGAATGAAGCTTATATATATATATATATATATATATATATATATATATATATATATATATATATATATATATATATATATATCAGGGTTTTTCCCTGATGAAGGCCGGTCCCCGGCTGAAACGTTGGAAAAATAAAAAGTTTTCGTTTCGCACGTCCTCCGCTTCGAAGTGTTTTGATTCTGCTGGATCCAAGGACACTTCCTTCTTCATATATATATATATATATATATATATATATATATATATATATATATATATATATATATATATATATATATATATATATATATATATATATATATATATATAGAGAGAGAGAGAGAGAGAGAGAGAGGGGATAATGCTGGAATGAGCCTTGTATACAAACAAACTTCCAAGTTCTCACAAAAATGGCATATTTAGTTAACGTATAACGCTCAATTCAAAGTTAGCCCTGCTACCCTTCCCCCTTTTTTTTTCTTTTTTTAAAGCGAATGCGAAACTTTCGTAAACATTCTTTCGTGACGACATAGTTCGGCCGTGCGCTGCATCGGTGTTTCTAAAGGACTAACTTCTTTCTTTGGCAACGCTAGCGTGTGCTGTGTATTTCACGAGTTGAATTTTGCAGCGCCCTCAGCCTTTCAAGAGATCCGCTTTTATATGCCACATTTTGTTCGTGGCTCAGACGTTTGCGCAAGCGTGATCGGGTCCTCGAGGATATACGCTGGATTTTCATATCTGTCCTGTCGAATAGACTGAGCTGAAAAAGAAGACAGGCGCTCGGCTCCACCAGAGGATCGGTGCTGTGCAAACACCCCTTGTGCCTCCTGTTTTTCTGGGATATGTGTTTGACGCGAACGAAGGACGCTGTTTTATGTAGCCCTAGTTGGAATCGTGTCGCGGGATGGAGGCGTAAAGGGCTTGAATGACTCTCTCGAGACACGAGTCGACCCGCTCGGCTGTGTTGGCGGCACTGGGAATCGAACCCAGTGCCTCCCGCACTAGAGGCAGACGCCCAAAATGTACGTCCACGATTCTTGCCGTTCGGGGATTCTTTCAAAAATGTGCGTTTCGTCTTTTACTCGCGGCGTCTCCTTTTCCTTTTAGCTCGAGCTCTGCAGCAGTGTAGCGTGCGTTCCGTTGTCCCAGTTGAAGAGAGTATAGGGATTTATGGGTCCGGGGGGCGATCTTGTGCGCAGAGTCTCGCACCTGAGGCCGCGTACGCATGTTTGTCGCGCGTGTACAAACGAAGCTGCTCGTACCAATGGACTCGTCTGGGTAACCGCTAAATGCGTGCAGCGTGATCAGACAACAAAGCTACGTACGTTGTGTTGCTCGCGAGGGTAACAGTTTGGGCAAACGGGTGTTCTATGACGCGTTACTGGCAACTTGAAAGGGGTGAACTAAATGTAAAGGACGAAGTCGAGAAGATCATAAGACTCGAGGACAGAAAATCTAACGACTGTCTGTAACCTTGCACTGGCTATTTGCGTGGAAGGTTGTAGACTATTGGGTAAGGATATAGGGTCTCCGGTTCGATCGACTATACCGAAGGTCTTTCGCTTTCACATCTCTTAATCGATGTAGCTAAGGACCGCAGGAATTATTTTTTTATGCGCGTTTACTTGGTCGATAAGATAAACATGTCCTTGGTGTATTTGGTGCTTGCTACATGAGTCACGAATGTCGCTGAAAAGGGGTATGCACGCAGAGCAGAAATAATATACGAACATGACGAGACGGCACTTCTTACGTTGTGCTCGTGCCGCCTTCGGTCGACTATATACGCGAGGAAAGCGCCGCGAAAGGGCCTTCAATAATCAACTGATATAAATGAAACTTCCTTAATGATACGATACCTTAATGGGACTAGTCATTGAGGACTGATTCCTCATATAGATTTGTTTATGTATGTGGTAGTTCAGACAGGTATGCAACGCGCAAAAATATTGGATAAAAAATAGAAGCGCCAAGCTCCCGATTTGAGCGCAATAACAAAATCAAATGTCCCAGTCTTGTATATTACGTTTCAGCGCTAGTGCGTGGAAGACGAGTTGAAGGTGACACAACGCAGCACCTGTCACTATAGCGTTCGTCTACCGGGCGCCTGTGTTGCATAGCTAACGACAGGCCGCGCACACCTCCGAGGCAGTATATACGAAAGTAGGTCTATTGTAGTGTTTGCGGAATTTTCCAAAGTTTGCACGCTGTGCGCGCGAACGACGAGGTGTGTGCGCGTTACGTGGGATTGGGGTTAAAGGAGCGATGGGTTCGAGACGCACCCGTCGCCTCGACCCCGTTCGGCGCACGCGGCCTTCCTCCACGTTGCCGCCGCAGTCGCCGCGGTTTCGCTCCGACGCGCACACCCCGCGCCGTCTCGTCTGTAGCCCCGGAGCACAGCCGGTAAGCCGGGACGATGACTGCGCATTCTGGCGATCGCTGCGGAGCACTTACGTAACGGCAGTCGCTCGGAGGAATCGCTGTTCGCCCAACGAGCATCCTCGAGCGAACTTTTGCCGGCCCGACGCACGAGTTGATGTGGCTGCCCGTTACTTTTGCTCCACGAGGAGGGACCAAGCGGGAGCATGACAGAGAAGTCAGTATATAGGTCCATGGATTCTTCTTCGCTCTCGTTAAAAGCCTTTTTGTTATTTTTTTCGTAACCGCATTGCTTTGAGTATGCGTCGCACGTGTCAGTTTAACCACCCGCTCTATTCGTTCTGTAGCGACTTCGGCACGTTAAGGAGATGATAAATGAGAGATAGAGAGAATATAGTTAATAATATAGAAGAACACGGGGTCCTTCGGCGGGCCCCGGGTGTGGGTGCAGCAGCTTCTCGTGATAAATGAAACCAACTGGGCCACCTGTGTGTACGTGGATCGGCGTGATATTTGCGCTGTCCAGTGGCGAATTCGCTCGCGTTTTAAGCCCGGGCATTCACGCAGATAGGAGCCGTCAGCACTGAACCACGCAGCCGTTTCTCGAGGGTTGATGATGAGGTGGTTTGTAAGAATTTCATCTATAAAGCCTACATATTATAGTGCGTCTGTCGAGTCTCGACGCTCGCATTCCTGCAGTGACTAATAATTCTATAAGCGCGTGTCTGTGACGTAGAAATGCGCGTTTCGTCGCGGGATCGAATCCCCGCCGCGGCTGCATTTCAATGGGGGCGAAATGTTGAGGCCCGTACATGTATACTGTGCGATGTCAGTGCACGTTAAGGAATCCCATGTCGTCGAAATTCCCGGATCCCTCCGCTACGGCGTCTCTCACAATCACATCGTGGTTTTGGGACGTAGGACACCATAAATCAATCAATCGAATCAGAAATGCGAGTTACGCGAAAGGTGTCTCGCTAAAGAGCGAAGGTGTCCTTGAGCAGGCGTCTCAATTGGCTTTTTGGGACTGTCTCACCGTCGTGATGCCCCTCTTTGAAAACCACCTGCTCTCGCCGGCTACACAGGAAATCGAACGGGCGACCAGACCGAACAGGGTTCCGCTCTCTGCGGCTTCTATATATGCGGCGGCAGCTGCCATCGTCCCCTGCGTGGCCGAGATGTCGTCGCGCGTCCGCGAAATGGCAGGGCCAGTTCCGCGGGACTCGGTCACGTCTCGTTAGCCGGCTGCCTGCCCCCGTTGTTATGCATATTGCGCCTCGTCTCTCGCCCATTTTTGGGCCACGGCTGCCGCTGAAGGTCGCCGTGCTGGAATATGAAACGACGTGGTCCCCGTGATCTGAGCGTCGTCAGCCGGCGCACCCGATGTCGGACGTGTTGGCCATCGTCATTACAGTGAAGGTCATCGCCGTGACTCCTTTGTGAGCTACAACAGCGAGTATCCGGGCAAGTCCAACATGGAACATTGACGGTGAAACCGAGAACTGCGCATGATGCAGCCGTCCCAAGCCTGGCCATCTGCAGCGCTCCATGTTCCACGCAGCCGCTTGACGAGCGCACCTCGATATAATTTGGAGACGACAGCGCTGTTGATTTGTGGACCATGAAAGAAGCAATGCAGAACGATATGGTTGTCCCGTCGATATATTGCAACTATACTCGAATATAAAAAAAGAAAGAAAGAAAAGAGGAAGGAGAGAAGGACATCCGGCGAAACATCTATAAAGCTGAGCTGAACGCCCAAAAACTATATACGGCCGAGAAAGGCCGCGCACAGTGCTGTCAGTCTGCAGTTTTGCACCAAAAGAAATTGTTTAACATCGTTTGCTGTGCTCCTGTCCTTTTTGGTGCATTTAGCCTCCGGTACAACTCAGTCCTTTCTCGTTGGTTCGTTGAGGTCTCAGATATAGGTTAACAAACAGGCACGCAACCGTTCCCGAGGCGCAGTCACCGCTCAATTGTTTCGGACATGCGTCAATCTGGGGTGGAATGTATAAACGACAGCAACTGCTGCGTCTGTTAAAAGCCGCGTGTCTTAGAAATTCTCGCTGATTAGTACGGGGACGACGTCAGAAACCGATAGAAACCAACCAGCACAGCCGTATGTAGTCTCAGAGACTTCGCTGAGCCACCCTTTTCACTATTTCTGTACCATTAAAAAATAAAATCACGTCCAATAAACTACACGTAGTAGGTTGTCGTGTTGCGTGCTATAGGCTTCAGGGATGTCTCTGGATACTATATGGGCGTTTAGCGCAAGCAAAGCGCGGCTGGTTGTACGCAAGTCGCTATCTCCTCGTATGCCAAAGTGCCGGCCCTGCGTCACGACTCTTGCTCCGCGCACGTGCCAGCGGGGCGGATGTGCCGACGCTTCCGGACGTGCCGCTCACGGCGCGTCTTCATACGTATATGCGTGCGCGCTGAGGAGCGAGCCTCGACGCACACGCGGGCGGCGATCGTCTCGATGGCAGATTGGGAGCAGCGTGTATAGGTGCGGCTGAAGGCACACTTGTATGGCGCCTCTGCCTGATGGGCGGACTGCCTGCCGCGACAGGCAGCTGGAGACTCAATGCTGGTCTTTTGATAGTGGCCACATGGCGTTCCAGATATGCGAACACGTGTACCGTGCATATGTAGGCGCTTCGACAGCGGCTCGCGTCCTCTCTATGTTTGTAGGCGGAGAGCGTGCGTTTCAGACACACTCGTGGCAACGCGCTGTCACCCTGCTGTCGTCGTGCTGAGAGGGAACCCCCGCGCTGCTTAGTGGCCAACAGAACCATGCACATTCGCGAGCGGGCCTTTCCTATATATGTTGGACTGTCCTCGTATACCTCCGGTTCCTTTGCGCTTCAGGCGCACGTATACGACTCCCCTTTTGCAATTTGTGTCGTTATTCTTGTAGTTTATATATTTCTCTCGAAGCTACGTGGTCGAAAAATATCCCCAGGCACACGTTTCATGTGCAAAATTTAAAGCCGCGTGCACAGGGTACATGGCGGAATAGCGAGCCGACAACTTGTGAAATCCTGTGTAAACCTGTAAGCACACGCAACCTTCTGGCGCGTGCGCTTTTCCACCGCCGCCCACTGTTCAGGGAGAACCCTGGATCAAATGCGCCTGCATGTCGCGCTGTCGGGAAGTGCCGCAGTGACTGCCCCGTGTTTTACGCTTACACTGAATGGAACAATACCGGGACGCCACTTACAACACTCGCAAAGGTAAGGCGATCGACGGTGCAAGAGAGAGATGGCTTGTCCAACGGATTACCGCTTTCCACAAGATTCTGCTGCGATGCGCCTTCGAATTTAGTCGTTTCTTCGACACGGGAAGCTGCCGTCTGGCATCACAGACATTTCCGGCGTCCCGGAGCCGTCGCTTTCGATGTCGCGTCGGCCGAGGCCTTGGCAAGCTTTGTGACTATCTCAAAGCGCGTGCGATTTTATTAAATTTCGAAAAAAAAAAATAAGTGGGTACGCCATAGATTGTGATGCTCTCCAATTTTTCCCATGTAAACTGCCCTGAAGTTGGTTACCAAAAAGTTCATTAACGAGTTTTTGTTATTTATTCATTGCGATGTAACTTTAGCGGCGGCAAAATATTTCCGCCTCGCTATAGCATTCGTTTTCGAGGATGACAGGTACATACCTCAGTGTCGTATAGCATTTTCGTAAAAAGAAAACTGCATTTTAATTGCACGTTATAGAGTCGGCCGAAAGCGGTGCCTGGGCCCACGGGGTCTTGTCCGTAGCCTAGGATCGCGAGGGGTATATCTATCCGTGACACTTGCACTATCCTCCAATTCATCCATATATATCTTCTCCTTGCATTATATATAATATATATATATATATATATATATATATATATATATATATATATATATATATATATATATATATATATATATATATATATATGATGAAGGCCGGTCTCCGGCTGAAACGTTGAATAAACGCTTTCCGCATCTTTGCTGCCAATTCCGAGGGTCTACTACTCATCTATATATATATATATATATATATATATATATATATATATATATATATATAGACTGTATATGCAAAAATAGCTTGGGTTGCCGCATCGTCAATTCTGTTATATATATATATATATATATATATATATATATATATATATATATATATATATATATATATATATATATATATATATATATATATGTGTGTGTGTGTGTGTGTGTGTGTGTGTGTGTGGTAAGGCATCTCCAAATAGGGTCTCATATAGTTCCAACTTACGATTCGTATAGTTGATCACCCACAGCTGGTACGAGCCGTACTGCATCACATCACATCTTGTAGGGCGGCGTAGAATGCGCGTCTTTCGCCCTCGCGTTCTGTTTCGTCTTGTTGGCGTGCTTCCTCGGCTTCGTTTAGACACTGCCTTCCACAATGCGCGGGATGTGTAAACGGCCGGGCAAGAACAGTGCGTGCCCGTTGGTGTCGTGTTCCCTGTGTCGCCGGGCCTTAGCGGTTATGTAGCCGCCACCTTAATTACGTCATCATCACGCCGCCTTACGCCATCTGCCAAAACATGCCCACGGTAATTTATCCCACCACCATCAAGCACCGTATGCTTCGCAGGTATTAGCTTCCGACCGAATTTTGCGCTTCGCATAAACTATCTATACTCACTTCTAAGATAATTTGCTACGGTTTCTGCTATATTTTCTTTTCCTGTTTCCGCTGTCGCGCGCGTGGCACCGGAGTGCACCATGGTGTCGCTTTTTTCGTAAAAGACGACGAAGTGCGAAGCCGCTTCGTTGGCGAATTTCACTGTGTGTCGAAGCGGGCGTCGTATACGCCGCCGGTCCCCTCGGCCACTTCGCGAAAAGGTAGGCGCAGCTCGAGGTCCCTTCTCATTACGTGGTCATTCCTCGATGTCGCCGCTGCGGCGTCGGTGTGCGCGCGCTGGTTTGTTGCCGCCGCCGCGTCCGTGCTTAATTAGTGCACGCCCTGGTGAAAAGGACTCTGTGCCGTATGTTTGCCGAGCACCATGGCCGGCCTCCGTTGGCGTTACCCGCTGCATGCGTCGATTTCAGTCGCAGCCCAGCGACCAGCTCGCGGCTACTCTCGTCGGTCAGAGCGGTTTGTTTTGAACGCTTTGGAAAGAGGGTGGCGCAGCCGGGATGCTTTAGACGTATGCAGTTCCACTGAGGGTGTATACAATGTACTGAGTGCAGTTTATAGTGCGATGGGAGGAGGGGAGCCGGTGCTAAGCACCACAGACATCGCTTCTCACTTTTCGTTGTTACTAAACTCTAGAACGGCATGTCGGTTCTTTTACGGGCGCTATCACAAAATATAGCGCGCCAGTGCGACGGCAGGCGAACTCCCTCACCACGACCGCGCTCGTTTGAGGGTCTCACGTAGAACACACAGACGGCTGCGACATCTGACCATCGGGGCCAGCTCACTGCAGCTGATTGTGCGACGACGTGCGTTGTCAGTGTGTTTACCGCCCGGTGTATTGGAAACTTGTCGGCGCGCCCGTGCGTGTGGGTGAATACGCATGAGATTATGCCGCACATGTGACGACTCCCGTGAAAGTACGAATAAATGGGACGCGGGAACGCTGTCTGTCGCTTTTTAATGCCTGAAATAATTAAGTGACGCCTTAACTAACGCAGTGCTGGTATTAATAAGTTACGCCGTGGCATTAAAAGTTGCCATTGCTGTACGTCGAGAGTAGCCAAGTAAGATAAAGCGAAAAAATGGACGTCGATGGTCGAGGCTCATTCGAACGTTTATTGTTAATAAATTATAATATTTCGAGCAAGTGACCGCTAAACCTAGAAAATTACCTGCCAAAGTGCCTGTACTTCGAGGAAACGGAAAGATAAAGTGTGAGTGGAAACAGTCACACGAGCGCTACTCGGTTAGTGCCACCTTCTTTGTTCCTCTGCAGACGTCTTGCCCCAAAATTCATGTTGCAAAACTAGTATAATTAAGTAAAGTGACAGTACAGAGCAAAACGATTTTTTTCCTATTAGTAGACCACTCTTTCATGAGGTTCCCGACTCGCTGTGACGTGATAGATGTGAAAGGCGCTTGCTGTAGGGTCCGCAAAATTACCCGCTGGAAGAAGTGGATTGCATTGTGTTCATATGTAGCAAGAGAGATAATGTATCAAGTTTCATGAAATTCCATGGAGAATTTAACGCGGACAAAGTGCTAAAAATGACTTTATAATCCTTAACGTCATGCTTGCGTTGACGTGCAGGTGCTTCAGCACCAAATTCAAGGTTGGAACCTTTATTGTCATTTTCTCCTTTAATATTGAAACCATGATGGTGAAATCAATGACAGTAGAATTCTAAAAGAAAAATTTATTGGTATTAACAGATTTACTTTTCACTTTGGATGCGTTAGCAAATACGCAGCAGGCTTTCGCCTTCAAGTGACGTTGATTTTTTTATAGCAGAAAATGAAGCTCGAAGTCTGACTTATCTTCCGCGGCACTTTAATGTCATTGTGACGCCACGTGTTTGGGTCTCCTCTTCGCATTCTGTCCACGTTGGCTTAGTAAAATCGTTAAAAATATTCTAAAACACGCCATGATAACGTCTCCGACTCTCTCGAAGTAGTTTGGTTCATTTTCACCGACAGCGAATAGCAGTCGCTGTGGAAATCTGTGACGTCACGGCGAGTTAACCGGTGAACTCTGAAGCAGCGGTGCTTTCGCAAGTGTGACAATAAGGTAGTCTAGCTATACTGGTTAAGCCATCTTTCTTCTTAGTGTTTCACTAAAGAGCCATGTCGTTACTCGAGGGCACGCTATGGCGTCGCATATCGGCCTCGAGATCGAACACATCGGGCGCCTAGCGGAGAGTGGACGAAGCTCTCAAGTGTGGAAAGCTCCTTGCGTCGTCTGCTAGCCACTACGCTTTTACATGCACGCGCGCGTACGTCACACATATCCTCCAATATGTTTGTTCCCTGAACCGTTGCAGTGTTGAATGCTTTCATGTATTCTTATCCAAGCATAAACGTATTAGTTATAGTATTATTTGGCATTGCACTGCAGTCTCTGAACTTTTAAAATCGCTGAGCGCCTGTGTCGTGAGCGTGCTATATGTCATCGTCGCACATCCGTTATGGCGCAGGTATTTCAGTTTGGATGCTGCTGTGCATTTCATATATATTGCAAAGTGCACTTAGCGTCCTCCTGAATAAGTCAAGCCGGAAACATCAAGCGTAAATGCAGTACTACAGCGACATCGTCTCTGCGATTGTGAGCATGAGGGAAAATAGAAGACGTTTTTCGCTTGAAGAACACATCTCTTTTTTTTTATGTGCATAAAGAATAAACATTTTCTTGTCACGGTCATGCAAGTCATGAAGCGAAGAAAGCGATGCGTCTGAGTATTAAAATGTTTACTTAATATACTGGCGTGTGTCAGATATCGTGACTCAAGAGACGCATACAGTCACGTAGCTTGACTGAGCCTGCTAACTGCCTTGCGTTTCGTGGAACATGACATGCAAGGCATTGAAACGCAACGATGCGTGTAAGTGATACAGCGGAGTACACAAGCTGCTGCTTCAACGCAGTGCGCAGTAACGGTCCTTTTTTGTTGTTGTAGCCAGTAGTGAAAAATGAGCAAGAACTCAATTTTCAGTCGCGTAATAGTAGTGCAGCAATTGTAGACAGTAGAGAACTTAAGTATGGTGAAAGAAAAAAAAAGACGGAGAGAACCGCTGAGGAAGTCAAACTGAGGCTGGGTGATGTCAGTGCGCCGTTGAATGGCATATCACGCTTCCTTCAGGTGCAACAAAAACGTTTTGCGTGCTTCCTGCACTGACGTGAGATTGAAGGATACATGTATTACCGTTTGACTGCAATTAATGCTTTTATTGAGCTAACAACAGCCTCAAACTGTTCACAACAGAGCGTCCCTCTGTACATTTCAATGCGTGCCGGCGAACCCCTATCCACACTGGACGGATGGATGGATATTAGGAGCGTCCCCTTTATAACGGGGCGGTAGCCGGGCCACCAAGTCAAGCTTTATTTCCTTTTCCTCTACAAACATTTCTTTTCCCCAATCACACATATTTTCATGCGGTGATAGCGCTGCCATCTACATGTCGATATCTTGGCCAATACTTTGATATTTTCCGGGTATTCCTCAACACGCGAATAGAAAAGCCTCATTGTGTGTACGCCGTAAAATGAACAGTACTAATTTAAGCATCCCCGCAATTAATTATTACGAAGTAAGCAATCACCACGACCGCTAAAAATGCAGGGCGCTTCTTCAGGTCCTGCTAACTGGATGCAATTGTCTTCATCCGTATATATGCAAGGCCTCCTTAATGAAGATTAAAGAGAACAAAAATGGTTCATGATGGCTGGGACCTTCCACAGGGCGTGGATATGTTGTCGCAGAAGCAACGGTTTCCCACACGCTCTGTGCACGCGGCTCATATGTCCTCGGTGGCATTTCTCGCCTAACGTCACTTCATTTAGTGCGTCACAGATGGGGCAGTATCCGCCGCACTTCGCCTGTCTACGTGTCAGGTAATTGAAAACCTGACGCGGGTCTCTTCCATTCACCCGCCGTGGTAGCTTAGCGAAGCCCGAGGTCGCGGTATCGAATCCTGGCCACGGCGGCCGTGTGCTTGGATTTAGGTGCACATTAAAGAACTCCTGAGCACGTGCACGACGGGCTGTGATTGGTAATCACATTGCGGTTTGTCACCTAACACCCCAGAAATTATCATTATTATAGGCCTGCATGTAACCTTCGGTTCAGGGCGCTAAGTTCTCTTGCGAAACGCAATGAGCTACGGGTTTGCGACATTGTACCTACTTTGGGGAACCGTGGATCGCATCTTTATTTAATTATCGTCCCGTGGCTTTTTAACAGACGGAATGTGGCACGGGCGTTTTCCTGCTACAGTGGCGTGAATGAAATTGCTGTCGTCACCATGGTATCGTGCTGTTCGTCAGAGTACGGATGCCCGTAGCAGTGCATGGGCTTCTGAAGAGACCTAGCCATATATCGTACCATTTGTCCCGTGTATACTCGATTTGCATCGTGGTTTTGAGAAGTGAGAGTTGGTCCAAGTGGTGATTGTGTTTCGAAAAGAAGGAGCAGAAGAATAACGTAGAAACAACACGTGGATGAATGAAATCTGAAAATGTGTTTCTTCTTGTCTTTGCCAGGCAGGCGGCCCGAGGAGAGAGGTGGTAGCGGGCGCCAGGTACAGCCGTCGTCATGTGGCTGCTTCCGAGGCGGCGCGGCCTTGTGGTCAAGGTCTTGCTGGTCGTACCGGTCACGTGGCTCGTCATCACGCTTCTGCTGACTTACACTGACAGGGTCCAGACGCCTCAAAATAGGGTAGCATTCGAACAGGGGGCTCTCCAGCAGCAGCAGCAGCAGCAAGCACAGCCGAAGCAACAAGACCAACAACAGAGGCCTCGGCCACAGGTAGGGATTTGTGATAGGTGCATCAACCACTAGTGTATGGTGCCATCAAGGACTTAAGACGTAGCTTTTTCTTGGTCTTCTGCAGTGGGCTACCAGGCTGTCAGAACTTAACTACTTTACTGAAATACGGACAAGAACAGAAGTTCTTGAGAAGATGAAGGCTTGAAGTGATAAAAATGTTCTTGACAGCGTTGGCTTTCTAGTGATATATTCCCTATTCAAAACGATATTTTCATATTTCAGCACCCCCTTTCTTACGGAAGTTATATGAAAACGCATGCTGGGCTTGTGGTCACCATTTGTCGCGTTTGTGCCGCTTGATGTGCGCTGCATCCTTACTTCGTCTCTTTTAGATATTTTTGTATTTTGAGGAAAATTAGGTGCGCGTAATATAAGTTTGCGTAACACTCCCTTGCCCCTCCAGGCTACAGAATTAGAGGCCATTTTATTCGCTTGTTTGCAGTTAACGATGAGCGAATGCCTTTTCACGCGTCGTGTGATGCCTGCGAAGTTTTGGGCATAATTATAGCGGAAGCGGGCTAGACGGCATGTAGTCTACAGGTGGAACTATATAGCGTGGTACACCACTGCAAAAATAGAAGAAGAAAAACCACCCATGACAATTTAACGGCTAAGGTGCACGTTGAACTGCTAAGCTTGACGGTCCAAGCTCGATGGTCACAGCGGCAGCGTTTCGATAGGGCCGAAATGAAAGAAAAAAAAAAAAAAGCCCGTGCGCTTCGATTTAGGTGGATGTACGTTAACGGACTTCGTGTTCTCTATCAGAATTAATCTGGAGTCCTTCACGTTGACACGTAAAAACCTAGCAACTATTTCTGCAGGAAATCGAAAAGTTCTCAAATGGTCTACGCAGGGTGAGGAGTCTGCAAAGGGCGGCCAGGACCTCCTGCCTGATAAGCAAGGCGCCGACGAAAGCGAGCATATAGCACCTCTGGCACGAAAGCGTGCCAATCGGGAAAAGGCGCTGTCCAAGGAGGAAGAGAAAAATGAGGTGGACCACGCTCCGGCGCCCGTCGGAGTGCTGGCTCCACCTCAGAACCCCGACGGCCCTGGCGAAATGGGTCGGCCCGTTGTGCTCAAGGACCTGACCAAGGAACAGGAAGCGAAGGTAAAGCAAGGCTGGGACCGCAATGCCTTCAACCAGTACATCAGCGACATGATCTCTCTGCATCGGTCTCTGCCGGATGTTCGAGACAGCGAGTAAGTAACCAGCGCTAGATTTGGAGGGATTACTCTTTCCTGTTATGCGTTGCATTGCATCTGTGACACCCCGAGCGGCGTCGGTGGGGCGAAAGACAGGAACGCAGGGAGCGGGCATTTTAAGCACCGGTAATCCTATTTCTCGGCTGTCGTGGCGGTCAGAGAACCGCTGGGGCTTTCGTTGTCCGCGAGTTTGCGGAAACCGCGCTTTGGACAGCCGACGTTTGCACGGTGGCCCTAAATGAGCGCATGCATTGGGCAGCGACTTCGGAACAAAGCCAACGGAGCGTCCCCGGCGTATTGCAGTCGCCGTGCAATGGAGTACGAAGAACTGTTCCTCGGGCACGCACACCTGACCGGCCACAAAAGAGCGACCCCGACTAGCGCGTCTTGTCTCCGGGGGCTTCCAGCGTGAGGGAGTTTAGACGGCGCTAAATTGCCTGCACCAAATGGAAGCGGCGGTGTAGCTAACGCTCGTTGTAGTAATCTATGCACATGTGTCGCCGGTTAGGCTGTCCGACGTCTTCTCCGAACGTCGAGTTTTGCGTATGTTTATATTTTGCTTTCTATATTTTGGGGGAGGAGCTTACACTGGATTGTACCATGGAGGCGGACCTCAAACAGTAGTCGCACGGCGGATTGGACTGGTGCGTTTTCTACAGGCGACGTTGCCGTAGACAACCATTGGTGAGACGCCCTGGTGAGGCGGGGTTGTCAGAGAAAAAAAGTCGTCTCGGGGCCGAGGACGAGGGGAATTTGAGAGATTTGGAGAGACGCGAAGAGATGCGCTGACATTCCGTCATGTTTCGGCCGACGGAGTAAAACCTCGTTTGCGATCCCTCGTGCGAACCTCGCCGTTCGGCTCTCCAACTCCGGAGAGATGATGTAATAATCCTCGTGAAGAGCCCATGTCGGCAGCAATGATAGGAGAGAATGCGTGAGCTACGGCGTCTTCCCGGTCGACATGCGAGTTCCTACCCGAGCACCAGTCCACAGGCCGGCGACTAGACCTACGCGCCGATGGAATCCATGCAGATAAGCGTCCTTTCGTTGCGCCAGCCAGCGTTTTTGAGACATTGCGCTTGAGTTTGCGAGCCACTTTGTACTTTTTCATCTGTCGGTAGTTTATTGATTAGTTTAGCGATGTTTCGTAACGTGTAGAACCGTCTTCCCCTTTGTGCGTAGTAGGGACATCTCACATTGACTCTCTCAACTACCAAAAGAACCGGTTGGCACGGTGCGGCATGTAGCCAGTGTGGTTTATTGTAATTAAACGTCACAGTTTTCCACCCTAGGATCGCCTAAAGGCGCGTGCACACTGGCGTAAAATGCGCGCGGCGCGCCGCCGGCGGAAAAACGCGAGCCTCCGAGGCTGCCGCGCGTCAGGATTTTCGTGCCGCGAGAGCTATCGCTCCGTGCGCGATTTCTCGCGGTGCGCCGCGTGCCGCCGTGGAGGAGACCAATCAGAGCGTCCCCGCCCGTGACGTACGCGCTCCATCGCGGAGTCACGCGGACCCGCCTGGAGGTTCGTTTCGTACCCGTGCGGTGGCTCGCTTGCCTCTCGCGCTCGTTCGCCCGAAGGAGGCGGGATTTCGCGGGGCTGCTGCCGCGGTTCGCCGCGAGGAGTGTGGCTGTGTCGCCGCCGAAGCGTTTCTCCGCCGGCGGCGCGCCGCGCGCGTTTTTCCGCTAGTGTGCACGGGCCTTTAACTGTGCTACGTAAACGTGCAAATCCCGAAAGTTTCGGCCCCTTCAAGCGTAGTGCCTTCCTTGCTCTTTTATTTTTGAAATAAAAGCACTTTTGAAGGCCTCATAGATGCCTTGCGAGCTGCTGTATGGACGTGTCTTTCTGTAAGTGTTTGACCCAGTATGCAGCGGAGCATAATTTGCCTTTGTGTTAATCCATAGTGCTGAAGTAGTACATGGGAGGTTATTTGCTCGCGAATCTCCGCGGCGTTGAGTGTAAGCCACTCGCACTCCATTCCTTCTTTTCCTTCTTTTTTTCTTTTTTTTGGGGAAGTGGGGGTTCGACCTGGCTGTTTCTTATTTGTTTACCTTTAATGCCCCTACTGGGATCGAGATTTTTTGTAGAGTGGTATTACCCAGAACCTAAAGGCAGTGGTATTTATTTATTTATTTATTTATTTATTTATTTATTTATTTATTTATTTATATGTCAAGGGTTCCAAAGGGACGTTACATGACGGGTGGACATTAAAAAGTAAAACCAAAAAGAAAAAGAACAAGTAAAGAGAAACAAAAACAGAAAAGACGGGAATGATGACAAATTTACAAAAATAAATTACGTAGACCGAAAGCTCACTGCATTGTGGATGAGTGTAGCTTCTCTCGGAAGGCCATTCCAGCCTCGGTCAGTTCAGACGAAGAATGACTGCTGGAAAGTAGTGATGAAGTCTTATGCCCTGAGCCCTCTCTCTCCGTGAAAGGAGACTTTCCTATGCCTTTTCTGTTGAAGGCAGTGGCCTTCCGTGTGTGTGTGTGCGCACGTGTGCATGTGCGTGTTGGGTTCAGTTTCGTTTTGGGCTGCTGTGGACCCGCCCTTAGTGGGCGGTACTGCTCTGCCTGTAGACCCGCCGTTAAGGGGCACTACACTCTGCCCCATTGCCTATTTAAGCGAGTTAAATAGGGGCACGCATTCTCAGGCTTTTGCTTTGCATCTGTGTTCACATGCTTTTCTTCGAGCCGCCTTTCGGCATGCTCCTGTTGTGTCTGGGGCTGCGCCAGACACATATGTGTGCATGTGTGTGCATGCACGAAGGGTCAAACGGTCCCTTGGGTCGCGAAAGGATAGCCACGAAGGAAAATTTGATAATTCGGTGCAAAGAGCAGCAGCTCCGGTATGTCCGTGATTCACACTAGGTCGAAGTTCTGAGCATGCAGAGAGCAAGCCAAAATTCATCGGCGAATGGGTAATGTGCGGCACAACTTTCATGAGTGACAGTATTGGAGCAGGAACATTGAAACAGGGCGTATAGACGATGATATCCAGACAGAATTGTTGAAACAGGATTGTTGAATTGCGGCAGTTTTCTATGAGGAGGGCATAGGAACGTTCGTAACACGTACGCTTAAAAGTCAACTGTCACTATGAGAGCGGTGACTCTGTAGAGAGTTAGGTGGAAAGTATAAATGTTTCAAATAAAACAGTTTAGAATTTCACTGTGGTTTTGCTATCGCAACCAATCATACCAATCGTAATTAAAAAAAAGAATACAAGAAAGAAAAATAGCCCTTGTAGTGCTTCCTAAATGTTCTCCATGATGGCCCAGAAGTTCGCCACTTCCCTTTCTGGACAGCTCTGATTCTTCTTTCATTAGCCGCTCCCTGCAATTAAGTAATAGCGAGCTTGGTTTTTTTGCACATTTTAACTGAGAAAGCGTCCATATTTCTCTCTTTCTGCTGCCTCTCAGTCGTGCCTTTACTCGTCGTGCCTTGACTGAGAGGCAACAGAATCTTTAAAAGTGTTAGCTACCACTTTTAAAGATGGTGTGGCGTATCAGTAAGACTTGGACGGACGCATTTTCAGAGCAACATTTTGAGCGATGTTTCAGACAGCTGACTTTTTTTTTCATTCATCATGCCGTAAACTTATCCCTGATAAGATGCGCACGCCCTTTCCAAAAATGTGAGCGAGACAGCGGCAGAGGAGAGCAGTCGGTCCCCCTCCCCTCCCATGGCGTTGCACCGGAGCAGCAACAGGTACCGTGTCACAGAAATGAAAAGAGAGGGCGCGTGTGGTCGTCGTTGCCAGCGGCATCAGTAGAGGGGAGAAGCGGCGAAAGAGCGCACCCACCCTAGTCCTAGGCGAGTGAAGTACACTGCTATTCAGTACACTGCTATTGAGAAAGCTGCACCGCAGCAACTGCACAGAAATGCAACCGGCAGCAGATGTCCAGCTTTTATGCACCACCACAGTCCAGCCAAGCACATGGCAGTAAGGGGGTCCAGGAACCATTACTATTTTTGGCATCGTCACATTCCTTGTACAAACATACATCTGTTTTGCCTCCACAGCTTGTCATGTTTCATTGGTGTTAAATTTTCTTGCCTTTAGATTTCATTGCTTGTTTCTACCCTTTCATGTAATACCCCTCCCACTTGACATTCCTGGGTATTTGTACACAGTTAAGCCATGAGATTTCATTTTCTCAATTGATTTCGTAGCATCTCACCGCAAGCAACGGTGTACATGATTGAGCGGGATTTCTTTCCTTTGAATATAAATCTTACATCATTAGTCACCCCTCCACAAGTGAGATACCTGCCTGTAGCAAACTGAAAGGAGACTACTTGGTTACCTGCCATGGTGGCTGCGCATTGATTTAGAAGAAAATTAAGAACATCTATGTACTTAGATTTAGGTTCATGTTAAAGAACTTCAGGTGGTCTAGAGTCCCTTGTTACAGCATGCCTCATAAATTGATTATTGTGGTTTTGGCAGGTAAAACCCCATAAATTATTATCCTGTTTTGTAACTGAATCCTTTCTGTATACACTTAAAAATAATTGAAACTTTTGGAATTACTCTTAATCTGCACACACATGTACACACACACACATACACGCATTGGTACCAGGAGATATACTTTAAAAGAGTTAAATGCTCGGCTGTGTTGTTTGTCATCCTTCTTTATGTCTGTGTTACCTTTGTGCTAAATACAATGAATGGGTAGCAGGGTAGACAGTGAACGCTTTTCTGGTACATAGGAAGCTTCTGGGATGTTCCAAGCTTTGAACTTGTGTCGTGTGCAGGTGCAAGGATGAACGCTACCTTAAAAATCTCCCGCCAACAAGTGTCATTGTATGTTTCCACAATGAGGCCTGGAGCGTGCTGCTGAGAACTGTACACAGTATCATTGATCGGTCACCCGCCAACCTTCTACACGAGATAATCTTGGTGGATGACTATTCCGACATGCGTGAGTAATTTACTTAGTTCAGTCTGGGACAGTTGGTTTTAATAGGTGCCATTTATTATCTGTAAATTATAGTGCCTTGTTAGAGTGGTGGTTTGAGCTTTTTGTTTATACACCACGTTTTAACTTTCTCGCAGTTTTCCTCCTAAATTGTATATGAGGTTTATAATGTAGAATGATTAGCATGTACTGGTTCTTAGACGTAACTTTCATTGGTGTGCCTGAAGCATGAGATGTAGATTATAACCCCATATTTATAGCTACACCAACAATGAAACTGCGTCACTGCAAGATAGTTTATAGCAGGGAAAAAGAATACAACAAGACAGAGTGACAGTGCACTATGTTGCTCTGTCTAGCACTCACTCATGCACCATCTTGTTTTTCTATTAACTTTCCTCCACTGGAGGCTATGTCACAGTGAAGCAGCAGCACAAATTAGCCAAGATTTCTTTCTTAAAGATTGTCCATTTAAGTCTCGGAACACTGCACATTTTTTTACTAAAAGCCAGAAACGTATAAAAGGAAGAGATTATTACACCCTCTTCTGTGATAGTGGGGAGTAATCGTTTATTGCAGTGTGAAATAACTGGAGGAAATTGTGGTAGTCTCTTAGTTGGCCAGGCACCCCTGTATTTTGAATGTGTGAGAGGTAAAAGGTAGGCTTTAAAGATAATGTTATTCAGGCTGGGGATGGTCCCTGCATAAATTAGTGCTTTTTCTGATTTTGGTGTGGTTATCTTCTCGCATCTTTTTCTCCTAAGAGGTTTATATTATGGAAAACTAAATGAGATTTAGCGCACAACAACAACAAAAATTTTGTTGTTGCTGTTTTTGCTTAACTTTACTGAGAAGCATGTTCACTGCTAGCAAAACAAGTTGTACACGGTCAAAGCTGTGGATTCTTTTATACCTCCTCTGTCTCTACTTCTTTGATGCAGCACACCTAAAGCAGAAGCTGGAGGACTATGTTGCTCATTTCCCAAAAGTAAAAATAGTGCGTGCTCAGAAGCGGGAAGGCCTTATTCGTGCTCGGCTCCTGGGCGCTGCTGCAGCAACAGCTCCTGTGCTCACATACTTGGACTCTCACTGCGAATGCACTGAAGGTGAGAAACGCACTCAGCAGACAGACTGACTGAAGAAGCAGCTGTTAGAAAAGATTCTTATTTTCATCTTTTGGCTTCCTCCAGAAAGACTTGATCTTGTCGGCCTTTGCCACGAGATGTAACTGCTGCCAGAACAACTAGCAATGCACTTGTTGCTGATGACAGCCTCACTCATTCATGATAGCATAGAACATTTCAACTGTTAGGCATTTCTATCTCGAGAAACGCTGACTTGGCTGTAGTACTTGTAGCCTAGCTCATACTTGCGTTTGGTTTATACCACAGTGTATTAGAACCTGATTCATTCTTTTAGGCTGGCTGGAGCCCCTGCTGGACAGGATAGCTCGGAACTCCACTACTGTTGTGTGCCCCGTGATTGATGTGATCAGCGACAGCACATTTGAGTACCACTACAGGGACTCTGGAGGTGTGAATGTTGGTGGCTTTGACTGGAACCTGCAATTCAGTTGGCATGCTGTTCCTGAACGAGAACGCCAGCGCAGGAAGCACTCTTGGGATCCTGTCTGGTAGGTAGACAATGCACAGTGTGCACTTTGGTGGCAACAAATTTTCTTGTGCACTGCTGCATTTCACAGCTTACACATAGCACTCGGGAGGAATTTAGGCTATTAAATCCAGTTATAATAATTCTAGAAATGAATAATTTACAGATAATAAAGGATTCACCAGGCCATTTAAAAGGAAAACACATCAATTTCTGGGATACTTATTCCACATGACATTTTATCCTTTTAGATGTGTTGAAATACTGAGAACCCTTCACATTTTGAATTGAAGAAGCAATAAGCTGTTGCTTAGCATTCATTTGGAAGCGCATAACGATAGAGCAGGGTATAGTAAATGAAAAATGATAGAGCCATATGGCATTATATAAGTCTCAAAGTATGCATATTTGCTGTAAAATTTTGACTGGATGCAGTAATGTATTTCCGGTAAATATTTACGAAGGCATGTGGCCTTTTGCCTGTATGTAGGCATGCACTGTTGTTTTTCCTTTTGTTTTTCTTTCCCTTATAAATGCAGCACTAGTCTTGAATTCTTTTTTCCCCCTTCTTTAGGACCGTGAGCGAGTAGTATATTTGGCAAGTGCCCTTTAAGCCATCACCCTTTTGCAGGTCTCCCACCATGGCTGGAGGTCTGTTCTCAATAGACAAAGCCTTTTTCGAGAAGTTGGGCACTTATGACAGTGGCTTCGACATCTGGGGTGGAGAAAATCTGGAACTGTCCTTCAAGGTGCCTTGTATCTTCTAGTATATTTAGCTCAGTGTGTTTTTTGATGTTGTATAATCCTTCAACCTTTACTGGTGATGTTTTTGCCATTCATCGTTCATCCTGTTTCATTTCATTGTCGCGCTGTTGTAGTGTTGCCTTCTGTGTAAAACCAGAGTACAGTACCTGCCATAGCACACCTATGTCAAGACTTAGATGATGTAGAAGTCCGCCTGTGGCCCAGTCTGAAACTTATCCTTCAACTGTGCAGTTCTGTATTTTCTAGCTGGCTTCATTCATATCTTGACTTCAATTTGAAACGGATTCACTGGCTGCATATCAGGGGTTTATCTAGGATTCTAGTCTTGGAGATGTGTTACCAAAACGTGGGGGTGTGTACAAAGAGGGAACCATCCTTAGCGTACGCCCTCTATATCTATTTGAAGTTGCTACTTGCTACTTGCTACTTTGCTGTTTAGATCCAAGCACTGTGTCTTTTGCTTAATATCTAGAACATTTATCATGGCCTTTTGGATGTCACATGTCAAGTTGTTGCATTCTGTTCCACTTGTGTAATTTCAGACATGGATGTGTGGAGGAACGCTAGAAATTGTACCATGCTCACATGTAGGCCACATCTTCCGCAAGCGTAGCCCCTACAAGTGGCGCTCAGGTGTCAATGTGTTGCGACGCAACTCTGTGCGCTTGGCAGAAGTATGGCTGGATGAGTACAAGCAGTACTACTACCAGCGCATTGGTGATGACCTGGTACGTGCAAGATGCTTTGTTGTCATGGCTGAGTTCTTGCAATATAAGTGTGCGCAGCTGTCGTACTCACCATTCCGCTTATGCAGGTTAATCACCATTACAGTTGTGTGGGTTAAGTTAGGTTTCAGTTCTCTATTTTTGGTCTCATTATAATATACCATTATGAAAGCTTACTTCTAGTTGTGCAGACATCTGTAAGATACCATTGGCTAATACGACTGCTTAAGCTTGATAGTTTCGAAGTCTACCAGTTACACGGTTTACCTGTGGCTACAAGTGCTTGCATATTAATGCATGCATACTACAGTATTACAGTGGAACCCCGCTGTTACGTTACTGCTGCGTTTTCCCGGCTGATACGTTGTTTTTTTATCGGTCCCGGCATAGCTCCCATAGGGTCCCATGTATTGCGAACCCCGCTGTTACGTCGCAACTGTGGGCCTGTTCCCGCATGGTGCGTCGCAACCTGGCACGCCGTACCCGCCCGGGCATCGCTATTTTGATTTGACTTTTGACAGTCTTGGTCACGCTTGCAGGAATCGCTGCCCGCTGATGGCTGCCGAGATAGCACCAGCGCTATCTCGGCAGCTCAGCAGCCATGCAACCGCTCAGCGGCCGACCGACACTCCACCCCTCCCTCCTTTGCGTCTTTTCATGCTCGTTAAAGACGGGCGGGGCGTTTTCTCCCCGCTTCGGCTAAGGTCCCTCTATTTTTCAAAGGTAGCGCAAACTCCTCCTCTCAGCGCCGTTTACTCCTCGCCCGTCACTCCCGGCCGCCATTATTGGGCGAGACTCGCAAGACGCGCCCGGCCCGCATGTGGTGCGTCGAAGCACTTGCTTGTACTTGCTTGGAAATGCGACAATTCTGGGCGCAGATTCACACAGCTGTTCGTACGTAAGATGTGTAGTAAAAATAGTTTGTGGTTGGTCGGTACATTAGCTATCATTTCGCGTTTTGTAAGCAACAAATCGCACACTGGTGCCGGCATATATAAGAAATCCCATTGCGGCACCTTACGCGCGAACAGCTTTCTGGACTTGGGACTTGTTTTGACAACGTGAAAACCTAGCATTTGTGCATTGTATTTGACTTCATAAATGTAGGATGCGTCACTCGCACCAGGTGAACAAGAAGCAGAACATGTTAAGCGCAATCCTAGGAAGTCTTTACAGCTGCCGTTTTTATTTTTGGATACCGTAGTGTTTGTTCACAAGACGCATTTTGGAAAATCAGACGCTACATCAAATTGAACACACAACACGGCGGAGACACTTATTTGCTAAATATCCCCAGCGTGCATTCTTTTAAATTTCGAACTGCTTTCACAAGCTTCTGTTGCCCCCTCGGGTAAATATCTTTTTGGTTCCATCGCGTGCTGCTCGTGCTCATTAATTGGAGCTAGCTCTTTAATTGAGACTCTTCCAGTGTGCTCAATGTGTGAGATGTCATGCTGGTATTCCTATTGCTAGAATACGCTCCTTTGTTCACAGGAGAGCATGGACATTTTTCTTTGTTAATTGGCTAACGGTAAGCTCGTGAACGCCCCCTCCCGCGTTCGTCACTAATTGGGCAAGAACAGCTTGCAGGTCCCTCCCTCAGTAATGAAGCCTCCAATTGCAAATAACTGTTTTTAATTTCCATTGATCACAGATTTATAACTAGTTGAAACAAAGAAAACACAATTATTGTAGCGAATCAAAGACGCTCTTTCTCGTTGACGAATTTCCACACAAGATAAAACATTGAAACAAAACAATCATTGCACATTACATCATCGCACATTTGTAAGCGTTTATATAAAAGTAAATGCATTCCTTCATAATCATAACTACATACATAATAAGAAAAAACATAGAAACAGAAGAAACATTGCACATTGCATGGTAATTACGTAAAAGAGGTAGAAACACTTTTTCTGATTCGCTGATACATATAAAATACACATTAAAATAAAGTCATTGCACATTAGATCCTTGCACATCTTTAACTATATACATAGGATAAACTAAAACGAAATAAAATTGTTGCACGTTGGTAACGGCATCCCTCATCACAATACTCCTGCTACCAGACTTTCTTGAAGCCAGTCGTTTGCTCTCTGCTTCAGCATTGGATTTTTTTACTAGGATGTGCATCCTCGTTCGCAGAAACAACTGCACAATCCTTCTGGGTAATTCATGGCATGGCGGAAAACAATTAGCAGTAAACAGAGATGCCACTACTTTCTCCTGCACTGCTGGAATGCTAACTTTGTTGTTTAGGAGGTCTAATTCATTCTTCCTAAAGTGTGCCTCTGATAGCTCAACAACCTGCAAAACTGCTGCTGAGGGAATGGCAAGTGTCATTCTGTCTTTCGTGTAACTTTTGAGCTGTTGAAGCTTGCAAGCATTAGCCTCGTCAGAGATTGCAGTTCAACAGTCTTGGCAGGCCAAACTATTTTTGATGCACCGAACAACATACCCAGCAAGGTAGGTCAATGACTCCTGCTCTAGAACTTCCAGATCGAGCATGTCATCAGGGGTATGTACAGAACCTACCCCATCATGCTTGCGCTTACTACTGCCCATTCCTGCAAGCATGAAACCGTCAGCATCAGCATAACTACTATCCTTGCTTGGTCGTAAAAACAAGGACAGAGTGGCGGTTTTCAACGAACTATGAAAGTCTAACCCCCTCGGAACAGGATTGTTTGACCTCAGAGTTGAAAATAGGAAAATGCTGTTCGAGCATCCAACAGCGCAACAAGTTGGCATCTGGCTGCAGCCGATGGCGTCTTTCAAACTGCAAAAAGCTATAAGAAGCCTGCGCTCACGTACAGCGCGCAGGTGCGGCGATGTTTCTACGCCCGATAATGGTGTTGTTTTTCGGCGCCAGAGCAAGAGGCAGAGGGGTCATCGGCGAGAACTGGTCACGTGTCGGACCAGGTCCAATCGGGGAGCACAAAAGGGCAAAGAAGAGAGGAGAGACTCAGAGGGCGGGGAGGACATTCTCCCTTTCCTTCTTGGACAATGGTTTGCGCTACCTTTGAAAAATAGAGGGACCTTAGCTTCGACGGCAGGCTATCCGATAGGGTTGATGTTATCGCCTCCGAGCGACGGAGATGGGCCGGGCGCGTTTGATCTCTGCTTAAGCCGCTTTCGTCACCCCCACTCGCGTGCTTTTATTCTAGCGGCCGTACTTTGGGCTCTGGGGGCTTCCGGAGAAAAAAATCGGAAAAGGGGGCATCGCACTCGCAGCTGCCTTTTGTATGACTGCACTCGCCTTCGCAGCGAGGGGCGCGGCCACGCGGCCGTTGAAAGTCTGTCCGTGTGCACCGGCGGAGCTGGTTCGGGCCGGACGGCGAGCGCAAAATATGCGAGGATTTTTTTTTTTTTTTGTAAAGGTGGCTAAGTGTCAGGGGTGCGCAAAATATGCGGGTAAATACGGTTAACAAGCAGTGAAGATGGAACGTGAAAGCGCTACCGAGCGATCGCGGACCCGACGCGACCAGCCGACTAGCCGTACTCGCCATCACAAATCACGCGCGAGGTGCCGGAACAGGATGCGGTGATCGCAGTGACGGGGCGACTTGCCTCCTTCAAAATTGGCGCGTCACGCTGGAACTAATCCTTAATGATCACAGTTTTTATTGTGATCTCTGAGGCGATACTTTCTCTCATCGGGGCGCCGTAGGCTATAGGCCTAGTGCGCCCGTTTGGCGGCGCCACCGCTCTCTCACTGCGCAGCGCCACGGCGGCCAGGGTGGGCATTATCTGCGAGTTCCCGGCGCGCGCAAATCTTGGAGGCCATGCATTCGCTTTCCGGAGCATAGCTCGAAGTTGCACCGAAAGGCGAGCCCCGTTTACTGTTTTGCTGCTACAGGCAGATCGCCAATGTTGACGATAGTTTAGAAGGAACAGTCTGGCTCGCGGGGCCGACCTATACGCCGTTATAATCACACATACTGCGAGAACTGCTCAGTGCCGTCGATCCATTAGAAATCAGTCAGTGCATTGTGCAGACGAACTTGGATTGCGGCGTGCGTTTAGAAACTCGCATTAAACTTTCCTTGATGTAATTCATATATGCGTGTTTTGTAAAGCTTGAATTCAGAAAATTAATCTAACAGTAACCTAGCGAGCTCGCTAGTTTCGTGTTCGATGTGCACTACCAGAAAGCTTGGCTGGTCGCTTTGCCTTATCAGCCGCCTTAAATAATAAAAAAAATCAAAAATAAAACATGGGGACCTCACGTAGCAATGGCCTTTTCGCTTTATAGCACTGTTAACGCGTCAAATCAGCACGCTATAGCTGCCATGAGGTGGCTGATTATTGCTTTGAATGATTTCTTATGCGCCGTCCTAGTCCTCCGCAGACGAACAGGTAGGTTTTGTTCTATGAATTGCATGTAAACAGGCACTTCTGTGAACGCATAGACATCCTTTTCGCCGACTCGTTGTCAGCTGCACAAAATAAGAAAAAATTGTGCAAACTTATCGCACCTCCGTGGCGCTGACCGTGTACGCCTATACGATGGCATATCGTACCTTAATTCCGTGCACTTGGAACAAGCAGTCGACATATGCTACGTACGCACGCATGATCACAAAGCGAAATATCCCCGATTGTTTTTTTAGACTGCGCAAAATCGTTGCTTTGAATATGTTAAAATGTGTTTTTTTCGCCTGTATCGTCTCACGCCCAAGCGATCATGAGAGTCAGAACTATCTATGCAATTCGCGGACGTCGCACATTAAATTTGCAGAGAGCCACGCGACTAAAGCACCTGATCCTGTTGGTGCCATTCGAGTGACGAATATAACTCCGAGCATGTAAAAAGATGTTTACCAACGAGCGGCAGCTTCACAGCGCGCGCCCAGCGGTTGCAAACCAATCACCATCGTTTCATTTACAGGGAAACGGATAAAATTCCATCGTTGGTACCTTCCTGATAGTGTTCTTAAAGCTACTATAAAATACATATACGCGACAGAGCGTAGATGTAAAATATCCCCGCCGCGTTACGCACGCTTGCGTTGCTTTGGCATGGCCGGCTGTGAGAACTCGCAGTTTTTTCCGGCGGCCGCCGCTAGTGGCCACAGCGGCGCTGCACGCACGATTCGAAACAGGAGCGCACGAGGCTTATAATGGCGGCCCATTGACTGTATGCGCTCGACAGCCACGAACGGAGTCCGAATTATCGAATTTAGAGCTAGAAACCGTCGGAAATATCGGTCGTTTTAACACATTAAGTCTATGGGGGCACTGGCGGTACCGCGCGGCTGTCCGAATTATCGGTCGGCGACCTAGATCGCTCACCTTGCTGAAATAAATTGTTTGAAGTCAAAGCGGCCCTATTCTCATTCATTTTCGGAGCTTTCCTCACGCTTGCGTTTTCCCGGCTGTTACGTTTTTTTCCCCCGGTTCGCTGAAAAACGTATGAACGGGGTTCCACTGTATACACTATGGAGCACATTGTTCAGAGCAAATTAGAGCACAACACTTACTGTTGTTCACACATGTTGGCTTCTTTTCTAGTGTATTCACTTTTACATTTTGCTGGGGCCTTCCTCATTTATGGCTGATTTCCTATTTAACCGGATCACAATTGCCCAGTGAAAATGAATGCACTGTGTGTGGCTTCGGGGGGATGCAACATGAGGTGCCTTGTTCGCCACACAACCGCCTTGGCACAAATTTTCAAGAAGGTGACACTGTATCTGCATCTGACTGCTCTCCATTTGCACATTTGCAGTTATGAAATATGTGGCACAGGTTTACTCTTGGCCATGGAACGTAAACACAACTCTGCTGTAGGTATACCAAGCTGCCCGGTAGATCTGTAGGGATGCAGTTATGTGGCCATGTAGTCACATTCACATAGCACTGAGCATTGTTAGAGCGGTTCTCAACTTGTGGTGGCATCTAAATGCATATGGTCTTTGTTTAGCAGAAGTTTGGCATTTTGAAACGCCCATCACTTCAGCCTACTGCATATATGATTCATGCCTATATTGGTGTACTGACTATTGTGTTCAGTAAATGTGATGCTGATGTTTAGTCTTAATTTAAACATTTGCACTAAAGGACATTTGTTTAGTCAGTGTCTTTTTCATTTTTTTTTTCCCGTCAGGTACTTGAAGCTGCAGAAATGCATCTTGTTGAATAGCTTCAGAAGTGGGGAACCTTCAGTCTTTCTTCATTTTACAGGGTGACTTTGGGGATGTGAGTGCTAGGAAGCGGCTTAGGGAAAATCTCAAGTGTCGCTCATTTGATTGGTACGTGCGTACCATCTACCCGGAGCTCTTTGTACCTGGAGATGCAGTTGCCTCTGGAGAGGTCAGTACTGTTGGTTTGTTCGTTTGAAGTTGCATTAAATGGGCGCTGCAACATTTTTAAATTTCAAATTAATGCTCAAGTGGCATCACCAAAGGAGCTCATCACTTTGTGAATCGCCTGCTGCAAAAATTTTTCAAATCTGTCGCCTATCAATGGAATTGCAACATCAAGTTTGAGAGGAGTTCCACTGTCTGAGCATGTTTACTTTCCTTTCTTCCGGTAAACATGCTGGAAGCTGCGCAGATGGAGATGAAAAAGGAGCAAGAAACTACGCCAGTGCGTGCCAAAACATAGAATTTTTCGTCTTCATTTTTTCTTTGAGTGTATTCATGCTCTCGCAGTCACAACGTGCGTGCTGCCACAGTCACTTTGGGGACATGGCGGCTCCCAGCAGTCTCGGTAACTGCGTCCGCAAATCAGCCAGTGGTAGTTTGATGTGATTTATTGGAAGAAAAGCAGGCACTTTCCAGCTGAATTTCTGATACCAAACTGCAAATTCCCTGGTGCATGCAGTAAAACAATATCTACCTCATTTTTTGTACTTACTTACATATATTGCTATAATTTGCAAGACATTTGGCTGACATGTTCACAGAAGCCTCCACAACTGATTGGCTGGGTTTTCTGGCTATGTTCAAAAGTTCAGTAGAGCCCCTTGACAGTTTTAATCTGTAATAGTGAACATTGGATGTCCTGTAGGAATACAACTTGATTAATTCAGTCTTTAATAATTGCAGAGTGATTTGCTTGCTTTCAGAAGATATTAGCTGTTAATAATAAGAAAATGCACTCCCGTGAAGTGGTAAATTAGTCATGCTGTTTTTAAACCGTTCATTTTAGGTACGCAACAAAGGACAAGGTGGCAGCAGCTGCCTGGACAGTCCTTCAGGCCGAGACAACATGCACAAGCCTGTTGGCATGTACCCGTGCCATGGACAAGGAGGCAACCAGGTAAGCAGGCACACAATACCTAGAGATTGAATTTCTGGGCCTTCTCCTGGTTCCATACACAATATGCTAATACAGTAGAACCCCGCTGAAACATTTCTCACGGGACCGTAAAATATAAACGTAAGAGCCGGGAAACGTAAGAGCCAAGAAATGGGAAAAATGGAAAAATGAGAGAAGTGGTGATCGGCACACAATTTTATTTCAGTGCTATCACTTTCAGCGCACGCATTGGCACGCTTGGCTACGATTTTGTCAACAGAGAAAACCTCGGAGGTGACAGTGGTGTCATCGATGGAGACATAATCATTGTACGCGATTCCGTCACCAACAGTTTGCATCGCTGTACCAAAATTTAGATGGCGGAAGCTGGAAACGTAATTGGCATTGCCCATTGTGCAGCTAATCCTACAGTCAAGCCAAGTCAAGCTACGTGAAAAGTTGATATTTCCGTTGGCACTGGCCGCTTGCAACGCCGATTCGCGACGTAACATGCGGGAACATTCCCACATAGCGAAGTAACAGCGGGGTCCCTAATGCATTGAATCCTATGTGAGCTATGCCGGGACCGGCTCAAAACGATGTAACAGCCGGGAAAACGCAGCAGCCGGGAACGTAACAGCGCGGTTCTACTGTATTAGTCTCAGCCATGTACAGTGCTCAACAGTTGAAGCACGATACTCAGACCATACTAGAAGAGAAGCTCAGGGGAAGATGGATGCTTGAATCGATGAACAAATCGCAAGGTACGATTTAAAACAGGGAATGTCGCGGGAGCCAACGTTTCGACAAGAGTGTTTGTGTGTTTGCACGTGCTGCTCTTCTCCTCCTCTCTTTCTGAGGACGGGGGAGAGTGTGCAAAGGCGTACATAAACGAACGCTGGAGAAGGCAGTTGCCGCCCTGACGAAGACAAGTCCGCTTGTCGAAACGTTGGCTCCCGCGACATTCCCTGTTTTAAATCGTACCTTGCGATTTGTTCATCGATACTCAGACCATGTGGCACTGGCGCCCTTTGTGCTACTGGGGTGCACTGTGTAATCACAGAGGGACCAAATTGAATCAGCGCTTTAAAAAAGTGTCCCACTTTCACTGAGCACTACAATAAGCCAACTCAATGTCCCCAGTTCAAAGCTATGACACAGACAGCATTGGAAGCCATGCGCTCCGATTATTCCGTTTCACTCACTCCAGTGCCCACAGTCAGCCACTTCTCAGAACATAGAGAAAACATGAAAAGAAAGAGCATAGGAACATAGTTAATTATTCTTGCGTTATCGTGACTACATATAGCACAAGTATACATCTGAGTGTGTCAGGTGTTTGAGGACACTGCTGACTGAGCAGCAATATCTCAGCAATAGTATTTCAGGTAAATATCTATATATTTATAAAAAAATATCTACATAGTCTCCTGACACCTTTCAGTAAAATCATCTAGTGCATAATTTTCTGGCCTAGTTTATCTTTCATAATGGCTACATGCCCAAACCACACAGTGTATGTCAGTAGGTAGTGGTCTACTATGGTAGTCTTTAGCAGAACATTTAGGCTGGTATCACTGTTTTTTAGTACTACCTGCTCACTGACCCAACCATACATGTACTGCCCACATGCAGCGACCTACATTGCAACATAGCAGGTTTTTATTGAAATCTAGGATGGCCATGTTAAAGGTGACATTGCTGCAGAAGTTCACAGCCAGCAACTCTCAAGCTATGCACGCCTTGTGAGTGCAAGCGAATTCATTACTTGGGAGTGACACCTAGTGACATCATATGTAGATAGCTTGGCTGATCTCCAGTTTGAATCCTCTACTGCCCATAATTGGCTCTACTGGGTTCTAGTTCTAACTAAACATGGCCTCCATTTGCTCGAGAAACTTAACTGCCTGAAAGGCACCTGACCAGTGGCAGTACATGTTTTCTGTCACAAATGGTAACTGGTACTCGACTTGCCCTAAATATGTCGACTTTCATGACATTCAAAATGGTGGTGATCTTAAAGTCTACATGGCTGTCCATGGTATCAGTTTCCAGTCTCGAAGACTGGGAGCTCATACATCAGAGAAAGTACACTGTGTAAGCGAAGACAAGATTTAACACCATGACTGGTAGAGTGACAGTGCTATTTTTTTTTCGGTGATTTGAAGCCATTTCTCAGATGCATCTTTTATTTGGCATTTCGGCAAAGGTACTTTGTGCCCAAAAAAATGTACCTCAAGATAGTGTCCACAATTCCTTTATCCAGTGTCCAACCGTGACCGTCACATATGGTCGTCTCTTGGTTAACTAGTTTGGGTGTGAATTTCGTCGAAGATGGGTCAGCCACATGGCTAACCCTGTGTTCCGCATGTTATTAAATAGAAAAGTCGGAGATTGGGTTCAACTGGTCCTTTGGCTTTCCCATCTCATTGCAGTACTGGATGCTCAGCAAGGAAGGCGAGATCCGTAGAGATGAGGCATGTCTCGACTATGCTGGCTCTGATGTTATCCTCTACCCATGCCATGGATCCAAGGGCAACCAGCTGTGGATATATGATGATGCAGTACGGTTTTCAACTTTTCTTTTCATAATGTGCTGCTTAAGTAATAACAATTTCTTTGTTCTTCTGCTTTATTTTCGCATAAGTTGTGCTTTGGAATTAAAAATTGCCCATCTTAATGTTATGTCAGTAGTTGCTGCTAGTGGATAACCATGTTTTTTCCCTGTGGATGACTTAGCAGAAGCCTTCATCAATTCTTCCAACTGCAACACCAGCGTGCTTATTCAAAGGCAACTGCACTTTATTTGGCTAATGCAGATGCTATATTCGAAACAAGCCAGAAATGGCTTGTTTTGTTGTAGTACTTACGTTTTGCTTTTCACAAGCTAAATTAAGCTTAATCTGTTCCATGTATCTGGTATCAGTATAAACTTTTTAGAATGGTCACGCTGCTAGTTCAGGTAGGTATTTCAGCCAATTATTGTGTCATTTCATATGTCGTGTTCTAGCCATTGTGATAACAGTTGATGTGGTGGGTGACTTCTGATTAAAATTTTGATGGCCTAAGACTCTGTAGTGTGCACACATGAGTGTTCTTACATTTCACCTGCATCGAAATGCAGATGCCATGGCTGATATTTGAACCAACCTCCTTAAGCTGAGCCACATGACACCTTACCATTGTCACTTATGAGACAGTGACGAGCACCTGTAGTTTTCCAGTGGTGTTTCATTATATACCTTGCTATGTTCAGCGTGTGCACACTATGACATAGCCCTTCATTACGAGCATTTGTATTGTCACGGTGCTTTGAAAGCAAGAAAGAAGACAGTCGATAAAGGAGACGACATAGTGCGAGCTGGTCTAACGGTTCGCCATTATTTAGTTAGTTAGTTAGTTAGTTAGTTAGTTAGTTAGTTAGTTAGTTAGTTAGTTAGTTAGTTAGTTAGTTAGTTAGTTGTGGATACTGCAGTCCCACTTGAGGGATTAGGCAGCAGCACTTAGGCAGCACTTGAGGCAGCACTTGCAGCAGATTAGGCAGCAGCAGATTAGGCAGCACTTGACGCAGCATTATGGCTGTGCTGGCAATATCATTTGTTGGTATGGGCAGCCTTTGCATATGAAGGCCAACTGGGTGATTTTTCAAAGTGATTGGATATTATTGAAACTTGCTGGCTACATTCTTTGGCACACTTCCATAATTTATGCAAGATTACAAGCTTGAGAGACGTGCAGATTGCTTGCAAAACAATTTTTTCTGATTACCTCAAACCACCCGCCTGGCTTCCCACAAATATTTGCCATATTGTATGTTGATTTCACTGTAAGCAAAGCGAAAGAAGTGACTGAAGAGCATGCGTACCTTGCGTTGGCCTTCAAGACTTTCGCATCCTGCCAGCCAGTGCACCAAATCTTGAAGGCCATGCTCATATCAAAGTGCTTCGCAACCTTACTGCCAATAGAAGGGTGTATGTGTTGTTGTACCACACAAAAGGCAAAGTGACTCGTTCGACATCATGCAAGGACAGTGCTGCTCAGTTAAATTTGTTTCAGTTTTGCACTCATTGGCTTATTAAAAATTATTTTCGTATTTTCTGAGCATTTGTACTATAACAAACGTGACAGGGATGTCTCTGCAACATATAATCATCATTACTTTGGCAGGGTAAAATAATTGCCTGAGTTGGCCTTTGACCTTATATCTTTGCCCATTCCATTTTGGTGGATGTTCCAAGTATCAATCCCAGTACCTCTGTAATGTTGTACTGAACAAGCTCTCTGTGTTTGGCAGTATTGTGAAACAAATATGCCTAAAACTTGATGCAGTGGAGAGAGAGAGAGAGAGAAACTTTATTAGGTAGTGTGTTTAGACCCCCGGGTACCTGGATCACTGCGGTCCCACGCCATGTCTACATGGCGATGCCTCTTTTTCAAATGACATCGGCTGCCAGAGTCGCTGCAGCAAGCTGCAGTGTCGGGTCCATAGATGACAGCAGGACCTCCCAGTCCTCCCAACTTGAGATAGCAGGCTGTCTATTATATATCAGCATTTGGACGATCGGGTGAAGACAAAGAGAACGAAGCAGCGTGAACCGCGCTCTGAGCTCGTGACCGCATAGCGTCTCGGCAGCATTCCAGATGCAATAAAAAGCGCTTTATAATACTGGCTACGAGGGAACGAGACCCCGAGGAACAACGTTTCCTTGAATACGATGCCTAAAGGCAAGTCCATAGATGACAGCAGGACCTCCCAGTCCTCCCAACTTGAGATAGCAGGCTGTCCCTTTGGGGGAGGATCAGCAGGGCAGCCGAAAAGGATACGGGAAAGTGTGGCATGAGATTTGCCGCATAAAATGCATGTAGGGGAAGTGCCACAGTAGTGGGACAGTAGTTGCGGGGAAGAAAGAGTGCGGGTCTGGAGGCATCTCCATAGGACTTGTTGGGGGTGGCTAAGGGTGGGGTTTGGAGGAGGGTAAGTCCGGCAGTTCAAACGGAGTAATTGCATGAGCTCTGCAAAGGTGTGTGCCCGCTCCTTCGAGAAGCCCAAATCGAGGCTGTCCTGAGCAAATAAAACCTCGGGTCAATTTATCAGCAACCTCAATTCCGGGATTCCCAGAATGAACCTGCACTCTGGGGCTCTACCATGCATGGTGAATTTGGGGTAAGGGCGTTCAACAACTGCTAGGCAGGGGTGTCTCCTGCCCCTGCAAAGTTGTGCAGAGCTGTTTTCGAATCACTTAAAATGAGCTGTGCATCTAATTGTGCAAGGGCTAAGGCGATGGCGGTCTCCTCTGCCTCCTCAAGTGTAGAGCCTGAGGGAAGGCAGTGAATCAAGGAATGGGGAAGAGTAGGGTTGTAGGTAACTGCTTCAGCTTCTTGCACTGTACCCAAATGCAGCATCTACCCAAATGGCATACTGAGCTTGTCCGTAAACTTTATGAAAGGCATTTGCGCGAGCTATGCGGCGAGCAACGTGATCCTGAGGATGCACATTGCAAGGCAGGGGTTTAAGTATGAGCAAAGCATGAATGTGTCAAGGAATGGCTATAAAAGCTGGTTGATTAGCGGGTATTTTGATGCGAAGGGAGGCAAGAATGTGGCAGCCAGGTGTGCTCACGGAAAGTCTCAAGTACTGTGCCTGAAGGTGCATGTCAGCTAGCTCAGAAAGGGTGTTATGCATGACCAGCTCAAGGAGTTTGGCTGTGCTTCTGCTACGAGGAAGGTTCAGGGCTGCCTTAGTTGCGAGGCAGATCACCACGTTCACACGTTCGGTTTCTGTGCGTTTCAACTTGAGATATGGGGTAGCGTATAGAATGCGGCTAAGTGTGAAAGCATGTACAGCTTTCATGTTGTCCGCTTCATCCCTTATGCAGGGAGGATATGCGGTGCAAAAGCTGCAACACAGATTGTGTGGAGGGCCTTGAGTGTTTTTAGGTTATGGTCATTTTGTCTGTTATCCTGCAAATAGAGGCCAAGGAAGCGCAGTGGAAGTACTAAAGGGGGACTCGGTAAAATCCACATCATGGCTGGCTCACTAATTGTACGTCTTACATATATTGTTCTCAGATGGACAGTTATTGCAGTTAGCATATGTCTGGTGTTGTACACAAGCCAAGTGTTTCTGGAATTAGGGCGAAGTCTAAATGTTTAAAGAGCAGGAAGTTAGGACTTGTAGTTCATCACAATAATCAAGTTAGAGGTTTATTGGAGCTTTGTGTTGCTCCTGTGAATGAATTTAATGTAGTTCATCGTTCTCATTTGTAGACAGCCATCATCATACCTGTTTGTCTTTTTCTTCAGGGTTTTTAATGGGCAGCATCAGCTGAATGAACGGGTCTACTAGCATTGTCAGAATTGTGCAACAAAATAAAAATCATAGAAAGGCTTATTGTACGATAGTTATTTTCTACGACTCATTATTTAACTCAGCAAGCAAGGCTTAACTGCACAGAGATGACAACACAGGAACCTAGAAACAGGAGCATACATGCCTTACTTCATTATTTAAATTTATGTACACTCGAACCTCGTAATAATGTAATGGGATACAATGAAGTAATGGATATAACGATGTAATTAAAGTTCTCCTTGAAATTTCCATAGACATACACGCATTTGAAACCTCGTTTTAACGAAGTAAAACTGACCTTTCAGTGGATATAACGAAGTAATATCGTCTCCGAAACTGAAAATAGTGTGCGTGTGTGGCAGGAAGGTTGCCTCCTGTGGTGTTCAGCGCCTCGATACAAAAATCCCGCAGCCCGATGAAACTGCCACACAATCCCCAAGGGTAGGCACACCAAGTAGTGGTGTACACCGATATGTACTGTTGCCTTCCTCCGACTTGTTGCTGTCCTCATTTGCTGCCCCCCCTTTTTTGTTTGTTTGTTCGTTTTCCAGAGAACTTATACATCAAAACATGGCCTCTGAGATTGCATCACAGTGATCTCAGAGGCCATATTTAGTGAGCCATTGCTTGTGTGCAGTGGCGAGAAATTAGTGCCTCCACTTCTCTCGTTACGGTCACCCACTAACACTTCCTAACGCTGATGCGACTGGGCACAGCCTCCGAGAGTGCACCTGCGACATGGAGGCCTTGGGAACTGCAAGCTGGCCAAGCCGGCACAGGCGCGCCGACATTCATTGTCCTGCCCATCATGTGTGCTTCAGTGGCGAAGACAGTGCGCTCGGTAGTTCGCCACTTGCTGCTCATTCACGATGAGCGTAGTTTCACTACTGACTGTTTGACAACGTCTCCGTTTTGCCGGTTTCACTATAACGTGGCCGAGCCGCACGCTAAATGAGAACAAAGGACAATCGCGTTGCGACAGAATGCGGCCTGTCCCGCCTGCTGCTGATTTGGATGGCACTGACGAGTAGTTGTCTTTATTTTTATTTTTCCTTTTATACTGACTTTATAAAACTTCATCGCATGCATGCCTTTACAGCACCATCGCCTTATCTTCATGTTAAAATTTTTGCACCCTTGTGGTAAATATTGTAGTTAAGGGCAATAATGGTTTTAACCAAGTAATGGATATAACGAAGTAATTCCATGTCTCCCTGCAACTTCGTTATAACGAGGTTCAAGTATTTTTGTTGACCATTGCATTGTACTTGTGAACTCTTGCCGGTGTATGTCAGCATCAGCCTGTCTGCACAAACATGCACATGCACACATTCTGCTGCACATTTTATTTGTGGTATCAGTCACTCAACATGACAGAAAGCTAATGTAGAGTTAGCATAATTAATATGTCCAACCAGGATTATAGTGTATCTGACACAGGTAAATTCTTGCCTTATGTTTCAGTGAACAATCGTGTTTTGTTAATGCTACTAAAACAAAAAATATGTTGGATTATATTTTGTGCTCTGCCTAGGTTACGAAAATAATCTGAAATGTTATCTTACTTATATGAAAGCCTAATGGCAGTTTGATTTGACAACCTGTATCAAAACCATGAGCTCATTGATTAATGCAAAAAGGCACAGTGGCTCGTCAGTGGCTTTAGTTTCTCGTCGCTTTATTTGAGCACTGTGCTTTCTTGTGCTCTGCAGAGTGGCACAGTTCAGCATGGCAGCAGCCGAAAGTGCCTGGAGATGTCCGAGGATCGCCAGAAAGTGAGCATGGAGATCTGCTCTGGGAGCCTCAGGCAGAGCTGGATCTTCCAGAACTACAACAAGACCAAGGCCATTAAGATTCCCAGTCGGGGCCACTAGGTTGCCGTGAACAACCCAGCCGCTGCTGCAAGGGATTCCTCACTTGACAGGACCTCATAATATCAGTGCACGCAGTGAAAAGTCAAGTCAAAAATAAGGAACAAAATGAAAGAATGTGAACAATTTAATGGTGTGTGCTAGCAGTGGACTGGCAGTGTGGTAATTGTCATGCGAGTGCATCAGCTCATCGGTCACATCACCTCGGCCAGACATTGGGAGGGTGCCCTGGCTGCCTTTCCATCCATCTGCCCCCGGTTCACCTTAGCTATTTTACTGCTGAATTCAGGCTTTCGGTTGCAGTTGACTCCTGCTTTGTTTTGTTGCTGGATCTTCTGTTATTTCACCAAGTTCCTGCCAATGGAGGCAAAGGTGAATTCAGGCAACTACCAAGTTTAGAAGGATGTCCCTTGGTGCGCCTCCATCCTCCAAGGTTGCAGATTGACTTCGCCGAGCACCCTCACAAAGTGCCAAGAATCAAAAATGCTGGAAGTTCGAGGTGCTTCCAAACTGAGTGGTTGCAAGTGTTTCGCCAACAGTGCCTCATCTGTGAATTTTTTCACCCGTGTTTTGATAAGTGCTGAGTGTTATGTTTTCTTTATTCAATTGATATTTTGTGTCATTGTTGCTGCTGTTATTGTTTGCATGGATACCCTTGCAAGCTGCAAAGACTGAAGCACATTGTTATTGGCAAGGCATCCTGCAAAGACTGTGTAACAAATTTACCACTACGTTGAAGGTGTATTTTTACAAAAAATCAAACAAATGAAACAATGAACAGCTTGCTGCCAGCAGCTTAGCTGCACACTACATGTGGCCCTCTGGTTTCAGCACACGCAAATGAAAAGCGCATGTTTTTGTACCGCATGAGCCATTTGCAACTTGTGCAGCCAGAGTTTATAACTTCGAGTATTTTCCTTTGACTTGCTGCACAAAAAACGCACGCTTTTGGTCATCTCTTTAAGATAGATGGCAAGAAAAACTGAACTAGAGTGTTTACTTTACCAGAGTGAATATTCGTGTTCTTATGTGTTGTTGTTAAAGCTGTTCCTCTAAACGCCTTTTTTTTAAAAAAAAAAAAGCCTTTAAGGTGGTGTGGGTTTTGGGAAATTGCTGTCTTCTACTTTTTTTAAAATTGAGATATTGCACCTGCTATGTCAGTGCATGTGCTTTGGTTTTTCTTCGATATAATTTTTAGCATTCCATCTTTTCTAGTCATATTATGCATTCCAGTTTTTCTATTTTCCTTTTCAGCCCTGCATACATTTCTGTACAAAGTGGTGACATTGAAGTTTGAGGGGAGACACTTGTGTGTGCGTGTGTTTACATTGCACCTATAGGTTTGAGAACTGTGCCTTATGAAAAGTAATATTTGCAACAAAACAATTTTTTTAATGAATAAAATTCTGTTCATCAAACATTCATGCTTCATTCCAAAGGCTTTTGTCATGAAAACAAAGTCACACCGCTAAGCACTAACAGGCCTGTATGCATGCTGTCACAAAAAGCCTGTCGGAGCTAATAGTGCTCACTGCAGGAACAACGCTTGGATAGTGGCTGTTAATTCTTGTGCATTCTAGCTACTGCTCATTATTAGAAGAAGATCTTTATTAACAGTAAGCATGTTTTACAGCTCACTGCAGGAGCAGGGGCTAAAGGCAATCAAGCCTGACAAAGGCCCCTGTCCCTCCGCAGTTTGTAACAGTGCACAGTATTTTATTACAATATATAAACAACAGGAATTTGAAATCTAGGAAGCAACTTGCACTCCTAAAAAAAAAGGATACAGTGATTGAATTAAAAAAAAAAAAAGTCCAGTCATACATACACAAAGAAAATTTACACAGCGTAACCTACCTAAACAGAAGTTACATACACGAAAACATAATACAGCGACGCAAAAATAAGTTACATAAATGAGAAACGTGAAAAGCATGGCGATATATTACAAGTTCAGTGAAATTTATATGTGACTAAGAAGATGGTTGAGGCATGAAAGGGCACCAGTTAATGTCCGTAATGTATACATGTGGTTATTAATAAGTTCATCACTTGTTTTTTGAAAGCAGCCCTACCAGTTTCGAAATTTATTCTGTCTGCTAGAATATTCAAAATATGAGGCACCTGGTATTCAGCACTTTGTTTTCCGTAAGTAGTTCGTAATTTAGGTGTTCGCTTTTTATGTTCTCGTAAGATGTAGTAAGGTCTTTCGGTGCAGGCTTGTTCATACAGTTTATTTTGTTGAATTATTTGAAGCAATTTATAATAGTACAGCTGGTCAACCCTAAGCATGGAATGTTTTATGAACAGTGGAGCAGTTGGCAGATCTTGCAAGTTTCCCCTGTACTTCTCAAAACAGCGCAATATTTTCTTTTGCATAGTAATGAGTTTAAGGTAATTTCTTTGCGATGTCGTTCCCCAGACTGATATGCCATATGCTACCTTAGAATGAAATAGTGCATAATACTTATTTTGATCCTCAATGGCATTACGTTTATTGTTTTGTAAAAGCAACCAAGTATACGCGCTAAGGCCGTAGTCAGGTGATCCACATGTTCCAGATTAATTCTTCTTGAAACCACACGCCAAGAAACTTCTGCTCTCTTACGCGTGCAATAGGGTTGCTTTCGAATATCAAACTTATTTCATATATAGGTTTATTTACAGGTCGAAATATCATATAGGTTGTTTTCTTCGCATTCAAACGCAGCCTATTTTGTTTTAGCCAAATTGAAAGATGCTCTAAGTAGTTATTTGCGCTGGTCTCAAGCGATATCAAATTGTCTGATGCAAAAAACACATTCGTGTCATCGGCATACATAATAAGTTCAGGGGAGTCGGGTATTTCAACAATATCATTTATGTAGACAAGAAACAACAGTGGACCTAGTATTGACCCTTGGGGGACTCCTTGGTTTAACTTTATCTTTGTAGACATTGTGCTATTAATTTGAATGAATTGATAACGATCTTTAAGGTAACTTTTGAAGAGATCTAGTGCAACTCCACGCACTCCATACCTCGACAGCTTATCAATTAATATTTGGAATTGTATCGAGTCGAATGCTTTTTGAAGATCAAGAAACAGTCCAAGAGTGTATTGTTTTCTTTCAATATTGTGAATTATCTTATCTTTAATGTACAGTAAAGCTTGTTCTGTCGACTTATTTTTTTGAAACCCATACTGACACTTTGTTATTATTTGATGTTTGTCAAGAAAAGACGCAAGTCTATCGTGAATTACCCCTTCAAAAATTTTTGATATTGTTGGAAGCGCGGATATCGGTCGGTAGTTCGCTAGAGTATTGGTATCACCACCTTTTTGTACTGCAGTGATTTTTGCCAGTTTTAGCTGTTCCGGGAATATGCCGCTGGTAAGGGTGAGGTTGATAATAAAAGTCAATACATCACATATCAACGGCGATATCAATTTCAGCTCAGCAGAACCTATTTCATCAACCCCTGGTGAAACATTATTTTTGAGCTTTCTAATGAGGTTTCCTACTTCAACTGGATCTGTGGGTGCCATAAATATAGAGGAAGTAACGATAGCCTTATCAGTAGTATAGGCACTTTCAGTATTTGCATCAGTTGTAGTGTAGGAGCCTGCGTTGATAAAGTGTTCGTTCATGGCGTTTGCCAATCTTTCACCGCTGAGCGTTTCGCCATTAATTGTTAGGTCTTGAATTTTAGGGCACTTCTTGGTCCTATTTGTTAGCCCATTTATAACCTCCCATAATTTCCTCTGATCATTGTATACCCTTTCAAATACTAATTCATAATACATTCTTTTGGCCTTCCTTATGTCAGAGGTTAAAACATTTCTGTATGTTTTGTACTTAGCAAGAGCATCCGTCTTTCGCGAGCGTACGAAATCGTGGTATAACTTGTTCTTTACTCGTATACGCCGGTAAAGGTCAGAATTTATCCAGGGCTTCCTGCATTTTTTATTGTTATGATGTGATGATTTCTGAACTGGAAATGATGCATCGTAACTAGCTCGCAAAAGCCGCAGGAAGGTATTATAAGCTTCATCGGGGTCTTCTTGCCTATAAACCATGCTCCAATCTAGGTTTTGCACTGATTTAACAAACTTTTCTTGAGTTTTGATATTTTTTATACGGCGAAAAAACGTCTCAGTTTTTGGTATGCCTAAAAGAGGAGTAGATGGTGCAACAAAAAAGACGGGCATGTGATCGCTTATGTCGTATGAAAGAACTCCGGTTTCTATGGTCTGCAAATCTATATTTGAGGCACATATATCAAGCAGCGTGGCGCTCTTTGTTGTTACCCTGGTAGGCAAAGTTATGAAGTTTGCACTTCCATATGTAATTAAGAGTGTTTCAAATTCTTTCGCATAAGAATCGTAACAAAGATCAATATTTATGTCACCCATAATTATACAAGGAATAGTCCAGAGAGCAATTGACGATAAGACGGTGTCAAGGAACTGAATGAACTTTCTCTTGTGGCCATGTGGTGGCCTATACACACCAATTACTAAAAACTTGCCGATACACATGGTCATGCATTCAATGTCATCATTCATGGCAGAGTACTTATCAAGCAATTCATATGAAAGCGCATCCTTAAAATAAATAGCAAGACCTCCGCCTTTTTGTTTTTCGCGGCATAAGATTTCATTACGATAACCCGGAAAATATGGTGCATCTTCTTTATGAGTAATCCATGTCTCTGAGAAAACCAGTACATCAAATTCTATTGATAAGGACCGCAAAAAAACACTAATGTCGTCGACTTTCCTTTTAATACTTCTACAATTTATGTGTAACGCAGAAAACAAGTTTTTTCTAGAGCGAAATTCGGTATTAAAATCGGTAACACTATAATATTTGCGATTGCTGACAGAATTAGCCATTAGAGCAATGTTTTCTATTTATCATTGCACTTTCTATATTTAATTTCCAATTCTAGTCAGACTCGCCTCATCCGAAATGTGTATCGCTCGGGAACCTTCATCTTTGCGTGCTAACACTTTGCCACCAGATGTCCAGACAAATTTCCAACCAGTTTCCTTTTTTTTTTTTTTCTGTATTGCCGCTGCCAGCAAAGCCTTGCCCCTTTGTGTCAAATGCTCATTTACAAAAAGAGGCGTTTTCTTTTCGTCTCCAAGCAAAGAACTATCCAACCTTTTCTTTCTACACTTCGCCAGAAGGTCGTCACGTCTTGTTCTTTTGACAAATCGGACGATTATATTCTGCACACCAGGTTTAGGAGTGCGAACCCAGTGGCATGTGTCGATGTCATTGAAATCAACCGTCATGCCGACGGCCTCGCTTATCTTTGTAACAACAGCCACTGGATCATTCCCCACCGGTGCACCTTTTATCTCCAGATTATTTAGACGCTGATATTGCTCGAGCTCGTCGCATCTTTGGGATAGTCTTTTATTTTCTGCTTTTAGTTCTGCGTTTAGCCTGATGAGCTCTTGCATTTCAGCTCGCATATTCCTAATGTCGGTGGCTGCATCTTTCACGTCACTGCAAGTTTCAGAGCAAAACGTTATGCTGTCTTTAATTTCCCGCATTTCAAGCCTGAGCTCTCGTTTGAAGTTTTCAAATGCTTTTGACAGCTCTCTAACGTCCGCAGCGTCTTTTTCTACATCTTTCCCGCCGCTCTTTGCAGAATCTTTCCCCATTTTCAATACAAATACAAATACACTTCACGCTGTGTTCGGCAGCAGTGCACAACAACAGGAGAAAATTAAAAGCAAGTGACACCAATTCTCACCTGCAAAAGCAGAAGCTGTGTTACGAGTTGTACGGTTTGCGCACTGCCGCCGAACTGCGTGGCCAGCTCGGTGAAGCCGTCCTCTTATGCGTTTTCCACAGTCAGCTGGCCTTGCGGCCACACGACGATCCAAGCGCAGGCGCAGGGCCACGACGACCAGCGTTGCAGCGAAGCGTCGGTGTACGAAGATGATAGCGACGGTCTTCGTGGGCCACGCCAAGAGCGACGAGCTGCAAAAGCAGAAGCTGTGTTACGAGTTGTACGGTTTGCGCACTGCCGCCGAACTGGCGGCAGTGCATTACAAACTGGTCACAAGCTTCTTCAAATTGCTGCTTCAAATTGCTGCATCGGTCTTCTCTTACTAAGTAGATCGTACATTTCTGCTCATGCTTCATTACCAGCAGACGTATTTTAAACCTTAGAAATGTAGTCCACAGGATTGGGTGTGATAGGGGAACTGTAGCACAAGATTGATGGGCTGCATTAGTTTGGGCATAACAGGGCCTATTCAGTACGGTAGGGTTATGTACACTGAACAGGTTAGGTCATTAACTGCCAAGCTTCAGAAACAAATTGATATAGGCAAGGAAGAATACTTAAAGGCCCAAGATGAGAACATAGAGGAGAGTAATTTGAAGAGGTGAACAACAGGACCTTGTCTACAAAACAAAAGAACAGTTTTTCTAACTAAGCTCCATGCAGCTGTTAATATGAAATAACAAAAGCACCTCGTATTAGGGGAAGACATTATTATGGGAAGACGTAAGGATCGCACTAAAAAGACCTCTTGGAATAAAAATGAAACTGAGCATGAATGTAACATTGGCTTCTAGCACAAACAACAGTTCTAGACAGGAAATTAAGATTTGCCGCCACACAGCAGCTACATACTCGTAAAGCAAGGGGGGTCAGACAATATCCCTACAGAACTCCTCATCATACTTGGACTGGAATCAATTTAGGCCATCACTAAACTGTGTCAGCAAATTTGTAAGACGGATGGATTGCCAATAGACTGGAACAGATCGCTCTTTATACCACTCCATAAAAATGGCAACACAAGAGAATGTTGGCGCTGTAAAACAATTGCATTAACACATGATATTACTAAAGTATTCCACAAGGTATTACAAAAAAGTAGGGGCAGCTTCACTCTGAAGTGAGAATAGTATTGTGCAAGCAGTGAAGCTGATGGAAGCTTTATCTTGGTTGGGCTATGCTTTTGTGAGGTTTTTGCATGGCATCACAAGTAACTGCAAAGAACACTCTTACATTAAGGTTCATTAAGGTATCTGCAGTGTTGTCTACTTTTTTATCAGGTGTTGAGGGTTGCAATTGGGACGTGTGATAACCTTTTCTGCTAAAATGGCCTAGATCTAAGAAAGTGCTTCAACATTAGGTAAGTATTACGTGCACTGGTATTGTTCAGGCACGAAACTGCTGAAAATCCACAGTGACCTTCACTTCGTTGGCTGATCAACAACACAATATATTTTAGTGGTTACTATTTCGACCTCTATTTTGATGGTCAAAAGTTTTCCTGCTTACAAGCTGGTACACATACATGGTATGCCCATGTGTATGGTAATGTGTATGGTATTGTATTTTGGTTAAGTAACATTAAGAGATAGAAAGAGAGCCGATTGGGTCAGAGAACAGACGAGAGTCGCCGACATAACCGATGTTAAGAAGAAAAATGGACATGGGCAGGCCACGTGATGAGAAGGATAGATAACCGATGGACAGTTAGAACGACGGAATGGATACCAAGAGAGGGCAAGCGTAGCCGCGGACGACAGAGAGTAAGATGGGGGGACGAAATCAAGAAATTCGCAGGCGTCAAACGGAATCAGCTCGTGCAGGATAGGCAAGAATGGAGAGGATTGGGAGAGGCCTTCGTCCTGCAGTGGACATAAAATAGGCTGATGATGATGATGATGATTTTGATCACTACTTTGATGGTCAAAAGCTTTCCTGCTTACAAGCTGTTGTACACACATGGTATGCCCATGTGTATGGTAAGCATGTGTATATGTGTGTATATTTACATGCATGTTTGTACAAGTTCATTCCCACCTTAACGGAGAATAAGAAACTGGGCTAGTTGGCCTGCACTAGGCATGATGGCAAGGAGCATGTTTAAACAACACATGTTGTGAAACAGGACCTTGTCATGGTTCCAAACACAGAACATTGAATTAAGGAAGGTTAATTTTGTCATAGTGTTTAAAGTTTCACAACTTTGTAGTGGAACTCTAGCGTTGGTAGCGCTTGTCTGGCATTTGCTTTGGCTAACATGCGAAGAATTTTTCAGCTTATAGAGTAATCACTAGTCAAACTAGTTAGTTCCTTCTGCTTTCTAGTGCACTGATGAATTACCTTTGCTGCAAACATTGGATTACGTTTGGCCCTTTCCAAATGTTCAGCCACTCCTATTGTTTGGTGAACTTCTGGTGAACTAATTCTGCATTCAGTTTACATTCATGCCTTTTGATCACTGCATATCTGATGACACAGACACCTGTACAATTTCAGAGCTGGCACTGTGCGAGGTATCATAGTAATCTCCCTACAGTAACTGCCTGACATGTTGAATGTTTCCAGAGGTGTATGATGAAGAGTAGCAACCTCTAGAATTGCTCTACAAGAAATTGTTGCCTCCCTTCAATGCCACTCATGCATGCAATTCTTGATAAGGCTTCATAATGGATACATTTTATGACCCATATACCGAACTTATTAGGAGCTTTTCCATACTAGATACAGAAATTATTCGCTTCCTGCTCAAAATTCGTGTCCTTCACGTTACTCATGTAACATCCAACTGAAAAAAAAAAAAGTGGGTTGAGACCACTCTGCTAGCTCATGAGCTTCAACTGGAAAGTTTTGCTGAGCTATATCTACACCGTGTACATATGATGTGACTGCATAGCATACACCTTAGTTGAAACACCACGGAACAGAAATTTCATTTATTGCAGCACTTCCAAGATTAATGATGTACTGTTCATGACAAGTAGATGCACACTTCTCAAGTTGGAATTTGCTGAGAAGCCAAGAAGGGCTGTGTTCCTCCATAAATTTTACTAGCCTCACCCTCATGATCTCTTGCTCCATGATTTTAAGCCCTCGTAATGAGCCCCTTCCTGCCAAATATAAATGGAAACTGGGGCTTTTAAAACACATTGCCAATCAACTAATTTTAGTGGTATTTAGTGTCCAATATCTCAATGGTGGCTATGGCATTTTGTTGATCACAAGCTAGGTTAGAAGGCTTGACCTTCTTCTACCACATTTCTTTAACAGGGGTAGAATGAAGATAAAAATAAGTAGCTTTAAAACGCTGGTCTGTACTCGTCATCACCATTTTTTGCTGCTGTGTTGCCTGTTGTGACCTCTAAAATACACATGCCACCATCACAACCTGCAATATGGTGTTGTGCTATACAAAGTGGCTAGGACATCCAAAACAAAAGCTGTTACGAGGACACTGGCTTGAATCCCAGTGGCAGTAGCTGGCAACCACGGCTGCTGCGTTGGTTGGCGCAGCAACCATTCCAGTAATGGTGGTAAACATTTTACTCTATGGTAAGTGTGAAGCTTAGCATGACGGATGACATGAGCAGCAATTACTTGATGATGATGACTGTGGCCATTGTCATCAATTCAAGATGAAATGTGGTGTTACTTCTATCACATCCCTCAGTCAATTATCACCAGTAAGATGCAGTGCCTTTGGGTAATGCAGTAGGTAGGTATTCACTCTTCTTTACACATGCATACATGTAGTAAACACAGCGAAATTTAAAAGATAAATGGTTTATTTCACAGAGATATACACATGACTGAAGTTCCCTCAGCCACTTGATAACCTTCAAGCCCAAAACCAACAAATAAAAGGAGGGACATTCAAACAACCCAAACAACTATGTCACATGCTTGCAGGAGAAGAGGCACAGACATGATTTTGTAACATTTGCTGCATTCATTCAGCATGTTCCAAGGCATGTGCAACACAGTTCTTTTTTGTTTTAGTATTCAGTCCAATAATAATTATTATAATAATTTTAAAAAAAGGAAGATTGGCACTGTTATAATGACAGTTCTGAAAGCCTCTCATATGTGATCTGTAAAGGAAGCTATTTAAATGAGCAACAGCCAATACACACAAAAAAATATTAGTTTACCTTGCATGCTCGTTGATAATATAGCATAATAATATTTAAGTTGGACTTTAGCAGGCGACTTCTTACTTGGGAATTAGTTCCTCATTATCTGCTTATCTAAAGGACTTTCATCGCAGCAACACAAATACTGAATTACTGGTTTCATACACCAAAACTATGATCTCATTACCAAGCAGAGCAATGTGGAGGTACTCTGGCAATAAATTCCAACCATCTGGAATTCCTTATTGTGCACCCATTGCACACTATACATGAATGTTTTTGCATTCTATCAGGATGCTGCCACTATGGCCTGCATCAAATGCATGACCTAGGCAGTGCAAAGGTGTGGTCAGCGGGTTTCCACAGGAGAGAGACTCTGGAGCCAGGGGGGCTGGGTTCCCCCACCTTCCAACCGTTTACACCGAAATCAAATTTTTGACATGATTTTACATTTTTTTCTTTTCTTTTTTTCAACTATTCTTGCCTATTAGTTACTTGTTCACCGATCTATTTTATTTATTTTACCAACAATTAAGTCACACACATATGCCGATTTATAGACGGTTCTACAGACGAAGTCTGCAGATATGTGCAATATGATGGACCAGGTTGTCAGGTAGCTGCAACTCCTCCTTTTTGTGCCTGTATCAGCTGCTTCAGTGGAGTGATCTCTCAGTGCTCTCGGGCAATTGAAAACATTTTGCGCAATCAAATGACGCAGAGGAGGCTGACACACTTTCCTCCACATGCACAAGAGAGCTGCAGAACTGCACTTGGATGCTGTTGTGAAAGAGCATGTGTCAAGAACGAAAGAACGAACAGCAACTTTTGGCCTAACCTTTCTTGCCCAACACCATGTTGTCATGCCAACCATGAAGCTCGTCAATCCACAATAATATCTTTGTAATAATATCTGGTGTCTGAGCCTAGTTTTTGTCTATATGTAGCATATTTGTACACTTGTGTCATTTCACATTTGCTTTACTGCAGGAGAGAATGCAAAAATATTAAAATGATTCTTTGCAGCTTTCGAACCAGTTATGTCATTTGCACGGTCTACGCAGGCTTTCAGTACTTTTGAAATTTCCAACCATTTTTAAAGTGTATACCAATGTAGAACAAGCGAGGATACCAATATGTAAAATCTAATATGGCTAAAATTAATTAAAACATTATTAATCGATGTCATTAGAACTATTAATTATTATAATAATGTGTAATATAAAATAATGATTGCCAATTATTGAGAACAAATAAACAATAAACACAACATACAAAGACAACTCCCAAAAACGCTCCGAATTCCCTGTTCCACAGCAGGTCTTCGAGCACTGAAAGTTTCAGCACAATAGTAAATTAAGAGAAGATTGTTGCGCTAAATGCAAATAAAAGTATAGCTAGCTGGGGCACTATATAGGGCCAATATGAGGCAATTTTACGAAATTCAAAGTAAGTTTCTCAGACTGGAGACAGTACAGACTGCACAGAACAATTATCCATATGTTTTGGGGGGCGCGGGAGCAGACTGGTATTAAAGAGTATGTAACACCATTTTAATGCCAAAGGCTCGGACAAGCAGTAGGCAGTAACTGCCCACGTTGGCTCTTTCTTTCCTTGGCCGCTATCAACCCTTGTAAACAACAGTTGTCAGACTAATGAGGTGGCCATTAACATCCTGGTTAGGTACTAATGTATCTGTCAAGTATTTATAAAGTGAAATTTCCCTTGCACATGGCAGAAGGTGCTGAACAACATTGCAGGCATTCACATCACAATTTATGTAAAACAACTTGCAGAGTACACATCTTACAATAGACGGGAAGAGGAAGAACACAGGCCACATTATCACCCACACTGAAACTCATTACATATCAAGGGTGTTATTTCCATACCTTGTCAGAAAGCCAATGCTCAGAACTGGTATAAAATATTCACTACATTTTCACTCTGCAAGCTTACGGAAGCAGAACTCCCTGCACAACAGCATCTGTTTGACAGAACTATTTTTAAAAAATGTGTTTTTTCAGGCACACAAGCTTTACAGCTGAACTATGTGCATCATACTCTAAGCAGAGCTGGGACAAAAATTTTTTTTATTGTATGGTGCACAAACCCATTGGCTTTGATTTAAACATAAATTCATCGGCAGCCTTCTATACTGCAACAGCTGGCAACTCAATAAATAGATGTGGGTATATGTAAACAACAACAACAACAAAAGAAAAGAGAGTACAGAAAACCTGCAATGCACCGGCATATGTACATATGCACACAAAGGAAAGTAAATGAGATGTGGCTTCATTGTTCGCCCTTAAGTGCCTAGTCACAGCATAAGCTAGTTACAGCAGACCGTCACATTGACATGATAAAGAAGAGGGCACCTATGTAAAGAAAAAAGGGGGGTTCTGTGATGTATAAAGCAGCATCCACTAACAAGTTTATGCATCATCAGGAGTCGTTAGCTGTGCCATCACAAAAATGAGCCAGACGTAAAGTAACTAATGAGGCCTTAATGGCTATGATCATGGGCTAAAAGGGAGTGCAGCATTTGCATTTTCTTTTATATATAACAGCACTATGTGCTGTGCTCCTCCCGACAGCTTGCATTGGCCAAATATTGGATATGGTCAGGAGTCTGCACAGCTGACATAAGTTCACTCAATTGATTTACCAGCAGGAACAAACTGGAGACTTCCTGTCAACAGTGGTTTTGTAACAATACTTACTATTGCAGGAGTATTTATGGATTCAAGCTTTTGATAACAGTCAGCTTAAGCAATACACATTTTATTCCAAGAACTGCTCTTATTTCCAGGACATCAATATAAGCATGTATTGTACCCTTAACTGGTGTAACAGGCTACAATCAACACTGTACAGCATGGGCCTATGTCACAACATAAGAGTATGTAAGTAAGAACATTTGATGTCCAATGTTAAAATAAAAAGTGTTTGCGACAAAGTCTCTGCAGAAAAATAGTGACTGCTCTTAAAGGCTGAAAATGAATTTCTTGCAAAGCAGCATCTGTTAGAACTATTTAAAATGTCTTTTGATAGGTGTACAGACAGACCAAATTCCACATAAACAGTGGCAAAGAAAAAAGTTTACTAGACATATATCTTTGAAATTATAACAGAATAAGAAACTAAAGACTTGCCCAACACTAGTCTCACTCTTCCATAATGAAGTCATGCATCATGTACAGGCACACAATTTTTTTTCTCCATTTTTTTGCTGCACCCTCTATAAGAATATAATCTGGAAGTGCTAACAACAATCTTCACAAGGCACTGCACAAAATGTGGACTGTGTGGTACTCATGCACAACCAAACGTAACAAAAAAGTAATTGATTGCAAGTGAGGAGACTTCATTATGACCATGTACTACTGCCATCTTTCAGAGTGCGATGGCAAACTTACTTTGATTAGTTTTTTTACTCCATCTTGTAAGTGCATTTCCCAAGTTCTTATTAATGGTGCTGATGCCAACATCACCTACATCTACACAAGAATGGCAGTGTGGCATTTAAATTCACTTAACAGCGACTTGGTCATGGATGGCGAATACATCAGAGCTGCCTATTTCGATTTCCTCACAATGTGAGGCCCCCTCCATGGAACTTGCATTTCAGCACAGTTTCTGGAAACATTATGGCAGTGAACTAAGGAGAGGACTTATGGCACCCTCTCTGTGTGCAAATCACCAGACTTCATTCCTTACCATGAAGAAGCAGTAAGCTGCACTGCTCACAAATCTTGTGCAGTAGACAATTCATTCATATGCACATCTCCATGATTAAAAAGCCTAGCGTTTAAATAAATAAGCATAGATTTCTTTCTGTACAGCATGACACAAAAAAATAAAGATAAAAACAAGGTCTAGTCCCTTGGACAGATGTAAGAAACACTGACAAAGCACCACTCATGTACTGCTGTTTTAAGCAACTCAGAGCGGAAATGCATTCCCTTATGACAGTGAAATCATTGTGAATATATGTTATCACTTCAGTAAGGGCCATGAAGAAAAGAACAATGGTAGCAAAAGAAATTCCAATAGTTACAAGAAAAAAAAACAAAAAAAAAATGGCAGATAATGCAAGTGTCGTTAACATGTTCTTGCTTATCATGAATGCAGCTTGTCATTAAGAGCCATGGTAATGGAACCAAAAACAGCACAAAACATGTTTTACGAACTTGTAATTGCTTTGAACAATAAATGCAAAACTCAATTATCATCCATCACATAGAGGCTGCAGTCCCAGGGACTCTTAACCAATGACTCCTAAGCAGTGTCACGCCATACACCTAAGTGCTCAGCGCATAGTACCACTGATTCCAGAACAACAATGTCAGGACAACGCTACTGCAACACTAGTAGGTGCGAGATCTGGTAATAGTGGTGCTATTACTGGCACACTGCCTCTACGTGTTCAAAATATTATGGGATGCAGAGCCACAACCATGCCACAATGTAAAGCAGTGCTACAGGTTTTATTCTCACCCCATTCCCAGTGGGCTGCACATTTTTAGAACACATGATACAGCAGCTGAGCATTAAAGGAAAAGGAACAACTGTTTCCAACTGTGTTCAATTTTATTAATATGAAATTCATTTACAGTTAGAGACAAAAGTCTGAAGACCACAACATGAACAAAAAAAAAAATTGTAATTTCCTCACGCACGGTTCCTTTCTGCACATATGGGCTGTTTTGATTAAATATATTGGTCGAACAAAGACACGCAGGCTGTAACATTTCACATAAACTTGAATACCTAAGCTGCAAAGAAAATTCTTTTTGTGGCACCTGTGGTCTCAGACTTTTGCTTGCGATTGTACATGAACATGTGATGGCAGGCAGTGGCTGTGCAGTTATATGTGGGCACAACAAAAGGAGTGTTCATGTACGCCACAGTCATCTGCCTTAGTACTTATATGACACTGCCCCTGCACGTAGTTTACCAATGCCCATAGATGTGTACTTTGTCAAAAGAATATGCACTGTGCAAGCCCATGCAAGCATCTCTCATATATAAAAGAGTCTCCCTGGCTCAAAGTGACAAGCTGCAGAAAGAAATAATACAGCAAGATGACCCTCAATGGTTGTAACGCATTAAAGATGAAGGCATGAAGAGAGCAAGAAGTGAATCGATGTTAGCGGCTTGACCTAGGCACCGCTGGGCATGCAGCTATCGGCAGACCTTGACCCGAGATTGGCTAGGAAGCTGCATTTGGATAGTACGCCCGGACGGATGTCATACTCGTTCCATTTGGCTCGGATGCTGTTAGTGTACATCATCTCTCCACTACGTGCCATTAAAATCCTTGTCCGATGTAGGTGCTGGGGAGTAGCCATCTGCTGGACGCTTCCGCTTGAAGAAACCCAACTGCAGAAACAAATGAAGTCTCAGTAAACGGGATCCCTCATCATGTTCCACAGACAGTGCTCTTAATATGCCTTGCCAATAAAATTTGTAGTGAAGATTTAAGAAAATAGGCACACTGAATGAAGTGCTCGCTGCACATGAATTCATGTTTGGCATTCATCGCAGCTGCTGTGCAGTTGATCTTTTTCTGTTACGCTAATGAAGTTGGTATATTACAGAACCCAAAGCATATTAGGAAATTGAAAATCTATCATGCTGGTGGGGTTCCCACTAATGTAGACTTCCAAACAAGAACAGAAGTTCAGGGGAAGATGGAGGCCTGAAATGGTAAAAAGAGTCACTCAACACGGAATGTCACTAGAGTCAACGTTTTGACAAGACAACTTGTCTTGTGATTTATGAGACCTGCTTAAATCACGTAAGTACTGGAAATAAAGAAAGGTAGTAGTAGTTGTGAATCTTTCAATGCTTCTACTAGCACCTGTTTTATGCTATTACATATAAGAATTTACAAGGCAAAGGCAAAGGAAAGTGGTCTGCACAGAACACAACAGGGAGAGAACTTTTTGTTCTTTTTTCCAGTTGCCAACTTTATAGCAAGAATAAACACTAAGCATTACCAGACTGTCAATACCTCTATGCATCAAAACCGAATTTTAAAAATGTTAAACAGCCACTGTGAATGTCATTTAAGCATGCCCACAATTTGAACATGAAGGGACATACTGCTGACACTGCATCCACAAAAAAAAAAAAGGCAGTCGCAGTTGCCACAGCCATCACCATCAGTCTTTCTACGCCCACTTCAGAGCAAAGGCCTCTCCCACAGATCTCCAGTCATCCCAGTCCTGTGCTAACTGCAACAAATTCATCCCCGTAAACTTCTTGATCTCATCTGCCCACCTAGCGTTCTGCCGCCCCTTGCCACGCTTGCCTCCTCTAGGGATTCACTCTGTTACCCTTAATGAGAAACAGTTGTCTTGCCTTCACATTACATGCCCTGCCCACATCCATTCCTTCTTAATTTCAATTAATATGTCCTTAACAACCGTTTGTTCCCTAACCCACTCCGCTCTCTTCTTATTCCTCAAGTTTACACCTATTATTTTCCGCTCCATTGCTCGCTGCGTCATCCTCAATATAAGTTGAACCCTTTTAGTAAGCCTCCAAGTTTTTGCCCCCTAGGCAAGTGCTGCCACAGCCAACTTTAGTTAATTTTATGTTGGTTAGGTACATAAACCCAACTAAATTCTGTTCAAAGCTTACATAAAGGAACCATAAATGTACACAAGTTCATCAACAACCCTAACCTAACCATACAAGCACTTTCAACCTAAATGATATGTTATAAGGCTCAGTTACTAACCAAGACACATCAATGCATGCCTACTAACATAGTAGCAAAGGGGCTTCATTTTCATAGAGTACTCTAAATTTCGATGGTGCTGCAACAGTTCTATTACAAGCAAAAAGCCAAACACTGCCAAGGTACGTGGACATTTCGTGATGCTAATAGGATGATTAAATGAGTCAAGCCATAACAGAGCTAGTATTGGCTTGTTTATTTAGACGTGTAATTTTGTAGCACTTTGTTTCAGCAAGATTAATAGAGTTATTTTCACATCAACGAAATGCGTGCAGCCACTGAACATGGCTCTAATGCATCACAGATGTGCTTAGTCTCAGTGCCTCCCAATATGCAAACAATTCTGACATTATATTGAAAGCAATGCATTAGACAATGTTTTATGTTTGCCGTCCCGGAGTCGTCCCGGACCAGGACAAATTTTTCGGCAACTAGGAAGCTTTCATTTCTGAGAAATCCGTATGGATTTCCTTGTAGCATTGTGCTACAAAACGGGTGGATGCTAATTTTCTGTTTCATAGGTCATAATTAGTATGTCAGAGAGATCTTTGTACAAATGAAGATATGGTACCTTGGCTTCACTGCATTAGTAGAGAAAGAGTGTGGTGCCATAAGGTCTCCACCCTTTTTCTTTCGCACATGCTACCATAACTTTTTTTTTTTTTTTAGACCTCTCATAATATACGTACAGAACTGTGATGACAACAGTTATAGCCATACACCCTTACAATCCCCTTCTTCAATGCCAATCCCTGAATTGTGCGTTAGCACACCCACCTTATAAAGAATGAAGATGACTAATAGCAGTAGCAGGATGCCTGCAACAATGGCAAGGATGATGATCCAGAGAGCCACACCTTCTGTCTTCTGATACAAACTTGCATCAGGATAAGCTCTTGTTTCCGCCTGCATTTGGAAGCAAACTTCTGCATCTGTGGTCGTTCCACTGCACATTTGGAGCTATGGCAAGCCATTTTCATTGGGGCAAGCAGCAGTGGGAAACAATACAGTGGGGATTGTTTTATGCATTGCAATGGGATAGCATAAAGCCCATATTACCTTGTACCGAATCTACAATTGCATTGACATAGCTGGTTAATTATCCCAGCTGTTTCCACATTTAAACATTGTAAGACATGCAGCAGCCTCAGCATGTTTCAGCCGTGTGTTTGCTTTTTGCTGGATCAAGCATGTGCACTGCCATTCCATCATGTGACCACTACAAAATAACTGGTAGAAGCACTCTTTGTGATCAAGAAAATAGTTGATTATCAACCAAAACATTAAAGGCAGGTTGTGTTCAGTCCAACTTAATTCTGCCAATGCTCATACTGCCAAAGCTCAGAGTTGAGCAGCATAAATATCTTGGTATGATCTTCAGGAGTGATCTTTGCTGGAACCACCATATAGATTTTGTGTGTGCCAAGGCTACCACATCGCTCTGGTGTCCGAGACGGAATTTGCCACTCGCAATGCAGGTAACTAAATGTATAGCATATAAGACACTAATTAGGCCTATAATTGAATATGCAAAGGTTGTTTGAGATCTTTTCACCGCTAAAAGTATATCAAAAATTGAAAAGTCCGGGATCTGGCAGTCAGGTTTATATTCAGTAAAAAATATCGGTGGATGGACTCCCCCTCTCAACTGTGCGTACTGGCAGAACTACAGACATTACAGGCTAGACCAAAATACGAAAAGCTTAAATATCTTCATCTAATAATTCACAATCACGTTCACATCAGGCACACAGACTTCTTTGAAATTCTTTCCAGTGGAACATCTAGGAACCGTCATTCAATGTTCATTTGTTCTCCAGCTATTCATACCGAGTGCTTCAAATATAGTGTTTTTTTCCAAGAGCTATCAGTGAATGGAATTCTCTATCAAACAAAGCCATTTCATCTTCTTCAATTGCTGCATTTACTAAAAACCTTGCACATATCCTTTTTTACACCTAACACATGTATATGTACATATATAAATACCTTTGCCTTTTTGCGAACTCCAAAAGTTAATGTTGTTATCTGTTGCTTAAACATGTTTTTGTGTCATTTGTTTCAGTTCTTCAGAGCCTTGTCTTGTGCTACTTTACAATGTACAAACTATATGTTCTGTTATTTTTTTTTTTCCACTCCTTCTCTGGCCCTGTGTAAGGGCTGGCAGTATCTGCAAATAGACAGGCAGATATCCCATAAGTGAAAGCTAGCTCAATTTCTGAACCTTGGTTATGCATAGCACTAGCATAAATTTGTCATAAAACATGACCAGTTGTCGATATTTGCTGCTGTGCTGTGATCCTAGTACTAGGGCTACTAGGGCCTAGTACTAGGGCTATCCTTTTAGTACTGGGGCTGCACGACTGCATCTAGTGGTGTAGCAAGTTGCTTTTTTTTTTTTATTCCGTGCAGAAAAACTGTAGATCTGTCCACCTACACGACGCCATTTTTTGTAGTTGTAGTGTAGTACAAGAACTACACGTTGTAGTAGAACTTGTCTTAGGGCAAGTTGGTTCATGCTTCACACAGAAAAACAGAGCGCTAAAAAACGAGAGACAAAGAAGCAGGGCTAATACAGGACTGACGCTCATTTTTCTGGGTTTTGTTCTGTTTGATACACCTTCTACACTGAAGTTTCGATGAGTGTAGGCACGTGCAGGTAGCAGACAATGGACAAACAGTCAAGCGTTGCAAATGTTCCACCCCATTCTGTATATGACTGATGAGGCTGGAGATAGGTGTATGTGGCAACGGTGGAGTTTTGAAGAGAGGACAATGGCAAAGTGCTGGCACGACCATGTGTCACAAAAGAAGGTGCCGTATTTTCCAGGTAGATAAATATTCTTACTCATGGACCATGGACTCTGGAACGTTTTTGGGAGGGCAAATGTTGTCGTCTTTGTTTGTATGTTGTGTTTATTATTTATTTGTTCTCAATAGTTGTTGATTATTATTTATTTACATTACATATATTATAATATTATAATTAGTAGATTTAATGACATCAGTTGACAAAGTTGTAATTCATCTGGCCATATTAAATTTTACATATTTGCACCCTCGCTTATTCTACGTTGGTATACACTTTAAAAGTGGTTGGAAATTTCAGAAGCACACTGAAAACCTGCGCAGACCACGAAATTGACAAAACTGGTTCGAAAGCTGTGAAGAATCACTTTTAATATTTTTGCATTTACTCCCGCAGCGAATCAAATGTGAAACGACAGCAGTGCACAAATGTGATACATGTAGGAAAAAAGTAGGCCCTATGGGTACAAAGATATTATCACAGATTGACAAGCTTCATGGCTGGCATGATGACAGGCAGTTGGACAGGAGAGGCTGTCAAAAGAGGCTTAAAGCTGCTGTTCGTTCGGCCGTTCTAGACATGAACTTTTTCATAAAGGCATCGAAGTGCAGTTCTGCAGCTATCTTCTTGTGCATGTGGAGGAGAAGGTGTGTCAGCCTTTTCTGGGTCATTCAATTGCGCAAAAATGTTTTCAGTTGGCTGGGAGCACTGGAAGATCCCTCCCCTGAAGCAGCTGACACAGGCACAGAAAAAAGGAGTTGCCGGTACATGACAACCTGGTCATATACGCAGTCAGGGGATGCAAATCTAGACGAAGTACGGGCAAGAGAAGATGATGCCAGAGGAACATACTAGTTTGCCCTGAGTGGCTGCCATTAAATCAGCCAAGTGATTGGCGGCAGTTCAGTCAACCACCATGCACCATAGCCTCTACCCTGCACTACAGTCGTCTGCACAATCCTGCACATAGCGTAGGTAAAAAAAAAATAGCCCTACTGTTGTCTATCCCATTACTAACTTCCAGTAAGAATGCGCCTAAATCAGTATCGGAGAGCGTGCATATATTACAACCCACTCTTGCAAACCTAATAAATATACGAAATAAAACTACAAAAATGCAACACCCTGAAGGTTCAGTTAGAAAGAAGTGATTGAACAGATGCAACATGCTGACATGGCAATCAAAAAAGAAATTTCTGCAGGCCCTAGTTCTCATCATGTAATGGTCAGATACTGCATGCATAATTAATTGTACACATCAAATTATCCATCAAAACCAATGTCACTAATAAAATAATATGCAAGATATGTTGCATACATCTTGTAACACTGAAATCATGCTAGTGTAAAGTCTTATCATAATGTCGGAAAGTAGCCGGCGTCCTGTCTGCTCACAGTGTGTGTGTTTCCATGCAGCAGGCTTACTTGTTTGCTTTTTGGAATGCTTTCTGAGGATTTGGTCGTATAACTGCCTGCCAAGGAAGCTAGGCATAAAATAAAATATTTCATAGGTGATATTCCTACAAAGAGTTACAAACAGTTTTCCATGACGTCCATATTCTGTAAATATGACATGCAAATGCATTAATAGAAAACACTTCAGCATAAACACATTGATGAAATTTAATTCATACCTCTGCATAGTCATCATCTTCCTTCTGCCGAATCTCCAGGGATGAATCAAGAACGATTCTAGCTGAGGATAATATGCTGACCTGGTCGACTGTTGCGTAGTCCTGCAAATAATGATGGGCAGAATTAACACCATGAATATGCATGCTCTAAAGTAAAAAATACAGCTCGTAACTAAAATGCCTGACACCGAGCACAAGGGGTGAACCAAAAGGCACTTACGAAATCATTCGCATGAAATCAGAACAAATATCTCGTGAAAATAACCTGCCCACATACACACAGCACTGTACTTGCAAATGGCTTGTGCTATTGGCCTCGAGATTGAACACAGTCGGCGCCTAGCAGCGAGTGGACGAAGCTCCCAAGTGTGGATAGCTCCTTGCATCGCCTGCTAGCCACTGCGCTTTTACATGCGCGCGTACATCACACATAACCTCCAATATGTGTGTTCCCTGAGCTGGTACAGTGTTGAACGCTTTCATGTATTCTTATCCAAGCATAAAAGTATTAGTGATAGTATTATTTGGCAATGCACTGCAGTCTTCGCTCTTTTTTAAAATCACTGAACACCTGTGTCATGAGCGTGCTATGTTATTGTCGTACATCCGATCAGGCACAGTTATTTCCGTTTGGATGCTGCTGTGTATTTCATGTATACGGCAGAGTGCCCTTAGCGTCCTTCTGAATAAGGGAAGTGGAAAACATCACGTGTAAATGCAGTACTGCAGCAATATCGTCTCGCGATATGCGATTGTGAGCATGACGGAAGATATAAGACGTTTTTCACTTGAAGAACACATCTTTTTTTTTTTTATGTATAAAGAATAAACCTTTTCTTGTCATGGTCATGCAAGTCCTGAAGCGAAGAAAGCTATACATCTGAGTATTAAAATGTTTACTTAATATACTGGTGTGTGTAAAATATCATGATAGTACTCAAGTGGCATATACAGTCTTGTCTAACAGAGCCTGCTAACTGCTTTGCGTTTCATGGAACATGATATGCAAGGCATTGAAATGCAAGTATGTGTGTACCGTATTTACTTGATTCTAACGCGTCCTAGATTCTAACGTGCACCTGGTTCACACGACCAAAAAAAAAGTGAAACATCGATTGTAACACGCACCCATTTTTCGTGACACGGAAACAAAAAAAGTCCTTAGTAATCAACCTTCTCACATTCATAAAAACAAATGTCATAGTCGCGTAATAAAAGCACTTGCATAATAAATGCACAGCCAACTTTGAACCCCCACAGTTCCTTGAATGGCCGCGCTATGGTTTTCCCATTTCACTCGATCTGTGGTGTCACGAACACGTTCGGCGCGCCAATTCATAACTCCTGCGTCCCGATAAAACTGCCACACGTTGCCGGGCGTAGCCAGATGCAAGCAGTGATAACATCATTTACTCGCAGTGCTGCATTCATCCATGCTATCGCAGTCCCCTCACGCCCGCTGCCGTGTGCTGCCATACGTGCTGCGCAGGCTGGCGCAAATAAGCCTAAGCATGATCGGGGCATGGTCCCAGAGATTGCCACGACACAATCTCAGACGTCATGCAGCGCGCATGACTGAGAGGCTCAGGTGGCTCAGGCTCAGCAGAGATATGAGGGAGAAATGCGATGATGAGCCGTTTTGCGTGCAGTGACGGGAAACATCACTTGTTACCGCTACCCGCGAAAGCTACCAAAAGCTGGTGCGGCTGGGCGTCTCAGAGATTGCATAGGCGACGTAGCGAGTGGTTGGCCGCAAGACAGCCAAGCCGGCACGGTGAGTATCATCAGCCTACGCATCATGTGCATCATGGTGTCGTTCAGCGTGGGACCGGCAGTGACATAGCAACTACATAAACTATGCGTGCCAAAGAACGCCGCGCTGCTAGTTAGTTTTTTTTGCCGGTGACCATTCGGCAACACCCTAACCTTGTAGGAGGCGGCCATTTTGATGCTGATGGCGATATAGTAACGGTGTCGTTCGCTCGCACTTGATTCTAACGTGCATACGATTTTTGGACACATTTTTATCGGAAAAAAGGTGCGTGTTAGATTCGAGCAAATACGGTAAGTGATACAGCGGTATACACAAGCTGCTACTTCAACACAACACGCAGTAACAGGCCTTTTTTGTTGTTGTAGCCAATAGTGAAAAATGAGAAAAAAGCTCAATATTACCGAATTTTCCGGCGTATAAGACGCACCTTTGTGTAAGACGCACCCCCCAGTTTTCGCAAGTTTGCATGCAAAAATTAATATATAAGACGCACCGGTGTATAAGACGCACCTATATTCACTCACTTCCCACAAAGAAACTTCATAACGTGGGGTTGAGCGAGCATTGTAAAATGCTGTACTTACGTTTCTGAGCACTAGTCCGTAAGAAAACTTCTACTACACCAAACTTGCGAGAAAAAATCATGCACACCCACTGAAACGTTGCGCATGACTGCAGGAAAAACATTTTATTCGTCGAAGCCCTCAAAATCCCCGCCCTCCGATGCGCTTTGGATCTGGAATAGTTCAGCTATGCTGGGACTTCCTCTGCTTCCTCTTCGGAATCGCTGCTGCGGCTGTCGTCATCGAGGTCAGGGGCTGAGGATGCTTGCAGGCCTGCCTTGCGGAACCCTGCAGTTATGGTGGCCTGTGACAGTGCACACCAGGCTTCGCGCACCCACTTAGCGACCTCTCAAAACGAAGCACGCCTCATGCGTCCGGTTGCGGTATAGCTATGCTCGCCGTCGGACATCCATGACGCGTAGTTTCGCACAAGCATGTGCCAGAATCTGCCAGCAGACTTCAAGGACAAGCTTGAGAGATTCCAGGCTTTCGTTAAGAAAGCCATTGAAGACGATGGCCTCGGCAACAGCCATATAATAAATATGGACGAGGTGCCACTTACGTTTGACATTCCGATGGAAAGGAGTGTGGCACCTAAAGGTGAGAAGTCCGTCACCATCAAAACTATCCAGCCACGAAAAAGCGCACTTCACGGTTGTGCTTAGTAACGTTGGTTGTGCTCGCATGTTGTGCCAACGGGCAAAAACTTCCGCCAACGATAATATTCAAGTGGAAGACGATGCCGAAAGAGCCATTCCCGCCTGGTGTCATCATAGAAACGAACGTGAAAGTCTGGATGGACGAAGAGATGATGGGCAAGTGGCTCGAAAAAATGCTTTTCTAAGCGACCGGACGGTTTTTTTTCATTCGAACAAGGGCCTCCTGGTCTTGTACAGCATGCGGGTGCATATAACGGAGCTGACTTTGAAGTGCATCAAGGCAAAAAAATGCACCGCTGCGGTTATCCCAGGCGGGATGACGAAAATGCTTCAGTCATTGGACATCTCAGTGAACCGCAGTTTCAAGGCTCTTCTGATGTTAGGGAAACACGCTCAGCGCGGACCAACCGAACAAATGAAGTTGCAAATGGCGACTAGCCCAACTCGCTGAACGACAGCATGGCCGGCGTGGCGGCCGAAGTCGAGCCGATCCCGTCGCGCACCTATCACCATCTTACGCCGATTTCACTAACTGAGTACAGCTCACTATGGTGCAGCCTCCGAAACTCGCGCAGCTTCAGTGAGCTGAGAACTCGCACGACGACATACTTCTTTTTTTATTTTTTCATTTTATGTGCTTTGGCTTTGTTTAAAACTGTAGTACCGGCACGTTTGAGTCTTCGTTATTATAATTATGACGCATCATTCGCGTCGCACTGCTCTTGTCGTAAAAAAAAAAGACTCATCAGCATCCACACGAGTTTTTCCCAAAAGAACTACAAAAAAGTATGTATAAGACGCACCGTTGTATAAGACGCACCTCCGAAAATTTTGGGGTAAAACCACGTCTTATACACTGGAACATACGGTACTCTTTCAGTCACGTAACAGCAATGCAGCAATTGTGGACAGTAGAGAACTTAAGTATGGTGAAAGAAAAAAAGATGGAGAGAACTGCCGAGGTAGTCAAACTGTGAGGCTGGGTGATGTCAGAGTCCCTTTGAATGGCATATGACGCTTCCTTCATACGCAATAAAAGTGTTTTCCGTGCTTCCTGCACTGACGTGAGATTGAAGGATACATGTATTACCATTTGACTGCAATTAATGCTTTCATTTAGCTAACAACTGCCTCAAACCGCTCACAACAGAGTGCGGCTGTATACATTTCAGTGCTCGCCGGCGAACGCCAATGCACACTCACGCTGTGACAGTGCTGCCATCTCCATGTCGATCTCGAGGCCAATAGCACCAGCAATGTTATACCCCTGACACACGGGCATGCTAAAGTACTTTAGGTAAGGGGACATCTGCCGGAAAGGCGTTCATGCCCAGTGACACACGACAAAGGAGTATCTCCTTCCCGGCAAAGTTCCTTTGCAGAAAGGTAGATCGGCGATCTACTTTTCGAGCGTAAAGGCGTATACTCTCGCCAACAGCGTACACGACCCGTAAACGGGAGAGAACTTTTCACAAAATTACAACACCCCGCAACTGTTTTCTTGCCTTGCGTATAAGCTTTAGCTTTTAATCCGTGTAATGAGACCTGTAGGGCCGCAAAGATTTACTTTTACTGTACTCTCGAACGCACACATCGCCGCCATGAGGGATTCTGGCAATCATTATCTTTTTCGTCGTGGTGTGAAACGAACCATCAATATTATTAGCCATCAGCAATAAAATGATATTTTTACGATCCACAATTGCTAAAGGTAATTAAATGCAGAACTTTTTAAATATGTTCACTATCTTGCTGCTTTAACGAGGAGCGCCATTTTGTGCGGCGTTCGTCTTAAGAACCACCTAAAGGAGTTCACGTGCTGCCGTGTGTCATCGGCACAACTACTTTCTGCAGAGGGTCCTTTAGAGTAGAAAAAGGGGTTCACTACAAAGGACTTTACTTTCGCCCGTCTGTCAGGGGTATCAGAGGGTTTAAACGCCTTTTCACGGTCTGGAAATGATGAACTACACTAAAGGAAAGGCTGCTGTTTTCTATTTAGCAATGTTAATGAAGTGAGAAAAAAGAAATAACATGTACTCAGTAGAAAGAAGAGGAAAAGGGGGTGAGAGAAGAGCTAGGAAGATGTTGCTAGCATGCTCATTCAGGCTGTACTACTAATTAGTCCTTCATGTTGCATAGCAAATATGCTTCACAAGTCACTGAGCCAATCTTGCTTTCTGGACCATACAGGCAACATTGATTTTCTGTGCACAGTGCCGTAACTTGCACTGACTGCCACCAACTTTCTTCCATTCCAGCTATTTGACATCTGGCATATCAGGCTCTAATTATCTTGATTTGTTTTACAGTGCAAAAATGTGAAGGTACCTTCTTGCACCTTTATACACAATCAAAACACATGAAAATTTAGGCTAGGTGATCGATTTTTCTTCTGGTAAACAGCTGTCAACATTAATTGTTAAATAGCAACTGTTGTTCTGTGTTGCTCCATTTATGCTTCCTTAACTTAGTAGGTTTATATGCCCCACAGGAATACATATGGGCTATGGCAGATGTCTGACAAACTCAACTACTTTATGACACAGCTCACATTTGCATAGAAGTCTACGCTGTAACCCAACTTTTCAGCATTTACTCCACAACGCCCCCCCCCCCCCCCACTTCTTTATATAAAAAATTATTGACTGCACAATCATCCATGGCTTCACTTTACACTGCTTAAAACAGATAAAGTCACTCACCTCAACTAGGGTGGCATTCCAGAGCCTAGCCGCAATGGTGACTGTAGCAGATGATTGTTTCTTGAGATTACGAATGCTGCAACGGAACTTGAAGCACTTGGCACTGCCTCGATGACAGTTCTGTTTTAAAAGAACATGTAACCCATTATGCAATTAAAATGCATACAATAGATATGTTCCAGACCATTAAGTTTAAGTGACCTTCATTGACATCACTTTAAGGGCAAAATTTGTCTACAAGTTGAAGTGCACCTGTTCAAGGAATAAATATAAACATTCTCCTGGAAAAAATAAACATAATTTTAATTTACATGGCTGTGTAGGCTTCCACTGTTGCACAGCAGGCCATACGTATAAGACAAGAGGTTGGACATCCGTCGTGTTGTTTATATTTTTCTGAGTTTTCACCACAATTTTTTTAGTTTTCACCACAATCTTTTTCAGGTATGACTAACTTCTAGGTAGACAAATACAGTATAGCACTGCCCATGTTAATTAACCTGCTGCGGCAGTTAAGTGGCTAGGTGTTGGCTTGCAAAACTCAAGGTCATAGGATTGAATGCCAGCCATGGTGACTGCATTTCGATGGGGGTGAAATTAAAAAAACACCCTTGTGCTCAGATTTAGGTGTATGCTAAAGAACACCAGGTGGTCAAAATTACTCCAGAACCCTCCACCACGGGGCATGCCTCATAAAAATTGTTGTTTTCGCATGTAAAACCTCATCAATTATTATTATTATTACTACTCTTACTGCCCATGTTAATTAAGTCTGAAGAAGAGCTATTTCAATGACCCACCATTGTGACGAGTCTAACAGTCTTGCCCTCAAGGCGCACTTCCTCAGGAGAGATAACTATCTCCCTTTTCTCTCGTTTCTTGGTGCGACTAGCTGCAGTGATGGCGCTGGGTCGGTCCTACAGGAAAAAGAAGCAGAGGTGAATGACAATGCGAGCACTGTGGGGATGTTGACATCCCCCGATAAGTTCTTATCGCGTGGCGCTCGCGTTTCCTCAAGCTACTCCAAGGTGGCTTTCCCGCGGCGCATGAGTCATGACGTCATCACCAGCTCGCCGCAGCGGTGGGCATGACGCTCGTGTTCCCATGGTAGCACTACCTGGTGGCGAGGATTCACAGGACTATGGGCAACAATCCTCGCCCTCTTGGGTTTGGGATGCCGCTGCATGCGGCGGCAACAGGCCTTGCTGGCACGATGCCACCAATGCCTTTCCCGTTCTCTGAATGCGCTTTTGTTCGTGAGAAATATCTCATGAGCAACATAGGCTTAATTTTATGGCATGGGGTAAACACTACTCACTTGGTATCTTGTTGCGGTCAGTTGAACGTCATCAATTCCGTGTGGTGTGTTACATTAGCATGCCTGTTTGCATAGCTCGGCTAGCATGCATACTATGTGTAGGAGGTGCAAATAAATGCCATTTTTGTTGGTTTGCACTGCGGTGGACTGCGTCCTTTGTTCCTTGAGTGTTGGAGACCTCACATCTGCCCCACATCTGCCTGCCCAATACGGAGCTCTTGGAGCATTGGACACCAGTTTTTCTCAGTTCAAGGCAACCTTTGTGTGAACCGGAAGAGATTACACCTAGCATAGATTTTGGTCACTGGCAGCGGTGTGCTTTCTTGAGAGTGAGGCGAATGGTTGCTGTAGCGTGTTCGAACTTGTCGGCATGCTACTCGCACATTTTGGAAGGTCGTCGTTACGAGAGCCACATGATGTGCATCCTGGGAGATTGAGGCTTAGTGCCTGTGGATTAATAGGCGAGCCCGAAGTGGGTGAGTACAGAAGCCTCGTGGGTGGTCCAAGGTTCTTTGTAAATAGCTTTTATCTCTTTTACCCTGGAAGTCGCGGCTCAGGGAGCCGAGTGGCCACAGGCCACAGGTGTCAGGCTGTCTGGTATTGCCGCTCGGCACTGGGAGTTCCGACATTGTCCAGGACGGTGGGTGCCGATTATTCAGCTGCTCACATGTGTAGCAAGAGGAGAGGGCCCCCAGCAGAGCTAGTCTCTTCATGGCTGCCCCTATTCTGTGCCCTTTGTGGGTATTGTGTGGATGCTGGTTGTTGTCAAGCACGGCGACATGTTAGGCCTAAGGCTCCTTGGAGCTGCCTGTCACACATGGGACACAACCCGTCGGGCCGTGGCGTCGAGGTGGCGCACTTTTCATCCCTTATTCTAGCTTACCTCACATAAAGCGAACTCAAGAAAGTGACCTTTGTTCATGTGAACTTGGCGTCTCAGTAGCCGCCGAAATTTTTGCTAGCTGAACGAAACATCGTACCATGTGGTTGATGTGTACAATTGTTCTCCTTTGCCCTACTTCAGTGTTCTGTCAAGAGCATTATTCTCAGTGTATGCAGCGGGAGTGATGTCACCTGCAGCTTGCCGCCTTCTGAGCACCTTCTACGCTGGCGCCCGGGATTTCGGCCGAGCCATGGAGATACGTACTACCACCATGGCAGCCTTGGAATCAACGCCCACTTGCATCCTGCTTGCAACCCTCGGCAGCTGATATGGGTGCCAGCAGCTGCCATCAGCTGTTGCGGCTTTCTCGGCCAGTACGCGTATTGGTGCGTGCGACGGTTGCTCATGCTGACAACCACGTCGCCTCTTCGGAGTCCTGGCCTGGAGCCCTGTCGTTGCTCAAGGCTGCAGATAGACCATCTGCGTGGCGACGTGCACAAAGCTTTGTGAGCAGCAACGCCGGCGGTGTCAGCCAGTGGTGGTGTCTGCATACGTGGAGGACAAGAGTGCGTGGACGTACCTGAAGAACGCTGATGCTGCATATAATAGCCTTTTATTTGCGGTGCATTTGTAGCTCTGCTCTTGCAGGGGTATGCGATTATTTTAGGTTGGGGAGATGTGGGGATGTTGGCATCCGCTGATATGTTTTTATCGCGTGGCACTCTCGTTTCGTCAAAGCTACTCCAAGGTGGCTTTCCTGTGGGGCACGAGTCATGACGTCATTGTCAGCTCGCCGCAACGCTAGGCACGACGCTGGTGTGCGTGCGGTAGCGCTACCTGGCAGCCAGGATTCGCGGGGCCACGGGGAACGAACCTTGCTCTCTTTGGCTTGAGATGTCGTGGCATGCAGTCGACGCTCGCACATGCGGTGGCGACGGGCTTTGCTGGGACGATCCCGCGGATGGCTTTCCCGTTCTTTGATAGCACCTCTGTTCGCAAGACATATCTCGCAAGCAATGTAGGCTTATTTTTCTGACACGGGGCAGACACTACTCGCTCACAGTATCCTGTTGCGGTAAGTCTGATGTCATCAATTCCGCATGGTATGTTGCATTAGCATGCCTGCTTGTATCATTCGGCCAGCGTACTTACTATATGTAGGAGGTGCCCTTTTTGTTGGTTTGCACTGTGGTGTACTGTGTCCTTTATTCTTCAAGCAATGGAGACCCCTCACCACCCCACAACACGGATTAGCAGCTTTTTAGCTCACACATTAAACACAACCGTTATAATCCACCTTGTAAACCTCTTGAGCAATATTTTTATGTGGATGTGCTTGTTATAAATACTGAAACTTTCTTCATTGCACAAATGAACAAAAAATTATGAGCTGCAATGTTATTTGCAGTGAGTTTACAAAGTTTCATTAAAGATAGTGTCCCACCCTATGTCAACAAATGAATGTAATGCACACTGTGCTTTCCTAATAACAGATCATAAGGTGAGTAGTTTACCTTCAATCCAAGCGGATTCACTTGACCTTCTTCCATGAAGCATTCTCCATCCCCAGCAACCTGAGAAGAACCAGTAAAAATAATACCCCGATATTTCAGCCATTCTCAAAGCCCGATAGCACTAGGCAAGAGATGTTGATTGCTTGCAAGTACATGATAAAATAACACCTGTGTTTAGTGCTGAATATCTAACACTAGGTCTTGCATATGCTTCCTGAAAGCTTACAAAGCAAATTTAGCAGTGCTTTACTGATGGCACAAGTTTCGTTAGAGCTGATATGTGCAGCAGCGAGTTACAAACCTGAGGAACATGAGTCACATATAGAAGGTATTTTCCATGCTGCTGCTGATTTTCAGCTTCATATGGCCAGGAAACAACAACATCAAGAGAGGGTACAGCCCAAGGACCATGGTTGAACACCTAAACAAAAAAAAAAAGATAAATGCATGGTGACCACAAAAACGTAATTTAATTTGGTATAAACTTGAACAAGTTAGCAAATCCCGCCACGGTGGTCTAGTGGCTAAGGTACTCGGCTGCTGATCCGAGGGTCGCGGGATCGAATCCCGGCCGCAGCGGCTGCATTTCGATGGAGGCGAAATGTTGAGGCCCGTGTGCTGTGCGATGTCAGTGCACGTTAAAGAACCCCAGGTGGTCGAAATTTCCGGAGCCCTCCACTACGGCGTCTCTCATAATCAGAACTGGTTTTGGGACGTTAAACCCCACAAAACAACAACAACAAGTTAGCAAGCTTAAAATTTTATCTCATATGCTGTAAGTTTCATTATAAGCTCAGCAACACAGCAGATATATTGTTAATGAATAACATTCTTGCATATCCTTGTACACGACACAGTGTGCTATTATGCAAGCTTATAAATGGGAAGCTATTGCCTGCAGTTTGAATTTATGAAGACTTTGCAAAAATATGGCTGGGGTCATGCTTAAGTATTCATAGCTTGTGTTTCAGTTATGTAACAATATTTTGCATAAATTAAACTATTACATGTGGCTATTAAAGAGAGCACTGTGACTTGCTGTAAGCATTCAACGATGGTTGTCACTTGCACTGAGCCACCAAATTTCATAGGCAACCACTGCTACGTGTAGTTGTGAGATTTTGTATCATTGTGACCAATGATTACTATGGCTGTCAAAAACAAAAATTTTTTTCACAGGAATTTGATGATTAACTCGTGTTTCAACTACTTTTCATTCCTAGTGTACTGAGCCCTGTAAAATGCTTTTTTGAAACCTTCAAGCTTTTTCAAGCTAACATATTATGCAATTTGTCAAATAAAGGAGTGTCAATGAACTGAAATAATGGAGCTGTTATAGTAAGAATGAAAGCTCTACAAACTGTGTGAGAAAGGTCTTCTGATAAACTTATTACAGTTTTCTTCTTTTTCCCAGTTGTGAAAAGGTTATTTCAGTCCTGTTTGGAAACCATGGAATTACACACAACAACAATAAAAGAGTTGTGAAACATTTTTCAGAAATTTTGTATGATGCATGTGTTTGTGATCCCAGCCCTCCAATCTGTTATATAAATTGTTCGTTACATCGTCTGGGTTAATTTCCAGTATACTAAAAACGTGGTTTAGATTTCCCCAGCGCTTGTTCCCCTCAACTCTACAGCTGACGTCATCTTAGTCGCCACCATGTCCTCCGAGGTTGGTGCACCCTCCAAGTTCATAGGAAGACACACCGTACAGAGGCACCACAGCGGGTCCAACTATTTTCTTGCTTTCTAGCTTTCATATAAATCTATTATTTTAGAGCAAATGAAAGTTATCAATATGTTTATGTTTTTAAGTGTCTTCAGTTGACTTCAGTGGGATATTGCTGAACAGTGCCTATGCTGGCTTGTGGCGTCGCATGGTTGTTCCGGGAGAGCAGTAGTAATGCTAGGGTTTCGAACAAGCATTACTAAATGTACACTGGATACTGTGCCGAAACATTTCATAATCAGCATGTTGAATGCTTACTGAAGTAGTTAAAATTTCAATCGGGCAGCTCCATATTCTTCTCACGACCACCTTAAGTAACACAGTTCTCATATTTTCATGCCAGTGGCAAGCTCACGGGTACTACCTTTTCAAATTAAAAGAGAAGAACTACTTGCTCACATAAGTCTTCATCTTATTTACTTGATATTCTAATGAGTAATATACGTAGCTCTTGCTTTTTTATGGTCACAATCTCAGTTTACAAAAAACCACCATTAAAATTATAACTGTACTTTGGCTAAGCAGTAGATGGCAACAACTACTAAAATTTAAAGAAGCCAGTCGCAGGAAAATTAAAAAACGTTTTCTACGCTTGAAAACACATTTGCAAGCTCAAGCATCTGTCTTTATATGGTACTAATTAAAGAAAACTTTACCTGGTAAGTGTGGGTAATCTTGCTACCTATTTCATCAAAGTGTTTCATAGCATGGGCTCCAACAATCACACCTCCATACCAAACTTGTTCTGGCTGAGTGGCTCTGTAAATAAAAAGGGGCTCCATTTCAGCACTTCTTGGAATGAATAGCTGTATAAATGTTGCTGCTGTCTCACTCACACACGGATTTAATCAGATAAAAATATGAAAACAAATATTAACCTACACACAATAAATTTTGGTGGACCCATGCCAAGTATACAAGAAGGAATAAAGGAAATATGTGTTATTACCCTCTGAGTTCAAGCTCCGCAACACGAACAACATTGACGTGTATATCCAAGTCTTCTTCAGGGCTTAGTTCTTGACTTGTACTGGCAAGAGGAATGATAAAATGAGCATATGAAACAATAGTGCTTCCAACTGCTCTAAATGAGAATGACACAGTAAAACTTACGTATTAGCCTTTATGGAAAATTTTAGGCTGGTTTCAGCATCAGCCTCAGTGCGAGTATTAAACCGGAGAAGTAGCTCCATCTGCAGAGAATATTAAATGATTAGATGCAAAACAATGTTGCCATCACAGGACTAATACATATATGAAACACAAATCACAGTTCAGTTCTGGTGAATGAATGGTCTTAATTTTTCATTGATACATGTACTCATGTTCTTGTGGTTTGCAAAATATATAGGTGACTAGAACACTAATGAGGGGAAACAGAAGAAACATGCAATTACTAAAGGGACACTGAATCACTTTTGATGCTTTTGTACAAACACATTAGGGCGGTAGAACTAGTCCTGATTATTAGTCTACCAGTATAACTTATCTGTGCTGAGCATGTAGCTTACTACAAGATAGCAAATATTGACAGATGTAGTTGTTTTGGTTTGTTTAAAGGGAACGCATTTATGACTTTCCTGTGACACGCGCGCTTGTTCTGGTTCTTTGCAGGGAGCACCGTCATCACTTTTTGTTACGCACAGCGCAGGCCGTGTCCATCTTGCATGTCACGTAGGGAACCGTGTCGGCCATTCTTGAAAGTTTGCACGCCTTTTGAGTGTCTTCTAGAATCTCAAAGATAACGCGAGAACACGTTGCAATGTGTGCATAAAAGTAGACGCATTTCGTTGCTTGTCAGTTTTTCCGTCGACCAACGACTTTTCACGCTGCTATTGCTTTGCAGTGTGATTGGCTTTGTTTTGCTGGGCACAGGTTCGCCCAATAAACAGTTCGCCTGACATCATCGAGTTCTGCTGTTTTCAAATTGTCATGACCACGTGACAGTATGCACATCGCTACAAAGTGATGTGGCTCAGCCAAAATGGTTTTCAACCACCCCTGTACATAGGATATTGCATGGGCAAGTAATGTCATGCAAGCAACTGATCATTGGCTAGCTTACTGCTGTTACGAGCAGGGTTGCCAGATCGCCAAAGAGAAAAGGAGCCACAAAATTGACCAATGCAGCCAGGACAGTAGCGCACTGTCTGCCGTTTAATTATTTTGGCGCTGGGAAAGTAGCCACATAGTTTACATTTTGGCCTTGCTGCGCCTCGCTACCAAAAAATTCTAAAAGAACATGGCAGCAACATTTATAACATCATAATGAGCTAGGAAACAACTACATGACTCCCTAGAAGTATCAAGATAAACAGAGATTGCCCTAGTCCTACTCTAGTCAAGCATACCTATTTGCATTCTCTTTTGCAAGCATTTCCCAAGGCACCAAAAATGTAGAACTTGTAATGCCTTCCAGATGTACCTAGTCCAAACTTGATGATGAGGATCACGAGGCGGAGCTCATATGGCATTCTATTCCGCAAGTCATTTTTTGTGAGTGCTTAGGTGCGCTTTAGTGTGTTTCTATTATAGTTTCCATACACATGAGAAGCACGGCACCCATGATGCATTTCAGGCGCCACTAAATCCTGCCAGGGTACATATAGTGCACAATAGTCATCACTCCAATTGAGCCATTGTCTGCAAAATGAATGGATGCTACTGATTTTGTGTCTGTTGCAACACATTCCAGTACACAATAACTGTTCACACCAGTTCCAGAACAATAGCGAGAAAGTAGTTACGTAACCAACGCCTATTTTTGTTTGCCACGGCCTCCTAAAGGTAGCCAAGGGCTGTATCCTAAGACGTGTCGCAAAAGGCGAGAGTATCACTTTGGTGACGCAAGTGTCGCGTTTGGTGTCTCTTGCGGTGTGATTGGCTGGATGAACAAACTAGAGACTTGCCGTCACTTTTCCAGTTAGTTCAACTGACCATTCGCCGTCGCAGGAGACACCAAATGCGACATTTACGTCGCCTTTGGCGACACATCTCAGAATGCAGCCCCAGTATGGTGTGAAGTAGCCAAGTCTGGCAACCCTGGTCAGGGGTACGTTTTCATCTTAATTGTGAGCACATGTTTAAATTGCTGAACACTTTATGATTTGTTCAGCTTAAAAAACAGTAACAGAAACAGAATGCACTATCACAATTTAATACTACACTCGGGAGCCCCCAGTGGACAGCGAACGCCATTTGTCTGTGTTACAACACACCACACGTGAACGTTAGCTACACGGTCGGTCGGTCGGTCGGTCGGTCGGTCGGTCGGTCGGTCGGTCTGTCTGTCTGTCTCTCTATCTATCTATCTATCTATCTATCTATCTCTCTGTCTGTCTGTCTGTCTGTCTATCTATCTATCTATCTATCTATCCCCTCACGTCCCCGGGCTCTCCTAGTCGCTTCATTCATCCAATATGCACCAAAATTTGGATGGTAGGGTAGGAATGTGTGACGAACACGAATAATTGATCTTAACATGACTAACACGTATTACTTGTCATGTACATCACTATTAACGATACTGTAATCATGTGTGGCATAGTAAACCAGAGCACTTGGCCTGTGTTATTCGGGCATGTGCCATAGTTGTTTGAATTTCTTACAGCCCATCTTAATCTCTGGCCTAATAAAACAGACATTTAACATTAAAACACACTTACATACACGAAAGCATGAGTTTATAGTAGCATCAGATTGAAACGTAGACATAATAAACACACATTGCGACTGCTATGGGAGGAGCAGCCATCGCTAGCACGAACCTAGCCGCTATGTGAATTGAAAATGAACAGCAGTGCTAAGAAGGAAGGCGGCACTCAAAGCCTACAGCTGCCTTGATACAAAGTGCTTTGCTTTATTTAATGTGCAAATGATTTGGTAATGCTAGAGACAAAATAATGACAATTTTAAAAAGCCATTTGAGGGGCCCTTGAAGGCCTGCCACACGTTTTGTATAGTGTAATGAAACTTATGAAAATTCAAAACAATGATATGCTTTGAAGTTGGTCTACAATAAAGTTAACCTCTCACCTCGCGCTCCTTTAGAGGATTTCCGAGCTCACATTTGACGTGTGTAGCATGAGGAACACAATCAACTACATCCAGGCCCTGAAAAAATGCATGAAAGTTTACAGTTGCAGAGATTCCAAAGAAAAAAAAAAGAACGATTTCAAATTATACCAGTGAGTGCCACATGAGTATGTTTAAATTTAGTGACATAACATATTGCTTATTAAGATCATTATGAGAAACTTGCACTCAGATTCTTAAAAAGGCTATAAACATTTAAGGTAGTTGCATATAACCTAAAAAAAGGATATCTGCAATTTGTGTCAATGTATTACTCGATACTATGCAAAAGAAAGACAGGTAAAAAATAATAAAGACAGTGTTTTCTTGCCCTGTACCAGTCAGCAACAACTAGTATGAAGTTGCAATGTTGTTCCAACTGCCATAGCAGCAAACTGCGCTGAAGCTTGATGGCACCACTGCCACTGCCCTATGACATCATTAGCATCACCAATAAACATGCCTTCACTGAAACTGTATAAAAGCTAATTACTCATCTTGGGCATCACTGACCTGTCAATTCCCCCAAGCCGTAATATGTGCATAAATGTTAATCTAGTTGCACAGTGGTAAAATCAAGGCATGGTTTCAACTTGCATAAATGAATTATATGTCCCTAATGTGTACGTAATCAGGTACCACCTTTAAAATTGTCCTGCGCTAAATACTACCTAAATATGTTTGCTAAAATTGTGCATCTATCATAAGGCTAAGTATCATTGTGTGAGAAAATCCGCTTGTACACAGGAGATTTCAGCGTGCATAACAGTCATGGTGGAATTAGGGCGATTACAAGCTGAAGAACAAAACCATAATTAAGATTGTGTTGGAGACAAGTTTCATATGAGCACGAGTGTATGCCAGTACATAATAATTGTTTACAGTAGGGAAAGAAGGCACAAATAAAATTCCTAAAATATCCTAACCACCCAATAAAATAAAGACATGTGAATACATTAATCTGCTCTTAATGAAACCTTTTCATCGAGAGCTTATGTTGCACAATTAATTTGTGCACGCATACACAAGCAAGAGCTATGTTTAAAATGTTATAAAATGCTGTTAAATTTTCTGTTACAACAAAGCCTGAGTCACACATTTTAGTCAACAGTGCATAAAAGTAATACAGCTGCCATAAAAGAAACTCGCTACCTCTGCAAAAATTTCTTTGGGTTGTGGTGAAAATGAAAACATCATTTGTTACATTGACAGAAATGCACATGTGTGCACTGCATAAAAAGGAATAATATTTTTAGCTTGGCCCTGAAAGCTCTGAAGAAATTACCAGTGGTGCCACTCTTGGTGACGTATGTCAAGCTGCAATTGTAAAGAAAAATGCACACAGGTTAGCTTATCTTGTTGAAAAACAAAGATGTATTACTTACAATTGTATTTTAAGAACATCTGGTAGCATTCGTTTGCATCACAGAGTAATATGCTCTTACTTAGCTAGTGCAAGTATGCTACAAAGCATCGGCACACACGACTGTACTATCGGCATATCAGTATCAGGGGATTTTATGCACCAAAACAAAAACAAGGCACCTCTGGTGGACAGCAGCACAGCTGACATAATGAAATCTTTGAGCCATGGGGTGAGTTTGTGTTCAGAGAAGTGTACCGGAGTTCAGAGCCAGTGAAGGCACCTTATGACACAGTTTACTCCTTGTGGTCGTGCTGTGAAGTATCACCTTCATGTATACCACTCACTGTGGACAGAACTTTGCGGCCAACGTAGCTTAATGCAGGTGAATGGAAGATGTACAGAGCAGCATCATAGGCTGGTTCACCCCGGTTCTGCACTTTTACAGTCATGTTGACATGTTCTTCACCAAGGAACAGCACAGGAACACCTTCCTCCCTGAAAGAGATCCAACACGGCATCGTGTGTTTTTCCAAAGGGAGACAAAAGCCTTCCTGACTATTCCTGTGAGCCTGCATGAGGGCAAAATGTTGATAGCTTCCCCCAAAAAGTTATAATGAGCTAAAACAACAGGCCAAAATTCAATCAGTTCCTTTAGTGTTCAGTCATGCCTTTTCTCATAGCAAATGCATTTAACTGTTCTGAATAATATATCCAAAAGGGCTTTCACACCTCAGTATTTACATTGCATGGTCATCAAAAATTAGAATATTTAAAGTTAATACACTCGTATTTCAAGCTAATACACTCGTATTTCAAAGCGGGTAACTCCGTGCCCATGTGTTACCACTGCTGTAGTGGTCCTGGAAGTAAATAAGCTGACCAAAGCTTGTCCCGTAACGTAGGTTCAGTTATTTTTATATCTCAGACAGCTATCAAATGAGAGCAGCCATTAATAATGTACATTGTGAAAAGTGTGCACTGAGTACAGGGAACTCAGTTTTGCTTCTGTACTTACTTTGGCAGGAGCAATTCAGCTTTGACATGAAGATCACTCTCACAAATGTCGTTGCTTCCACAGTTCTTAAGGAAGCGTGCCTAGAGCAAGAAAGGCAAACAAAAACAGCTACTTTATGACTGTATAGCATATTTTACGAGACATTATAATTTCCTAAATAAGGTTAAAGTATACAATGCACTTCTTTTCTTTAAAAGACACATCATATTTATGCTAATGTGCAAACAGAAAGTCACAGTTACAATTGCTAATGTGCAAACAGAAAGTCACAATTCTTCCCTAACACACACTGTAGTCTTTATGCAGGCATAAACATGCAATAGCGTAACCTGTCAGTTCCTTCACCACTCCATGTCATGGGCTTTTATAGGTGTAAACCAAGCTTGACAACATTTTATTGAGATAGCAATTACATGGACAGTCTATACAGGTTATTGTCGTCGCCATCATGTCCCGTATAAAGTCCAAATTGATAACAACCTCCCGCGCATCGTACGTTCTGCCCGTGAGTAAAAGCACATGGGCGGGGATGACGAACACGGCTGAAGCAGAGATCAAATGTGCCCGGCCCATCTCGGTCACTCGGAGGGCACATGCAATAACATCACCCCGCTCGGGAGGCCTGCGTCAGAGCAGAGAGGAAACGCCCTGCCCGCCCTTAATGAGCATGAAAAGACATAAGGGGGTGGGGGGTGTCGCTCGAGCAGCAACTTTGGAATTTCGCGCGATTGCCATCGCTGGCGCGCACGCTATCTCGGCAGCCGTCAGACGTGCTGCATACTGCGCAGCAGCACCTTGATCACGTGCTCCATTCCAGGCACTCGCATATCGTTGCAATGCTGGCGATGCCCTCGCCATGTAGCGCTCATGCGAATTCGTCTACGAGTGCTGGAAGGAACGCGCTCGCTTGATGCCGCTGTGCTGGGCCAAGTTTCTCAATGGTGCAAAAGTGCACACTGCTTAGCGCGGTCGCACGGTGTGAAGCACGAAGCGCGTGCCAGTGGACATCAAAACAACATGACTTAGATCATAGCTCCACTGGGACGTTGTCTCTGCCGCTCGACCATCACATGGTACTTCACGCGCCTGCAGGCATACTTAATAAGTCCACGTTCACTACAATTCAGATTCCCCCCAAAGCTGCTAGTGTTACTTTGTGTATTATATCATGCATTGCTATCGCATTCATTGCTTTGGCCTTCTGGAGAAACTGATTTTTTTAAATGCTTTCCAGGTGCAATAAACTCAGCATTACTTAAGTTCTCCTCATGTGGCTAAGTAACAATGAAATGGCCTACAACAACTAAAGTAATATCAAGTTGTGGCAATGATTATACATCACAAGTGCAGTAACATTACAAGCAACTAACAGTCAATTCTTGCTTAGATGAGTAGGACATATGAAGTGCTTCCCATATTTTATTAATGGGACTATCTTTATAGTACTTACCAACACCTGCAGCAGTTTATGTATAAAATTTTGTTTTGATCCTCTACTCGGACATTTTAGCATGATATTGCCAGCCAAGAAAAGTAACACTTTAGTGTTAAAAGAAATGGGAAGAAATTAAGTGGAGTAAGTGCACCACACTGATAATATGAACCCTGTTCCATGCATGCACAGCATAGTGTGACAATCTAATAAAACTAATCAAGCAATGGAAAGTGGTAGTTTCCAAAATGCACAGGACAATCCCATGCAGCATTGCAAACTTTCACATTAGAATGAAGAGGCTTAGGCAGTAAAAAAGACTGTAGGAATCTCTTAGTGCATCTTCATGTCAAATAAAGTCCAGAAGTAAGCTTAATCCCTATTGCAGTATAGAAAGCAGCAGCTTTAAAATATTGGTTGTAAGTACCTTTAATTAGTTCATGCAAGTTTGTTGAACATTACTTGGATTTTAACAGTAAATTTTATTGCTATACATTTCTCAGTTTATTGTAATTTAGAGATGCAAACATTTATTGTAATTCAGACATGCAAAAGCAAGTTAAGCTGACAGAGCTTTTTTTATCACTGAAGGAGAAAATGAAAAATTACACGTATAACCTTTATAACATGAATTAAACAGAATCTTTACTAATTCTTTGAAAATTTAGGCATAAAATTCTCACCTCAAAGACCCTAGAGGCCTCCTTCTGGTTCAGGATTGGAAAGCGATCAATATCTGGCAGGGAGGCACCGGGAATCGGGAGTCGAGGCACCCTCTGAACCAGTGAATAGCTGAGTTTCATCTTTATCGCACTTTGAATGTCGGATTTGTCCTGGAAAATAAATACATGTTGTAGTTCACAGATTATGCTCCACATAGAAAGCCTTTCATCACTGGTACTCAATGTTGCTACATGCAAAGCATACATAAGAAAAAAATAGTCACCTTGCTAGGTACTCTTACTTGACAAGCGAGAATAACAAATTTACAATACCACAAGCTTTATTTTCATAAGCAGTTCATAAGAATGTGTAGATTATGTATAAGTCTATAGAAAAAGGTACTATGCAAATTCTCAATGAGGTTCCCTCCACACATGTCGTGCAACAACGTGCTAAGACATAGCAATACTTTCTTATAACGATGACACCACATAAGAATTCAAGAAAAAAACCAGGAGGCGGGACACACAAGAGACGGCTGACAGCAAGTTGAATGAAGGAAATCAAGAAAAGAAACAAGATAGGCTACTAACAGGTTTATATTTGGGGCAGTTGTCCTATTTATGTGCCATCAATATAGGACATGACATAACCAAAAAAAGAAGGAATGAAGAAAATAACCCAGACAGAACCTAATAAAACCTAATTAGAATAACTGGCCCGAATGAATTTCAACGTCTTTTAACAATGGCATGACTTCTGTAAACACGATAAGCACAACGCTCTAGGCACAGCTCCACATACATTTGTGCAACCCATCCTCATTAATATTGCTGAACATGGTCAGCATCAGCATGGTAAATTTAATCAGTCCCAGTCTTTGCATATTCATACTGCTTGTATAAATAGAGCATATGGCAGTCATCTGGCATTGCATACTGGCCTTTCTTTCGTAATCCCACCTTTGGCACTTTCTTTTTCATTTTAGGCATGTCATAAACGTATACAAACAGTTGCAACATCCATGCTGCCTGTGCAACAGCAATTAAGTTCACCATTACTGTTACTTGCTGTAAACATAGCCAAAGGAAATGTGCACAGTGGAAAGTGAACAGATGGAAAGGCGGAGCAGATGGAAAGTGAAGAGTTGAAGAAGGCTCTTGCCAAAAGGTGCTGAAAGCATTGCATTGTTTAACACAACATACACATTCGAAATTAAATGTTACTGTTATCGTTCAAATCACATGGCTAACCCCTCTTTTCATTTCTGCAGTTTGTGAAGCACCAAAAAACAAAGAATGCTGCACATGAAAAGGAACTTAACACACTCTTGAAACATTTTTACTGAAAGCTTTGTGTCTGCTTTCCTGATTGGTGGAAGTCTGGGATTTGGTGCTTCAGAAAGTCCTGTATGGCAAGAACTGTTGATGTTAAGAGATGCTGATATTATTCCTTGCTTCAGTGTTTGTCTTGTAACTACTATGACACTTGTCTTACCATTCTCTGCAATTAAATGCAAGATAATGGACAAAGCATGTGCAGAGGTGATGCAAACATTAAGCCTTAGGTGTTCAGACATTTCTATTACCGTATTTTCCGGAGTATAAGACGCACCTTTGTATAAGACGCACCCCCCAGTTTTCTCAAGTTTTCACGCAAAAATTATTATATAAGATGCACCGGTGTATAAGACGCACCTATATTCACTCACTTCCAGCAAAGAAACTTCATAATGTGAGGTTGAGCGAGCATTGTAAAATGCCGTACTTACGTTTCTGAGCGCTAGTCCATAAGAAAACTTCTACTACACCAAACTTGCGAGAAAAAATCATGCACACCCACTGAAACGTTGCGCATGACTGCAGGAAAAAAATTTTATTCGTCGAAGCCCTCAAAATCCCCGCCCTCCGATGCGCTTTGGATCTGGAATAGTTCAGCTATGCTGGGACTTCCTCTGCTTCCTCTTCGGAATCGCTGCTGCGGCTGTCGTCATCGAGGTCAGGGGCTGAGGATGCTTGCAGGCCTGCCTTGCGGAACCCTGCAGTTACGGTGGCCTGTGACAGCGCACACCAGGCTTCGCGCACCCACTTAGCGACCTCTCAAAACGAAGCACGCCTCATGCGTCCAGTTGCGGTATAGCTATGCTCGCCGTCGGACATCCACGACGCGTAGTTTCGCACAAGCATGTGCCAGAATCTGCCAGCAGACTTCAAGGACAAGCTTGAGAGATTCCAGGCTTTCGTTAAGAAAGCCATTGAAGACGATGGCCTCGGCAACAGCCATATAATAAATATGGACGAGGTGCCACTTACGTTTGACATTCCGATGGAAAGGAGTGTGGCACCTAAATGTGAGAAGTCCGTCACCATCAAAACTATCCAGCCACGAAAAAGCGCACTTCACGGTTGTGCTTAGTAACGTTGGTTGTGCTCGCATGTTGTGCCAACGGGCAAAAACTTCCGCCAACGATAATATTCAAGTGGAAGACGATGCCGAAAGAGCCCTTCCCGCCTGGCGTCATCATAGAAACGAACGTGAAAGGCTGGATGGACGAAGAGATGATGGGCAAGTGGCTCGAAAAAATGCTTTTCTAAGCGACCGGACGGTTTTTTTTCATGCGAAGAAGGGCCTCCTGGTCTTGGATAGCATGCGGGCACATATAACGGAGCTCACTTTGAAGTGCATCAAGGCAAAAAACTGCACCGCTGCAGTTATCCCAGGCGGGATGACGAAAATACTTCAGCCGTTGGACATCTCAGTGAACCGCAGTTTCAAGGCTCTCCTGATATGTTAGGGAAATACGCTCAGCGCAGACCAACCGAACAAATGAAGTTGCAAATGGCGACTAGCCCAACTCGCTGAACAACAGCGTGGCCGGCGTGGCGGCCGAAGTCGAGCCGATCCCGTCCCGCGCCTATCGCCATCTTACGCCGATTTCACTAACTGAGTACAGCTCACTATGGTGCAGCCTCCGAAACTCGCGCAGCTTCAGTGAGCTGAGAACTCGCACAACGACATACTTCTTTCTTTATTTTTTCGTTTTATGTACTTTGGCTTTGTTGTGGAACTGTAGTACCGGCACGTTGAGTCTTCGTTATTATAATTATGATGCATCATTCGCATCGGACTGCTCTAGTCGTTTAAAAAAAAGACTCATCAGCATCAACACGAGTTTCTCCCAAAAGAACTACAAAAAAAGTAGGTATAAGATGCCCCGTTGTATAAGACGCACCTCCAAAAATTTTGGAAAAAACGCGTGTCATACACCGGAAAATACGGTACACTCACTGCGTACAGGATGCACTTCCGTGAAAAAGTTTCTGCATTCCAACGTGATCAAGCACAACAAACCTTGAGGTAGACCAGTTCCCTGGAGCAGTGTTCCTTGCCTGCAGCATACCACGGAACTTCGAGCTCCCGCTCCACAATGTTGGGATGCTCTGAGTTGGCAGATGCGTTAAAGCGTACACGATAGTATTTCTTGCCCGTGAATGTTTCTGCCTCAATGCGGTAGTTGAGCAACAGTGCTGCCTCAGTGCCATTGCGCAGCTTGGGCATAGTGCTGTGCAGGAACTGGAAGCAGGCTTCGAAGGAAAAGCTAAAGCAGAGATGGGGAAAAACAAATAGTGTGACACACCATTCAGTGGGACAGCCATTAAGCAAGACGTTTTAGCATGGACTTCTCTGCCCATAAGCTTTCTTTTAACCAATCAATGCACAGTGCAATGCACAATGAACAGAACTGTTATGCTGCAACTCCCCTCCCTAACTCCCTCCCCTCTTGTACAGAAACCCACAAAGTGTGAGGAATAGTGTGGAGATCGGTGAAACTTAAGTGAATTACATTTCAGAGTTCTTCTGATTGTTCACAAAAATAAGGTTACAGATCACGTCATACAAACATACAAAGCGAGGCCCTATACCACACAAACTGTACAGAGGAGTAGGGTATGTAAATACAAAGTAGCTATATGACAACACATATTAAAATGCCAATACACATTATTAAATGAGTACATAGCTAACACCATTCATTACAACCCTAACAATTTTTCCTGAGGTCATTCCACAACAGCTTGTGTGCCGTAAAATAAGCATATAAGGGGATGTACAATGCAAGCTTACACAGCATTAGCAGATACTAGAATTTTAAGCTTGCTATTGACAAAGAAGAAGAAGGAAAAAAAAGAATAAGCAAGAACAAGCAATGTTATGTTTTAGCTACTTCTACCACTCCATACACTGCAGCAGTAGTTCTACTAAAATAGGGTGCCTCGATGTTTTCCTCCCCGCTGCTCCTTGTAGGGTGGCGGCGTTCTTGGTTCGCTAAATGCCGCCAGTTTCGAGGATGTCTGCCATGTCAGTGCCCACGCTTTCACTTGTGTGCGTGCCAAAGGAAGTTGCTAAAGCAGTCATACGACTGCGCTAAAGAAATTATGCCTGTATGTTTCATGCCCTTGTTCATCAATCACTTCTGCGATGGTTGGGGAATCTTTCCATTTCTGAAAGAGCCAGAACGATTACTTTTAGATAATTCCAATAACAAAAAAAGGCAGTGGCGACTTCCAAATTTAAAGCATTGAATGCAGTATACTTTCACAAGCACGTGTGAAGTTTTTTCGAAAGCTCAAATGCGCTCTTCTTTTGTTTGCTGCATCTTGCTTGAAATAATTCAAAAAATAATTGGAGCTTGAACACAAATGACAGTTTCTTAGCTGATTTTTTCTTTTTCCTTTTTGCCTATCCCGCTAGGGCATGTGCAGGCCCTGTAGCATGTAACAAACGAAAAATAAACACAGATAGGCCTTTGAATGGCTAGATAGGCTTGAACACATGGCTAGGCTTGAATAAATTTGTTCTGACAGCAAAGCTATGTAGGTGTCTGCTTAAACTGTGAGAAACCCACAGAAAACCCTGCTAGGCTATGTAATGTCATTGTAACCTTGCCAAGCTTGTAAAGCCAATTTAAGGTTACTAACACTAGTTAAGTAAAGCCCAATTAAGCTAAGTCAAATAAGTTGAGCCTAAATAATTCTGATTAGGTCAATTTTAATTAGGTGGAGCATAATTCAGCTAAGGTTGTTACAGGCGAGACTAAATTAAGCAGTACCAATTAAGTCAATGCTAATTAAGTCAAGGTAAATAAGGCATACTAATTGGGAGTACCCTAATTAAGGTAATAATTATGTCAAGTCTAAGCTAGAAACAAACCAAGTCTAATTAAGCTGACTGACTAGGTCAGGCCTAATTAGGTTAAGCCTAATACAGCCAAGCATAAATAAGTTTAGACTAATTAGATTATTACTAAGTATGGCGTAATTAAGGAACATTAATTCAGGTAAGCCTAATTAGGTCAAGCTTAGTTAAGGCAAGACTTTCTAGGCTGGCTTAAGTAAGTTAACATTAATTAATCCACGCCTAGTTAAGCTATCACTAATTAAGTCAAGCTTATATAACCTAAGACTAATTAAGCTGAGACTAACTAAGCTACATAAAATTAAGCTTATATCCTAATGAGGATAGGTGTAATTAGGCTAAGACTAACTGAGGAATGCCCAAATGAGCTACTTTTGAGTGAGACATAGCAAAACCATGCAAACTCCAAATCAACTGACTTTGTGCGTTAAGCCATGCGCAACTTAGCACAAGCTTTGTCAAATCGTCTGGGGTTCAAGAAGAGGAGCAGTGAATTTATCTAGAATTTCAGTTCGCACCGACAGTTGCCATGGCAATAAACTTTTCAGTGAACCAAGACTGCAATCATAATCAGGCGCTACGCTAACATACATGGTCCCACTGAAAAAGCCTCCTCTTGTTGTGCAGGCTGTCCCTCCACACCTACCCCCAAAACAACTTCTCTATTTTCATGTTTGATTTCTTTCTTTCTGATATTAATGCGATTGGTAATGAACATGGCGGGAATCGCTTCTGAGAAACATAATGCGGCGAACTGATGACCAGCTTGTGGTTTTCTGTAATAGTATTTTCTCATTTTTTTATCTTGACCCAAAGCAGTGCAGTAAAACCATTTGTGGCATGAAAGCCCGATTGCTTAGGAAAGTGTTCTCATGTAAATATTCCAATTCTTACAGAGTAATGGTACAACATTGAAGAATTCCTACCACGGCAGGAGGTGACAAAAGGATCATGAAATGTCAGAAAGCACTGTTATGAGCAAAAAGAAATGTACCAGCCGTTTTCATCATCATCATCATCAGCCTATTTTAGGTCCACTGCAGGACGAAGGCCTATCCCAATAATTTCCAATCCACCCTATCCTGAGCGAGTTGGTTCCACTTTATGCCCGCAAACTTTTTAATTGCATTGCTCCATCTAACCTCTTGCCTGCCTCTGTTGCATTTTCCCTCTCTCGGTATCCATTCCGCTGCTCTTACTGTTCATCTGTTATCTGTCCTCCTCATGACATGTCCTGCCCAGGTCCACTTCTTTATTTTAATTGATATAATAACATCAGCTACTCCTGTCTGTTCCCTGATACATTCCGCTCGTTTTTTATCTCTTAGCATTACACCTATCATTTTTCTTTCCATTGCACATTGCGTGCTCCTTAATTAAGGGAATTTGAATAGACGGAGAATATCTCAGCAATTTAAGGTTTGTGAGGACATTATGCTCTTCAGCAATGATGGTGGCGTACAACAAAACATGATTGATGACGTAAACCTGGAAAGTATTAAAATTGGACTAAATACAAATAGGCAAAAGACCAAAAGTATGCTCAATAGCCTAACTAAAGAACAAGAATTTAAAATGAGCAATTAACCCTTAGAATGTGTGAACAAATACGTATACCTGGGACAGTTGCTAACAGGGATGCCTACCCATAAAAAAGAAATTCTCCTTAGAATAAGGATGGGCTGGACCGCATTCGGAAGGCATTCCAAAATCATGACTGGAAACTCGCCACTGTCATTAAAGCAAAAAATATTTAATCACTGCATTCTCCTGGTACTAATGTATGGTGCAGAAACGCGGAGGATAACGAAAAAACTAGAGCTGTTGTTTTAAGATTATATGATATTGTAGAATTGCAAGCAATGGAACCTCGGTAACTGCTAAGGCTAGATATGAACTTTATACGTGTTACTTCATGCACAAAATGTTTTGATTTTCATCGGGAAACACTTTACAACTGCACATCAAGCGTGCACTGTTGAGAAGTGGGCAATGACATGGCGATATTGCAGCAGACGGTGTGAGTGTCACAACGCTGTATAGAGTGGCGGGGAGGAGGACATCAAGGCTCCCTACACTAAATTACCCTTTTTTCTGTCTACCTTCTTCTGCGGATGCCACCAAATCAAGAAAACCTGCCATAAGCAGCTCCACTGTAATAGAAGCATGATGCTGAACTACTGTAAAGTCAACAGCAAATGTTAGTGGGATGCAAAAGTTTCGAAAACCTATATTACCACTTGGCCTCGCAACATAGCTTTGAATTTTACATTTCAGTGGGTAAAGGATTTCACGGTGTACAGGCTGCAACATTTTATTCGAGGCTATGTTCAAGGGCCATGCAGTAATATAGATTTTTGAACAGTTTCACATCTCGCAAACAACAGTTTCACATCTTCTGTTGTTGACTGTACATGATTTTCATGTAATAGAAACATGGTCCAGGTGGCCAAATAGCAAACTGTTCTGACTAAACTCGGAGAAACACTTGAATATATGCTAGCTAAAAGTAAGAAATTCATAATGAATGAGTGAAGATTATTAAGCAGTGATTTCCAATTGCTGCTCTACAAAGATACTAGTGCTCCTGCATCACATCCGCAGTGTTTTACCATATCACAACATTGATCACTTCTATAGCTTTCTCTTCCTTTTAGACTACAATGAGTGTTGCTGTTTCCTTATATATAAAAAACATGTAGTATTTAAAATTTTGAAATTGTGAATGTGTGAGCTGAATGCAAATCAAATAGTGTAATGGGAGAAGTGCACGCGCATTGTGTTTTGTGCTGTGACGACGGCAATGGACGAAGCGGCCACAAAGGAGCGTCGGTTCACCACGCAGGGTGATAATAAAGAAGACGACGAGAGGTTATGGCACACGACCACAAGAAGAAACACGAGGCGAGGGTGGCGCGTGGAGCTTGCATGTGAGGCACCATGTTGGGGGGAAGGAAGGCGGCGTTCCACCAGTGCGGACGTGGCAGGGGAACTCTCCGCCAGAACCACGGTCGGGTGTAGTCCCGAGTGCATGGCGTGCACCAAGAGTCGGGGTGTATGGCTCCGCTTGGCACCGAGCTTCCGACACTGTCCACGGAACGCGTAATGAGCCGCTCAAGCCTCCAACAGCGCCGTCAGGTGTAGGCCCGAGCGCTGTCCCGCCAGACAAGAATCTCCCGACAAGGTCCACGACTCTGCACGGCATCGGCTCAGCTCCTCCCTCGTGGAGGACTGAGGGAAACAGCACCATCGGGTGTAGGCCCAAGTGCTGTTCCATCTCGTCGAGTCACGAGTGGAAGTGCGAGGCTTCCCGAAACCCTGGCGCCCGTCGTCTCCGTTCCTGGCCCACACCACGGCAGCACCATTTGTCAACAAGCGACAGCGATGACCTCCCGTCCACACTGACACCTCACCTTCGTAGACTTTCACATATCAGCCGTCCAGCCTCGGTGAGACTGTTTCGCGATGGCTAAGCTGGCATGTTAGTTTGCATGCTCTGTCGTTATTTTCTGCTCGATAGTGTCGCGGTTTGCTTGTTTATTGTGTTGGTTGTTCTGTGTTCGTGTTCATCTGTGTTTTCACAAAGTCTTCACAGAAAACCGCCTCGCCGTATTCTTGAACACGTTGCCGTCGGCAAGCGCAACGTGCGTTCCCTTTTTCTAATTTTAAAAGAATCCCATCACAAATAGTAAACATTATTCAATTCATATCTAATGACTAACATATTTGAACCATTAATATATAATTTTCAAACATTTTCCAATGTCAAGCTGATTTTCTGTTCCACAAAACTTTAATGTAATGAATGGATAGTTGATTTAATTTTGCCCTAGTACACTTGCTTCCTTATTCACGGAAGCTTTAGTTACCTACAAAGTTAGCATGTTAACATGAGAATCACTAAAGGTGTGATAAAATTATAACCACTAACCATACATAACGGCTGTCAGGGTCATCTGGGCAGCCTTGCATGGCCGGGTCTATGTTCTGCAGTGTTCCTCTGACCCTAGTACTGATGTCAATGATTGGACGAGCCCTGCATGCACAAACAAAGAAACAGTTATTTAGAATAGCAGCATATAAAACTGTGACCTCCTAAGTTTACAGCGCACTGTTAAGCTCAGTTAGCATGTGTCGCTGCACATAATGTGCAGGAGTCTTCGTATATGCAATGAAACACTGTTTCATTAGGCTGAAGAACAAATGGTGAGTACAGGCTAATATGTTTCTTTGAAGCTTTGAAACTTTATTCATTCCAATATTTCATCATTTGGGATGCTGAGGGCCGGGGTCAAAAAGCCTCTTCACGGGCTTGACTAGGACCACAACCCTGTACAAAATGGCAGGATAGGCAAACATACAGGGCAATACAACAATGTATGGAGTGAAAGAACAACATATCTAGTTTAAATTTCATCAGACATAAACAGAACAAGAATAGCTCAATGAATTTTAAAAAAAGAAAAAATACGCAAACCACCAGTGCCACAGACTGATGAGATAGTTATGATATAATAGAAACCTGACAACACTACGTATGTCGCTAAATTAGAACTCTAACCGGACTGTAAATGAATACATAAATATATACATATGCACATATATACACGGATCAAAAGGTAATACAAGCCAAACAGAGCGAAAATAAACTGGCACACAATGTACCAACTTTAATTTGATAATCCCATAAAATTCAATGAAATCATAAAAACGAAAACACAAGGTATTACACGACATGTAAGACAAAAAAGTATCTTTGGCAATATTTTCACATTGTTAACTGATTCAGATAAAATGGTAAGAGAAAGCGCAGCATCTCTTTGCCATATTTAGTGTACGTGCATCGGAGAAATCACGTGTGAACATGACGAGTATTATAAAAAAAGGGTCCGGTGGTTTATTTGAGCAAGTGTGCCCAAAAAGTTCTCTTTTTAGCCCTGTGTGGTAGCGTTTAATAGGATTTCTGTGGTAGTAATCTGGTAGGGTTAATAGCTTCATTTCATCAAAAAGTGGGGAAGTGTGACTTTTATATAGAACATCTGCAATGGCGCAAACTACCCTTTTCTGTATTAGATGTAATTTGTGAATGTAAGTTCAAGTAGTCATGCCCCAAACCAGATGACAATACTTTATATGCAATAAGAACAATGATTTGTAGGTGAGAAGCTTAACTTTTTTAGGAAGCAGAAAACGCACCCTAGATAAAATTCTTGCTATCCTGGATACACTCGAAGACAGCTTTCCAATGTGGGCATTCCATGACATATGTTCATCAAAAATTACAGACAGACATTCAACACTTGCTACTATCTGAGGTTCCGAGGTGCCTAGCATTAACAGTGCATGCAAAGGGGAAGGCTTATTTCTAGGCCTAAAGTAAACAGCTTTTGTTTTCGAAGTGTTTATTTTTAAAGAATTAATGCATGTCCAGGAAGCTAGCTTTAATAACACCTGGTTCGCATCATTGATTAGATCTTCATAGTGTTGCGCAGCGAGAAGTAAAGTTGTGTCATCTGCGCATATAACACACTTTACAGATGCGTCAATGTTTATAATATCATTTATATATATGCAGAATAAAAGGGGCCCCACGATACTACCTTGGGGCACACCTGCTGAAATTTCTTGCAACGTGGAGGTGTAATTGTTGATTACCACCACCTGCTGATGATACTTTAAGTAAAAATCAATTAATTATAGAAAAACACCTCCGAAGGCGTAATGGTTGCATTTCTGTCAAAGTGTGACATGGTTTATGGTATAGAAAGTCTTTGAGTAATCTATAAAGATACCTAGTGTGTGTAGTTTGCATTCAAAAGCATCTAATATGAATTCCTTCAGTGCTAGGAGAGCATGCTCGGTAGTGCGGCCTTTCGTGAAACCGAATTATGATGAAGTGATGATATGGTGCTTATCCAAGAAAGAAACCATATGTTTTTGAATCAGTTTTTCTGAACCCTTTGATACTACTCGCAGTATAGATATAGGCCTGTAATTGTTAAGCGAATTCTTATCCCCTCTCTTGTACAACACGATTACTTTCACCACTTGTAGTTTTTGTGGAAAGATTCCAGTTGAAAATATTAGGTTGAAGGTATGTTCCAAGAAATCGGCACTGAGATCTAGCACGTGTTTAATGGGTTTAATCTGGATATCGTATGCATCACAACATGTGCTGTTTTTTACAGAAGAAGAAGCGTGAGCAATTTTGCTGGCTGCTGCTGGCACCAAAAACGTGCTCTCAGGGGGACTGTCTGATAAATATGTGGTACAAGCTGGATCGTGCACTTGTTTTGTTAAAGGGCCACTAAACAGGCTCCCACTTTTTTTTTTAAGCCGCCCAAACAAGCTAACTCAATCATAGAGAAGGTTGCTGCGATCACATTCTGCAAATATGACAGCGCTGCGCACCACACAGACGCCGTATTTCAAAAAGCATTTCCTGCGCCTCTTTCCTGTGATTGACCAGTCGCGCTCGCATCCTAGGTGTCGTCACGTTCTACCGCGAACAACTTTGCGCAGTTGTAGCTCGTTGATTGGTCGAAACCAGGTCTATGTCAGATCCTGTGGCCATCCAACCGGCGTGAGCGCCGGAGCAGCGTTGGCACCGGAACTGCAGCGCAAGCTTCAATGACGTCTGTCGCTGACGTCATGTCACGTGTCAAAAGTGGGCGGACTCACAACAGCGCGCCGCGCCTACCATCTCCTCGGCAGAGAAGGGTGGGGAGGCCGACCGAGAAAATGAAACCGACGCAAGCGGGCACTTAAACCCGTGTAACTTCTTTATTATTGCACCTATTCGCAAAATTCTTGCAGGAGCATGTTCACATCACACAGGAGAGCAGTTATATCTTTAAAACAAATTTTGGATCTCGGGGTTGTTTAGGGGCACTTTAAGGAAACAAAATAATCATTGAACGCATTCGCTAAACCAGCATTGCAAATAGTGTCACCATTCACCACAAGCTCAGTTGGGCTGAAGTTGTTACAATTACGGCCAAGACGGGTTTCCTTGTACATCTCTACAAGCTGTAATATATTGCTTTAATTGACAAATACTTATCAGTACTGAACATTCAGACACTAATGTAGCATAAAACTAGCTTTTAGAGTCACTAGAGTTTGCATTAAGAAATTCGCATTAGTGAGATGGTTTGTTTTCCCAACTTTCTTTTGGGGGCACGTGCTTGTTTATATGAACTGCTCTGTGTCAGTAAAAGAGTGCAAGTGCATGCGTTTTTCCCAAAGAATTTCACAATTTGGGGTTTAGGCACAGCACATGTTATTGAGGAGGCATTGTGGATAGGGAGCTGGCACATGCACATCACACGGAAAGGTGAACGTGTGCTGAAGGGAAAATGCGCCTTTGTGTGTGATATAAAGCAAATGTGGGCAAGAGCATCAGGAAAGGCGTCAGCTCCTTCACGTCTCCAAATGAAAATGCACATTAATTAAGCCACCTTACACAAGCAAAAAATTTTATCGGATTATTCGCTGCAGCCGTGACATTATGCACAATTCAATTTACAGAACCAGTGCAATGCGTGTAACTGCTCACAAAACATGCGAGACATTATGCGAGGCAGATGTTTATAAAGCAGATCAGATATTACTGCAAAGAAACTGAATGGCCCTTTTGCATTGAATATATGAGTAACAAAACAATGATTCCTACAGTGGTCAGAACACCAGAAAATACTGGAAGAAAGTTCATCGTAAGAGCGGTCTGCTATACGCATCTTCGTACCAAATTAAAATGTGAATTATTTTTAATAAGTACCAAACTTGATGAAGAATGTAGCATTGCTTGTAAACTCACCTGAGCAGGACAATACTATCTGCCTCATAATTGCCAGAAAGAAGGTCAGGATACCCATTGGAATCCAAATCCATGCCTCCATACAGTGAGTAACCCAGTGTGCTAACCCTATCCTTTATCTCATTAGGGAGGTCCCGTGGATGTATAACCTGGACAAATAAAAGCAGAACAAGTGCAATTTACAAGGTGATGCCAGAAAAATCCAGACAACTAAGAATACTGTAATAAATATGTGTCTGAACTCTGACCCAACATAATGAACTTGTCGGCTTACTAAACAGTGCATTAGTAAAATCATTCAAAACCTAAAGAGAGGCAAAAGCATGTGGCATACTTGACAGCAAGGCCCAGGCAGAACTTACTATATAAACTAAAAATACGATCTCATGGTTTCATCATCTTAACCATGACAAGATGAGACAGGCTGAGCACTTGTGCTTGTTTTTCTTCACAATTGTGCCCATTTTAGCACACCTCTCTTGCTTATGTTGCATCTCTACCAACTACCGTAGACATTCCACCACTCTACTATTCTACAATCAATTAATGTTAACAAGCCAAGTTGTCATGCATTACTTTGAGGACTGCTTTCCTGAAATAAGCTATGTGCTTATTTTGCTTGCATGGAAGTTAGAGAAAAAGAAAACTGAGTCTTTTGTTAGTCATACAGTCGATCCTGGATATATTGAACTTGAAGGGGATCGCAAAACAGTTCAATGTATTGATAATTCAAAATGTCAGATATGCCTATTTGAAGCTCGTCTTAAACCAGTGCACGTGAGTAACTCCATGAGTAAGGACATACAATAACAAGTGTGGTGTCATGACAATTACATGGCTAGGTGACTCAACAGCATGGAAAGTGAAAGAGCGTGATGACAATCGGGCCACGCATCTCTATCTCGTTCAACTCTTAAGGTGAAGCGGGTCCCACAACTATTTTTGCAGTCGCCACTCAGTACAAAGACCAAATCGATGACATTGCTTAAGCATCGTATGTCTTTATGCGAGGGTGATAGCGCGCTAGCGCTGGGCTGAACACAGCTGAAGCAGAGATGAAACGACTTGGCAGTCTTCATTGCATGTGATAACATCGCTCCACGTGCTGAGCTTGTCATCGCACGCTTCTCAAGAGGAGAGTAAACGCCCAGGCCGTATTTCGTAGGGCGGAGGGCGCCGATGGGAGAGGGGCGGTCACGCACGCTATCCCGACAGACGCTCTCCACTTAAAGCAGTATTGACACACAATTTCGAAGGTGACATAACTTGCGGGATAGATTTGCACGGACACACAGGCATCATCTACGAAATATCAATGGTTAATATAGCCTATAACATACTTATAATCAATCAGTTTTAAATTTTTTAGGCAAATAGAAACAGGGCACAACGGAATTTCCGGGAGGTTTTCATGTTACCTGTATGACTGGGAGAAACTGTCAAAATCTGGAAGTCTCCCGGCTAATGTGGGAGACCTGGCAGGTATGCAAACTGCAACTAACAAAAAACATGGCCTTCAAGATCGGTACCATAAAGATGTCATCTTGCAGCTCCAAATCTTGAGGCTATGGTTTTACGAACTACAAGCGGTAGCGCGAGGACAACCATCGGAATGCGCACATCACGTTAATGCAAGCTGTCACTGCCAGTGCTGTCTGTCGGAGCCACAGCTGCTCTGTATCCAGCTCATTTGATGTCTTTGCCTGTCATCCTTTTTCAAAAATGTTGCTGCTGCGCATTATGATCTAAAATTGGTGCAGCACACAAGCTATGCGCCGAAAAGTGCTGTGCAACCCCCAAAAGCAACGCAATGACACCACGTTTTCGACACTGTCGCACACACATATCGGTCGTAACACGTCAGATCATGGTCGAAACATGATCGAGTTATGTAAGAAGGGGTTCGGCGTGGGTTAAGGTTCGATATATCAAATGCGGTATATCAACTGTTCGACATAGACAATAATTTGATATTGTGGGGACCGGGTCCAGCGCGACGCCATGTTTTGCACGAAATGCCTCGCATCCCCCTCTCGCAGCTGGACAGAATGGCGGCCCACCACTGCGGAGGGCTGCCTGCTTTGCCCCATGTGGTCTTAACTTGTTTGCCATTGGACAGATAGTAATTTATGGAATGTTCGCGCGTTCGGGTTTCGGAGATGCTTGGGAGAACTCGCTGGGACTTGAAGGGGTGCGCACGTACTTTTGTGACTCTCCGGCCGACGTGGCCATCGGTCGGATAGCGCGCCTTTGCGGGCCCCAGCGACCACGGCGGCGACCTGCGACCGACACCCATCTCTGTATGTTCTTTTCTTTCTATTTTCCTTTTCTAGGGGCGCGCAGTCGCGGGTGCGCTGGCCGGGGGTTAGGCTCTCCCCCTTTCATGGTCTTTCTGTGTTATTGTGTGTTCGCGTGTTGTTCAGTGTTATTGTCCTTTGTTTGTGTTATTCTGTTCGCGTGTTGTTTATCGTTATCATTATCCTTTGTTCTATTTAATTCGATCTTGATTCGGCCTTGTTTTGTTTGTTTCATTTAACGTGTTTTATTAAATTACCATGCTGGGAGAGTTACGCCTAATGTTCTCCTCTTTCGCTGCGTGCGGCGGTTCGCGCTGCCCTGCCTCGAGACGGGCCGCGGGCTGACGCGCGCGGCAGTGCGGTGATGCATGGCTGAGATAAGCGAGTGCGGACGCAACTGCCACATTCTCTGCTCGTCGAGTGCTCGAACCCACGGCACGGGGTTGCTAGCGGCGATGCCGCTGCTAGCAGTAGTAGAACCACCTTCACAATATATATGAGTTTGATATATCCGGGATCGGACTGTATACCTTTGCAAGCTTCCAAAGAAATTATTGTAATAAAATAGTTATGCCAATATAATTTTACTGTTATTTTCTCTTGGTTCCTATCACATTACCTATAGGGCCAAGTGTAACAGAATAGGCTTCCAGTTGACATTGTGCAATGCTTGTCTCTGATTTCATTCAAGGATTGAAAGATCGTCTGCAGACCATTTAACGAAACACAATGTGTCCCTTTTGTTGCCCGCATTTCGATGTTTCCTTTTATTTTTCATGCTCTACCTGACCGGAGCTCCTGTACACTGCACTAAAACATGTCTTTCCTTATAGATGGACATCAATGTACAAGTGACATATTCCGAGTTATGTATTAGTGGAACTTGTACCCCCCACTCCTGCTTACAGCCTACTTAAGCTAGCAGTATTGAATGAATGAATGAATGAATGAATGAATGAATGAATGAATGAATGAATGAATGAATGAATGAATGAATTAGTACATGCTTACCTGAGACGGTTCCTTGACAATGCCATCAGCTGACCCCAAGTATATGTATATGGCACCACCTCCACTTTCATATGGTGCACCAACAGCAAGATCTGAAAGAGTAGTAGAATAATTAAATAGAATTACTATGTAGCTTTACTGAACACAACCAACGTGCACTTAGCGGAATTTGACAACTGAAGTTGACAGATGCTGGTACAGAGTTAAAACTTAATCGCTTAACTTGTTAACCTACAATAAAGTTTACTACCTACCTACAAAAAACACTCAAGGAGCTCGTACAGTGATAAAAATAATGAATGTTCTCATCACAAATGATAGCTATTTGAACATCACGACATATAATGTATCACGCCATAGCACAGTACGCACAATTTACCATTGAGTGTTTACTAACAGTACACACAACTAGGGAAGTCAGTTACCTGAATATCCATCACGATTGACGTCACCAGCAGATGACAGCGCAAATCCAAACCTCGACTCGTCTTTCCCAACAAGCTTGATAGGCTTAGTGTCTTTGGATATGCCCTAATGAGAGGCAAAATAAGAGACACAGCGGTGGTAAATTTTGTTCTCGGGACTTTTGATGACATTTCAAAATCAAGCTCCCAAGTTCATGGATTACTTCTTGCAAGACATAAAAGATCTGGATATTTAGCTACCTTCTTCGAGTTGAGGTAGATGTATATGGCGCCTCCTTCGCCTTTGCCGTGATAGAACGGAGCACCCACTACAAGGTCAATTAGCCTGCAAATTAAGATACATTTAAGGAAACACATACCTTAAAAAATGAAAACATACATAGCCAATAGAGTGCTGGAGAGTTTCTGAACTTGATATATAGAGTATAGCTGCACATACTTGTATACGACATGACTGAGTGGAAACACAGAGGAAGAGTCTTTCCTTTTTCCTTTACTGACTTTTGCAACAAGTAATAAATGGCTTATTCACTACCACAGTGCTTATCACAAAATAAACGTTGAATGTGCACATTTTCAACAACAAATTCAAACACAGCTGCAGCGAGAGCTAGCCTCTATATCAGAAGGCATTATTTTTCAATGAAAAATCAGATGCCAGTAAGAAATTAATATTGCTGACCAATGACTTGGGTGAATCGTAAAAAGAAGCTTAGCTGTGGGCCCATTCTCTAAAAATACAGCAACAAAGAAATTGCATTCCTGGCACCCTCACACTCAATTTGATGCAGTTTTCTGCATTCGGAAGAAAAAGTAAAGCCTTGTAATTGTAGAAAGCAACCATTTTAACCCAGTAACAATTTCTAATATATAATTTTGGAAATTGCAGATTTTCTAGAAACAGGACTGTCAATTTCACAAGTCTGCAGCTCTGCAATAAAAAATAATCTCATAATTCTGCAAACTGTAACTAATAATGCATCTAAAGCAGACAAAAATTTATGCATACTACTCTAAAGTGTATTGCTAATATGTGAGGAGGACTTCTATAAAGCCTTTATAAGTGTAACAAGTTCAGTTTAATTCTCAACTTAGATCTGAATCTTGTTCATTCTATATATTCTAATTGATGCAGTTTACAGAAATGTGATATGTGGCTTGCCGGCCTTTGTGGCTCGACCAAGCCCAGCGAGCCACAAAGGTGAGTAGAGCCCTGGACTGAGGACCCCACCCACTTGGTGAGAAACCTTGCACCAATAAAGCATTTCCTTCATTGCTTTGGTACAGTGCAAACAAATCTTTACAAACAGTGCTCCTATTTGGCAAATCACTAACTTCACTGAAATATTGATCTTCAACAGCTTTTGCAAAAATGCTAGGCTACATAAAAAATAGTGATTCCTAATTTTATTACAATTTTCTCCCTCAAATGAAGCAAGCTGCATTCGAATTAGTCTTGTGGTTGGCTCATAGTGGACTTTCTGTACTGCACATGTACGGCAAAGTCTAAGAAAGGTGGCTCGGCTCCAAGCTCAAGCTTTCCCGGGACACTAAAGAGAAAAAGTAAATCAGTTTATACTGACAGACTTTTCTTTGAGAATTCGACAGACAGACAGACAGACAGACAGACAGACAGACATAGATAGATTCAAAGTTGCTCAAGTTTGCAATGAAACACATTGCATTTAAAATTGTTTTGCCCTTTATTGTCCCTTTAAGACCCTTCATCAGTTTTGGGCAGTGCAAACGAACAACTGCTGTGCTGTGCATTCGATCACTCGGTGGTGATGACATCTGCAGTGTATTAAATGGCTGTATGACACTGAAATGGTCCAAATTTCAAACATAAAGTTGTTGATAATTCCTTTTGAGAAAGCCATGCTTCGAGAAAGAGTGGAATGCACACGCATGCATGCCCTAAGCAACAGGCACAGCACAAAACATTGCTGTCCATGGCAAGTGGCTCCAGTTATTAATAAATGCACAATGGACCACGAAGTTAAGTACAGGGGAAATAAAGTAAATTAGACGGGGCTCATCACATCAACACAGGGAAAGTGCAGTGCTTGCAAATTGAGACAGACAGACAAAGAACTTTTAATGAGGTCCTGAGAAGCGCTGCCCTTAGAGCAGCACTGCGGCCCGCTCACACGTAAGGACAGGGAGGCCTAGCCTCCCCGTGAGATTTTCCTATTTACAGTGGCATTACCCTCCCTGCAGCATAATAGGAGGACACTTCAATTCACCTCAATAGCAAATTGAGTTGAAATATATTTCAGCCAAATGCTTTCTAGCTGATTGGTAGATTACAACTTTTAATGTAAAAGGCGTGTTTTCAATGACATCTGTCGAGGAATACTCAAAAATAAAAAAGAAAAACTAACAAAGAATACAGAGGGAAAGACACAAAAATGTTTCTTTAAATAACTTGCTATTCACTCACCCATCTTTGTTGAGATCCAGTGAAGTGAGGGAATAGCCATAGGATGAAGCGAACTGCTCTCCATTCAGAATAAGCAGCGTACGCAGGTTTGACAGTCCCTTCTCTTTGCCGAAGAACACCACCTTTCCTGTTCCATTCGACCGCGGTGCCCCCGCTACATATTGCATATTATTGTTGAAAAACTTGCCTGATGTTACTGACATCCCTGCAAAAGGTGACCCACTTGTTAAGGCACTCTTTCGGACTTAACACTTTTGCCATAACACTTCCCAGTCAAAAAGTACAATAACACTTCCCAATCAAGAAGAACAATTGGAACCATTTGGAAATATGAGGTCCAATTGGTCCAAATGGAAATGTCGCTTTCCAAATGGGCTATTTGGCATTACCAACGGGACCAAATGGGATAGCTGTCATTGCCAAATGGTTCGAATGGAGACCAGTAGGGACAGATGGAGGTCGTGGGCTCATTTCCAATTAGGCTAATATAGAGCCTCCAACCGGAACGAATTGACCTCTGACATACAGAGATACATCTTTATTGAGCAATGGTGCCTGTCCCTTTTCTATATTACACCTGCAAAGAAATTTTTCTCATGAAATTCAGTTCTGTCTCTACATCCTACTCCACCCTGATTTGCACAAGAACACCTCATCAACATCAGCAACACGTGGTAGTAGCAGCGGCAGCAGCAGTCACGCCCGTGCTGTGGTGCCGAGTGTTGGTGCATCGTTATTGTTGTGTTCATGTATAATGCAGCTGTCTGTTGTTAGATTAATGTGCTGGGTGCTTTATGGCCATGGTTATTCCATGTTGTGTTCAATATAGAGTTGATAAGCATTTGGAAGTTGTGCGAGTTGTGGGTAACAATCAAGTACGTGAACCCTAAGGACTTTTCGGCAACCTGTTAGATGAGTCCCTTGTAGTGTCCATAACCACCAGACCACCGTGGCGGGGCATGTCGCGGCATCTGGCGGCATACACACGAGTTGCCGGTGCTCTACTACAGAGGCTAGCACTGCTGAGGCCGGCGACCTCAGTCAAGATATTGCAGCACTATGTCACTATGGAGGGCTTGGCACAGCGGCTGACGCAGTGGGCTCAGACGTCGCTAGCGTGCACTCCTCAGCTGATCGAGTTGAGGAGGAACAGCAGGGGTACAGAGGAAGGCGACAGAAATAAGCCCATAGTTGCCTTCGTGCATGGTGCTTCTCTTTATTTATGGCATGAATGATTTCATAATTGTGTTGCCTAATCAGTGACGTGATGTCAAAAAAACGTTTCAGGGACCCTTTAATATTCGAGGCCTGGCATATCAGTATTAGTGGAAGTGCATGCATGAGTCAGCCGTCGATTAGCTTAAACAGAGAAGAGATAGAATGCCTTAACACTTGTCTATCGCGTAGACCGGTATGTGTAACCGTTTGACAGGTGGCACTACCTTTCCTGAGCATGTGCAGATAAGTTGTGTGTCTTCTTCTTTTTCGCCTCTGTGCTCTGCTTCAGTTGATAGTCGGTGTTCATGTTGTCCACTTCTTCCCCTTGTGTCCGTGTTTTGCACGCCTGTTCTCTTCACTATGGACCCTTACCAGCTTGCTCAACTTTCTGTCCTTTTAGATCACCATGGCAGCCTTCAAAGTGATGTATACTGGTATTTACTGTGTTAGATCTTATGAGAAAAAGCACTGACCAAGGTAGCTGTACTTCTCAACTGGTGCCTCTTCATCCAAGAAGGGACTGACAGACCAAGCCCAATCACGCAGTGTTCGCTGCACTGTTATGGTGAACACAGTTCCTTTCCAAGTGTAAGGACCAGGGGCGCCCAACACAATGGTAGAGTCCTGCAACAACACAATAAGAGCAGCTGTGCTGATTCTTCTTAGTGGGCAGTCGATGTTGAGATATGTAAAAGAGAGGGTGACATAAATGAAGTGTACTTAATTACACTGCACAGAAATTACAACACCTTTATGGAAATTCTTTATAGGCTGTTAAGTGCTATCTTGGGTGACTTGGGTGACTTGGGTAAAGCTAGCTTCTGCATTCACTTTTAAAAACTTCCATGCTGTTTGGTGCACCAAAAACAATGAGTTTTGATCATAGTTTGTCCGTGAGAACCACTCTCCATTAGAGTGATTTGTTCTCTAATTATTGGACAGAAAAAACCATTTGGAGAAAGATCTTGTAAAAATGCAAACAGCAGATTTCTTATGCTACATTTGAAGCGCAAGTGAAGACTGATGGAGGATATTGGCATGACAGTGAAGCCACCGCAAATAAAAAAAAAAGTGTTCTCACCTCTGAGATTACACCACTTGTTCCAGCCTGACAGAAACCAAACTGCTCATGTGCTTTGTCAACAGGCCGGTTTTCGCAAGGCTCCCAAGCCCTGTGCAGGTCTAGGAACTGGCTAAGTGTGTAGCAGATGCCTCGGCCCCACCGGTAGGTCTCGCCCTTGTTTACATACCTATGGGCACAAGCCTACACAACAAACCAAAACAATGTGTGAATGAACACGAGCATCACAGCTTCAGAATGCAATGTTAAATTTTTCATTGGACTTAACTGTAGTCAGATCACTGTTAACAGAAGACAAGGACAATCCCTTTAATGCATGAAAAGTAGCAAGAAAGGGGGAGAAGAGGGAGAGAGAGGCCTATTTATCGTGAAAGAAAAGCTGAGATATCAACCTATGTCAATGTTATGAACTGCTACTTCACATTACAAGAGGGGGAGTGAGCGCAGAAAGCAAACAGCAGAGAGAGAAGGCATTGATTATGAGGATCAAAATGGTAGTGAAAAGCTTGCACGGCCTGAAAATCTTTGAAGTCCCCTGTCCAGTCTGCTCTCATGCGAATATTTTTTGAGAGCACTTAAGCTATTGTGCTAGTGATAAGGATAACATGTAGGGCCCAACTGAACCTTTCCAGTCAATGGTGCAATGCCAAACTTCAACAAAATGTCTGTCAGCGATTCCCTGAAATAAAACAACAAACAGATAAAGAGTAGGTGTTCTGTTGTCTCCGAAAACCTGCATTTCTCACAGTTCAGACAGTGCAAAAAGTGGCAACTAAGGGAGGAAGCATATGCTGGTTTTAAGGTTAACAAAACATCAATGCCACAGGTTAAACTGAAAAATCAAATATGACACACACCCACACACACACACACACGCACACTTTCATTAACATTATATCACCACACCTGAAGCTAAAATTCACAAAGAAATTAGAGGTTTCAAATGTCTCCCACATTCATGGTGGTAACTGCATTAAGTGGTGCTTCCATAGGTATTAATCAAAGGTGTTGTTCTTTCTTAGTGACCATTCACCAGTAGGGACTGCACAACCAAGTTGGCCACATCTTCACTGGGACAGACTTAAGACAAAGGAATGACAACAATGGCGCAACTTTTAGACAGTGTTGTACACGTTCCTCCAAAACAGGAACGAAAGGTCGTTCCTCGTTCCTTCCCAATTTTGTAGTGAGTTCACATTACAGGTTCCTTTAATCAGAAAGGAACGTGTTCCAGTTACATTTTTGAAATTGGAATGTGTCATTATATTTATGTTACATTTGATTTTTAAAACTGAAAATAGAGTCAGATAATTGTGGATAATGATGTCGGATAATTGTGAGGTGAAATGAAGTGACTTAAAGGCTAACTGCGGTGGTTTTTTTCACCATATTACAATATTGCTGTTTTCCAGTAGTACTGATAGTCCTGTAGTAGGCAAGGTGGTTCAGTTTGCTCATAGACTCACCAATAATATTAAATAACAAAATGAAGGATGTGTTCAAACTGAAACCAAAATGGTTAGACGCTTCGAGCTGCGTATGTGGTGAAGTGACACCCTCCCCACTATCAGAATTACAAAGCTGGTGCTAGAAAAATGAAAGTGGCGATGTCATCCGACGATGTATTGCGATATTCCAGCTCTTTTGAGCTTGAGAGCAACGATTTGAGCGCTAAAGTATCACCGTTTTGCTTTTGATCGCCTGCCTGCTTGGGTAGGTAGCATTGAAGATAATGACGTCAAAAACGCAGGGGTGATCTGCGTGGGAATCCGCTAAACATTTTAAAAATTTGTTTTCAGGAAACTGAATGACTCTCGACCGCATGGCTTGGCATACATTGTCATGAGAGAAAAGATGGAAGATGACAGGAATAGCGAACAACGCCTTTAATGCGATGGCAAAATCCCAAGAACTGACAAACGCCTTCCATCTCGTCCTCTACCCTTCCGGTTATTCAAGGAGGGAGCGCACTATTGGCAAGGATGATGACGATCATGGGTGCACATGCGAAACGTGTGGCATTATTCCTCCCCCCCTTAAAAAAGATGCATCGTCCCAATGCTAAAACGCGAATCAGCAATGGAGAGAAAAGTGGAAAAGGGGGAAGCAGAAGGAGGAAATAAATGGCGGTAGTACAACAGTCGTAAGTAATCGTGAGTAGTAAGGCTTCATCCGAATGACATGCATAATCTCAGGCTAAGGTTGACGGTGGGAGCACTTTGAAGACTCGGCCGGCATGACTTTGTAGTTGACATCGTTGAGGCATTGCACCACAACGTAGGGGCCGAAGTAGCGGCATAGGAGCTTTTCGGAGCGACCACTTTGTTGTAGGGGGGTCCACACCCAGACGTGATCACCAGGGCTGTAAATGACTTGTCTGTGGCGAAGGTTATAACGACGAGCATCGTAGCTCTGTTGAGGGCAAATGCATTGTCGAGCAAGCTGATGAGCTTTCTCTGCCTGCACTGTGAAAGCTTCCACATCGGCTAGGGCAGTTTTGCAAGTGTCGGGCAGAAGCATGGCGTCTAACATTGTGGTTACTTCTCGTCCGTAAAGAATAAAAAAAGGGGTGAATCCTATGGTTTCTTGTATCACGGTATTGTATGCGAATGTTATATATGGGAGTATTTCATCCCAGTTCTTACGGTCATTGGCGACACACACTGACATGTCAGCAGTTGTTTTCTTTAGGCGTTCTGTTAATCTATTTGTCTGTGGATGATACGCAGTTGCCTTTCAGTGTGCAGTGCTGCTTACCTGCATGATGTTGCGCACAACCTGTGCAGTAAAGGCTGTGCAGTAAAGGCTATGCCGCGGTCGGTAATGACTACGGCTGGTGCACCGTGACGGAGAACAATCTTAGTAACAATAAATTCCGCAACGTCGGAGGCGGTGGCTCGCTGAACTGCCTTCGTTTCGCAGAAACATGTGAGGCAATCAGTGGCAACCAGAATCCATCGGTTCGCAGTAGATGACATGGAAATGGGCCGAGTAGGTCCATAGCAACTTGCTCAAATGAGACCCTTGGTGGAACAACGGGTTCTGGAAAGCTGGCTGGTCGCAAGGGCAGGGTCTTGTGCCGTTGACAGTCACGACACGTCCTGACATAGTGCTTGACAGTCTTTAGTAGTTTAGGCCAATAGATTTTTGGTGAATTGTTCCTAGCGTGCATGTATAACCCAAGTGGCCAGAAGAAGGTTCATGGTGGCATGCCAGTAGAATTTCATCACGGAGCCCCATAGGGATAACAAGAAGGTAACTGTTTTCGTTCGGTTGGAAATTGTACTTGTAGAGCATGCCATTTCGGAGACAGAACGTGGACACCTGTTAGGAAAATTCTGGAGGCGGGCGGCGCAGGCGTCCCGTAAGGTAGTAAAGTGGCCGTAGCTGTAAGTCGGTTCTCTGGTGTTGGCTTAGATCAGATGTGGTCAGAGGAGCTAGGAAACCGCAGTTGTCTTCAAGATCGGTTGTTCCAGTACTGACGGGAGCATGAGAAGAACAATCCATGTCGCCGTGTTTCTTCCCCGACCTGTGCACAGTGGTGACATCGAACTCCTGCAGCCGAAGACTGCACCAAGCTTAAAGGCCAGAGGGATGCTTTAGGTTCGCCAGCCAACAGAGAGAATGGTGGTCGCTAACCACATGGAAAGGTCAGCCCTATAGGTATGGTCTCAACTTCGTGACCACCCACATGATAGCCAAACATTCTTTTTCAGTGGTAGAATAATTCCCCTGCAATATTATTACATGAAAATTTTGTTGAGATCAGCGGACACTAAAAAATGGACGGAGTTGCCCTTTAAACACTTTAGAAATCGCATCGAGCTTATATACACACATTGCGTGAATTTGAACCTTACCAGCAGCAGATTATCTGGAGACAAAGAATATGAAAATAAGCGCTTGTAGACATGTTTTCAGGGGGCACTGAACGTACTACCAACATGTACACTGCAATATTGACTCTAGTCTATTACAAGCTCAACGCATAATACGTCTTCCTTTGAGCAGTCAGAATAGTACACTTCAAATGTGAAAATAGAAAGTCACTCACATTCACCAATGTATGTGAGTAGCAAGCACGCATTTAACACTGAAAGCTATAAATAGGCCTTTCGATTTACATTCGCATATATAAGTTTGTGTTTGACCCGCGCCTGTAAATACTAGAACAAGATTTCGCGATATGTCGTCAGCATTTCCGGTCCTAAACTTTCTCGCTCAAAATTATGTAGTAGCCTCTTTAGTGCTTTAATAGTATAATTGACAGTTCTGGATATATTACTTTTGCTTAGTTCTCACAATTTTGGAGCATTTGTGACACAGTTTTCATTTTGTTGTTGTTGCACTTGTTATTTATGGTGGCACGCAATGTGTGTCAGCGCGCAATGTGTGTCAGTGGAAAGAGAGGCTGTTTCTACTTGCTGGGTGCTCCATTATGGTATCCGAGTGGCACGATAATGCTTGTGCAGAAGAGCATGCACGTCAAGCTATTTGACATATTGATTCGCCGAGATAGACAGCAGCAGCAGCAGCCGCAGTTAGAAAGTCCAAGTAAGGCAACGAAAGCTATACAATTTAAAATCAGTGTGATAAAATACTATCATACTAAGGTAGTCAAACAGCTCACCAGAACAGAGCCTCCAGGACGCTGGCTGTGAACAGTGACACCCAGCCACTGGTCGTCTTTCAGCACTTCTTTATCAGGTGCTGTAAAGAAAAATGGGAAGTAGATAAAAACAGACTCACAGACTAGCAAGTTCCTAAAAAGCTTTTATATCCTCACGGTTAAAAATTTTTCATGAATTCGCAGTTCCAGTATTCACTCATAAAACTTGTAACTTTTTGTGCATGTGCAGCATTGGCCTTATACGCTCTCCTTGAGAGATGTATCCTAGAAAGCCACTACTGCACAAAGTAGGAATAAAAGCAATAAGAGAATCCTAACTATGGTTTAAAGTTCCTATACGCACCTTCTGTATGAAGTGTGCCTTATGCTGTGTGCATGCATGCGTGCGCGCACGTGTGTGTGTGTGTGTGTGTGTGTGTGTGTGTGTGTGTGTGTGTGTGTGTGTGTGTGTGTGTGTGTGTTCGTGCATGCATGCCATGGTGCTTATGGCCAGCATACATTTCCACTTACCAGTAGAATCATTCTCTACAGGCAGTTGTGTACAGTCGTCGTAACGTGTACTCATGGGGCAACGGTACACAGCACCAGAACGGTTCGTGCCTGGTTGGCTTGTCTGAGCTCGAGGTGCTCCAACGAGCATCCTGGATTAAAAAAGAGGAGGCGCTATACAAATTAGCACTGAAAAATGCATGCTGTGCATGTTTACACAAACCATCACTTCTGCATGCTCATGAACATATATGTATTCAAATACACTTGCTGAAAAATAAAATGATGAAGTTTAGTCCACCTCACAATAAACGAGAAGACCAGAAACAGTAAAACAGACAACTTGATCATTGGACTAAGATTGAAAACATTGTGGCCACGCATTGTGGACACGCAGTCAAAAAAATTTGACTGCGCGTCCACGGTTCTTCTGTGTGAAAATGCATCAGAACGGACTGACTCATGAATGAACTCGCACTGCAACTAGACGGCAGTGCCGGTCAGGCGAGTGCGCAGAGCGTGCCGCGAGCCTTGGGCTAAGGGCGCCACTACGTGGCGCGTTTAGGCGCTAGTGGAATTACACTTCTCCCTTTGTGTAAGCGCCGAATAGGACGGCCGGAGCAACGCCACGCCACCGCAGCCGATCGCGGAGGCCATGGTCTAACTTTCACTCCTGCCTTGATTTTAGCCACCAATCTGACAACCTCCTCTTGGCCCTTTCTACCCTCTTAAAATTTATTCTGCCTTCACTATCCCCGAACATGAGTGCTTTAAAGAATTCTGCCTCATTACCTTGGACTACAGGGTGGAGTCCTTTACACAAAAATATCAAGTGCTCAGCCATTTCCTCCTCCTCTCCACACGCATCTGTCATGTGGGCGCCAAAGTTTGTGCCTGTGTTTGGGTGTTTTGGGCAGCATAATGCGTGTGTTAAAACGTGAGTAAAGAAATGCAAATAGAGATCTTAAACAATGTGCCATTGCTGCAGTGTATTGTGTGCAATAGTGTGAATCGTGCATGTGTCACCTTTTGACCTTCTGTCTACGTGGAGCTATGGACGAAAGACTTGGGACGGGGCCATAATGTGATGTGCGCGTGAGTGTGGCCTGTGCTCAGCGCCAAAGAAGAGAGAGGACGACAACAAAGGGGGCAGCACGCGCAAGGTTGTGCGAGCGCAAGAGCACTACGAAGAGGAGGGAAGAGGAGTGAACAGGGGAGACGGACTACAGCGTTCGACACAGTCGGGTGCCCGGGCCCGAGTGTCGAGATTCTTCTAGCGGTCCACGAGTTGGAGCTCCGGGCTTCACGTGGCCGCCTGTATGTCCTCCCCGTCACCTCTACTGCTCCAAGGCTGCAGTGGCCAGCCGCATTCTTCTAGCCATCACTAGTTCTTCTCGTCGGTCTCCGGCACGCTCTTCAACAGGCAACGCTACCTCGGCTCCCTCCAGTCGCCCGTCCCGCCAGACAGTGAGCCTGTGTCCGCGGAGACTATTCGACTGTTACTAGGGACGCTGATGAGTTTGTTTGTCCTTGTGTTTATCCGCTCTCCTACGTGTTTGTGTCTGTATGTGTGTAGTGCGCGTCTTCTTCTCTGTGTATAAAGTTCCATTCGGAACGCACAAACAGCCTCGTCTCTTCGATGGGAACGCCCGCGTTCCCATCATAAATAGTATCTCCTCAGAACCTATCATGACAGCATCACACAACGTGTCGATCCCCTCGTACCTTGCTCGGTACACCTTAGTCCTCAGTGCTCCCGTCCTGGCTTCAAACAGCAGCGAGCTGCCCCGAGAATTATCATAAATCTTTTCTTTGGCAATGTCTTGCTTGAAAGTTCTGTAGGTTTCCAGTGCTGATTTTGCAAGCATCCCTAATTTCCACATGTCCCTCTCCATTTCTTTAACCTTTTTCTTCACCGATGACTCCTTTTTGCTTGGTATCCTGCTGTTGTCTAAATATTTGCTTGACAATTTTCTCGTTCGCTTCCTCCATTTCGTGTCGACATTCGCATGTACAAGTAGCTGAAAACTTTCCTAGCCAACGCTCATCTCCCATTTCTCTCAATCTTTCCTCAAATTCTATCTTTCTGCTGGCTTCCTTGCCTTCGAAGGATGTCCATCCCATGTCACCCTTTACCCCCTGATTTGGTGTATTGCCATGTGCTCCCAGTGCAAGCCTGCCTAAACCCCGTTGCTTAATTTCTCGCCTCGCTTGGACCTCCGGTCTCATACACAAGACTGCATTGCCAAATGTCAGGCCGGGAACTAGATCACCCCTTTCCAAATCCCTCTCACCACCTCGTACCTATTATAATTCCACAGTGCCATATTTTGCTGCATTCCTGTTACCTTTACTACTTACGAGCCTTGAGCTAAAGACGCTTTAGGCGCTAGCGGAATTACACTTCTCCCTTTGTGTAAGCGCCCAATGAGACGGCCGGAGCAACGTTTCGCCGCCGCAGCCGATCGCGGAGGCCACGCTGTTTTGTGGCCCACGCGCCGCCGTAGGGGTGGCGCCAATGAGCAGGTCGTAAGTGCATAGAGGAGGTCGTGCTTCGAGATTCTCATATCGAAAAGTGAAGCAACGACGCTTGCGTTCACTCCCGCTGGAGTTGGCGATCTTTGCTGCCAACTCTTCAGACGCCTTTTTACGTAACCATGCGGGAGGAAGCGCCGCCCCTTGGCGTTGCGCGCATAGGCGGTTGCCGTTCTTGGTTCCTCGGCCATGCATTTCAAATTTTAAAGAGGTCAGTTAGAGCGATGAGAGTCCTAGAGAAAGCGGTGGGCGGCGATGCGGAGCGCTGGGCAGCCGCCACACAGCCTGGGGAGAACCCTCGTTTTGCGTCGATGTCAGATTCAGGCATCATGCATCACGCCCCAGCACATATAATGCAGGTGGAAACAGCTTAGAAAGATATTGGCTAAAACTGTACTTCAGGGTGATCTTTCTCTTTCAGTTTATTTCTGCATCGATAGTGGCTTAGAAAGACGCTTATTTCTGCGGTCCGTACAAGCAGAGTGTACGGGGGCGAAAACGAGAAGCGGCCTTTTCAAGTACAAGTTATCAAGCGCCAGGTTGGGGTACTTTTCTTTTCTAATAGAAAAACCAGTGGGTGCCCGGCGGCAGTAGAAACCGAATTCAGTACCCCCAACATTGCAAGCGGAGGACAGTTGTACCGTTTGACCTCCGCGGAAGTCTAGTTTGTCACGTCCGCACAGCGTGAACTGCGAAACCACTCCGCCAAAGTTTTCTTCCCCACATACATTTTGTACGCAAGGAGAAGCTGCCCGCAAGCAACACAGGTAAAGTGAAACGTGTGTTCAGGCAATCGCGAGTTCAAATTATTGACCGTAAACTGTTCACCTACGGAAACCAAAGCATGGCAGCCTTACTGCAACAAAAATAAGTACAGCTATTAAAACAAACAAAAAGCAAACAAACAAACAGGAACAACGAGTTTCTGGATGCCTTCATACACTGTTTCATGTTTTATTGCCGACACTTAGGGCTTATGCGTCATGTTACCAACATCCTCTCCCTCTTGCGAAGCTACGTTTTCTTTTTCTTTTTTTTTTCCACGTCATCAACCATTTCTTTTCCCACTATAACTCCACCTAGCTTTCATAAATAACCTGGACTTTGCATTAATCGCTGACAGATAGAAATTTTCTAAAGGAAACGCAGAGGTGCAAGCCTGGTGATGACTATGGTACATACAATAATCACACATTAGCATGTACAGGTACTGCGTGTCTTCAGTGCACGTTAAACAACCACGAAGGAAGTCAACATTTCCGAAGCCCTACACTGCGGCGTGCTATGAAATCATATCGGCATGTTTTGGCACGTGAAGCTCAGCTTTTCTTTCACTGCACAGCGTAAAGCTCAGCGGCAACCACTTCGGCACTTCTCGCACCGACAGGGAAAAGAACGCCTTGAGCCTGTTCATGTTTTGAGAATTGAACAGTACACATCACACGCAAATAATAAGCGGTCAATTTGCGTACCTCAGACAATTTGCCGTGTTTTCTGACCAGATTCTGCTGCGACGCACCTTTATTCGAAGCTCCTCACTTCTTTGTCACGGCAAGTACTTGGCATAAAGTAACACACTAAGCAGTTCCGGCGCGTCCAGTTCAACAAAAACATATTAATTTATAATTGACAACTTCAAGGCAGTTGTTTATGTATAAAAGTTGTACGTTGTCACAATTTGTGGCGTAGAGATGATAGAGAATGACTCCTCGGTTTCGAATATATGACATCAAATTAACAACGTCGTGAAATACGTCGGTATTTCAAACGTATGAGTCGACCGTAAACCCACTAATTAAGCCCTTACGACGACAAAACGGCCACTTATCAGTCAAGGATGGCGGCCCCAAAATGCGTCTGAAATACACGCGTATGGTCTATACACAGCTTTTAGTAATCGGAGAAATATATCGAAACTGTGCGGACCGACTTCCAATGAAGTCGCGCGGCTCTGAGATGTCGCGGGAAGTATTTCAGGGTAGCAGAGACGGTAACTTTCGTCGATGAGATCGACAGACAAATAGCGGTTGCTGTATCTATGAGAGCAATCAGTGCGAGTGAAATGAGACGGCGGGCTCTGTAGCTGCCGTTGAAAGTGCACCGCCGGCACTGTCGTGACTATGAAGCACATCAGGGAACGCAATATAGGCGGGGCTGCCTACGTGCGTTCCATACTGTTGAGCAAGGAGGTCGCTGCAGAGCGTCTGTTTGGCAACTTGACGGGAAAAATAAATCGATTCTCATAAGAGCGCTCCACATTCAGTATACGTACCTTGGCCTTGTTATCACATCTGACTTAAGGTGGAACGAACATGTGTCTTATACTGAGAAAAAGGCTTTGAAAAAACTAGGTTACCTAAGACGGGCACTCGCTAAGGCATCCCGCGAAACTAAATTACTCGCATACAAAACGTACGTAATACCAATATTAGAGTATGCATCGGCTGATGGGACCCGCACACGCAAGCAAACATAGATAAACTAGAATCAGTACAGCGAAAAGCTGTAAGATTCATATTTAATGCCTACCAACGTGACACATCTCCGTCAGCTCTTCTGGAAAGCGCTCAGCTGGAAACCCTTGAATGGAGACGTTATCGCGAGAGAATGAAGCTATTCTATCTCATATATAATAATAAGCTAGCAATAGAGAAGAGTAATTACATCGAACCAATTTTGCGCCGCGAAACACGCGCCTCCCACCCTAAAAGAGTTGCTGAGCACCTCTGCCATACTAACACATACAGGTACTCTTTCTTTCCCCGCACAATCAGCGAGTGGAACAACTTGCCATCAGAGATTCTTGAAAGCATCGATCTCAACTCGTTTCTCCGTGCGTTACCTGCTCCATATGTATCATAGCTACACCATCATTTATTTACAGTGCGCTTTATTTTAGTACCTATCTCGATCAGATTGATTGCTTGAAGTTCAATGTCTCGCTTCTGTACTTTTGTAGTGTTGCTGATTTTATTTCGACTACAGTTGATATTTGGTGCCACTTCTTTTCACTTTTTGACCCAGTGTGCGCTTCTTCTTCTCTTTTCTCTCTCTCTCTTTTTTTTTTGATGGCTTTTTTGTACTATTTTCTATGTCACGGTCACGGGATTGTGGACCGTATTTCATGTTTCTTTTTTTCTAGCATTGTATACGCTATCTTTGTATCTTTGTATCGGCTATATTTTAGCATTGTATCGGCTATCTTACAACATTGTATCGCCCACCCCTGCCCAAAGTCTGGCACTCAGACTGGCAGTTTTTTTCTAAATAAAATAAATAAATAAATAAATAAATAAATAAGAAGCGCTGAGCTGCGCCGCTGTCGGAAGATGCCTACTCAGCCTTCCGCCCTGACGCACCTACCGTGCGTGAGAACACGCATAGCTGTCGCCACAGTTTCCGCCCTCGCGTGTACCACTGAAAAGGCGCGGCAAGTTGAAAGCTGGCCACGCAGTCTGCATGTCGGAGTATGGTGCTATAGAGCACCGACCTTGCCGGAACGTTGTCGCCCACCTGCGCGACACACTATATACGTCAACTCGGAGCAACTAAGCGCTGGCTCAGTCACATGGCCTCGTCCTGAACAAACATGTTATCCAGCAAAAGAATGTAATTAGGAGAACAAAGAGAACGCTCGCATCGTCTCTTCCGAGCGATCATAGAACACCGCGTAACTAGTATTAAGCTGATACGCTATAGTAGTGCGTGTAAGTTATTACCGACATTGGGTGTTCCCACGCGAGCTGTGTAGAACCATCGTTTTTCTCCAAACGGCGCCACGGAAATAGCTGGATAACTCGACTGACCCAGGTAACTCGGACTTCTTCAAACCAGCCTGGTTTGTATAGACTACGTATGCTCTGTCCATCAACAAGGTGATAAATGCCGGCTCGCCGCAAACGTCAAAACCCGTACCTCGTTCGAAAGACATAGAGGTGCGTATAGGGAACCTAAATAAATAACAGTTCCTCCTCAGATTCGTAATCGAGCCACGGCAAATTATTGCCTTGTTTTTTTTTAATTATACGCACTCAACGATGACAGCGGTACATTTTCCGGCCTCTCAATAATGAAGCCCGCACACAAAGGCACACATGGGAGAGAGGACAAAAGAGCTCAGGGCTGATACAAATGGGAGTGAAGTGAAAAACCAAAAATCAGTTTCGTCAGAAGGGCCAAGCAATGAATTCGATAGCAATGCATGATGTAATATAAAAATTAAGACTAGCAGCTTTAGGGGGAATCTGAATTGTAGTGAACGTGGGCATATTAAGCAAGCATGCAGGCGCGTACCGTGCGACGGTCGAGCGGCAGACACGACGGCCCAGAAGAGCTGCGAGCTAAGTCATGGTGTTTTGATGTATTCTGGCACGTGCTTCACACCTTACGACCGCGCTACGCAGCGTGCACTTGCAGCATCGAGAAACTTGGCCCAGCACAGCAGCATCAAGCGAGCGCGCTCCTTCCGGCACTCGTAGACGCATTTGCGTGAGCGCTATGTGGCGAGAGCATTGCCGGCGTTGCGACTACATGCAAGAAGCCTAGAACGGGCAGGTGATCAAGGCCCTGCTACGCAGTACGCCACACGGCTGATGGCTGTCGAGATAGCGCGCACGCCAGCGATGGCGACCGTGCGATGTCCACAGCTGCTGCTCGATTAAAACCAACCGCCCCCCCCATCCGTCCCATCGCGGCTTTTCATGCGCGTTAAAGACTGGCGGGGCGCTTCGCGCTTCCTTTCCGGTTGGATGCGGCTCTCCCGAGCGGGGTGCTGTTATACAGCATGCGCCCTCCGAGTGACGGAGATGGGCCGGGTTCGTTTGATCTCTGCATCAGCCGCGTCCGTCAGCCGCTCGCGTGCTTTTACCCGCGAGTAGAAAGAAAGTACGATGCGTGGGGGGTTATCAATTCGGGCTTTATACGGTACATGACGGCGACGGCGAAAACCCGTCGAGTCTGTCTACATACTTGCTTCGCGATACAATTCCTATTAAACGTTCGGTATACGCAGGACGGAAGAGTATGCACGTAAAACAGTGACAGCACACCTGGTATTATAACATCGCTACCTTTCAAGCTGGCGGAGCAAGTAACAACTTCATTCTCAAGCCTGGGATAACGATCCTACCCGCGCGCCCCATCGTGTAAAGTACAGGCTGTATATATTAGTATGTGCGGGTTGCCGAAATGAGAAGAAGCAGAAGGAAAAGTCCGAGCGATCAGTCCGTATGGCGGCCGCGATAAACAGAGTAGCCGCGTAGGCGGCGGCGTTTATTTTGGACGCGGGGGCGGCTCCAGCACGGGTCCGGAATTCCGGGCGCGCTGGCTAAATCGGGGCCGACACGCGCTTGCGAATCGCCGCGCCTCCTTCCCTCCGCAAGGATGACCCGGTCACTGCGGCCAGCGTCTCGATCTGTCCGCCCCGTTCCGCCTCATTCGTCCTGACAGATGGTTCGTCATCGCGAAAGGTTCATGGGAAGTGTATATCTGCTTTGGGCGGCATATAGAAGCCGTACGTGTTCCGCGAAACAATATCGACAATAACTCAAATAAAACAAGCTTCCCTCAAGTTTGAACTAGAGTATAACACGATATATTAAATAAAATAGCATCCTCGTGGGCAGAGTATACATAACCCATTTTCTGAACCACTACATTTACCTGAATATACGGAGAATGAGTATTAGGCATGGTTATATAAGCACTTACAGGAAACATTCACAGAGCCATGAAATGCTCCGTCACGTCACCGCAGCGACATTGGCATCCGTCATAATATACAGCGTTTTAGAGCATCTTTTTCTTCAAAAATAAAGATGTTCAGACATTAAAAACATTTCAACACTAGCGTTATTATTCGGGAAGAACTATAATGAGAAAACCCTGTGCCATGATTGACGCCGTGGCCGCAACGGTGATGCGACTGAGATCATCACGGCTGAGTGGATGGGGGCTTAATACACCTCCTTATTTTCGTGGTGCTAAAGGATCTCACGTTCGAGAGGTACTCCACCCGAAATTTGAAGGGCGACGCGGCAATTCAGGGGTGCTGTCTTGCACCAGCTCCAAAGACGGTCGACCGGCCCACTTGACCTCACGCGTGAGTGGACAGAGTCGCGCTCGCGCCAGCAAATTATCGATTCTGACCAATTATGCGAGGCCAAGTGAACCGGCCCAATTTTGGAACCGTTGTAAAATTTCGTCGTAAATTTTTAAGCATGTAAAAAGCTGCACGTCCTTCTTTCCCAGCGGTCCATGGCATGTCATTGTTCGAACGCGTCATATAGTTATGTACGCACTAGGATACGGATGTCACCCCTCGCGGTGCTCCACGTATATGGCGTCCCCCAGAGGTACATATATGAAAGAGCTTTCTTCCTTTGTTTCTTAAACTTGCTGATGCCCAATAGTACTTCGCGAACTTTCTATTTCTAGCATGGACCACAGCCATGCTATCCACATAACTGAGAAGTTCTTTTAGTACAACAAACCTCTGTACACTGCCTTGATATGGACTACGAGAAAGCATTTGTTTCCATAGAAGTACAAACAGTTCTTCACGTCGACAAGCGGTACATGAGGTATAAGTGCAAATCATAAGTAACATCTACAAAAATTGCACAGTCACTCTACTTCTCCATGAAAGGCGAGGAACAATTCCGATCAACGGAGGGGTCACGCAAGCACGTATACGATCTCCCCGATGCATGAGAGGAATTGTTCGAGCACCCAAACTGGGAAGAAAAGGGAATTAGAACAGACGGAGAATATCTCGGCAATTTAAGGTTTGCAGACGACATTGTGCTCTTTAGCAATGATGTGACGAACTTCAAAGCAGGACTGGGGACCTAAACCGGGAAAGTGCTAAAACAGGACTAAAAATGATAGGTAAAAAAGCAGAGTTATGCTCAACGCTCAACAGTCTATAGCCAGCAGGAATTTAAAATTAGCAATGAGCCTTTAGAATGTGTGAACGAATACGTATACATATCTATAATTACTAACAGGGTAGCCTACCCATGAAAAGGAAATTCTCCGTAGAATAAGGATTGGCTAGAGCGCATACGGGTGACATTCCCAAATCATGACTGGAGACTTGCCGCTGTCACTAAAGCGAAAAGTATTTAAATCACTGCGTTCTCACGGTACAGCGCAGAAACGTGGAGGATAACGAGAAAACCCGAGATGAAATTAAGGAGCACGCACCGTGCAATTAAAAGAAAAATGATAGGTGTAACGCTAAGAGATAAAAAGCGAGCGCAGGTGGATCAGGGAACAGACAGGAGTATCTGATATTCTCACATCAATTAAAAGAAAGAAGTGGACCTCGGCAGGACATGTCATGCGGAGAACAGGTAACAGATGGACAGTCAGAGCAATCGAATGGATACCAATTAAGAGAGGGAAAACGCAACAGTGGCAGGCAAAATTCTATAGATGGAGCGATGAAATTAAGAAGTTCGCGGGCATAAATTGGAAACAACTGCATGGCTCAGTGTAGAGCACATTAGAAATCGTTTGGAGAGGCCTTCGTCCAGCAGTTGGCTTAAAATATGATGATGATGATGATGATGATGATGGTGTGTGTGTGTGTGTGTGTGTGTGTGTGTGTGTGTGTGTGTGTGTGTGTGTGTGTGTGTGCGCGCGCGCGCGGGAAAACATGCAATCTGTCCTCCAGCAGTCGTCCGTGAATTTTACATATACAGAAAACCCTCGCTGTCCGACGAATCCATGCAGCACGAAAAGGTTGCGCAAAAGACTCCTAGACAAAAAACATTACACCATCTCCCCTAAAGGGACCATGGGGTGATGCGGAGCGTCGCTGGGAGTTTCAACGGTGCATTTAACGGCGGTGTTTACAGGTTTGCAGTGTTGTTGCTTCCATCACACAACACCACCAACTTCTTTCATCGCAGAAGGAGGAGGTACTACTGAAGCAAAGCGAAGCGCGCTCTCTACCCGCTTTATTTATTGCAGCAGCTGTTGGAGAGAGGGAAGGGAGAGGAGTCGCGCATGCGTAGTGTGAGTGCGGACGCCGGTTGACGCGTGACATACCCGCGAGCAAGAGATGCTCCGCATCTAAAACAAACAAAAAAAAACTTAACAAGCCGACAGCACAAGCACGCTTTGTAAGGTGCGACAGATAAAAGAACGACGCCGAGTCGTCTATAGCAAAAAGCCTGTGCACACGACCATGGATATAGGTGCCAACTACCAGCGATAGCAGCAGACGTATACGTGTGCCATTCACTCGTTCGCAGGCAAACCGACTTGCAACACCGGCTTTTCTCGAGTTCACTTTCTTCAGCCGCCACCTTGGCCAAAAATAAGTTGCGCAATGCAGCGGTAAATATATATACCGGACAGCTCGCACCGCTGACGGACCGCGGAATGCTATTGCCCAACGGCAATGTAACAGTGGAAACAGATCAGATTTCTTACACTGGGCACAGAGTCAAAACTCGTTACAGTGACGTAGAGCGTCAGGTGCAGGTATGCTCCCCTTATTTTCGGTGCTCGTTTAAAGGTTCGAAAGATTACCGATGTCGTGCACATTCTGCAAAATACAGCTGAACTCTACAATCAAGAAAGCGTGAATGTTATGGAGTACCGACAAAATACGTTATGATACGGCGATCGAAGTTTCTGGAAAGGAGAACGAGGCCTCAATCTGATTTTATCGAGTTAATTTTAGACGTCAAACGGTGGAAACTTCACACAACAAACGCGCACGTGCTGCATATACAGCGCGATATTTTGCAATTCACAACTTGCAGCCTGCACACAACAGAATTTGTTTTGCTAAAGCTTCTAAACACGCGGTACATATATAGCGTTTTAGCTTTATTAAACAAGTAAATAGAGACAAAGCATGATTCATATCCACTTTATTGCATACCGACCATATGTAGCCCAATACTACGCAAACGAACACGAAATGTTGTCTCGAAACCGCTACGCTTTCTTAACTCCACCCCCCCCCCCCCCCCTTTTCTTCTGCTTAAGTTTTCACGTTCGCTTCTCTGCGAATAATTATGCGATCATAAAAACAATTAAATAAAACGCTTAAACAAGAGGGCAGCTACATTGAACGTGCACTTGATCGGTCGGTTTCCTGGTTTTTCTGTTTAGTATGCGTCACCCGTAACAGACACTCAATTCCGTCATAGGCTCGACTTTCAACAGCATGCAGTTGCGTTATATACTTTGCGACATTCACAGGATAATGAACCGTTGCAGCGATGTTAAATATAGATAACGTCAAAACCGTTGACAACGCCCACGCCTAACATCTTCCACACAGAATTCGCCGCGCTGTTATTTCTGAATGTAATATACTGTCGCGAGGACCGCGTCGCGTAGAATGTTTTCTTGTTATTTTCTTCTTTTCCGACTGCTTTTGTACAAGGGTGCTCTAGTAAACGAGCCCGCACACCGCAGGGAGCCTTCCGGGAGACGGGGCACCGAGAACGAAGAGCATGTGTGCGCGCCGCGGCCAGTTTCTGGAAAGCGTTGTTTGTATTGGTTTTGTGGCGAGGCCGGATGCACGCGATCACAAAAGCTCGTAGAACATCGTTACCGTCGACCTGCCTGACTTGTCCGTGTAAGCCGGTTTCCTATTGGTGGAAGGCAGTGGTGCTCGGAGACGTTCCTGTTGCCGTGGGTGCTAAAAAGCGTTATTTAAGCGGCGACACCGGCCTTTTTTAGAGAGAGCGAACTCGGGGACCATGACGCTCGTCACCACCGGGGGCCAGTCCGGCAGGCCGACGGGGTATGATACCATTTTCTCTGTTGTATAATTTTTGCCCTGTGTGTTTTCCAACTTCAAGATGTCTTAGCTAAATAAACCCCCCAATGAGTGCTCTCCCAATTCACCGTGTCGACTCCTCATCCCTTGCCTGCGCGGAGTGGCTCCCACGCCTCTTCGTCTTCCTGACCTTCCGATGCGTCTAACATGAACGGCCCCGACGTTTCGCTACAATACCTATAGGCTCGTCGACGGAGCCGCATACATTCAGAATCAGAGCGATTTCATTTTCCATCAAAATTCGTTAGGGGTCCTCCAGGCGAAAAGTGCCTGCCTGTATAGCTTGAATGTGACTGAGGGCCCTGACGTGACGGCAGTCTGCCTCATACCGGCATACACAAACACAAGTTTATTAGGGTATACCAATGCAATTCAGCAAAACAAATGCACAGCACATTAAGAAAAGTTTAACTTTTTGCATAAATAATCATACAATATTTATAAGGCATCGATTACATTAGCGACTATATCAAAGCGCCATCACATTATGCATTCTCATAATACCTGCATCATGCAAATAACCTCCCATATACAGTATAATGCCGGCATCATGACATGACAGGACACCTGCTTCCATCGACTCTGATGCCATTAAGCAGCAGACCACCCAGTTTAGAGAAATTGCTGAATCCGTGGCCAACAAAGGCCTTCTAAGTCGCGCTTTATTTATTATTGTTATTGTTACTTTCCTTCTTCCCCTCCCCCCCCCCCTTTTTTTTTTTTCGGTTCTTGAAAGCAGCGGAGCTGTTGGGCCACGACCGTAGAGCCGCGCGGGCGTCCGTGTGCGCGCCATGGCCTTGTCAGGGTATGCTTACTCGTAAAAACCGATGAATAAGGATTGCCGTGTGCCTATATACCGGAAGAAAAAGGGCTTTTAGAATTTGCGTCAAACCGCCTCTTTCTGCATATTTTAAGCAGCGCACATATCTTGGGAAACCGCACATACCAGTTTAGCGATGTGCTTGTCGTGAAACTCCGGGTGAAACAGTATTTCACGATGTGCTTGTTTTGGCTTTGCGAGTTAGTTAAGTATATCCTCAATTATAACAATATCACTTTTTTTATTTCTTTCTGTACTACACAGAATATACCGTATGCCAACCATGGATCGCTGATGCACGTATCATACTGATGAGTTATCGCACGTATAGATAGTGAATAGATCGGCCGCTGTGACCTATGTTGCCCTATGATAACAAAAATGTGTATAGTTTGCATGAATTGTGGCTAAACAAATTCCGACGTTCTCAGATTCAAGCCATCCTTCCAACCCTCGGGAGCGGAAACTGCCGCCGCAGATACACTGTCATTCGAATAGGGGCTTCCTAAACTTTTGACCGTCCGTGAACTGCATGAATTGCGTGTCCGCCTTTTCGAGTGGCAATATACCTCCACGTCTCCATACAGACCAGCTTGCAATGATTTCTGTGAAAGGCTGCAACGACCGCCCCTCAACTCTGCACCCTGCACTGCAGATATAGTATATACGTACACTAGAAACTTTATCAATAGAGAAAACTTAAGGAAAAAGGGCGGCTAGCCCCGCCACGGTGGTCTATAGTGGCTACGGTACTCGGCTACTGATCCGAGGGTCGCGGGATCGAATCCCGGCTGCGGCGGCTGCATTTCAATGGAGGCGAAATGTTGAGGCCCGTGTGCTGTGCGATGTCAGTGCACGTTAAAGAACCCCAGGTGGTCGAAATTTCCGGAGCCCTCCACTACGGCGTCTCTCATAATCAGAGCTGGTTTTGGGACGTTAAACCCTACATAACAACAACAACAAAAGGGCGGCTGTGAAAAGTTTGATATATAAAGACGACCAAGAAAACTCTTAAACGACTAGATAGTCACCTTCAAATCCCTCCTGCTCTTCTAGGGTGCCTCGAACCTCCCTGTATACGCGTCCTCAAAGAGAGGAGCGGGAGTGCAGAGTCTGCGCGACCGCCATTTTGTCGGCGCTTAGCGGCTGACCACTGGTACAAGGCAATGACGGCTATCACAGCTTATGTCGTAACTGCCGCTAACAAGCCCCTGCTATTATGATAATTAATTAATAAGAACAGGCTGCATGTTTTACCGGCTGTCGTACTGCATACAAACATATTTTCATTTATTTATTCGAGGTACACGTACTTCCGAATAAAACAAATTGTTCGCAGCAAATTCAATCGTATTAGCGAAAACAAAAGCTGCGAATCCTCATTTCCCTACAGCGGTTGCCTGCGCATTTTCCATTCGCATTTGCTGCATATATGCCAAAACTAAGTATATATATGTCTCTCTATATGTCTGCGTCTCTCGACATCTACCCGACCGTCTTATCGATCCCGTGGACCGCAGACGACCGAGATAACTTCGTGTGTATGCGCGAGCCGGTGCATGATAGCGCGTCCGCGGCGAAGTTCACGACCGGATGCCGTATCACCGGTCAACATCGTACCGTAAAGGCCACCTCTCGACATGCAACGGGCCAGTCCTCGGCATAGTTTCCTAACGAAAATATCAGAGGAAACTCTGGCTGCGAGTGTACGTTCCAGCGAGCCTTACACATGATGATGCGTTGTGAACAGCTGTACAAGAACATACGCGCCTAAAAGGCATAATACCGGCTTCAAATGGCTTTGTCACCCAACGCTACGTTGCGTTATGAATTCGATAACACACGCGCTTAGTTCTCCGTGCACGCACTGAATGCGAGTGCACGGTGTGTATACGTCTGCGTGACGCAATGCATTTCGACGAGAATGTCACGTATCTCATGACGTCATCATATCGTCATGAAGTTCCGTAACAAGGCGACGTGGTCACGACGTCATTACATGACGTAGCATGGTCACGTCATATCACCAAGCCACGTAACTTCTAGCACCACCAGCCACATGCCGCGCACGCCGATTTGGTCCGTTTTTCAAGTTCGCGAAGGGCACCGCTGATATACTGCCGCTCCATGTTCAGAGAATTACAGCTACTTGGAAATCCAACATGATCAATTTAAATAATAGTATGCAACAAACATACCGAGGGACACTGACGTCTATCGGTACAAAGGACGTGGCTCGGTGTTTATGGCAGGATCACGCGCTGACCTGTTGCGACCGATGAGCCTGTCTTAACAGGGTTCTTTATACGTTTCGTCTTCGCGAGACACGGCCCAAAACCTTAAACTGCGTGCCACGAACGAACAAACCTGCACGACGCCTCTGTCTTGCGCGATATGCACGCAAGGCCCGAAAAACTGCGAATGTTTAAAAGTACCATAACCTGAGCAAACCGTGCCCGAGAAACGACCGTCGCCATCCTGCACTCGTTCGAGAGGCACCGTCCGTGGCTCCACGTTGCAGTCGGGAAGAGTTCGCTGCGCAGTGGTCGTTTCGCGGTCACGCGCGAACGAAGGAAGGGAGGTATTGCCTTCCTCCACGAGGCTACATGTGCGATAAGTAGAAATGAAGAATAAAAGAAAACACCCTCGTAACACCAACCCAGACGAATGACTGTAACCAGTGCAACCCCCCCCCCCCCCAAAAAAAAAAAAAGAAAGAAGGAAAGGAAGAAAGAACCACGCGTCGTGCGATCTCCGCTCACCTTGACGACCGTTGTGTGGAAAAGCACAGATCACAAAACGAAAGGAAGGAGGTTCTAAGTGAGAATATACTACTCGTTCATGTCCTTTATAGTGAACATAGCGGGCTGTACTAAGGCTAAAGGAGCAAACGTTCACAAAAGAAAACTTCCGAGGAGGGCACGTTCGAACGCCTAATTAATGTGGCGGAAGATCATAGCTAATATTAATACGTGCGGCGATTAAAAAAAAACGAAAAACATGAGGTCGTTTGTTAGCACAGAAAAGTGAAAAAAAAAATATTTCTATTAATCTTATGTACCATGCCTAATCCACGTTAGTAAAGATGCCATGTCCGTACACGGACATGGCATCTTTACATAAGATAAAAAGCTGCCTATAGGCGGCTTTTTATCTTATGCAAATCGTCAAGCTCACCAAGATGAATGCTTGATTGATTAAGTTAGAATTCAATATAACTGCTGACTGTTCAATGAAATTGTTTAATTCAACTTCTGGGGCTCCATGTGCCTCGATGTGGCTGTGAAGCACTGCGCATAGAGGAAAGCTCCGGATTGATCTGAATGTATACATAGTGGTTGCTTATAGCATGCACCTAAATATAAGTACAGGCAGGTGTAATTGAAATGCGGTCACCGTGTACGGTACTGCTTGGCTTAGCCTCTTAACTACAGCGGCGGGCGAGAAGAATAAAAAAAAAGAAGTTAACGTTATTAAACTCTTCAGACCTTATTATCCATGGCGTCGCGAAGAGATGGTGATGGCGCTTGCATTTTCCACTAGCCTCCTTTCTGCTTAGTTAGTGACATCCCTCGTATTTCAGACTTACAATTTACTAATGCACTTTACCAATAGCTCTTTCTTGCTCTCCTGTCGGGTAGGTTCTGATACTGCCGATTAAACTGAGGCCTCTATATATTCCTGAGGTGTGAAGGTTCTTTTACCACGAGAGTGACGAATGTTGCCGCATGTGCTGAACACAGGGTGTGCAAAACGTCGTCAACTGTTTAACTTTCCACGGCCGTGCATTCTACACAACAGAATAAGTCCGCGAAAAATGCGAAGTTGCGAGCGTCTAGCTGCAGGAGTCTCAAACATGCGGCCGCAGATCCTTCGCTAGCGGCCCAGTCCGCACATGACCGTCTTCGTCCTTCCAGAGTCGGCTTCCAGATTATAGTCATTCTGAATATCGGTGGGTGTGTTTCGGAATACTGACGCCAGATCCACTTTATGAATGACCTATATATGGCGTGAAAGTTCTTCCTTTCAGTTCTGGAAACTGTGTTGTCAGACATTACGGACGAAATGCTTCTTTCGGTTAATGTTCTCCTACATGCACAGAAGCCAACGTCTTTCGTTGTGACCGGCACGGAGGGCAGTCGCTGAATATGTGCTCTAATTATTCGCATACATGGCAGCGTTCACAGCTCAAGCTGTCCGCACCACCTATTCTTGATTTCTCGAAGAATACCGGCCTAGATGACAGACGTTGGAGAAGGCACTGTGTGTTGTACATACGCATGACTTCTTACTGTCCCCGTCGCCATACTTCCTCCATCTTTTTTTCTCTCCTTTCCCTTTCACACCTGTGCAGCGTAGCGGGCCAGAGCGTACTTGCTCAGGGCCGACCGCTCTGTCTTCCAATAAATTCTCTCTCTTTATCTCTCTCCCTTTCAGACGGCAACACTATGTGACAATTTTTTCCAACTCCCTGACCTCAACCGTTCAACCTCCTTCACTATCCCGGCCCTCGCGGCACTAAATTTCGTGACTACGACCCGATGGCTGAGATGAGACCTCTGCTCCAGTTGATCAGGAAGTTTCTTGGGGCTTCGCACGCACGCCCGCCCCTTCCGGCAGTGTTTGATGTTTAAGCAAACAGTACCGCCACCTACCCGCAAATGACATCAAGAACCATGGTAGTGCATCAACGTTTATAACATATGCAGCCAAACAGAAGTTGCAGTTTGCCTTTATGGTAAGTGAGAGAAATTGAATAGCTTCGGATTTGCAACCCTGCGTTGGGAGAAAGATACATAAGGATAAAAATGAGGAAGAGAGAGAAAGAGAGAGAAAGCAGCGGTCACGCGTGTGCTTGAAAGTGCACACTGAGGCTGTGTTCCAATTCTGGACAACATCGCAGACAATACGTTGCAGATTCGCGCCCTGGTCGTCTGCGCAGTGGAACGCGCCTTGATGACGTCTGCGCGAAGCGACGCCACTTCCTGTCGTCAAAAGAAAACTGAAAAAACAATTACCGTTTATTTCACGTCTTCCGTGCTCCAGTCGAAAAAAAAATGAAAAGAAAGAAACCACTCAACGTAGCTCACCCTATATATAAGCGCGTAAAAGAGCCCCTATACTTGCGGGCAGACGGCCATCCCAAGCAATCCGAGTAATCCGCTCAACCACCATCGTGTTTGGATAGCAAACTACCCTGCATTGTTTTTGTCTTCAGCTGCCGTCTACGTGAGAATTGGAATGTGACTTAAAATGGCCGCTGTACGAGTAGTTGTCTATTTAGCCGTCTACCGTGACTGTCGGATCACATCCCAACTCCACAAACGATCGAAAAAATTTAGCACAGCTAGTGGCGCAAGGCTAGCGAAGCTAGCCTTGCGCCACTAGCTGACGGGAGATGTCACGTGGGATCCAGCTGCGAAAGTCTGCACCGAGAGATCGCGGTCATGGCGACACTTCTGAAGGGCTTGGTCGTCCGAAGTGAACGAGCGAGCCAGCTGACGGCAATCTTCGGCATACTGGGCGATTTCGGAAACATGGCTGAATTCGGAAGGGTCCGGTCGATAAGGCGCTGACAAACGACTGATTCTTATAAGTTCATAATCTTTGGCGGGGTGGGCACTTGGCTGGTCCGGGTCTTCATCATCGTCGTCTTCTTTTTGTTCATCGTCATCATTTTCTTCTTCTTGGTCATCATAATCATCATCATCTTTTCTTCTTCATGTTCTTCTTCTTCCTCATCATCTTTTTCTGCACCTTCTGGTCACGCGTCGTTGTGACGTCATGTAACATGATGTAGCATGATGGACTAGCCTATGCTGGTAGATGTAGCCTCGCTTGGTTGCCAGGTAAGGTCATTTCTAGGTCATACGCGTGGTAGAGACGAAAGGACGAAAAGCTTAAACTGCTTCGTTGTTAAGAGATATGTCTATGTTGAATGTGTTCGTGACAAGCAAGTGACTCACCATTCGACCTATAGTGCCGCGTCATTGCTGTGACGTGCGCAAACTATGCTTTCTGAATAACGCGTCCTGAAGGGCAATACAGCCTTCATATTTCCTTTTTACGAGATAATAAACGACGTCCCATTCGCAAGCATGCGCGGGCCCGTTGCACCCATAGACTGAAGCGTCCCTTCATGATGCGGTGTGGCAACGTCTGCACTACAGCCGGAAAGAGCATCGGGTGAGGCGACATACTCGAACAAGCAGGATGAAAATGCTTGAACACTCGCAAAGATATCTTTGACGTGCGGGTTGTCGCAGAAAAGAACGAATCCCACCCTTTGATCTGTCCTTACGGAGTTCGCTTCCTTGTTCGAGCGTCCTTGCAAGGCACATCGCAACGGGTGTCCAGCGCGGTGCGCAATCGTTTACTCTGGCCACTTGCCCGGGAAATGCGATAAGACGTGCGAGATTAGGATGCCTCATATGAGAGATAAGAAACGGCGTCTACCTCGTTCCCGAATGTAAGAGCGTTACGGGCCGCGCCCCTTGGAATACTCGGCCCACTCCACACCACCTTGCTGTTCGCGGTGTGTGTGTGTGTGTTAAATTTGTCCCCCTGGTATGGAAAAAAAAATTAAAATAAAGTGGGGGGTAGCCCGCGCCACCAGAAGGTGGCGCGGGCTACCCCCATTTCTTGAGACGCCATGAAGCCTAATGCAACAAAGGAATTAAATGTAAGAGTGGAGGCTCGTTTTATGCAGATTCTCCAGAACCGCCTTGCAAGATGCGTTGTCCATTCACTATCATTCGATCGTTCGATCTCTTCTCAACCCCGCATCCTCAGGTACAGCAATTATTCTCACTGTATATGTATGCTATTGGAAGGACGGCTCCAGTACCAACGTGCTCCAGGCCTACCTTGACTACTTGAGGAACTAAGAAGCGAGTGTTCCTTCTTTTTGTCGACGCCGAAGAGCGACCGCCGCTACCGAGTTTCGAACCAGTGACCACGCCCCAAGTGGCAGCCGGACGCCAGAGCCATTGGGTTACCCAGACCCACACGCAACGTTACTCACTGACAGGCACGGAGCAAGTCTGACAGGACACCAGATTTTTCTATGGGAGTCAGAGACACGGACTGCAGCCCAAAGTGGGCCGTCACCTCCTGCGAAGATACAGCCTCGCATTACCGTGCTAAACCGCGATGGCGTGAGACTAAATGTCCGCAGTGCACAAACGTTACCCATAATCCGCAACGAAACAGGCCACCGTGCAGCTGCTTACAACAAGGAGAAAGAGACACGCCGATGGCACAGCGTTACTGACGCCCAGTACCGTCGCACTCGCACTGCGGGATACGCCACATAACCGCGGGCTTCGAGCGAGACTCGCTAACGAGGTCGAAACGCGCAATCAATCGATCATCGCGCTGTTCGCGTCGCCGAGCTAGGAAGAACAAAAACAAAGAGGTAAAGGCGAATCGCCAATTTCCGTCTTTTGTTGGAAGGCCTGGCAGGTAAACATCGGCTACGTCGAGCCGCCATGTAGCCTTTCGTAGCGCATAGTACCTGACAGACTCGACACGCATCTGTAGAAGAAGGAAGAGGGTGCGCAGGGGAGCAAGAGTGCGAGTGCTCCGTTAAAAAAAATAAAAAAAAAACGAACACCACTTTCCGTCACGCACTCGCGTTTTGTTTTTCTTTCGTTCATCGACGACACGGCGGATATCGTTGGATGTTCCCTGCCCCTTCTTTTTGCGGCGAGCTCGTCCTGCTCTTCCTCCTCCACTTCTCCCGGCGGCGCTTCTCAAATAGGGCTTCGTTGCGCAGAGCCCAAAGTGGAGGCTATTTCGAGTGGAAAAGTAAGCACGGTGGTGGCAGCTGCTCCCGCTGAAAACAGCCCCCAACAGCTCTCCCTCTCTCTCTTCACTCCCTCCTCTGGACTCAATTTCCCGGCCATAACAAGGTGCCCCGCCTTTTCCCCTTGTTTCCACAAAGGCGGAGAGAAGCGAAAACAATCGAAGGCGGGAAAGGCCATTCTGCGAGTCGTCATTGCTCTCTAGTCGCCATGGGCGCATGCACCGGACACTGAAGGAAACCTTCCGAGAGCTTTCATCTGAGGCCACAGCTATTATGTTCAGAGCGCACCAAAAACGGTGTGATTCGTCGTTTCAAATTTTGTTCACAAAGGACAATTTATGTGTGCTGCATTTTAGGCGTTCATTACTGTGCGCAAACCCACTGCTTGCTAAAGTGTTGCTCACGGAGACTGCGCGAGAAAACGAGATGTACTACATAGCCGACGACGATGAAACAAAGAAATAAAAAGAAAAGAAACCGCGAGAGTGTGGAAAGCATCGTCGATAGTCCGGTCTACTTACTGGCAGCTTTTGACAGAAGCGCGAGGGCAAGCTCATCTTGACAGTGGCACGCGATGGGTTACTGTGCGGCCCCTTCATACGTTTGTGCTGACGCGGTCCTTTGGTGGACGCGTCCTCCAGGGTGCTCATGAAATGATACCCCCGCCTCGGCGATACGGCGTGACAATAGTCTGCAGACCTACCGCTATTCTCTGGAAAGCAGGCGGAAGGGGAAAAAATAGAGGGGGGGGGGGGGGGACTATCTTGCCCAGTTAGCGACTGTATTGGAGGCAAGAGACAATCTCGAGATGAGGCAATGGCCCCATGACGCGTGTCTGGCGCCATTGAATGAAGCAACGTGAGACCACGAAGCAGAAGCTATATCGGTGGGATCGCTCAAGCACCGTCTGCCCCTGTTCGAATAAAGCAGGCAGCGGCTGATAGGACGCCCCTTGCCTCCTTTCCGGGCCAGGTATCCCTCCCAAAATAGGCATTTTCTGGGCACGTCACGAACGAGTACCAGGGACGCGTTGCAAACGGACAGCGGTCCCTTTCAATTTACACAGCGCAGGCACATAACAAACGCATGCCGATGGCAAACCTGCATTTTCTTCACAACAGGGCAGCCGCCGGGCCATGGTATCTAACCGTTCAGCAGATTTTTTTATTATTAATTAAGTGCTACGGCATGCGTATATGCTTCCTCATCTCGCCGGCTGTAGGGGAAAAAAAAAAAAAGCTTTTCGTCGGTGTTGCGGTTCCCGGCAGCATTCTCCCGACTTATGCGTACACACGTGTCACAGAAAACGCAGCGCGGCGATTGTTAGTCTACAGAGCCAGCTGAGACGCTTTTAACCTAACCCTCTGTTTATAGCTGTGACCCAGCCCGCGTTACCGCATCCTGCCTCCCAAGGCGAGCGCGGTTAGCGGTCGTGACGTGTCCCGAGGCGTCAGCCTTCCCGGAGCCCACGCAAATTAAAGAGTCGCAGTCGCGCTTCGCGAGTAACAGAACCGAGGAGGCCTATTTTCGTGTTGCCGAGCGACTGCGGCCACGCAAAGAAGCGGCGCTGACAGTGGCGCGAGTGACTGCACCGTGGTCAAGGCCGCAGAAGCCGCCGAGTGCTTCGCCGCGGCACTAATTACCGCGCGCCCACTTGGCGATCCGATTCGCCCGCGCCTCGTGCGCCTCGCCGTTCCTTTCCCCACTTCTACGTACGCCACGCGTCGTCATTCACCGCGCGGACTTCCACACGTAGCACTGCACTAACGGCAACTTCATCAAACGAAGCACGAATCGAATGGACATCATATGTGGACGGCTATGCCGCAGTCATGCTCTGAAGCGGTCAAGTCCTGTATACACATAATCTTCGAGTTACATTTACGTGGGACTTTCCAGGGTTGTGTAGAAGAGGTTCACTGACTTTCCTCGTATAGAATATCCGCGCCCATGTTTACGTTAAGAAAAACGTTAGTGCTGTATCGCCTATAAGCGCACAAGGTATACTTTCCGCGCCATTTATTGCGGCGGAAAGCGCGCTTTCCTTCGCATTGTCGTGGGTGTTTCGAACTTCTCTGCCCGGACGGAGGTCGATCTGCTGGCTTTTCTTTTTCTTTTCTTTTTGCTGGGTGACCGAACGGCGCTGGCCGCTACCGCTGGTGCGGCGGATGGCGCTACCTCTGGACTACGGCGACCTATAGGTTAAGCAGCGCATGCACCGAGCGGCCACCGAAAGGGACGATGCCGTAGCACCCTGCATTGTGAAGTGCGCTACGGAAACGGGAGACGCGTGCGTTCTCTCACTTTGGGCGCTATGATCTTCTTTCCCTTTTCTTCCATAAAGAAACAAGACCTTGAATAGACCTTGTGGCAGCTCTGACAGCCGTGCCCGAATACACTGCACCAGCATATAGATTGAGCATGTAGGTTATATTGAGCATTTTGGCATGGCATGTCTCAGCGCAATCGTAAACTGTGGTTTGCAAAGGTCACATTATGTGTTTGTGCTGGGACTACACTGTCTCGTCTGATCTTGATTCTTTGTAAGTCCCAACTCGATTATATTCAACTGCTCAAGAAGCGATTTGGGCTTACAAAATACCGGGTTGCCATTAAACGAAATGAGTTTAGAGACGGGCTTTCACGCTGAGGTTTGTCACGAATTCTGAGATGACGGCCATCCAGTGTCCCGAGACCTATATTGCGTTAGGCTAGCGATGTATGTTCTAGTCCGGCACCGCACACTCTAATCATGAAAATGCGTGTCAACTTGCATACACGTTGCGTCTTCCTGCTCAGGCCCGATACGCTTCGCTCAGGTCGCTGCCGCCAAAGCCGGCCGCTGCTCCTTTTACACCCGCTCGGATCGCGAGCGATGGGCGTGTCGCGCGCACGTCTCGTCAACGCTAACGGCAGCAGACCTATGTCCTCGCTGTTCTTTTTCGCTTCTTTCTTCTTTCTTCTTCCCCCGCCCCTTTCTCTCGCCAAAACAGCGCCGCATTCCGCGGGGGCACGCCCTGGCCTCCCATCTCCCACGGCACGCGCGAAGATGCTTGCACCGCACAGCACGAAAGTACCGCGGGGAAAACACACACTGGCGCTCATCAGACGGTAGCGAAACACGACATTCACTGGACGGAGAGGGGGAAAATGCGCGACGCCGCGATGTGCCCACGCGTCTAGCGCAGTGCAGGAGAATGGTGTGCGCAACTGCGACCAACCGCACGAGAAATCAATTCATCCAAAAATGCGACTAACATGTTAGTGTGCGGCCAGGGGCGCTTCCGTTCGGTAATGCGGCACGGTCGCGGCTAGAAATACATTAGGGTATCTTAGCAGTGGTTGTCTACCGTATCATCGGGGTTGACAGATATAGCTATTTTAGAACGCAATACTTGTGTCAGTCCATGTTGTCACCTCATCATGTGACCTATATAACGCACCGAGCGACTTCTGCAGGTCTCGCCGACTAAAATGGCCACGTGCCGACCACGACGAGCGGTATTACCGTGTTTACCGTATACAGTAGGCTATACCACTCCTAAAATATACCTTATTGTGCGCCGTCTATTCCCTGTGCCGAAGACTTGTGAAGATCGGTCGGCATGCGAATGCGGCCAAGAAGTCCTGCAGTCACATGTGGAGTCACGACTAAGCCAGTCAGCCTGGTGAAATGATTCCAGCACTGACAGTTTATAGAGCAACGTTTCACTTGCGAGCTGTTACAGTCTGAATCTACGTCCGGTAAAACGCAGAAAGGCATCGGGATGACGTGAAACCGTACGACAATACGGCCCGATCAGAATGTGTTCACCCGTTCTGAGTAAAATTCACTTTAGGATGATCCACTACAACGACCCAGAAACGAAATATGCATGAACAGGTGAACTGAGACATGTGAAGCCAGTGGATAGGGTTGAACATTAAAATCCGCTTGAAACTTCGCGTAGCCACGTTACCGTCTGATTTAATGCAGAAATCTGGGCTAACTGGAGAATCAATTTTTCATGTACTGCCAGCGCTTAAATAAAACGTGAGAAGAAAGGTGCAGGACAGGCAAGATTATGGACCTCGCGGGCAGGAATAGGTCCAACGTCCTGCCTGTCCTATGCGATTCTCATTTTATCAGTTTTCTTTGGGCGTTGGAAATGCGTGACAAATACCAGTTCGGCGATTCGAACACGTTCGCCGTTAGATACAGCACGCGACAATTGACATTCTTTAAAAATATGTGAACTCTAATAGATAGCACCCACTTTGGTCCATATATACGTGAGTACAAAGGAACTGGCTCGTTAGGCAGATTATGTCTCAGCACATTCGCGATATCTGTCAATTTATCTGATAAAATATTTACGCTTCTTCGAGTCGATTTTAGATAGCTTTATAGTCATGGATGCGCGGCATGCGTTGTTGTTGGTGGTGTAAAAACGTTATTTCCAAAAAGAGGGTCCTCAAGAACATCTGACTGCTCGTAAAGGTGTAGAGGGCACCTCCCACGTCTCGACGGGGACCCTTAAGGGCTCCACCGCTTCGCGAGCCTTCTGGACACTCCAGGATTGGTCTTTTACGTCCCTGCTCATAATAGCGGTGTCCAACTTGTTCTTGTCCTCCAGATAGGAGGCCTCTGTCGCGCATCCGCACAGTATGTGTCCCAGATTTACATGTCTACCACACTTTGCGTAAATGAATGAGCCGTTTTAGTCCGCGTCGATTCGGCTCATACGCAAAGATTCGGGTACGAGTTCGCCTGTAACAAGCGAAGAGTGGCAGCTAGGCTGTGCCCTGTTAAGTCCCTTGCGTGGGAGTGAGACCCCTCCCAAATAAATGTGCTTGGTGAGTTCACTATATGAGTGTATTTTTAAAGGAGACACGGGGGTCTACAGGGTAGCGCGGCTGTGAGCGGATTGGTTCCGCTGTTCTCCCTCGAAATCACCCATATGGGACCAGGCTATAGAGTGGAGACCAACGCACCAACCTTCGAGTAACTTCGCCAGTGGACGCATCGCTGTATAGATTACCGAGCGCTGTGGATCTAGCAGGGCAAGTGCAACGACCAAGCTACCTCCGGATTCTTGATGTAGACGGACTCGTTCGTGGGCGTCTACAAAGGCAGCTCCCGTGGAACTATTAGCAGCCACGGCAAGAACAACTATCGCACGGGAGAGCCTTCCCTCTTGGTTAAAGACGAGGTGCCTGGAAAAAAGGGCGGACCACAATAGCGTCCCTCATTTCTTTAATAAGATGTACGACGCTATCTTTTTCGCGTTCAGTAAAGATTCCCAAAGAGACCAAGATGTCCGTGCCAGCTCGGATACCTGACACGACCCGCGCTGTGCGCTGAGCCTCAGCGATTTCAGCTATGTGTACTCCTAATTTCGAGAAGAGTTCGGTGGATGCGTTGCTCAGTTGCCCCCACAGCTACCTTGAAGACTCGACGGATGATGGTATTGAGGCGTTTCTCTTCCGCGTTCTTCCAACCGAGCACATATCTGCAACGTATGGCAAAAAAGGACGAAAGCGTAATCGAACGAGCCTATAATGGCACATTCCTCGCTCGTATACCTATATTTCTATTGACAATGTGTCGAAACAATCGTAAAGCATTCTCCACTTTGCCATTTATATTTTGTATCATGAAGACGTTGGATCCGTTACCCTCAATAATTAGTCCCCCGACTCTGATCGACCCTTCAGGCATGCGGTTACCATTCATATCAAAGATCACGATATGACACCGATCTTGCTCTCAGCCCTTTGGTCTTCGTCCTGGTCTGGAAGGGAAATAAAAAAGCAATTCCGATTTTCTCGAAGAGGATTTCAGATGTGCTCGAGAGAGGCAGATCGAGTTCTGCGGCCTCCTGCATCCTGTAGCCTCCAACTTTCCGTCTGCTCCCAGCGCTCCATGGATAAACGTCGTTGACATAAATGACGTGTTCAACCCCCTCGGTGATTTCGAACGTTTGGCCAGTTTGGCCATGACCATACTGAACAAAAATGGAAACAATACCGAGCCCTGTGGAGTGCATGCCCCTTTCACCCAAGTCAAAAACTTTCGATTTTAAGTCGCCAATGTTCAAGGAAGCGGTTCTGTTCCTCAGAAAAGATCGAGTATAGCAGAAAAAGCGTTCACCAATATTACGATCCGAAATGGCCTGGAGGATTGCCATGTGGCGCACATTGTCGAAAGCCTTCCCTGTGTTAATACTGTCAATTCATTCGTGCGTATATGTCCTGCTTCAGCTAAACGTGTCGAAAGTTAACGCTTGTTTTTGTCTGGTTCTGTCTCCGTGATGTTGCGCTATTGCTCTGTCATGCACACTTGGAGTCCGGTTCTGAAGCACAAAAATAGCCTCTTCAGCACCGCTGTGGGCTCAAATGTATAGTGTCTGTTCTGTTGTGTCAAGCGCAAAGCTGTGCGTGCGTCTGAAGCCTTGAAATGGTGAAACCCACGAAGAAGTGGATATACTGCACCTCTCTTACATCACACCTCAAAAGGGTCAGCGAACGAGCTTTCGAGTCCAGCATCCCACTTCTTGTTATTCTCCTTTTATTTCTTTTTTCTTTCATTTCTTTTTTCTTTTCTGACGCATGGGCGGAAAGTTGAAGACACACTGCAGCTTTCTCTGCTTCGGCACACAGTATGAGAGGTGCAAAAGTGGAGCAGACAACAACCACAAATCTGTCGAACGGCTTTTCATTTTTTTTTTCGTCCCCTTTTCAGGCGTTGAGTGATCTCAAGTGCACAAGCTGTTCTCGAAACGGAAAGCACGAAGCGCGGCGGCGACCGCTCACCGGCTCGCACATGTCATGTATAGAGGACGCGGCTGCAACCTGCGCGGATCAAAGCAGTCGCGCCGATGACGCAGTCGTGTCCGCCGGATGAGCGAGTGAGACAGCGCGTCTCGATTCACCCGCGGAACGTGCACGGCACAGAGAGCGCGCGAGGCCATTTGCATACGTCCGTCCGGGAGACATGCATCGTGTGACGCTGATTTATAGCCGAGGAGGGAGAGGAGCATCTTCGCGAATTCGGCGGCTCCCGGCGCCCGCGACAGCCATCGTCATCAACGGCATCGGAAGACATGCACGCGCGCGACCGAGCGAATCGCTGATCACGCCGCCGGGGAAAAAAATAATAATAATAAATAACCACGCGTCGTCGGATGGGCCACGCGACGTTTCTACTTACATAAGACTGGCCCCTGCGCAGGGGAAGATCACCGCGAAAGTATGTCAGGGCCAAACAGGCAACACCCGCCGTCGCTCTCTCCGCTCTGGACGCGTGATACCGACCAGCTGCGCGATGAGTGTATAGTATAGAATGTCGAAGTCTAGCAGTCCTTATATACAAGCATAGACCTTCTCCACTTCCCCCTCACCCCTCAAGTAGACATCTGACTGCGTCAAAAAGACAACTAATTAGTTTTATTACGGACAAAACCCCTTAGTCACCTACATCATAATTTCAGGCGAAGTCAGTGTATTGTCTCCCGCTATCGGAAGCGATCCTCGAGCTCCTCGTGATTTGCGCGGGTGTTGACCCTTCGATGTTGCCTGCACATCGTACCCGCGGTGGGAAGTCACCACCTTATATCCAAATTTCGTCCGACAATAACCGGGCGCCTGGTCAGCTGACCGGGGTACTATAAGTCAACACAAACAGTGCGCGCTGTGTGTTGAGAGAAACCAGTCACTCGCACTGCACAAATGTTCGTTTCCACGTCCCACTGTTTCTTAATCGCACTAACAACAAATATGACTGCTGATCAACCGTGTGTCCACCGGGGAATGAACTCCCGCTGCACAATTTCACAAACGCCGGAGAAAAAAAATATTGTCATCGTTTCCATAAACTATATTCATCTCTTAAATTATCTTTCCTTACAGGGGACGTGAAAAAAAAAAAAAAAGAACACGAAGCTATCCGGTTTTACTTTTTACTGCTTCAGTAAGCATTCGGCAAGCTGATTCCGAAATACCCCTCGTCGTATCCTCCGAAAGCTAATTGATGCTGTTCTCATTTCACTTAATCAGGACCGCCTGTCCAGACGGTTGGAGCTTTTAAATGATACCATCTGCGCCGGGCGATAAACACATGCGCGTCAAGTAAACATACCGGGGTTTTAGCGAAGTCTCGCGGATTCTCCCAGCGAGACGAGGCTATATACTTTTCAGCGCACAGCTTTCCGGGAGAGCTCACAACCTCGTCCATATCTCCCGCGCATACGGATGTCGCAAGCTCATTCTCCGGTGCTCAACATTTCGTCACCGACATCGGGAAGTGGTTATCTCGTTCGCTCACTGCATCCCCTCCCGGAAGCGGAAATTCATGGCGCAACAAGAGCCACATAGAATCTGAGCAATGCGCCACTCGAAATCCAACGAAATTCAGCGATGTTGAACTTCTGTGTACCACAAGTAATCTTCTGCGTAAGGGAGACCCCTTCGTGTAATTTTGAAGACAAGCTCTACGTGTTCGTTGTGGTCATCCGACTTTTGCCGGATGCCGCGCTAAAGAGTGCCGGAACAGTGGCCTCAAGTAGCTTCAGTTTTCTCTGAGCGCTGGAAAATGCCATGGAGCTTCACACACCGGTGATAAAATTTCTTTAGCCTATACCCGTATTTTTCTCTCTCTCTCTCTTTCTTAATTTTGCCTTTTTTTCGTATCACCTCCGCGACTCCGCCGATCGGAGACGCTCGATCATTAGAAAGCGAAGCACATATGTAGTGCAGATTCCACGTGTGTATATACCGTATGCACGAGAGAGCCGTCTGAACTGTCCGTTTTAGAGCCCTCGCTGGACGAATGCGCCATTGATCATATGAGAAAGCCCTGCAGCGCCCCAACGTTAGTCAAGGCTGAATACAGTTTATTTTCAAGATACGCTACCGCTGGTGAGTAACCAGAGGACGTGCTGGTAGGCGTGTGTGGCCGGCTACTATACACATTTCAAGCTCGCCTGTAGGTTGCTTTTATAGATGCGGGGAACGAGCGCTGTAGTAAACGCTACATAGAGCATTTCTTTAACTACACCTACCCACTTTGACCTGGCGTGGCCATGGCCTCCAACGAACAACTTCGCCGATGCGCCATAATAGAAAGAAAATTTGGAAGTCCTCCATTGGAGGGGACCCGCAGTACATTATCCCAGCGCCACTGCCACTGTTTCGGCTAAAGGTGCTAATGCGCGCGACTACACAGGAGCGACATACCGACGGTACGATAGTACTCGCCTTGCATTCCCCCGCTACATGCTCGCCGTGTGTGGGTCGCAGATGGTCCGGTGATCAAGACGTCTTTGCCGAAAAAAAAAAAAAAAAAAAAGACAGTACTCTCCAAGCCACCGTGGCGGGTACTGTCTGAGACACGCTAACCAAGATTGCTCACGCGGTATTTCCACTTCACATTAAACGAAAATGAGATGGCTGGTCCCCCACCACAGCAACCTTTGTAAGGCTCTTGAGTTAGTTCAGAACAATGCGACTCGATTTATTTTGTTATTCGTTTAACTCAAGCGTATCAGACTTAAAGGCCCAAATTAAATTACCAATTCTTGCTTCACGTCGTAAAACAGCCCGCCTCAATCTTTTTCATAATTTTTTTTCATTCTTTACCTTCCGATAATCCATACATAAGAAGAGCCCATCGTATCGCCCGCAACAGTCACCCTAACGCTGTATATCCCCCTCAAGCCCATACTGTTACCTTTCTGCAATCTTTCTTTTTACGTACAGCCCGTGACTGGAATGACATGCCCACCGATGTTGCCACTGTCATCAGTCCAACAGTAATTCAAGCGGCTCATCGAATCCATCTCATCATAAGTTCTTGTATGCCTTTTTCGTTACTTTATGTTTTGTTTTGTTTTGTTTTTTCTTATTTATTTTTTTTTGCCACTCCCTCATATAATACCTCATCTTGAGGCCTTTGAAAAAATAAAATGAAATGAAATGAAATAAACCCTTTAGGCGCTCACATGATAGGATCCCCAGACCATAGCCTCGTACGCACCTGCGGGGGGCAAAGTTATGAAGGCGACGTGGAATTTCCCGATATGCTTGTTCTGAGCAATTCCTATGAATTGTAGATGGTCTTGTCTAAGGAGCTAAAAGCCTCCATCTACGAAAAGACCGACACTCAGCCGAATCCGAGGCGCAGCCAACGGGCAAGGACACGTTAATCTGCCGTAGTATGAACAATGACCGCTTCATCGCGTGTGTTTCTGTACACACATTGCGAGCTTCTCGTCTTTGCGGTCCAACGGGCTGAGCCTACAGTCCCGTCTTTGATTCATTGCTTCTTCCTCTTCTCCCTCCATGCGCAACACACACACATTGAGGAGGTGTTCGCAGTGGGCCAAACGGACTAGAAATCAATGGGGAAACATCGCAGCGCAGTGTGTACATATCCATTACATAAGATGACACCTGGGACATGCCACCGGGCAAACGTCAGCGCAGCACTGTGCCTCGCACGTTGCACTCTTTCGTCGGCGCGTACACGTACGTGTCGTGTTCGGGTGGCGATGCCAGCGGGAGTACTTATTTTCTGGGCCACGTACCGGCATCGGTCATGCCGCCCGGCGCCGTGCATTCCTCATCGCAGTCTGGAAGTGACAGCGCGTGTGGGCGCATTAAGAACAGCCGCGCCGATGGAGCCGAAAGTGAGTAACGCGATTCGTTTATGTGAGTATGAAAAAACATGACGCGCTAAGCCGCGCCGTCCTAGTTTTCGCCCTTCCGTCGCTCTCATTCGCACCATGTCTCGGGCATCTTCCGGGACAGTCGGTCGGTGCCTACGTTCCACCAGCGCACGAGTTTGTGTCGCTTTCGCGCCGCTCCAAGAAGGCGCGGCGCCGCAGCCAACTCTGGACGCGCTCCAAGAAATTCTTTTCTGCAGGACGGAGAGGGAGGAAGACACCGCGGCGTGGTGCACGCTGTCTGTGTCGAGGTCGATCGGGCAGCGCAGGAGCCACTTTCAGGCGGCACCGTTCATTCTGCAGCCTTCTTAGTGCCCGGAAGATATATATATATATATATATATATATATATATATATATATATATATATATATATATATATATATATATCACCTCTAAGCTCTCGTGTTTAGTTTCGTTTGTACTCTGTCGTTGCTTCGCTGGCCTTGCCTATAGGCGCACTGACCCAGATCTCAGCGAGCAGCACGCCGACGTTCCATTCTGGCCATACGCCGGGTCATGTATAATTACAATGCTTCGCGAACTTGCGAACCATTGTAAGCGTTGTCCTTTATTTCTGTCTTTCTCAGCATTTAAGGTCTAACCTTTGAGTAAGCGTCTCCGTGCGTTATAGGGACGAAGGGTGCCCCTGACACGTGCAGTCACACGGATTCTACACGGACTGCGCAGCAATAAAATTTCGGTTCCAGTTGATGGAAAAACTCGGGACCAACCCCTTTTCCGGAGCACAACGGATTTTCCGCAAGCTGGGAAATTTTCTTTCTGGGGAGCACGTATGGGTTTCCTTTGTGGTTTTGTGCGCTACAAACGGGTGGCTGACGATTTTCCATTTTACCCGTGCCACTGCAAGCGGCACTCACATTGTTGCTCAACGCCCCTGTGTCGTATACCGAAATGTGGGCCAGCATCGGCCTCGTAAGAAAACCAGACTCTCTACAAGTCTCCGTCAGCTGCACGTCCAAACGAACCGCGCGCTCAGCCGCACCGAAATAACATGCACTCTAGTGACAATGCAGCGGCGCACTGATGTAGTACGTCAAATGTCGTCGCAAGCGGCGAAAGGCGCCGCATGAAAGCCTGACCACCTGCGGCTGCAACGGTTCTCCATCCTCACGTACGAGCAGTCGTCGAAGACGGAAGGTCGAGGCAGAGGCTGTCTCGGCCGGCGCCAAGCATAGACAAAAGGAGCGCCCAGATCATCGACAGCACACACGCGAAGCGACGTCCCCGCTGTGATCGTGGAGGGCGCGCAAATCTGCAGACGGCGGTGACAGGTGTCCCCACACGGCTCCCTCGCGCACGGCGTCGTGGAGGCTCACCTACGCACTCGCGCACTGCCCACTATCTACGCACACGGACAGCGCAGCTCACGCACAGTAGCAAAAATACGCGAAGCGCGCACACGTCGGCGTTTGCGTGTGCGTCTCTGCGATAAGTGATACAACATTCGAAGCTACGTACGCTTTAACAGCGATCAATGACAATGCTTGCTTTAGGTGAGGACGCTAGAGAGGAGAGAGTGTAAGTGAAACGACAGACGGCTATTTTACCGAAGGTTGGGCTCATGTTGACAAAAAGATATGCTGGTCTCTTACATGGTCCTTTCCTTTCTTTTGTGTCTAGAAAAATTTATTGTGTCACAGACGATTAACACCGATAACATTACAACACAACGTCATAACATTAAAACACAACGTTTTCATGCAAAACTAAGACATCAAATTACGTGCATCACAAGACAGAATTGCGTCACATCTGCGCAACAAAGGAATGCGGCGTGTATAACGGGGCGTTCTACATATCCACACACACACACATATGCAAACGAGTAGCTACAAAGACAGCACCAATCAGGTGCGAGTATGTACACATTATAAACACACGTGACACTGCCGTCAACAGCAAACGATGCATTAGCCTACCAAAACCAGGCAGGCCGAAAGACAAGCTTCACGCGTTTATCAGAGACCGACACAAAGGGGCAAGACCAATGCCGAAGGAATTCTTCCTCACCGAGAAAGAATAGTTCATCCGACAGAACAGACAGAAGCTCTGAATAAAGTCGCTCTAGGATGGGAAAAAGAGCGCGATGGCGACGGCCTGCTGCAACCGCTGCGCAGCGGTTGCGCCATAGGCAGAAGGCACCTGCAACAATAAGAAGGCGAGCAAAACGACCTCGCGAACAATGCCCAGAAGAGACGAAGCGATTTACACCGAGCCCACGAAATCCGCCGTTCACGGCCCTCCAGAAAATTCGGGCAACTACACATTGCCTCACAACATGCTGATTAGATTCCTGAAGTCGGCAGTTCGGACAAGTTGCTGACTGCACCATTCTCCATCGCTCCAGGCGGTCGAGTGTGGGGAGCACACCCCACCCTAGCCGCCACATAAAGTCGCGGAGGTGGCCAGGTAGAAAAGACTCCGTTAGCGCCTCCCACGACACACGTCTAGAGCGAGCATGGCGATCCGGAGAAACTAACGGGAGCAACAGGGCCGCTGTTGTGTCAACGATGGAATCTTTGAGCACGTCTACTTCTGTACACGTCGACTGGATATGACGAAAAAAGGCGACGGCTGTTGCATAGAATGCAGGGAGTGTTAAAGACTGCGGTTGTCTATTAAGAAGCACGTCAGGCATCAAATGCCTGAGGTTAATGCCGAGGAAGTAACGTGCAAGAGTTCGTGCAGGTGACTCCTCACCTTGCAGAAGCCGTAACAGGAAGCGCAGCGCCAAAAGGCGACATCGTATTGATACAGAAGGGAAGGCAAAGCCTCCATTGGAACGCTGCTGTCCTATTACCGCACGAGAAACCAGTTCAGTGCCACCTGACCAAAAGAACGAGCACAAAGCCGACTGTATTGATCGCGCAATGCGCAACGGAGGTTGCACCACATGACTAATATACCAAATACGGCCACAAAATATGGTCTGCGCGAGGTATCTGCGCTCGAGGAAGGGGAAGTCAAAATCTTGTGCGTCCTGGATTTTTTTCCTTATTTCTTCAAGAGCTGTTAACCACACCGGGTCAGAAATGCCGTAATGATTGTACACAATGCCTAAAATGCGAAGAGATGCGGATGACCGTATGGGAAACGTCGAACTAAGCCTGGAGTTTGGAGAGCCGGTAAAGAAATAACGGGATTTACTGAAATTGAGCGCTGCGCCTGAAATGCCACCATACTCAAAGAATAAACGCAGGCTTTGCGATAGGCTATCCTCGTCAGAAAGGTACAGGGTAATGTCATCGGCAAATGCTGTGACCTTTACTACATTGCTACCAGGCAGTGGAAGACCGCGAATGCGTGGATGTGCATCGAGAGCGCGTAAGAATGGCTCAAGGCTAAGGACGAATAACACAGGAGATAATGGGCATCCCTGACGAACACCGCGCATAATGGGAAATGGAGCGCTTTCCCAGCCATCGAGAATCAATGTGCTTTTATTTTCCATGTAAACATTTTTGAGTAACTCGACAAATGAATCTGAAAAGCCAAACGCGGTGAGTACGCTAAAGATATACACGTGCTCCAATCGGTCAAATGCTTTCTCCTGGTCCAGCGACACAATTATACCAGATGCAGACCGCGACAGCGTATAAGCCATAATGTCCCGAGTGGTGAAAGACAAACTGTGTATTTCTCTTCCTGGCACCGTTGAAGCTTGATAATGACCAATTAGAGTGCTCATTAGAGCCCTCAGCCGTCGAACTATAACGGTAGCAAAGATTTTGTAATCAACGTTAAGAAGCGTTATAGGTCTCCAATCTTCGGGACACACGGAGGACGCGTCATGCTTCGGAATGAGCACAATGCGGCCATGTCGAAAGCTGGATGGAAAGACGGAGTCCTCAAAGCACCTGAGGATAACCATGGTCAAGATATGACCAATATCATCCCAAAATGTCAGGTAAAACTCAACTGGCAAACCATCTGGCCCAGGGGCTGACCCACGCTTCATGGACTGCAGCGCCGTCTTTACCTCTTCAACCGACGGAGGAGCGCACAGGGAATCAGCGGCCTCTCGAGGAACACGCGGTAAGCCGTTGAGCATGGGCGGTGAAGGGTCGTAGTTTCCTTGCATGGTCGCACGTGACATTGTTTCAAAATGTGCCAAGAAAGCAGATCTTTCGCGCGTGGTATACGGCTGCGGAGATGGTATCCGTGCTGTCACAGAGTAATACCCCAGTCACACGGGCATACCAAAGCTCCTTTGAGGTAAAGGAGCATAGCGACTTCGAAGGAACATTAGCTCAAGGGAGCTGAGTCGGTGCTACACGGTTTCCGTTGAAGCTTTTAGCAAAAGCCGCAACGTACGCTTGGCGCTCCTATCGCTCCGAAATGAGAAAAATAATACGGCTCCGATGCCCCCATAAATTAGTTGTGCGTGCTTTTTTTTTGCTTTTTCTTATCATTTTTTTGCACTGATAAAACAACACCTAAGAGTAATGGAAATAATCCACCAAACACGGGTGTAGTAGTAGCAGTGCGCCACCATGTACACCGTATATTGCCGGCTTCGGCAAAATACGGCGTACACTTCGGCAAAATATGCGTGCTTCGATTCCGTTTTTGTTGCTGTTCTTGATTGTTTTTCAATCGCAACGTCTCCAAACATGTGCGACGAGACACTCAGCGTGTGAGGATCAAATATTCATCGCAGCGCCCAGTTTAGCGCCATGCGCCGATCTGAAGGAAAAAATGGTCTCTGGTATCACCTTACGCCGAAAACAACGTTCAGTTGCTTAGCTGACGTTTGCCCAACAGCTAGAAATGCTCGGGCACACAACATATGTTCTCGAATTTGCAGTAGAAAAACGTGTCGCCGTTGGTGCGAAAAAGATATACCGAAGACACCCCATCCTGCAGCAGACATCTTGACACCCAGGCCCCGCTAGCCACGCTACCTCAGCAGCTGACCACAACGTCACCGCTACAGTGCACCTGCCATCAAGCTGTGCGATTTTCGGGCGACAAATGACAAGCTGTGTCTATCAGCAGAGATTTTATGGTTTATAACTTCTAAGTTTCCGTGAAAAGCGTTTTTTATTAAGTAAAAGCGCGTTGGACTGGCTCCAAGGTAAAACATGTTTTTTTGCCGTCTACCACCTGCGACCGAGGGTAGTCCTTTAGAGACTCAAAGGACAAACGCGGACTCCCTCAGCTCAAAGCTCCTTTCAACTAATGCTCCTTCCGTGCGCCCGTGTGACAGCGCGCCCGCTCCTTTCAAGTAAAGAAGCTTTAGTTCAAAGGACCTTGAAAGTGCCCGTGTGACAGGGGTATTAGATGGCTGTGACTCCTTAAAGCGGCACCCGTTCGTCCCTCGTCGTAGTCGTAGTGCGTAACCAGTCTTACGCTTTGACCTGCAAGGTGGTGCCGGTGGGAGATTTCTCCTGTGCGTTGTTGAACAATAAAAAATTCGCAGCGTGCGCGTTAACTAAAAGCCGAATTCTTCTGTCTCTCATTCCCCATTAGCAGCCATTGGCATGTTCCAGTAGGAAACGTTAGTAGAAGTAGAAGTGTAAGTGTTAGCTAAACGCCGACTTCTGCTGTCTCTCATTCCCAGTAGCAGCCATTGTTTACCTCCAAGGTAGTGCCTGGTGAGATTTCTCCTGTGCGTGATTAATGTTCAAAACGCCGTTGATTGATGAAATAAACCAACGAAAGGACAACGGAAACCAGCAATAAAAGTTTGATAAAGCATTTCATCAATCGTTTCACGTCAATTTTATCGGGCGAATTAACGGAAGAAATTTCACGGTTTAACCGATGATTACTTCCAGGAGCTTCGCCCAATCTCATCATCATTCACCTCGTGGATCTGCCGTCAATTTTTTTAATTTTAACGTTGTTTTCCTAGCGACAGATCAATACAATGTATATGTGCGCAAGAACGCAACACTGAGTTAACGGACTACTCTGCTGGTTGGCATAATGTGAGTTGAGTAACGCTCACTGAGGTCTTCTTAGTGCTCTGAATGTGCTGCACTGAAGAAACTACCCGCACATTTCGTGCTTCAAGGGCTCCTGGCGACATGATATGCACAGACGAACGTTGAAAATGCACTACATATCGCGATACGATGGCCAGGAAACCGGCCAGCTAGTGACGGCCGGTCTTCTGTCCGGACAGGCAACCGGCCCGCTGTATCAAAATCCCGCCAGGCCGGTCAGGAACGGGGCAGGAACCCTAGCCATTCGCAGAATAATGACTCAGAATGCTATAGCAATCGGCGTATAGACAAGTTGTATCCGCGGTGTCCAAAGACGAGTGTGCTGGAATACCCACGCACCCCGCTTACTTTCTTGGTTCTAACTTCTAAACGCACGACACCAGGAATAAGGAAACGCTTTTACATTTTAGTACACAGACACATCAAAATCGTTAACATTTTCTCAGCTACAGTAAACAAGTTAACGGCACTTCTCTCGAATTCACATTCCATTGTTACCACTGTTAAGTGCCGGCCAGAACAAGCGTGGCGACAGTGCGACACGTTTAGATACTCGATGCGTATTTGCGTTACCGCACGCGAAGAAAGTAAAAGCTGTTGTACTGCTAATTAGCCTTTGCATAAAAAACAGTAACATCACTGGTACGTCCTCGCGTGATATGCTGCAGCAACAGTGAGATTAACTGCGCGCCTCATACCACCGTGAAGAACAGTGCTTCATTGTGTAGGTGGCATAATGAGCAGAGCGACAGCGCCGATCACGAGACGCCTCAGATACGCATACAAGAAACATGCTTAGGCAGAGACGACACTACGGTCGCCGCCACGCAGAGAAAGGAAGCGAAGGAGCGAAGACAGGAAGCACAAGGTCTATTCGATTCAGCCAAGGTTTCCTGCACCTTCTGCACCTTTTCGCGGCGCGCTGCACCACCGTCCTCGATTCCTCGCGGTACAGCGGCTCCCGCTGCACCTCCGTCCTCGATTGTGGCGGGGTGCAGCCTCGCCAGCCCGTCAGGCGACGCGTGCAGACGACGGCGTCGGCTTGTCTAATGGAGATGGACGTACGTCGCGGCGAAATCGGAGCAAGTAATGCCGTGAAAGTAACAAATGTTTGACATTTTTATCTGAACACGTGCACGATGACGGCTTGTTTTCACGTTCACTTTTTCTCTTTACAAATGGTAGGATGCATATTGTACCGCGTCGTTCGTGTCGGCAAATGCGTGGACGCGCATAATATAAATATCACGTCTTGTTTCGCGCGCCCGCGCGCAGGTTTTGTTGTAGCATATCACCATACATGCATAGTTGTAGCGAGCATAAGCAGGCTGCTAGAAACAATAACTCCTCGAGCTGGCCCTGCAGCACACGACAGGCCTGCACCTCAACGTTCGATTCACACATTTGGGCGGCGGCGTACGAAGCTCCATCTGCACCGCGAAAACGGGTGCTGGGAACTGCTGCACCGGGTGTCGACGCCACCTGCACCTTTTTGTGCGTGGTTCCGTGCACCTTTTCTGCATCGAACAGACCTACAATCAACGGCTCAGGAACGAGATCCGCTCGAGGAACGCGCATGTCGTGCCTAACAAGAAACACACACCCGGCACACGAAAAAAACGCGGAGAGAGAGACAAGGCGCAGGGTTTAAGGTAAGACCTTCTAGAGCCCATTAAAAAAGGGAGATGAAAAAAAAAAAATGTTGCCAATGGACAGTTACTGTACGATGATGAAAGCAAACGATTTGGTTCTGGCACGCAGCACGTTTTGTAACGAAAAAGTAGTACCTATAATAGCTGCGCAGTTCCTGCACATCTGCTCATATATATGATGCACCGGAAGCCCAAACGACCTCAGAAGACTGAGCAGGCTAGAGACGGGCACACCAAAGACGTTGCGTGGTAGGCGGGGAGGAAGATCCAGTTCCTGAGCGTGGGCGTCGGCAGGAATCACTTGCGGCTCCCGCTCCGTTTTGCAGTATCAAAAAGCTGCATATTTCTAGAAGTAAGAGCAAATGCACTATAACGGATGAATTCGAATACGCGCTTGAACAAGAAAACCGAGTAGATCGGTTCAAAAGTGCGACACAAACAAAATGAATGAAAAAAGAAAAGCGAACCAAAGCTCGTTCCACTTCCAACTGTGTTAACTTCTTATACACCGTACCACCACCGCCACTTACTTCACTGAGCGGAAACATGAAGACGACTTACGGGAGGAACCAGTCAGATCATGTGGCACGTGGAGCTATACGCACCGCTCTTCCGATATTGGCCCGACAGCAAACCCCTATCCCATCTCAGCCGCGTAATACAGTCACGGGGTCCTTGCAGGGTGGCCAACGCGAAAGGCCCATGCGTATAGCTGCAGGGAAAGTGAATGGAGGCGGTGGTCGGTGCGGCCGCTTGATAGGATCCGATCCATTCCGCTTAATGACAGCCCCGAGGGAGCACTGCCTGACTGCGACAATCGCCACGAAGCGCGGTTGCCGCGGGACGGGACGGTTTCAGAGAGCGCGTGGCGAAATAGGGGCGGCGCTGGTGTTTGCACCCTCAGACAGCAGAACCCCCCTCGCGCTCCTCACCCGGCACAGGCACCCGGGTTCCCCTGACTGACTTAGCAAAGTGCGAATCGCCGCTGCGGTTGGACGCCCCCGTAAAATGGCCGGCCATTCATTCCCGTTACGTTGGGCTCTCTTTCCGCGAAGTGCTGATGCGGGCTCAGATAGAGAGCCGGGAGAGCGACCTGACTCACTTGCAATGAGCGCCACTTCGAGCTCCAGCCGTGACGTTATACAGTGACAGCACAAACGAGAAAAAGAAAGGCAGATCAGTTTGAACTCATCAAGTGTTGCTTAAAAATTTACTTTCACTTGTTTCGAGCTATAGAAGAGAAAATGAAGGCGAGGGTTCTGCTCTATAGCCAAGGGTAACTTATGGATCCCCTCAGCCACCACTGACAAAAGGTCCGAATTCAAGCAGCTGCGCAAGATCTGTGTATGAAAAAGCGCAGTTGTCGTGCATTTGTGCCTATTTTTCGGACTTCTGATTAAAGTCCGAAGCACTTTATCGAGAAGTCCGCGCAAGCACCCGTCAGCAACGTACGCAAACTTGCTTAAAGCTCCTGTAACGACGATTACAAGGAGTCTGACCATGTAGGACGGACCGTCAGAATGAGCACTGCATTAATATCAATATATACAAGCAAATCCGACATTGAATTTAGCGAAGGCGCAGACGGCCGTTTGGCGGCACATTGCCACAAGTGCCGTCGCAGATGATGCGCTTAAGAACATCACATTTCTGACGAAGAGTACACAGATTTTCAGGCCACACGCATTATTTGAAGCCACAGAGTTGCGCCCATCTATGTAAACACTCAAATAATCTGAACTGATGGCAGGCAGCGCACGGCTTGTCTTCTGTGCCCCTGTCTTTTCAGTCCCACATGGCCTCAATTCACACTTTGCCGCGTCGCGATGCATGTGTGGCTGATAATAGAACCTGTGGAATAGAAGTGGGATGGTCTCGTACAGAGGTTGGCTCGCCGTCCATTTCACGAACATATGCTAGGAGATGCAGCTTTTAGAACGTGCCTATGGGCAGCCATAAGAGTTTTATGTACGAATTAATGTGCACTCACGCGTAATCTCTGGCAATTAATTGAGCGATCTTCCCTATATTTATTGTACACAGAAGATGTTTCGGGTCAGCAGCCGAGCGCCATAACCACTGCAACACCGTGGCGGTGCCTTTTAAACAATTAAAATAGAAAAAGGCAACAAGAGTTTCTGTAGCTGCCTACAAGAGAAGTACAAGTGAGTGAGCGAAATGCCTTTATTTTGTCCACAATAGACGCGAGTGTACTCGACGTCACCCGGATAGGTCCACTCGTGGACCATCAGATCAAACCTGACGGCTATCTCGCGGGCCATCTGGACGGCCAGGATTTGGGAGGTACGGTCTTGAAAGAATTAACGTTTATAGTTTTCAGCTGCAGACAGAATGCCTGCCACGTAAACAACGTTACCTATAATAAAGAAACAGACACCCTCCGGCTCACACGCAAGATTGATTGATTTGTGGGGTTTAACGTCCCAAAACCAGTTCTGATTATGAGAGACGCCGTAGTTGAGGTCTCCGGAAATTTCGACCACCTGGGGTTCTCTAACGTGCACTGACATCGCACAGCACACGGGCCTCAACATTTCGCCTCCATCGAAATGCAGCCGCCGCGGCCGGGATTCGATCCCGCGACCTTCGGATCAGCAGCCGAGTGCCATAACCACTAGACCACCGTGGCGGGGCGGCCCACACACACAAGGTCTATATAAACTTGGTCTCGGAGATAAAGCATAGCAAAAGGCTGCCAGTAAGGAATTTCAGTAAAAACTTTCTTTTCGCATACCGGTTTGGTCAAAACGGCCACGACAGCGGGGATTGTTTCTCGCATCCCTGTGCTTATATACAAAAGCTAGAACGCCGTGCTCGACGAGCCAATATATAAAGTCGGCGGCTCGTGCGCTCCAACGAACTGAGAAATCTCGGGGTCCAGACAAGCCCCATCGACCCACGTGTGTTGTTTCGCGGACGTCTGCACGTTGATGCGCTCTCTCCGTGCTCGCCACGGGATCATCGAGCACGGGGTGCGGGGGAGGTGGCGTTTTTCCCCAGCAGCACAGCTGACGTCACAGCTGTGGACGCGAGTTGGCGCCACGAGGCTTTCCGACGGGACGTCCGGAGGATCTCTCGGGATGACTCACGATCGATGAGGGTTAACTACACGTATCGGGGCGGGAGCTCGCCGGCCACCCCAGGTGGCCACGGGAGCCCGCGTTCCGATCGGGGAAGGGTCCGACCCGGAGCCCGTTCTCCGACGGGTGACACGCGCACCACGCGGCGATGGAGCCGAGCGGACGAGGCTTCCCCCCGTCTTTTGAAAACTTCGTGAGTCACGCGCATATCGTCGCGTGCCACAAGAGAGGAAGAAGCGCCGTCACAGTCTCCGGTTGCAAACTGCGGCTCGGCTACTTACACGGCGCCTCGCATAATGCCCAAAGCTGGCGAAACGCGGAGGTGCGCGCACGTGGGCTGCCGATCTGCCGACGTTCCGCCCACCCCAATCTTTCTATAGTTTTTGTTCATCAGTGTTTTCCTCGCGGTGTTCCGCCTTTCACTACGCGCCTCTCTCACCTGTGGTCGTGTCGCAACGGACGCGTGGGTAATCCGGGTAGTACAGCAGAGAGAGCCGCTGCGCTAACGCGCCTTCTGCTGCAGATGTCGGCCAGTTGAGAGAAGTTGTTCCAAGCAGACACCAGCTCAACGGGAAGTTTCCCACGACGGAATCCTAATTCCTAACCGCGCATGCACGGTTTTCATGCTCCGACTACGTAAATACCAACCAGGATGGATAGTTGGTTTGTATGTCTTCCCCGGCGTAAACTTAGCGCTTCTCGCAAAGGACACGAGCTTTGCGTAAGTCGAATTCTCGTTTAAATGGCTCGGTAACGTAATGTGTGAGTCAAGGCTCAAGCTCGTAGCAGTTTTTATGGCCTAGACATCCGTTTATATTACGTTTATATTATTAAACGTTTATATTATATTAAACGTGTATATATTATACCCGACGTCGACGTGCAGTGCACCACTTCGAAAACCGTCAGGTCAGACGTTCTCCGCAGGCGGATTAAGGTTCCCGAAGATGGGTGATGTCTTTTCAAAATAAAGTAATGCGGTATCAATTTTTCATAGCTTTCATGAGCAGGCAAACCCAGCGCGCCGGCACACCAATTCTGAAGAGCGACAGCAAATTGAGCTAGAGCTGGTATGGATTGATCGAAAGTTGCGCAGAGGGGGTACACAATGGCCGAGTTACCTACTGTCGTTATCTCTTGCTCTCTTCCACAAGCAATCACCTACGCCCCTCCCGAAGAACCAGAGGCGTATAGTTAGACAGACGTTATAGGACGTCATCGGCCCTGATAAGATAAAGTTCTGTTCGTGAAAGGTCGTCGACGACATCTCCTCAGCTGCAGCTTCCCGGGGCCAAAAGCGCGCACTATACGGTTCGTTTTCAGGTTTTATATTTTGCAAATTTGGGAGGCAAAATCGGGTGCTGCTTTTGACGGTGGTAATAGGGGAGGAATCCGGTTTTGTGTAGAACGATTCCGAAATTCGGAGTTTTTCGGGTTAAATTTACAAATTTAGCTACACAAATGACAAGTCGTGTAGCGTCCATAGTGTTTGCACGCAGCATGTGAAATGAACTATATATCGATGGCGCTCACTTAAGCCAACAGAACCTAATTTTGTTGTCTCGAGTCGATAATAATAATCATTTCTGGTGTTCGACGCGCAAGTCCCAAATCCACAATACGATTACGAGAGACGCCGTAGTGGAGGTCTCCGGAAATTTCGACCACCTGGGGTTCTTTAGCGTGCACTGACATCGCACAGCACACGGGCCTCAACATTTCGCCTCCATCGAATCGTCTCGAGTCGAGTAAGCGGGTACGTCGGCACAGAAAACTCTGTTCAGCATTAGAAAGAAAGAAAGATCGGTTCGTAAGTGGTACAGGAATTCGGAGACAAATCGGGTTTAACGCGATCCTCCTCTACAACGTTCGGGGTGTCATAATCGCGTAAAATTGGGTTTTACACGAAAAGGGACAACACTATAAGTATACAGTGGTTCGCAAGTGTTTTACGGGCACGAGACAACGAAAAAGCCACTGTATAAGCACTGCACTTCTGGGCCCGTTCACGAGAACGTTCACGAGAGAATTCAGCCAATAACGTAATCATTCAGCCGTGCGATTACAGAACCCGGATGGCCAATGGAAAAGAGCACTTGTGCGAAAGAAGTTTTGTGAATATGGCCCTTGAAGTTAAGGGCTGATCCGGAATTTCGACGTAGGTGAATGGGGGAGTGGGGGGTGGGGCGTTGTATAAATCCAGCGCACTAGTGGACGGCAGCGTACTACTGCATAAAAAATTTGGCGATATTTTCATGAAGTGCTTTAACTGCGCAAGAAACCGGGCAAGCATTATGGACAGGGCTCATGACTTCCGCATTCGCTGGGGGTGCAGGAACTGTGGGTGGGAATATATAAAGGCAGCTATATACGTCCATCATGGATATATCCCTTCATCCATTCTTCAATTCCATGCTGAAGCTTGCACAGACGCATGGCGATGCACAGATATATACACCATTAGTAAAGACACGAGCGGTAAAGAAATAGCCAAGCGGCGCGTCCAATACGTTAACAAAGCCTGCCCGTTTCTATATAGGACAGGGAGGGCGCCGTCAGCGCTATAACATCGAGAGAGAGAAAAAAGAGCCCACAAATGGCGATGCATCGAGCGGGTGCCGGGCAAGCTGGATAGCGGCAGCAATAAGGAGCTCCCGTACTTCGACCGTGGCACATCTGTTGCCTCTGCTTTATGGGCTCGCCGTAAATTGTGCTCGCGTAACGCCCCGAGGTGCACACACTCGACGCATGGCTTATCACGGAGCGAGCAACAGGTGTTGCCTATATAATTCCATACACGACACGCACGCCGCGCAGTTGTACTGACACCACCTTTCGCAGGCGGCCCGTATATGACCTTAATTTTTCTTTCCTCGCTATTTTACTGCACAGACCTGACGTATAGTTCAAACGGTGCAAACACGTCGGAAACATCAGGCTGCTGCCCCAGCTTTGCTCAGGATTATCTATGCCATGCGTATACCCATAGTATTCATGGAAGTTGAAACCGTAGAAACGCGCAAAGTAACTCACCTGATGTTGCTCACATCGTAAATACTAGTGTTGTTTATCGCGATTTACGTTTATTAAATCTCGTTTTTACGTATCCCGCATTTACGTAATGCTGTCGCAATTTCAAAGCAGGCGTCAGATAAACAACCATAATTTTTGTGTAACTGTCTACCTGTTGTTGACACGCGCATACGAGCGCGCGTCCAGCTGACAAAGAACACCCCCAGGAAAGGGATAGAAAGGAGAGAAAAGCCGTAGTGGAGAGCTCCGGAAATTTAGACCACCTGGGGTTCTTTAACGCGCACAGTACACGGGCCTCTGGCATTTTTGCCTCAATGCGACCGCAGCGGCAGGGTTCGAACCCGCGTTTGATGGGTGGCAGCCGAGCACCGTAACGCCAGGACCCGTGTACTTAGATCCAGGAGGACGTGAATATGACCCAGCTGGTCGAAATTTCCGGAGCCCTCCACTACGGCGTGCCTCACAAAATCATATGTCGTGGCTTTGGCACGTATCGGCGATCACCAAGATGTATGGTTGAAAGAGTAGTGCCACCAAACTCTTCATTAGTCACCTGTGTGATCTGCTGCTTGTATTTCTATACAAGCTACCGTTCCAGACCTTCTGTTCCATTAGTTCTGCGCCACCGATCTCCGGGCCTTCTCTTACGTGTTTCTACAGTAGGTCGACTTATGTCCCCAAAACTGCCTATGAAACCTATAATATCTTGGGCATGCTTAATCCTATGCTCCATAGTTTTTGCACTCTTCCCACATAGTGACCACGATTTGCCTCAGTTAGGAAATCGTTTTCGACAGCCTCGCGTTCTCGACACCCTAATCTGGCTTGAAAGAGAAGGGAGCCTCTCAAATCCATGAATCGCCGTAAAACATTCCTGCTTCACTCTTTCCCGTCCGGTGCTCGGTTCTTTTTCCACTGCTACCCAGCGCGCCGTTTGTGCGCCTGTGGCTTCACGTTTAATCCCGTTGCCTCTGCCGTTGTCAAACATCTTGTACTTGCTGGTTAGCACCCTCGTTATTTTACTCCATTTCGTGCCCCCATTTTTTTCTGCATAAGTATTTAAATATACTAGCTGCTCAAGCCTTAAACGGACGGACGGACGGACATATGTATGTATGTATGTATGTATGTATGTATGTATGTATGTATGTATGTATGTATGTATGTATGTATGTATGTATGTATGTATGTATGTTAGAAACATCCCCTTAGTAACAGTCAGTGCCGCGAAGCTCCTTCCTGGTGCTTGTCAGCCTACACTAGTGCCATCTAAGTAAATCGTTCAACGTACTTTCCGGGCATTCGAGCATCGGAGGTTGTTTTGGTACGGCTAAACGCGCCATAGATCGTTCTGTATAAAACTGACGTTAAACAACAAGCCAAGAGAGGAGGCGCTGAATAAAGAGAGGAAAGCTTGAAAATACGCAGGTAATAACGAAAGTTGCGCGTTCAAGGGGATCACAAGTGCGTCCGTTCAGAAGCGAGAAATGGCCGTGCGTGACGAGCGTCCGGAGAAGGCAGTACAGACAAATGCGGCGCATCGCTGCGGTGGTGGTTATGCAAACGGCGTGACGCCGAGGTAGCAGCGGAGTGTTGTAGCTCGAGTACGCGCTGCCTCCTCCCGCCCAACGACGGCGACTGGGCGTCCTTCGAAGCGCGGCTCCGACGGGAGAAAGTGCTCAGCTGGGCCGTGACACTTCCCGGCTTCTTGGCTGCCGACGTGAAGCCAGAAAAGGAGGGTCGCTGCAACATCAGTGACAGAAGTCGCGACCGGCACAAATTGAAACGCGAATGTCCTGAAAACGGTTGCAGCGCATATTGTTTCCATGGTCGACCGTGTTTGCCAGTCGTGGCTTATTACGCTACAACACGTACTATACTGCACCGTGTTCAGAAACCGACATCGGAGTGCACACAGCACCGGCATACATGTAACTGCTCGTAACAATTAGATACTACCGCACTCGATCCGCTCTTGCCCTCAGCCCACTGCTAAATGGTGGCGATTATGCGAAGGCCAAAATGTGCGGAAAAGGATTACTTCGAAGTTGCTGGCTCTATCCCCGCAGTCGTGGCCGCATTTCAATAGAGCTAAATGCAAAGAAAAGAAAGTGAAGGTCTGCTCTTGCCCTCGGCCCACAACTTGCCACTTGACATTCTTGCCACTTACGTCACGATCAACGACAACAGAAGATACTCGCTGTTCCGACGGTTTTCACGGCGTACCAACTGGCCTGAATTTTTTGTTTCGACGTATATACGCTGAAGGTGCGTGGGGGTCGGCGGTGGGTTAAACGACTGACGGTGTTTGACGTACTATAAAGTAAAACTGACCCTTTGTAACTGTAACCAATCATTCGTTTAATCACTCGACCCTCGAACGATTAAAGATAGGAACACCCCGCAATTGCTTTACTAATAAAGGATGATGACGATGATCCGTTTAGACTAGCAAACAGATGGTTCGAAAATTCTGCCGCCGACTAGCCAGCACAGCTTCCGGTTTCAACACTGCTGTACGGGAGGATGCAGCAATCGCGGTACAGGAGAGGCCGGCGGCAGAACGGGAGGGTAATTAGCCGTCCAGAACGACGCCCTGCATTCGGAGAAGGAAGAAAAGCGGGGCTGCATTAGACGTGCGCACAGACGCGATGGCAATGAAAAACGGCTAGGTCTTCGCGAGCTGCTGCCACGCGACGGCAGATTACGAGGCCTCGCTGGATCTGCCAGTCACCACGAATAGTGACAGGATAGACACGGGGAAATCCGGTTGTTCTGGCTACGTATGTGTACATGGGGAAAGCGTTCGAAATCAACTAGCGCAGCAACTTTCGATCGATGCGGTGGGCCGTAGTGGTTCGCTTGATTGCGGATACGGAAGACGGCGGCGGTCGCATTTTTGATGGACGCGAAAATGTCCAAGGCCCGTGTACTGTGCGATGTCAGAGAGCGTTAAACATGATGACGATTGTGGTTCGGTTAGGAAAGGACGCTAATTTCTGCAGCCCGTGTAGGGAGCACGGATAAGCGTCCGTGGGGGTGGGGAAAAGGGAGTGAAAGACATAGAGATGAGAGAAAACCCGTAGTGGAGGGCTCCGGAAATTTAGACCACCTGGGGTTCTTTAACGTGCACTGACAGAGCACAGTACACGGGCCTCTGGCATTTTCGCCTCCATCCAAAATGCGACCGCCGCGGCCGGAATCGAACCCGCGTTTTTTTTTTTTTTTTTTTTTTTGGGTGGCAGCCGAGTACTGTAAACACTACACCACCGCGGCTGACGAGCGTTAAAGAACCCTGCAGGTTCCACTATACCGCTTTTCTCTCCTCTCCACTTTCATTCCCTTTCCTCCACTCTCACGGACGCTGAAGCGGCAAAGGCTACAGAAAACAGCGTCAGCGTCACTTCTGTAAACAATTATGATTGCTAACGTATAAAAAAATTCCAAAGAGGTCGAATGTCGCGTGCGCCTCGTAGCGGTTACGACAATGACCCTCGTGTTCCTGAGTTGCGAGGATGAACTAGCAAAATGCGCAGATGGCTTGGGAAGATCACGATACAAGACCGTATATAGTTTTACACGTGTTTAGGTCTCGACGTATTCGCTTTACACGTATTCATAGGTATCCATTGATCTTTGGGTATACGCAGCGCTTCGCGACATCGCTGAACGAAAGAGAGCAAATAAGATAGGCACAAGACAGTACGCGTCCTATCTCCTCTATGCTGCCTCTCTATATTGCAAATACGCAGAAATGAATCACCTCCAACTCACTAAGTTTCACATTCTAATAAGGTCTCCACTTGCTCGCATATATGCTTACAACTTGTCAACGCGGTTTCAAGCGGAAGTATACTTCCGGTTGTAACCGCGGACTATAGTGCAGTACAGGGTGTTAAGATCGGCGTAGGCCCCCCATGGATGCTGCCGGTGGCCGGTGGATCTACTTTTCAAGGAAGATGACCGTGGTGAGCGCGTGGGCCTGCGTTCCCACGAATGTACTTCGCCGGGCTGCCGTCTCGAAGAGACAAGGGCATTGTTTGACGCGGCAGCGACAGCCTTGTTCACCAGCCCGCGGGAAGCTCCCGGAATCCGCCTGGACCGTCGGTGTGTCGTGCGGTGCGTGTGTGCGCGTTTGTGTCGCCTTTCTGGCAAGAACTTCGCGGCCGCACCGACAGGGGTGCATCAGCGCACCGGCCGACTGTGAGCACTGCTGCCAGCGGGTGGCCTATGGCTTCCCCAGTGTGAGAAACGGCAGCATTCGTCAAAAGGACGGGGCCGGGAAGAGTGCTTTTATTTGTGCTGCTGTTGTTCTTCAGCAAGCCTCTTCTCCGAACCGTACCTTCTCCGGGAATCAGCATCGGCTGCCACTTGGGCCACGTCATCCCATGCCGCAGAGAAGCAACGAAGGCGGGGCGTGACTCCCTCTCCTCGAAGGCGGAGACGACCTTGGGATTGGTCCATATTGTACATAGTATTGTATAAATAAGGACACAGACGCGTTCGATCAGCTCTCATCATGTAAAATAAATCATCTTCCTTCTTCTCAATCGTCTTCGGTCTCGGAGTCCGCTCCTTGCAACGGCAACCTCTCCTACGAATCGGGAGACGCAACGGCACCCCACGAGATCCCAACATTTGGATGGCAGCGGCTGGGATGAACCTGGTGACATGGCACTGCATTTGCGGGTGAGCGTTTGGTTTTTGCTTTGAGGTTTACCAGGCTTCAAATTCTGGGTTAACAATTTGAATTGACGATTTGCAAAAATACGTCTGCGCATGCGCGAGAAGCCGCTCGATGGGCGCGCCCTCTCGTTGGTTAGATCCGCCCGCTTCCCCGATTTCGGAGGCCATACCAGGTGGCTGGGCAAGTTGTGAAATTCAACGAGGCGTCGGACGTTGCGGCTGCGCTTTCAGCAATGCGTTGGTTACGGCTATGAAAATTATTTTTTAGAAGCCACGGGATTATCCTTTTTTCGATTTGTGACCGAGAAGAAGTTGACGAACAGAGGAGCGCGGGTCATAGCGGTAGCAGACGCCTGAAGCGGCAATTCGCCATGGGAACAGAAAGCAAAATCGTGAATTTTACTAAAGGCATTTCTTTTCATTTTTTTTTCTTATGCGACCGGTGACCTCCTGCTTTACCAGATTATATTACTTATGAAAGCAGTCTCTCTCTACGTGCTTTCCCAATACTCGGGGAGCTCCAGATTGACATGTAACTTGCTTGCACAGTCTTGTGTAGCGGTGCCATGGGCACGTCGACACTTTAGATCGCGACAGAACCCAGCCTATGTAACAGTTCCAGTCGCAATACAAGATTATGCTGCCGTGTATCCCAACAATACCCTGACAGCATTTGTTGAGTACCGACCTGCATGCATATATACACCAAGCTTGCGATATAGCAGTCGACCGCGTCAGGCGCTCGCGTGCACGATGACTAGGGCGACAATGTTTCTCTCACAAACTTTAGCACCTTACCGAGGTCATGCCACAAGTTTGAGTGTGTCGTACGGGCTGCTCACGCAGAGACCGCAGCCACGAAAACCGATGGGCCGCGATCAGCCACCGCACAATGAATCTGTTGCGCTGCTCAGGTGCGTCGCACGCGACCCCTGTCGTAAATTATTTCTAAGAATACAGTCTTCCTCCTTCAAGAGCCAGCCACACGACACTTGCACGCAACACAGTTGAACCTGCCTGACGAAGGATATGCGCGCTGGAATACGGTTTTCGCGAAACGCCGTTTATCGATGGTCACGACTGCAAAAAATCTCCAGTCTACCCACCTCGAAAAAGAACAAATAGCGTTCAGTCTACCTCTATGATGTCCACAAAGGCATGCAAGAAGAAACGCCACTGAAATGCGATCATAAACAGCAAGAAGCAACGCCGAGCAACGCATACCCATAGGCATCTCCGGCACGACTTTCTAACCAAGAAGTGTTCCGGGTGCCGCTCGGTAGAGGGCGCGCACTATTTTGCAAATGGTCAATTCCTGAGTGGGTGTGTGTGCGTTCAGATGCAAAGTGCGCGGTTTTAAGCATCTGTTCGCAAGCAAAACCATCGTTTTAAGCAGTGGCCATGGACCTGAGTAGGTTGCGAGGGGCAGAGCTGTTGCAGTTGTGCGACGAGTTGGCACTCGAGTGGGAAGAGTCGATGACAAAATGTGAGCTACTGAGATTAATAGAGGAAAGCGGTAGCAGTGAGGAAGATATTGAATTCGCCTGGGGTCTTGTTCAGGAAAATCTGAAAGAGGAGGAAGCCAAAAGAGCATATGAGAAAGAGAGGGAGGAAGCAAAGAAACTGTACGAAAAAGAAAAGAAAGAAAGGGAGATGAAATTGTTGGAGCTCAAAATTGAGAGGGATCGGTTAACGCTTCAAGGAGAAATTAGCGGAACTCCTGAAAGAGCAAGCGTAAAGCGTAAGGAAAGTAAAGTGCGGGAAGCCTTGTTCAGGCGTATTGGTGTCTCCGTTAAGGATGAGACAAAGAAAGAGGTGCTTGAGATGGCGGAAGATTGTGAGGCGTCCGCTAACGTCGCGTGCACGTTTCAAGCACAGGAAACAGTGGTTGATTCCAACTGTGAAGAGCGGGCCCAAGTAGCCAGTAACTCTAAGCGAGAGAGCGACTATGATGAGAGCGAGACAGCTTCCAGGAGCTGTAAAACGGAGTGCTCTTATCATAGCGAGGCAGCTACTAATGACTGTGGTCTAGAGGCGGAAGAAATGAAAAAAGTCGGTAAAAGCGAGGTGTCACTAAGTGACAAAAATGAGGGTATTGTGCTGGAGGTGGCGAAATACTCTGATGCCGATATATTTGTGGGAGAATTTCAACCGCAGGAGACAGCTGATTTTTACAACTGTGAGGAACGGGGCCAAGTGGCCAGAAGCTGTAGTAAAGTGGAGTCTCAGTGTAGTGAAGGATGTGTCCAGAAAATGAGTGACGAAAGTGTAGAGGCTTCCACGAATGGTCAGACCTTGGAGGGCAATGCATGCGACGCAACTTGTAGCAGCGAGCGGCAGTACAAAGAACTGCCTGAAACTAATTCAGGAGAAATAGCAGAGTGCGAGCCAGGTGTAAATGTGGCCTTGAACAGTGCTACAGATGTCCTTGAAGAAGATGTCCTTTCCGCGAATTGTGAAGCGATCGATTCTTCGATGGAAAAGGACGAGGCAATCGTAGGGGCATCCGAAGAGTTTGAATACCCGAAGCTAAGTTCAGTGGAAAGTTCAAGCGCGGCGGGTGTCCGTAAACACCGCCGAAAAAGAAAAAAGCGTGCTCGAGCAGCACCGCGGAAGCGCTTGACGGAACCAGCGAGGGAGCGCGCGAGACAGAGAGCCAGTCCAACTCACGGCAGGGGGAAATGCTCTTTGTCCCGTTCGGTAAGGCGAACTAGAAAGAGGCACGTTCTCAGTAAACGGATGCAGCCCCTCCGACGAAGGGGAAAAGTGATGTTCTGGAAGAGAATAGCGGGTCGAGGTGGTTTGGTCAGTAAGAGGCACCCTGCGCGGCCAAAAGCACTGGCTAGATTTTGTTTGCGATGCCAGCCGTGTCTAATTGGTCTCAGGAATAACACAGCAGTTGAACGTCCCGCGACAGTGCGCAGAAAGCGAGACAGACCGACCTTCCATCTATGCTTCAGGTCAGTCCGTCAGAAGAAGACGGAAGGAAAGCGGCCGCGAAGCCGAATGAAGCATGACAGCAGAACACGGGGAACAGCTTGCGCTTTGTGTCGTCTATGGCGAGCGAGAAAGCCGTCGGGACCGAGACCCCATAGGGTTCGAATCAAAGGAATTCGTGTACGGGGAACGGGGAGCGGTCCGTTGTCGTCATTTCACAGGCGCATGCAAGAGCGTAGTTCTTATTAAGAAACGACTTGAGACAGTTTTAAGAAAAATGAGCAGTATAGTAGTACGGAATTCAGATCAGGCTGTAGTAAACGCACTTATCGAGGTTGATTTCCGAGGAAAGCTTCATAGCGCGAAACCAACATTTGGGAATTAAGTAGCTTGCATGTTTGGCAGGAAGTGGTGTACTGTGTATTACACTCTGGGTAAATAAAGGCGCATTTCAGAGCTCGTTCAAGCGTAAAGCCAAATCAGTTTTGTGAGAATTTTGGCTTCAGGGGTGCAGTCTTGTCATAGTTTACAGCGCTTGAGCAGTGCCATGTTTTTTCTTGTTACTTTCATGTTTACGGCATTGAAGGTTGTTTTGGAGTAAGCGTTGGCTGCTGTAGCGGTTAGTGCGCGCCGTTACGTGAAGATGGTCGAAGGGACAACACGTCAGTTAAGTGTACGGTCACTTTGAGGTACTGTGAGAACCGTGTCATGTTGAAGCGCTGAAGAGAGGAATAGCGTTATTGAATCAGTAAGCGGTAAACTAGGCGATGTTGTTAGTAGGCTGCACTTAGAGCGATTTTCATTTGCGTAGAGCTCGTTGCAGTTGTGAAGGAGTACATTACTTTGAGGAAATGTTCATGACACTGTTGGTGGTGTCGGTTGTCGAGTTGCGTGAAATGCCAGCAGTGCATTTAAGGTTGTTTCTTTAGTAAGTTGTTCGTTGAACACTTAACGTCTATGTTTGGAGAGTGAGCTTCGGCACCACAGACTAGGAATGGCTTATCAGCGTGAGGGAGTTTTGTGAAGTTAGTTTTGAAGTGAGCTTTGTAAGCGAGTTTTGTTTAGGTTGAAGTTCTTATCCTAAGTGGGAGTTTGAAGGTTAAGAATGTTACGTTGTACTTCAAGACGATGTGAGTGACAGAGGATCGGGCGAGTTTTTAACTTAAATAAGGAGAGGATGGAGAACATTCCATTTCTTTTTAATGTGGTAAATCAGCTGACAGTGAGAGAGGAGATATACAGTGCGTTGGAAAAGTAACGTATGCTTTGTATGGGTGGCACAGAGAATTGCCAGTTGCGTGCACGAAGCGAATCTTGCTCTCGAGATTGATCGCTGTCCGCTTATTGGGTTAGGCGAAAGGCCTCAAAAGAATGGAAGCTTGCTCCGATGGATTCCGATCCTCCAAGAATGCTTTACCGCTCGGTATGGGAAATGAAACGTCAGTGGAGGTGCTGGCGGACTCAATAGGCGAGTTTGAATTTTAAGTGGGTGCCATCATTGTTAAACATTTGCCTGACAAATTTTGTAGAACCAATTCTTGGGTAGTTCTGGAGTGGGAACTCTTCCATAGCTGCCCCCGGTTTGTCTTGAGCAAAACTTTGCGAGGGAAGAGGGTCACTTGCTTAAAAGGAGTCCGAAATTTTTTGGGGGTGATTTAATGTTTTTGATAAGCCTGGTGGATCCGAAGCAGATTCTGAATGCTTGCGCGCGGTGTAGTGTTGTGGCGCTTGGATTGTTCTGGCCGCGGTTCGTCCTTGCGGGATGTTCGAGCCGCATGCCCACAATTTTCATCAAGCCCTAGATCTCTCTCATGGACAGCAATTGCGTTCCTGGCCATTCGAGAGTTTCCTGGCGCCGGAGGGACTGTTAAGATCGGCGTAGGCCCCCCATGGATGCTGCCGGTGGCCGGTGGATCTACTTTTCAAGGAAGATGACCGTGGTGAGCGCGTGGGCCTGCGTTCCCACGAATGTACTTCGCCGGGCTGCCGTCTCGAAGAGACAAGGGCATTGTTTGACGCGGCAGCGACAGCCTTGTTCACCAGCCCGCGGGAAGCTCCCGGAATCCGCCTGGACCGTCGGTGTGTCGTGCGGTGCGTGTGTGCGCGTTTGTGTCGCCTTTCTGGCAAGAACTTCGCGGCCGCACCGACAGGGGTGCATCAGCGCACCGGCCGACTGTGAGCACTGCTGCCAGCGGGTGGCCTATGGCTTCCCCAGTGTGAGAAACGGCAGCATTCGTCAAAAGGACGGGGCCGGGAAGAGTGCTTTTATTTGTGCTGCTGTTGTTCTTCAGCAAGCCTCTTCTCCGAACCGTACCTTCTCCGGGAATCAGCATCGGCTGCCACTTGGGCCACGTCATCCCATGCCGCAGAGAAGCAACGAAGGCGGGGCGTGACTCCCTCTCCTCGAAGGCGGAGACGACCTTGGGATTGGTCCATATTGTACATAGTATTGTATAAAATAAGGACACAGACGCGTTCGATCAGCTCTCATCATGTAAAATAAATCATCTTCCTTCTTCTCAATCGTCTTCGGTCTCGGAGTCCGCTCCTTGCAACGGCAACCTCTCCTACGAATCGGGAGACGCAACGGCACCCCACGAGATCCCAACAAGGGCAAGGAGCTGGTTGTCCTCCAGCGGTGTATGAATTGGGTATGTCTACAGTCGAACGGAGGGGCACATTTCCGATCCGTCTATGTAAGCTTCGACCAAAAATACCGTGCATCCGTCATTTCAAAACAAAAGGCTGAAGACTGCGCAGTCTGAACCAACTGACTATTGGCGTTAAAGACAATTCTGTTCGCCGAGAATGCCACGCGGAACGAGCGAACAAGCTGGAAAGAGGCAAAACGTAACCTCGCCTTGCTAGAAATCAAGTCGAGGGAAAATAGAAAAAAAAAAAAAAAGAAGAAGAGGGGGAGGGGGGGGGGGCTTAGGAACAGAGGCTGCATGCTGCGGAGCGATGCTCACTCCCTTTCCCCCCACACCCACGGACGCTTAGCCGTGCTCCCTACAAGGGCTGCAGAAATGAGCGTCCTTTCCTAACCGAACCACAATCATCATCGTAAAGCACGCGGCCACGAGTCTGTTCATCGACCACACAAACAGCGCACACTGTTTAAAACAAACAGACCGTTGCAGGTTGCGTTCGCGAGAGGCGCGGCAGACAACACCAAACTCGGCGCTCCAGAGAACACATGGCTATTTAGAGTGCGGCATCAGGCTCTTCAAAAACAGAAGCAGAACGTATATAACCGGCGAGACTGCGTGCGTGCACAAACACGCACACGCGTACCGCACATTCCCCACACACGCAGCTGCAGTGTTGCAAGCCGCAGCTGCAGAGTTGCAAAACAGACGTCCCCGAACACGAAAGTGCTCATTCGAACAAACGCAGCTAGGTTATGCGTAGAGAAACAGCGGTCAAGCAACGAGGCCACGCGATCGACGCGGATGCATGGGAATAATAGACTGACGCAGCCCGTGCAATGCAGCGCATGAAGCAAGCAATGACAGATCGAGCCAAATGTCCACGTGATTTGCAACAGCTGGTCATACAGCGACGCTGGTTCGTACGTCATATGCATGCTACGTTAGGCTTGTGTAACCTCAAAAAGGTGGGAACAAAAAAAAAATAGCGAAGCTTGCACTATATAGTGCCGCAAGGCTATAGGGAAGCTGACGGGCACATGGCTAGTCCAAGGAGGTTTTAAAAAAATGCTGGAGTGGCAGCGGCCGCTGAACCTTACCGCGACAAGTGAAGCCGGCGTTTGCCCTTAGTTCAGCCCTAACACCTTGCCTAAGTGTCCAGAAACCAGTATCAGTTCAAGCGTTCTTGACCTGCTAATGTAAACCCTAGACTAATTGTAATGTAAAAGCGCGTTGTTTTGATTTAATAGACCGCCATTGGACAACTATCAATGCCGCGATATTGCACACAAATTTTCTCGATGTTCATGTTTCATTCAAAAACCCGTGGCACAAACGGGCACAAAAAGGATTGTCTGCCTAGCAAAGTTGACCGCTTCAAACGTGTTAGAAGCGTGAGGAAAACGCTTTTACTTTTGTGCTACTTGAATGCTGTTAATCGATGCCCTGAGTAAGATGGCGGCCGCCGGCTTCACCTTTAGCACAAAATCGCCACTCCAGAATTTTTTTTAAACCTCCTTGGGCTAGTCCGGGTTTGTCTCCGGCGCACTCGCATTTCGCCGTGGTCCGAGGCTTAGCCTCTTGGGAAACGCCTCGCAAAGCACTGCGAAGCTCAGCGAACGTTTTTCACAGTTTCGCACCGAGCTCACCGTAGAGACGTTCGCATCGAATGAGAGAGAGACGGTGGTAGACGCGGCAAGTAGGGCCTCGGATTGCTGCCGTCCCACCCCGTGGCTACAAAAAAAAAAAAAAAAAAAAAAAAATGTGGGACCCTTCAGCTTGGCCTTAAGAGCTTGAACGCGATGTCGATGCTTCGTCCCATTCTCATCGCGCTCTCTCCCGTTTGACATGCTCTCCATTCGCCTAGGCACGTAATTATCACGACACCACTGGGCACAGAGTGCGAGCCACTTGTGTTACTGCGTGACCTCCCTCGTCGTCTTGCGCCATTTGATATATAGATGCACCATCAAACCTCGCCGATGAAGAAGGCGCCATTATTACTGAGACTTGTGTTAGCTGGTAATGGTTCATCTTGAGGCGGGTGCAGCGCTACACGAAACACGGACAAAGAACACGACGCACCTGCGCGTCTTCCTGGTGTTTCGTGTAGCGTTGCGTGCACCCACCTCAGGGTGAAGAAAACATGAGAATATATGCGAGGTGGCCGAGCGCGTAGCGCATCGCGCTCAGGAGCAAGGGGTCCCAGGTTCGATTCCCTGGTCGCCGAAGGTTTTTTTACTTATTTGCGTCTACCTCGAATTTTCGCCCACGGACAACGCTGATTTGTCGCTCACAACCGCCGACACCGTAATTTCTGCGATACGATGATGCATGTGTATGCTATTCTAGGACCTGCTTGGACACCACGAGAGGACGCATGATCTCGTGACGCGAAGCTACGCTCACACGCACAGCTTTACGACGGACACTGTCTTCTGCTTGCACGTGCACCCACCAGCCGCAGTTTTGTCAGTGTAGTAGTGGCTGTGAGCGCAGGCAAAGAAAGAAGCGGGCGTACGAACGCCGCACATGTGGAATTGCAGAGAAATCACGCGCCCTCTTGGGTACCAGAAATAATAATGATGATGATAGTTTTCTGGAGACCAAGCACGGATACGTAGGACCGTCAGCCTAGACACCTTCTCTGTTAATATACTTCGTCGCACACAGGACCCCCGCATAATTCGAAAATGAGAAAGGTCACAGTGGTATACGACACCGCTTAGTGTGCGTAATCATCAACGAACGACAGAAATGCCTGGTATAAGATTATCGCAGATATACTACAAATATTGCTTCTTCAACTGAGTAACAACGCGTTCGCGTGAATCTAACGACATGTTCTCCAAATATACACTATATAAAGCGGTTATTTACCTTTCCGTATTTATCTAAAGGTATGTTAATGAGGGAACTACCGCCTCAACAACAGTGAAGACTGACACACGGCGGAGGAGGTGTCCCTGTTGACCACGAGTTGCAAACAGGTCGGTGAAGACAAGGCCTTGATTTAATAGCGGCAGCTCAAACACATACATACATACAAAGAACTTTATTGTGAGACCAGAGGGACTATAGTTTAAGGAGGTCCTAGGACCCCCTCAACCAGTCGGTGGCTCCACCCAGGTCGGCACCGGAAGATGAATATCCTCCGCGATGGCCCGGGCCCTCCGGACAGCCAGTAGTTGCAGACCCAGGTCCGGGCTGTGTAAACTCCGCCGCCACGAGTCCTCGGCACATAAATCCGCCCCTACATTCGCGAGGCACAGCCAGAGCACGTGAGTTAGCGAGCAACTCTCGGGGCCACAACGAGGACACTCTTCTTGAAAATCCGGCGCTATCCTACGATACGTTCGCGGGCAGGGATACGTATCCGTCTGTAGGAGCCTAAAAAGCTCAAACGAGGATTTTTTTTTTTTTATGTATATAAGCGTGGCCATGACATTACCACCGGCTCAGTTGCCGCACAGAAATCCCCACATTCCTTTTTTTTTTTCTTTTTTGCTCGGGGGACACACGCACAGAAATCCGTGGGGCCGCATTCTAAACATGCGACGTAGCACAGACTCCAAGGGCGACCGCCATCCCTCCGGAGCCCTGCAAGCGAGAACAACGCTAGGCCCAGATAACGAAACAGCCAGGCTGCACCGCGGGCCGTTTTTTTCTGTTGACGCTCGTAAATTGCCAGTGCCGTCGTCAAGTTCCTTCCCGCCGCCTCTCCTCGGTCCTTCCAGTGAGACGTGAAAGGGGACCGAGCTAATCGAGGGCTTTTCCACTGCGACCGGAAACTTCCCTGCAGGCCTGGATCAATCAGCTCGAAAGCACGCTAACTTCCGGAACGAGCGTCTAACTGCAAGTTCGACAGCACGAAAATACAACGAAGGCCATGTAAACACGGGGTCAGTGCTCTACAAACACATTTAAGCATAGTGTCGCGGGGCTTCTGCGCGTCCGTAAAGAGATGCGCCATCGATGGCCAGAAGTGTTACGACGAACCGAAGGAAAGCATGACGCATGCACCATATAACAGCGGCAGTCATGCTCCCGTCCTCCCCAACCTTCCTTTTACAGCGAAGCTGTGCGTATGCATAACTTCAACAATACGTCCGCGCTCAACAGATACCAGCGCAGGTATACGAGACAGGGATATGCGGTGTCACACGCGATCGGTTGCACGTTCAGCCTTACAGCCTATGCAAAATTCCACTCACGCGATGTTCGACTGTCAACGGTTCCGGGTTCGAACCCCTAAGTCCCCGGTATAGTAATAGCAAAGCAGACAAGAGTTAATTCCCTCAGCTGTGCTAAAAGAGTTTGGTTTGAAATGCCACACCATATATTGTCATCGCGACGTCCACGTAATGACGTCACCACTTGGTCACATAACTTTCGGTCCATCCGTGTTCACTCCCGGACGCACCATGACGGACGCCGTCAGCATCTTGTTCGAACAAAAGGTGTCACAGCGCTAGCAGACACAGACGAGAGCTTGCCACCGAAGTGTGTGTGTGTGTGTGTGTGTGTGTGTGTGTGTGTGTGTGTGTGTGTGTGTGTGTGTGTGTGTGTGTGTGTGTGTGTGTGTGTGTGTGTGTGTACGCATACGAGTCACCTCAGCGCCGTGTGTTGCTACGTCATTACCTCAATAACTCGACTCGACACTCTTGCTACTTACGTCACGATCAACGATGAAAGAACAGCGTCACTATTCCGGCAGTTTTCACGGCATGGCTCTGGCTTGATCTTTCCTTTTTTTTTTTTTTAGCCGGTCTTAACGCTTCCTTCCAGGAAGTGAAAGAACAGAAAGCAACCCTCTTTCGCGATTTACACGCCCCGAAGGAAGTCCCTGCAAAAATTACGTTGTTGTGCGTTCGATAGTCAAGCAGGCAAGTCTGTCTCTTTGCAAGAGGTCGCCATTACTGATGAAAGACGTGAATTGCAGTATGTGCCAGTTTGGAAAGTCATGTACGCCTGTCTTTCTCCTCTCTAAGGGTAGGTCCATGTTATGAGAAACACAAGGAAAACATTCACTGTAAAATCCTCACAGTCCTCGACCAAAGGCTTGCAGAAGAGGCAGGACGTTTGCACGCACAGCGCCAATATTTTCGCCGTATCATTACAGAAATACTTCAGATCTACTTGATATCGGGTGACCAAGAGCAAGTAGTTGTTAGCATCCGACAAAACGCCGAGACTTAACGCCGCATATAATTATAACTGACTTGATTACGTTGGAATAACAGTCCCGTGCAACGTCGTGGCATACGTAAACGGGAACAGCAAAATATAAGAATCTGGATCCGAAACGTTTATTACTCATCTGAAGCTGTGTCTGCTGACCGGTAGCGCAAGTATGGCAGCAAATAGTGTTAACGTTGCTGTTAGAGTATATGTCGCGTACAAGCTTTGAAGCGTACAAGCTTTGATCTGTGCGCGGTTGTGTGTGCTGTCGTTTCTGGTCCGAACATGGTTCAATCTCACGCAAACATTTCTACGTGCAGCGTAATCAGAGCGCTAATCACATGAAGTAATTCGCGATGTCGATTACAATTAGTCTAACACGGTGCAATTAATTCGTACCAATCAGTGTATCGGACGATACCATACAGCTTCATTCTTGTTCGATGCTATTTTGTTGCAACAGAATCGACCTGATATCGTAAACAGCCCATATAAACCGAATCGGCACAAGCCAGATAAGGGCCGCCATGATAGTAAAGCTACTAGCTTTGATTACTACCCTTACCTATATATAGGCAGTAACTGCAGGTAGTAAATGACAGGTAGTAGCGCTACTACCTTGTCGTTTACTACCTGCAGTTACTACATAGGTAGTGAATGTTGTGACAAGCATTTACTGCCTCAAAGATAACAAGTAGCATTACGGTTTCTTCTTATCTTTAAGAGTGCAGGATCTTCTTAAAATGTTCTTCCATCAAGGCGGCAGAGTTTCGTTTCTAGAGCCCATCGCAACTGAGTTTCCAAGGTTGGCCAGTGACATAGAGGGCGTTCAATCGTCTCCCATAAACGTAAAACTTGCACGAATCCATCCCTACGAGGAAACAATATTCATTGCTACATATCGCACCCATGCCACACAACAAACTATACTTTCGTTCACGGAGTGGCAAAATAGTTTGCAAGTTGGGCTGAGCGGTAGTTGGAGAAACCCGGCGAATTCCAGTTGTCGAAAAGCCGATTAATACAAAAAGCGTAGTGAGAAGATGCGCACAGAGAAAGGTGCTGGCACACAACAGCTTTTACACAATGAGGGTGCAAAGCTAAACGTCAAAAGAGAGGACATTGATTGATTTGTGATTTGTGGGGTTTAACGTCCCAAAACCAGCCTTGATTATGAGAGACGCCGTAGTGGAGGTCTCCGGAAATTTCGACCACCTGGGGTTCTTTAACGTGCACTGACATCGCACAGCACACGGGCCTCAACATTTCGCCTCCATCAAAATGCAGCCGCCGCGGCCGGGATTCGATCCCGCGACCCTCGGATCAGCAGCCGAGTACCATAACCACTGGACCACCGTGGCGGGGCAGACAGAGGACATAAAGGTGATTTTTTTTTTCTTTGTCTGCAGGCCGCACGTTGCATGAGCAGATGACGCGGCAGCAACGTTACACCTCCTCCGTCACTTTTTGTAAATGCCAGCAGGCTCTTCTCACAGCCACGCGGCGACGCGTCTTCGGGAGTCATGCTGCCCGTGGCGGGTGTCGGCTCCGCTCTGCGCGTTGCAGCCGTGATGGTCCGCAGGCGCGCGTTGAACCCCTCCTTTAACAGCGACTGCCGCTAGAATCCTGGCACAACATTCGTCAGGGCACCACAATGCGCGGGTCCGGTCGGCGAGTGGCTGCTGCTGCACCCAGCTTGCGTGCCCCCGACGCTGTCATCACCCGACCACACGAGGTCACCACCAGCGAGCATGTCTCTGAGGGCGCGACCATATACGGCACTCAACAGCTCGACGCAGACGCGTAGCAAACTGCAGCCACCAGGTGGGACGCTGGTTTGCACGATGCTTAGCAGACTGGTGCACTAACGGGGCACGTCGACAGCGTAACGGCCCAAAACTTCCTGCTATATAGTATATGCACGTCAGCAAAACTTTCAATAACAAAGTCCGCTGTTTCGCTTACTTTAGCGATTATATGCGTCCAACTGCTTAAGGCCGTTTCACGGTGACAGCCGCCTCTCCGCTCCGCACAGACTGACCCCATCGCCAACAACTGAGAGCCAGATGAAATGGAGGCGTCTCTCAGTCGCCGGCGGTGCGGCCAGCGCGGCAATGCGGAGCGGGGTGGCGGCTGTCACCGTGAAACGGTCATTAGGGAACGAAGAGCATTACGACAGCTTAGACGAGTGCGGTACATTGAATGTGTCCCGCGCATGCATATATATATATATATATATATATATATATATATATATATATATATATATATATATGCATGCGCCTCGTAGAGAACGACGGTTTATTAAGTCAACGTTTCGGTCGGGCTCCGATCGAAACGTTGACTTAATAAACCGTCGTTCTCTAAGAGGCGCATCGATCGTCAATTCTGTTATAAACTAGCGGCAACCCAAGCTATTTTTGCATATACAGTCTATATATATATATATATATATATATATATATATATATATATATATATATATATATATATATACATGTCTACAATTAAACCCTCGCCCTCAGTGTCCAGCAGCTGCACAACATCTGTCCACGGCGACGGTCAGCTCTGTGAAGCAGCAGAGGGCGGTAACAACCACTGGACCCGGACAGGCCGCCACTGGAATCTAAACATTGGAACGTTCAATGCAAGATCCCTCTCAAGCGAAGCTAGATTAGCGGAATTACTCGAGGAACTAGAGGGAGTTAATTGGGACGTCATTGGCCTTAGCGAAGTTAGGAGAGCAGGCGAAGCTTACACAGTCTTAAATAATGGACACGTCCTCTGCTATAGAGGATTACCCGAAAAGAGAAAATATGGCGTTGGGTTCCTAATCCACAAAAATATAGCGGGCAACGTAGATGAATTCTACAGCATTAACGAAAGGGTAGCATCCGTCGTAATAAAACTAAATAAGCGGTATAAACTTAAGATAATCCAGGGATATGCGCCAACAACGAGCTACGACGATGAACAAGTAGAACAATTCTACGAGGATATCGAATTAGCAATAAAAAAAGTACGGACGCAATACACAGTAGTCATGGGGGATTTCAACGCAAAAGTAGGAACGAAACAAAGTGGAGAGCAGGCGATAGGCAACTACGGCGTCGGCCGTAGGAATAACCGTGGAGAAATGCTAGTACAATTTGCCGAAAGGAACCAGCTTCGAATAATGAATACGTTCTTCAAGAAACACAAGAATAGGAAGTGGACGTGGAAAAGCCCTAACGGGGAAACAAAGAATGAAATCGACTTCATAATTTGCGAACAACCAGGTATAATTCAAGACACAGAAGTAGTGGGGAAGATAAAATGCAGCGATCACAGACTAGTAAGGGCAAAGATTGTACTTAACCTAAAGAAAACAAGAACTAAATTATTTACTAAAAAAAAATGTAATGTAGAGGTAATCAGAGCGAAAGACGACGAATTTAAAGTCGCCCTAAGCAACAAGTTCGAGGCCTTAGAGGAAAACGGTGACGATTTAGAACAAATAAACAAAATCATAACGAAAACAATCCTTGAAACCGCGATAGAAGTCGGGGGTAAAACAGCAAAGCAAACAACAAGTAAGTTGTCCCAATCTACCAAGGACTTAATAAAAAAACGCCAACAAATGAAAGTAACTTCATCAAAAGATAAGATAGAATTCGCAGAACTATCCAAATTGATCAGTAAAGCCAGGCAAAGAGGTGTAAGAAACTTTAACATGAGAGAAATAGAGAAAGCAGTGGAGAAAGGCACCAGCATTAAATCGGTCAAAAAGAAACTGCACTTAGGACAACACAAAATGCATGCACTAAAAGATAAACAAGGTAACGTTATCAACAGTTTCACCGAAATAGTAAAGGTAGCTGAAGATTTCTACTCGGAACTGTACAGCTCTCAGACAGACCATACAACCTTAATAGAAATAGAACCAGAGGAGAACACCGAAATTCCATGTATAACCGCTGACGAAGTCAAAAAAGCTGCCAAAGGCATGTCCCGCGGTAAAGCAGATGGTGACGATGGTATAACAGCCGACTTGATCAAAGACGGAGGAGATATTGTACTTGAAAAACTTGCATCGCTCTTCACGAAATGTATCAAGACATGTAGCGTACCGCGCAGCTGGAAAAATGCTAATATAATCCTTATCCATAAGAAAGGTGACATAAAGGACTTAAAGAATTACAGACCAATCAGCCTACTCCCAGTAATATACAAGCTATTTACAAAGGTAATTTCTACGAGGATAAGAGAAACACTCGACTTTAACCAACCGAGAGAACAAGCTGGTTTTAGGAAAGGTTACTCGACAATGGACCACAGCCATGCTATCAACCTAGTAATTGAGAAGTACGCGGAATATAACAAACCTCTTTACATGGCGTTTATCGACTACGAGAAAGCATTTGACTCCATAGAAATGCAAGCAGTTCTAGAAGCTCTACATCGTCAAGGGGTACCTGGCGTATACGTGAGAACCATAAACAACATATACAATGATTGCACAGCCACACTACTCCTACATGAGAGAAGCAGAGAAATCCCGATCAGGAGAGGCGTGAGACAGGGCGATACAATATTACCGATGCTATTCACTGCATGTTTAGAGGAAGTCTTTAAACGTCTAGACTGGGAAGAAAAGGGCATTCGAATAGACGGAGAATATCTAAACAATTTAAGATTTGCAGACGACATTGTGCTCTTTAGCAATGATGGTGACGAACTACAAAACATGATTGATGACCTAAACATGGAAAGCATTAAAATTGGATTAAAAATGAATAGGCAAAAGACCAAAGACCTGTCTGTTCTCTGATCCATTCCGCTCGTTTTTTATCTCTTAGCGTTACCCCTATCATTTTTCTTTCCATTGCACGTTGCGTGCTCCTTAGTTTCATCTCTAGTTTTTTCGTTATTCTCCATGTTTCTGCACCGTACGTTAGTACTGGGAATATACTTATGTTTTATCCACGTGGAAGGTCGCAATAATTTCTTTTACCCCAACTTCTACAACGTTCGCGCTACGCACGGAATGCGGTGCGCGAAAACATACACACACACATATATATATATATATATATATATATATATATATATATATATATATATAATCCAGTAAATGTGTCTGCGGATCCAGACGAATATGAGCAGTTTTGAAGAAACGGACGAACGTGCAAGAACTTTTTTACTTTCAACGTTTCGGCCGGTGGTCCGGCCTTCATCAGGAAATACAGTGCATATGAAAAATTGCTGTTTATATATCTGCATGACCATAAGAGGGGGCCCCCAAACACACAACTATCGTATCATTGCTATCGCATGGACGACTGAACACTCGTGCATCGTGATTGCAGGATGACCGCATGAAAGCCAATCAACAGACAATGTTTGTAATAGAAAGTGAACTGTGCGCAATGACATACCGATTTTACAGGTAGGCACACGACGGGTACATACGCAAAGATTATACATGTATGGCAGAATTGAACGAATCCGGGATAACAGTGAATATCGCCGATTAACACAAGGGCAGGAATAAAGCAACGAGAACCTGTGTAAAGCATGAAAATAATCAACAACGATGAATCTTATGTTGTAAACAAGAATGCGCTAAAGGAGCTAAAAGAACAGACGTAAAACAATAAAAGTCTTCATTCAGAAAATGGTGTCAAACAACGAAAAAACGATGTCTAACAGAAAACAAGTGTAAAATATAAAAATATAAAACCTAGAAAAGGCATGTCACAATATAAAACGTGTAAAAAACTGGGATTGCGTCATACGCAGAGTAATTTTACTGACGAACTGTCAGTCCGCTACACGGGCAGGAATGTCAGTTTTCCTGCGCTCTCATTTATGCCAGATGATACAGCCTTAAATTTGTAGATGAGAAATGATTCGCGCACTTCTCGTTCGTGGTGGGATCTGAAGCCGGATTCTAATATGGTTGTTGTTAGTTTGTCGAGTGAATGCCCTTGAACGATGACGTGCTTAGATAGGGGTAGATCGGGTAGAGCAGTGACATGCGCCTTGTGGTTATTGAAGCGCAAACGAAATGCCGTTTCAGTTTGTCCAATGTACTGAAATTTGCAAGTGGAACACTGAAGTAGGTATATGCAGTTGCAGGTATCACAGTCGAAATCACCTTTAATTCTCATAACAAAATTGGACGCCGAACTCTGGACTGACTGCGAGGTGGTCATGTGTATGCACACCTTGCAACGTAGCTTGCGGCAAGGACGGCAACCGGTATACACAGACGGGACTGTCTTAGACGAAGTCAGCATATTGCGCAGATTTCTTGACCGACGGTATGCTAAGCGTGGTGGTTCTGCGAAAATGTTTTTCAGGCGCTCACTCTGCATGAGAATGTTGTGATGCCTTTTTAAGATACTGGCGAGATTCGGCATCGACGCGGAATGTGTCAAGACTAGGTTAGTGGTAGGTTGCTGTGGAAGCCGTTTGTCCGAGTTGAAAATCTCGCTTCTGTCAGCTGCAGTGGCACGTTTAATAGCGTCGTCAATTAGTTGAGGCGGGTACTTCTGTACTCGGAGCGCATCACGAAGCTTGTCACAATTATCCCGGAAGTCTGAATCTGCAGAACACAACCTTCTAAATATATATATATATATATATTGTAATGGCGAAAAGCTGCACTGGGCCTCTAACGCTCGCGCTTGGAAAAAGCGGGCTAGAGAAGAAGAGAAAGACGAAGTAGAGAATAGAACAGCCGGCCTGCAGCTAGTTTATTAAACCTCAAGTTATTTATTATGGTTCATTTGTATTATAAATAGTCGATCACTCTAACATTTCATTCTTCCTTACATTACCGATTCCTTACTCTTCCTTTGTTTTAGCTCACTTTTTTTTTCCTTTTTTATATTAACCGCCGGCTTCATGGCCAATCCCCCGTAGTGGGCAAGAGCCAAATAACAAGGAGAAAAGAAAGAAAAGAAAAAGCAAAGGCGCTGTGTCTGTCCCTCGCTCTTTATTACAATGGCGCAGTCGACAAAAGACAGACGCTGAGGGCGTCCTCGCGGGTCATCGGCGCAGCAGGAGCTCCAGTCCAGGGACGCTGTCCACGCTTCCGCGACCATGGACCCCGCAACCCTCCTGCCGCCGGAAGCACCTATGGGACCCACGCCCATGCAGGGCCTCCTGTTACCACGGAATGGCGCTCACGCTTCCTGTGGTAACACCCCCTCGCCTAGACCGACGTCGGCACATGAGCCGCACAGGGACGCTGTCCAAGCGTCCTCGGACATGGACACCGCCGTCGGGAGGACAGAGCCCGCCGTAGTTTCCGCGGCCGCCGACCATGGTTACTCGTATGCCTCGGTCGGCCAACTCCCCGACGTCATGCGGGCCATGTCGTTGCTCTTCGAGCAACTCAGCGTCTTCGGCACGGTAACTCCCGGATTATCTTGTGCGACATCACCATCGCCGAGTGCATGTATGATCCCGGAGTTCCATGCTTTTGAGGACGACGCGATCCTCTGGATCCATAACATCAACCATCTCGGGACTCGCTATGCCTGGTCGGACCAGCAGAAATTGCAGGTGGCCTTAAGCCACCTTGGAGAACGTGCCGTGGCCTGGCATCGCTACGAAGGCGTCTGGCAGAGGTCCTGGTCGGAATGGACCTCGAAGTTCTTGGCTGCTTTCGGGCCGCTTCCCCGTGCCTGCGGCCGTGCCAACCATCTTTCGAACTTGGACGAGGCTCGCGAGGAACACCGCTATGACACCGGAGGTGCGCCCGCCAGCCCCTCGACGGAGTCCATCGCTGACTGCCTTGTTACAGACGCCAACACCCAGTCTTGTACACCTGTGTGCGTCTCGGGTTCTGCGTTGGTGACTGGCATTGGGGCAGCATTGCAAACAACGCACAGCATTTTCAACCCAGAGCAACCGGAGATGCGGTCGCCGAGCCTACCAGTATTTGAGGACATGGATGCTCCGGCTTCTGAAGGGCTGAATGCCCCGCGACTTCAAATACCATCACTACCCATCGTCAACGAGACCAAGAGTGACATCAGGCAACCTCAAGAACAAGGTACTGACGGGCGAAACCTCGGTGTTGAGGAGCCCGCCTGCAAGCTTTTGATTGGAAGCGTAACCGGCAGCGCCTGTGCCACGCACACCAGTCGCACGCTGCGTTCTCCGCTGTGCGCATCGGGCTCTGCGATGGTATCGGACACAACCCTACCACTCCCAGAGGTCGAATGCCCTCTGCATTCGAAGGAGTCGCCCTCACCTCATGCGCTGCTGCACCAGTGGCATGACGGGCCCACCGATCACAGGAAAAGTGTGCCTCATGACCCGTTGGACCAACATCCTGGACTACCAACGGCTTTACTGGCCAAATGCAAAGGAACGCACCGGAGCAATGCGTCGTCCCATTTAAGTGCCACCAATAAAGCCTTTGTGGCCGAAGAATTTTCTGCTCAGCCTCCTTTTCCTGCAGATACTATACTCAGTCACGGGACGGAAGTACGAATAAACTCAGTCTTCACGAGGGCACGAAACTGGGATGGCATAAAGGCCTGCTAGGCATTCAACGACCGCAACGGTACAGTCAAGGTCGCCCACCGGAGACAGTTCTGGACGAACTCCAATCCAAGCTGCGGCGTAGCCGAGACCTACAACATCCACAGAGACTGGGCCGACTTGGGAGCCTGCGCCGGGGCAAACTTGAAAGGCAGCTCCGACCCTTCCGCAACAGCCAGTTTCGTCCACCGGAGTCGTCACCGGCAACATTCTGTATCAGGTCACAGCACGCACAAGGCCAGCGACCGCTTCGGCACAGTCAATGCCGTCCACCAGAGGCAATTTCTGGCGGTTTCGGGTGTTACCGACACTCGCAGTCGTGGCCGAGTGTAATGGCGAAAAGCTGCACTGGGCCTCTGACGCTCGCGCTTGGAAAAAGCGGGCTAGAGAAGAAGAGAAAGACGAAGTAGAGAATAGAACAGCCGGCCTGCAGCAAAGGCGCTGTGTCTGTCCCGCTGTGTTGAAGGTTCGATAAGCGAGCGTTTTCGCATCCTGCCACGGCCCGGCTTAAGTCAAGCTTGCGTGTGCAGCGGTCAGCGCACGGTTGCTACAACAGACGGCGGAGTCCTACCCATGAAACTGCTTACGTATATGAGAAGGCGGAGGCGCGCTTGGCCAGCCAGATCGCTGTGAATTTTCACGCCCTGGACACACTTTGAGTCAGCCAGAGCAAAACATCCGCCCTGGCGATCACGGGTCCGACGGTCATCACTTGGTCCGACGACTTTTCTTTACTCTTCTTGTCATTTGTGCTCACGTCGAGATGCTCACGAGACTTATGTATAAGGCTTTAGCTCGAAACAGAGAAACAGAGCACCACTCTTGCGACAGGAAGAGGTTCGGTAACCGAGAGGACGAGCAAAAATAAAAAAAATACAAGTGGCGACACCATCTTCGGGTTCCCGTACCGGTAACGTTACAGATCATGGCGGCGCCTTCTAGGGAGAACATAAATTTTCTACTGGTAAGGCTGAATCGCAATGTGTTCATAAGGGAGCGGCAGACTTAACACAGAAAGCATCAAGAATTTTTAGTGAGCCATCAAGGAGGATACACGGCAAAGGGGCTTTGAAATCCGTGGCGTCACACTGATATTCAGGTGCTACATTCTCGGCGCGAAATTCAGAAATGAAACTTTGACTTTCATTTTCTCCCCTAATAAGAAAACAATGATGGCAAGTTTAACGAGAACAAAATGTTCCTGACGCGTTAGAGGGAGCCGACACGACCAGCTATGTAGGCCCACGGCGAAATGGCGGCCTCGCTCTTCATACGGAGCTCGCCGACGCGTCGCGCACTTTCGCAGACGCTGTCGCCGCGAACCATCGCAACCGCGACACCTGCCGCCGCCGTTACTCGACGCCTCGGCATGCGCGACGATGTTGTCGAAAGCGAACACGTTCGTGTATACCCGTGGGCTGCATAAATATTCGGCGGGCGATCTCGGGCGCAGTAACGCATCCGGAGCGCTAAAAAGAACGTTGCACGCGCGATTTTTCAAACAAGGGACACCTACGAAACTAGGGACACCTACGTATTACTGAGTGCTCAACTGAGAACTCAACGCGAAAAAAAAGAAAGCACTGCTCGCAGCTTTTTATTTATTTTTTTTGTGCTATAGCAATGTCGTCACTCGCTATCCAATATAGCTTGCCGATTTAGTTATTTCTTCCATTCGTGAGTAGTAACCTGGCCTCTCGAATCCTAATGTCGCTCCTGAATCGTAAAGGCTGCGTGCTCTTTTCTTATCTAACACACCGCATTCCGAAGTCATTTCAACGCGGACGCAAAGCCCCATGCGGTTGAAACTTCCGGAGCACTCACAATCACATCGTAGTTTCAGGACGTAAAACCCCGAAAATTATTACTGAGAGATGAATTCGTAGTGTACCACCGCAAACACGAACAGTCGGCTATATCTATACCGACGTTTTATACATTGTGGGAGAGATTGCCGCGTCTCGGCCCGCAGCAGCCAGTCCCGGCCAGCTAGCCAGTTGAGGGCCGTCGCGCCCGGCCGCGTCCAGCCTAGGACCGGCCCTGGCTAGAACGCCAGCGCGCGCCCCAGCACCACACGCGCGCAGTTCGCCATCGTCTGTAGTCTCAAGCCGGGCCGTTGGCCATCCCCACAACATATATAGTTCTTAAAACCACCGAACTGCTGGCCACATAACATTTCTGCAAGCGATAAGTGGTGTACAGTCCGCGATCTTGAATCAGAGGGATAAATCTCGGCGTCGCGTATTTCTTGTTTGAAATCTGGAAGCCTGGAGAAAGAAACGTAATAAACGAGGCACACCATGCAGTCTTCCTTCGCGAGTCACGCGACAACGCATACGAAAAGCCTTGCGCTTGCCGGCATAGAAACAAGCTGAGTTCCTCTGGTTGCACCCGCACCCTTTTTCCTTGCAACCGCTCCCAGACATGTCACAAATACGTGCCTGCGAAAACGAAATGTAACAGCGAAGGACGCTTCGGTGACTTAGTATGTCGCAAACGAAGTAAATAACAAATGTATTTTGGAAGCTCCCTCGCAGATTTCAAAAAGAAAAAAAAATATTTGTTTAGTGGCAAGGAAAGTACTATTCTACGTTATCCCACACACGCCCCCCGCATCCTTTCTTCGCCTCCGCCTCGCCTCGCACACGCATCTACACGAAGGCACAGACGAAACCCTCTTGGCAAATCGACGTATGTTGATTCATAGCAACGAGTGATTGACGCCACGGTACCATCTGTGAGTAGCGCTCGGCGCGAATATGTGGCGAGGGAACGAAAGGTGAGTGCAATCGCATCATCGACTGCACGTCGCCCCGGTGGCCAGTGCTGCTATATAAGACAAAAATGCCGGTTCAGTTCCGGCCGCAGCGGTCGCATTTTCGATGGAGGCGAAAATGCCACATGCCCGTGCAGTGTGATTCGTCGTCACAGAACCCCAGGTGGTCAAAATTTCCTTATACGACCTCCTTCGCTTTCTTTCCCTGCCCCCACGGAAGGTGAGCCGTGCTCCCTATACGAGGTGCGGAAAATAGCGCCCCCTCCTTAACTGAATAACCATTATAACTTTTTACAATAACTAGAACCCTTACACAAAACAGCGCAGGGAAAAGATACCATTCTTACGCATTTCGTTTCAAATAACCGTAATGGAGACGAGTTTTGAATTTTATTCGTCTGACCGAGCGTCGACGAAATGGTTCGTTCGAGGCCCGGCATCAGCCACGCAGGTCAGCTCAGCGAAAAGAGAAAGAAAAGCGGCGGTTTGAAGGTGATGCTGCAAAACGGTTAACACAAGCACTCAGACCACGCCGGCGCCCAAATCAGAAAGAGAGAGCACAGTGGAGGCAACAAGCGCCTCCGGACACAACGATTGAAGCGCGCGGTGAGCGCTGCTCAAGAGTGCTCTGACGAGACAAGCTGTCGCACAAACGAGGCCAACCAAGGCTTGAGCGCGAAAACTTGGTCACTGTGGCGCAGTGAAAAGTGAACCGGTCGGTGGCCGACGGTGACCCGAAAGCGGCGGCGACAGACGACGGCGCGGCAGCGTCGACGTTAAGCATGCGACGGCACCGAGGAATACCGGCGACCGGAAATGACCACCGGCACAATACGCCAGCTTCCGGCGGCAGCCATAAAAGAAACGACCGGCCTCCCACCTCCGCCGTCGTTTTATGATCGACGTTGCGTGGAAGAATGGCTACAGCGACGAAAGAAAAATAAAAGAAAGACGACGCAACAAGCGCCGCAAAAGCACATGGGCAGCGACGGAGCCCGCCGGCCGCGCCTATAGTGCGGTGTTGTATGGTGCACCGTGCAAGATGACACTACGCAAAATGACGACAGCGTCTGCGAGCAAACAATGCTCGCTGTATGGTGGGGATCGGTGCCACACAGCACAGCATACGCATGAATCGGGCCGCGCCTTCGAACCTGTCGAGCTTCAGAAATGGAAGGTTCTCAGTATTTTTCCAACGTAATAATAGCCGATAATAACATTTCGACCAGCGGAAGTGAAAAAAAAAATACTAGGGACAACGGAAGGATAGATCAGGACGTCCTTGTCTGTCCTCCCTATATCCCTGGTTTGCTTGTTTTAAGTTCCGCTGGTAGAATTATTATTAGGTACGTACAGACCAGCTCAGTTGAATACCCCTCTCATAGTCACGTGATTTTCCCGGCTGTCTCTCACATACTAAGACGGCCACACACGGCAAACTTTTCTCACTTTGAATAGGTGAGCTAAAATCATGGTTTATAGCCAATCAGCTAGAGTTAAATAAACATAAAAAAACTAAATTTTTAGGCTGTTTAAGCAAAAGAAAAAAAAAAGCCTGTAGATCATGCTATCTCTTTCATTTTCAATGGGGAAATATTGCCCACGTATATAAAATTCAGTTCCTTGGCGTATGTTTCCAAAGTGACCTCAGTTGGTCTGACCACGTGGACAACCTCCGAATAAAGATGTCAAGGTCGATCGGTCTAGTTCGGCGCTTGCAGCATCTCCTCCCAGGGAGAATTAAACGAAAGCTTAACTTTTATCCACCCGCAAATCATGTATTGTATTCCAGTCTGGGGTACGTGTGACAAAATAAATAGAGAAAGGATTATTATTCTAAAATAACGCGCACCGAGTTTAAGATCTACCTCGCACAAGCATGTCTCTTTTTCGTGTGTACAATGTACTGCCATTCCCAAAGCGCTATAGCATCCAACTATCCATGTTAATCTTTAAAAAAAATTAGACAGAACTTTCAAATGCTTTCTGACACATATATTTAAGCAGAGATCTTACAAATAATTAGCGTACTATTGCGTTGGTCGGGCCAATGTGCCAGACTAACCATGACGTGCACTTAATTGACAACCAGATGGTTCTGTGGTGCAACAAGGTTCCTTAAATAATTGAATATGCTAGGGAGACTACGCAATTATCGTCTTGAACGGTTAACATCAAGTACGTCAGGTGAGCTTTATGGGTTCAAAGTAGCTGTTCTACATACATCCAGCGGAAACCACCTGGACGATAGGTCATCAAGGACGCGAAAGCAGCCCTACAGAGCATCAGCAATATGTACTCCCGGCTCGCAATCAACATTCAGTGCCTAAATACATTGGTTACTATAATCATATGGCCATCGTCTCCGGGCACACTATCATGTTCCAGTGAATTACCGTACACTGTGGCACAAACAGAAATGTGAAGGCAGATCTACCGACCCATAGAGGTTTATATTATAAAAATACTAGACGTATACATTTTACTAAACCAGATGTTGCGAATGCATGTGCGCGCCCTTCCTTTTCCTTTATTTTTTTTTTTCAGCGTTTCCTGTAAACCACCGAACGACCATTAGCCGGGGCTTTGCCGTTTCTAACAATGCTTCTAAGTACTGCACGACGACTGTCACTCAAACTAGTGAGAGAGGGAAAGACGGGGGGAGCTAACAAAGGGACGGTAGGAGCGGGACCGTGAGAACGAACGACCAGTAAGACGAGAACGACTCGGAGGAGCGGACGAGAAAGGACCCAACGACGACCGTTCCGAAGAGATTTGTTTGATGAATTTGGAAGTACGTTTAAAACTGTAAATACGTGTAAATAAATAACGTGTAAATATCGAAGCGTTTCTCCCACTCAACGAGCATCAAGAAACTGCCGACACTGAAGAATTATATCGAACACCAGACGCACCAGCAATGGCAAGGAAATGCGCAAACGTGGAAAGCAATCGACAATGGAATATTTCATCTCAAGGTACCTTTCTGAATTCCACTGATCCTGACCTAAAATCGAAGCTTCCACACCCCTTTCCTTGTCGCCTTTAGACACTGTATCATCGACTTCGTCTCAACGTCGCATTCACCAATAGCTAAATGCGCCGCCTTGGTCAGCACCAACCCATACTGTGATAACTGTGGGGCATATGAAACAGTCGAACACGTTTTACTGGAATACCCGGCATACAGAGAAGAAAGAATTTATCTCCACAGTAGCTTACGCCTTGATTCCCGAGTACCACTAAATCTCGAAAGAATACTACGTCCTGTGTACATCCCTTCCCTGCAACGTCAAGTTGTAAAATCTCTTTTCAAGTTTCTGGAAGACATAAACCTGATCGACAAGCTTTAAAAAGACCTATATACATTGCAACAACTGATATATTTCCTGTACATGCATGATCCGTACAAATCTTTTTTTGTTTGTTTCCTGCCCTCCTCCGACCTCTAGGGCCTTTAAAGGTTACGGTACTCGGCTGCCACCCAAAATACGCGGGTTCGATCCCGGCCGCGGCGGTCGCATTTTCGATGGAGGCGAAAATGCCAGAGGCCCGTGTACTGTGCGTTGTCAGTGCACGTTAAAGAACCCCAGGTGGTCGAAATTTTCCGGAGCCCTCCACTACGGCTTTTATCTCTTTCACTCCCTTTCCCCCACGGACGCTTAGCCGTGCTGCAGAAATTAGCGTCCTTTCCTAACCAAACCACAATCATCATCCCTATGCAGAGTAGCATGTAGGCGCGGCCATTTCTACGCAGGCAGACCATCTGTTTTTCGATAAAGAGCTCTCTCTCTACACGCAATTTAGGAGACGAATTATGAATGTAATAAATTCAACGCAATTCTATCTCGCATGCATGTGCTTAATATATTTAATGTATTTAATGTAATCATAGCTTTCGATTTTGCATTTCATTCTGCATTTATTTGAATATATGTTAAATGGTGCTGATGACAGCGCATTGTATTTCTCGATGAGGAACAGCTCTTCTTGCATCTTTGTCTTATATTTCTCCTATTTTTGTAGCATTCCTCGTCTATGTAAAAAAAACGTGCCTTCGCGACTAAAAACCAGACATTAGAAGTCGTACAAGAATACACATAGCTAGGACAGCTACTGAACCCACTCATGTGAAAGAAATACACCGAAGAATAAGCATGGGATGGCGCATACGGGACACAATTTCAACTCATGAACAGAAACTGACCATTATCACTCAAGCGGAAATTACATAATTACTGCATCTTGCCAGTACTGACATAAGGGGCAGAAACTTGGAAAATTACAAAGAAGCTAGAAAGTAAGTTAAGAACCACACAGCGGGCGATGGAATGAAAAGTGATACGCGTTACTTTAAGAGATAGGAGGACAGCCGAGTAGTCAGGGAACAGACAGGGGTAGCCGAAGTTAAGGAGAAAAAATGGACATGGGCAGGCCACGCGATGAAAAGGCTAGGCAACCGATGGACAGTTAGAACGACGGACTGGATACCAAGAGAGGGTAAGCGCAGCCGTGGACGGCGGAGAGTAAGATGGGGGGACGAAATTAAGAAATTCGCAGGCATCAAACGGAATCACCTCGCAAAGGACAGGAAAGGATGGAGAACATTGGGAGAGGTCTTCGAGACAGACACTATCTTTACGCCCCCCTTCGTGGGCATTTTGTGAACTGCCCAATTAAATTAAATGAAAGCCTTCATTCGCTGCAGTCGTTAGTTTGCGTCTGCACCGCGCGCATAAGCCAACGTTTTCATCACTTCGTGATGGCTGAAAATATCGGAGCGTCGCAGCCAGTCGCACGTTTCAGAGTTAAACACCGATTTCCATAAAGGCCAAGCGCGCGCGATCCGTAAGCCACGCTGTCGTCTGCAGATCTACTTCGTTGGCCGCACATATTGGGGCTCGACTGCATTCTCAGTCATTTTGTTTTCTTTTGTCCTTCGTCGCTTGATGTCTTTATGCCATCGTATATAGCGGGCCGGCCTCTTAAGGGCTGAAGGGAGCACTTTATTGGCTCGAACGACCTTGGGTCAGACCAGACGACGTTGAACGCAGCAGCAGCTGCAGCAATGGCGGCAGTGGCGGGGCTGTTTGCGGAAATGATTGGTTTTATGCGGCGTGACCCGTTCCCAGCGAAAGGGAGGGCACCCTCGTGCCCTCGGCTATTTATCAACGTGGCATTATCTCTTCTTCCATTACCGGTGTCAGTCGGCAGGTCCCTGCTGCCTCCGCATCGTCCGAGCGCATATACAATACACGCGAGCATCGCCTCGGGTCGCAGCAAATCTTCATGAACGAGCCACTTTCATTTGATAAATAATGATCGCGAAGCTTGCTACAGGCGTTCATGTCTCAGAATCCAAACTGCGCATGCGTATGTGAAAAGGCTCAATGATCAAAGCCGGGCGAGTTCATTTACTCTGACGCAGGGGAGGCAGTGCGGTAAGAACAGTCAATTCTGTTCCCCCCCCCCCCTCTCTCTCTCTCTCTGTACCGTGTATTTCAATAAGGATAAACTATGGATATCAGGCATGGCATAACGGGGACGACTGTTCCACCTGTGCGCCTAAATATTCCGCCCTCACCCCGATTAAAATGCGGCAGCCATGGCCGAGAATTCTGTGGTGCTTGGCTGCAAAAACGACAGCCATTAAGCTAGCAAGGCGGTAATATGTGCACCATATTTGGACGCCAGTACACAGTTATATCGGCGACTTAAAGGAGCACTGACACGAATTTGCGGCGGCGCAAAATATACATTTTTCGTTTCCCAGCCATGTATTTGTCAACGCCTCCGCACACGGAAGCCAGGGAACACGTAGAAAATATTTTAGTTTGGTTTTAAACTCTTCATCGCCCAGCCAGTGCTTTCATGTACAGCAACAATACGAGAATGTCAAAAATTCGTGTCAGTTTTCTATCCGCTTCGTCGCAGCCTTTAAAAGTTGTCACATAGGACAATGAGAGCCACAACACGAGCTCTATGTTCCCAAGAGCGGCACATATTTATTGAACGAAAGTCAGGCTCCATAGCATTTATACTTTAGCCTCGGTATGCCAAGCGTGCGCGGTTCCTCCCTGTATATGGGCCCGCTGTCTAAGCACGCCTGTCCGTGGTGTGGCGGCTCGCCATCGCTATGTCATGTTTCGTGGGGTTGCCTGAACAGACCAGCAAATTCAGGCACCTTTCTTGGTAAATTTGAGCTCTCAAACACCCTGGAGCAGTGTAGGGCACTACTCGCCAGCTCTGACCCGGAAGAGTAGTTAGCACTACTGCTGCGTCACGTCGGGCAGGTGGCAGAAGCCGGTGGACTTGGGGACCCACCCATAGGGCTCACAACCCATTACCCCTACCCACGCAATAAAGTTATTCTCTCTCTAGCCTCGGTAGGCAAATAGGAACGTTGATTAAACTGCCGAAATTTTCTCGCTCGACTGCGCAGAGAGCGCACTGTTACGTTATGGTAAAAAACCATAACGTGATATGAGAAAATACGGGAGAAACTTCCCATGTTTTAACATTTAAATGAAAGAAAAACGGTAAGCACAGGAACAGGACACCCGGATTCGATACGGAGTAGCGGACATATATATGCGACCAAAGATTCAGAGGGAACGCACGTTCCATAACACCGGCCATCATCCATAAGCAAACGAAGAACTGGAGTGACGGCCCAGGTGTGCGATCAACTACTAGTGCACCTTTATTCAATGGTGAAGGAACTACCCGACTCCAGAGCCTGCGGCTCGTGAGGAAGCAATGTTTACAGAGCGCACTGAAGCGCGTACACAATAGATCGGCCGACGGGTCACCGGTGCAGCGTGCGAAAACATGCGCGAGGCCGTTTGGGGCTGTCCGTCAAGACTTACTAATGAGGGCGCTGCTGTCACGTCTTCACAAACAAATGGTGCGTCACTTTTGAGGCGCATTTTAACCGCGGAGCTCATGTGCGGCTCCCGTGGTGGTTGGTATACGGTAACGCTTCCGTGTGTGCCCAATACCTACTAGAGCGCTCGACCCGCTCCTGCATGCGCACAGCGCACGATAGTGATTGTGCGAAGGTCAATGCGATGCGTAGAAAAGGTTCAGCTCGAAGTTGCGGGTTCGACCCCGCAGCCGTGGCTCCAGTGCACTTGCATAGGCGAAATGCGAAGAAAGAAAGAATCCTCTCTTGCTTTCGACCTAACACCAAGTTGCCACCTGATACGTCACGGTTAACGACAAAAGAACAGCTTGGCTGTTTCCGCGCTTTTCAAGCAGACTTCCTCGGGGACACGCTTAGCTTTCTCGCGGCTCAGCAACACCTGCTGCTCGCAACAGCGTAATCAAACGAAGCGACTAAGTTCGTGTGTTTGGATGTGCACGAGGACGTCCCACGGAGCTGTATTAATCGAGCCAGCTCACGATTGTGCCGAGTTTTCACTTTCTGTGCCTCGCTTTCTTCTCAGCGTGAAAGCAGAGCGCAACGCAATCATGAACGTGAGCCAACTATACATATAGCCCCGTTCGCCTTCTGTTTGTCGCGACAGCATACCTTTCACAAGCACGCGGATTTCCCAGTGTTGTTCAGCACGAGCTTTATCTTTTGAGTGATTTATGGGGTTTTACGTCCAAAAACGACGACGTGATTACGAAAGACGTCGTCGAGGAGGGCTGCGGAAATTTCGACCACCTGGGGTTCTTTAACGTACACTGACATCGCACGAGCCCCAACATTTCGTCTCCATCGAAATACAGCAGGCGCGACCGGGATTCGATCCCGCAACCTTCGGATGTGCAGCCGAGTGCCACAGCCACAAGGCCACCGTGGCGGGGCGAGTTCAATATTTTCGCCATATAAATATACGAGTTCAAGACACTCGCTATTAAAGTTATATGGCATTTTCATCGTCAAGTACTAGCACGCACAGCGCAAATATAAGGAATATTCGGTTCATCTAAACCAACTCCAGCCCTTCTTCAAGTGTATATACAAAAGTGACAAATCTACGTAGCGCGGACACGATAAAGCTTCAGCCGGAGTGTACATACGCCGGCAAAATTAGCGGTTCTGTATGTCGGACAGAATTCCGGTATTTTCAACTGAAGTGTTCGGCCTAAATGCTGAAAAAAAAAAAAAAAACGAAAGAAAGCCATGAACTTAACGATGTTAGCACGACCCGATTATAAGATACGCCATTGTCGAAGAGTATGGATATGCTTCAACCTGCTGTAGTGCACGCGTACCAAAGTCCGCGAGTGCTTTCTTTTGCATTCCGTTTACCATTGAGGTGTGGTCGTCGCGACCAGTGCCGGAGCCGCCGTCTCTAGCTCCGCGGCACGAGTCCATTCCAAGTAAAACCACGACAGCGGCGAATTATGCAACAGAATTCTGAGCAAGATGTGTCACCCACATAAGTGAGGATATCGGAAAGGACAGCCTATGCACCTCGGAAACGTGGCGTAAAAACGGAGGGCTCCCTATTTACGTATCGCGCAGTTTTTTTGTTTTTTTTAATGTACGGAATTGCAATCACATCATCACTGTGTATTTTGCCAGACAGAGAGTGACCGCCATGTCTTGCAATCCAGCCTGCGACCTCGTGCTTGGCAGATGATCGTCATAACAGGCACCGTTGCTCAGGAGGTAAGCCGATTAAAAGAAGAAACAAAAAGAAAAAAAAAAGAAAGGGGGGGAGGGGGGGCAGGGTTGGTTGGGAAGGCGGCCAGCGAACGGTGAAGCCAACTATAAGCGCCCTGGCTAACGAGAAACAGTTTGGCGATTACAGCTGACGGTAGCGCAGCCGCCCCGCATAACGTACCGCCCCCGTGCGGCCCCGATTCGCTCATTTAGCGAGAAGCCGGGCGACAAGAGGAGACGCTCGCGCATGTGTAGCAGCGCAAGGAGTCATGATGCGCGCAGGGTGCAGTGACCCGCGGGAGCCGGCGGTCGACGCCCGTGAGCGAACAGGGTGGCGCGCCACCAGCGGCCCTGCGTGCGTTGGCCGAAGGCGCATCTGCTCTGCAGCACCCACACTGTCCGACAGCACTGCATCTGGGCCCAAAGGGTCACGTTGTCCGTGGGACGACGCGAACGCGGCCCCGCCAGGTCAGTCGGGAGGAGGTCGGACACGAAGGAGAAAAGAAAACAGTTCGACGGCTTCGCGCCCTTCCGGCCAGCCGACCGTCCCGAGGAGCAGATGGTCGCTTTCGGAGTCCCCGTGCAGACGCCGACGGCCCGGTGCCAAGTCGAAGCGATGACAACGATCCATTGCCGCCTCGGTGACACGCACCCGGCCTCGGCAGGGTCCGGACACGGCGCGCAAACCGCGGGCAGGCGAAAAAGGCGAGCAGGTGGGACGTCGGCGCCAGCCTCGCGCGCCCACCGTGCGAGTCGACCGGGACGTCCCGGGAGGGGCGCCGAGGCGGAGAGCGGGAAAGGAAGTAAAGAAATGCGCCAAGCCTAGCCGGACGGTTGCTGCTCTCCTGCCGGACCACCTCGCTGCGACGAAAACGGGTTCATCTGGCAATGGCCGATCGCTCCCGAAAGCGAACCGGCAACGCGCCACTCACCGGGAAATCCATCGGCACCGGTCGATTTTACGCCCGAGTGCGGTCGAATGCTTCTCGCGCTCTGCAGGCTTAACACGCACGGTTGCTAATGGACGGCCGTTAAAGCCGTCATGGCGCCATTGAAATATTTTAATTATTACGAGAGTATCGATAAGGCGCGCGACAATGGCGCCGATAACTCAGGTACTACAGTGCTTGGAATGGACGGCAGTGGCGATCGCCACGCGCATGCGTCATGACAGAAACACCGAGAGACCCACGAGAGTTGTCAACGTGCGAAGACGGCGGATTTGTCCTTCGAGCAGCTTTAGGGCACATATACATGGATGCCTCTCAAACAGAGATCTGGAGACTGTGGCGTTGTGCCTGCGTGAACGTTTCCTTGCAAGTGGGTCTGTGAGAAATGTGAACTTCTTATCTCTCTGTCGTCCTTCCAAATTATCCAGAGAGAAATAACCACTTTAAGTGGTTAACAACCCTTATTTTATTTTTCTTTAATTTTCACCTCTCATATGCAGGCCGACTGCACACGAGCCAACGCGTGTGAGCACGCCAAATTTAAGCGGAACCTGTAGCGCAGAGTAAATACGGAAAGAAAAGAAGCAGGAACTGAAAGCCAGGGAGATGACCGACGTCAAACAACGGCGACTTTCGCATGACGGCACATGGTCATCCGATAAATGGAGAGCCGTTTACTACGCCGCGACACCATGAAAAAGAGGCTCTTCGGTTTCGTAGCCATGGGTCACAGCGCCGTAACCCTGGCGCTACAACCGTTGGTGGCACAAGCTGCAGTCAGTAGAGAGTTTTAGCATCGGCGGCTTACCGGACGGTAAGTACGGTGTACCGTCGTGGTCGGCACGTAGAAAATTTAGGTTCTGAGGACTTTACCGGCAAGTTTTATCACGTGGCGACGTTTCCGTGCTCACCGAGCAACTAGTGCAGGTCTTCCCGACTAAAATAGCCGCGTGCCGACCACGACGGTAAGGCATTACCGTCATTACCGTACGGTAAGCAGGTGCTGCTTAAAGAACAGGAATACGGGGTTTCATATACGCGAACGTTGCTCGTGGAAACATGTGTGGCTCTGTAGCGCCGTCCCTCTGCGCATCCCGCTACGCTGACAGCGCTCTTCCCACGCATCTCGCTGGTTGAGGCGCGACACGTCGTTTCGCTCTCGTGAGCGCGCGCTCTTCCAGAAGTACGCCCCCCTCACTCCTCATCTTGGGACGGCGCGCCCCGATGCGAACACGATGAAGAGCTACGTGGTCGTGAGCGCCCAGATTTCGGCAGGCCGTGGGCGACAAACACTTCCGCAAACCGACGCACGTCGACAGTGCAGCAATATTCCCGTCAAGCAAAGGCATGCCACACAGATCGAAAAAAGAAAAGCTATGCATCACTCCCTCCCCAGGGCGACGCAGCTTGTTCAGAGAACAAGCACGCAGTCGCTTGTTCTCTGAATAATAACTGCACAAGAGTCACTTATCAATAGCAAACAGAAATGGCCGCGCGCGCGTGGTGTATAGGGGAGTATCATGTCGTCAGCGTCACCATGTCGACTTATAAGCCACTGGTTCGAGTTTCTTGGATGGGTCCAAATTAAAATAGTGCTCGATGAAAGGAAAGAAAAATGTAATGCAGCTATACTTTAAGCACGAAGATACTGTAAATTCATACACATTTCGAGGGAAGACAGCTTCCTGAAGACGAGAAATTCGTCGTGGTCCAAGGATTCAAACACGGGACCAATGCCTTTCCGTTTCAAGTTGGTGACCCTGCATTTTCTGTGACGCATTTGAACACTAGCGATCTCGCCTGTCTTAACCTTTTTTTTTTTTAGTTGATTTTTAGGCCTACAGTACAACTGTCTTTCCGGGGCTGTTGCTCATATATGTCATGTCAGCTAACCAGGACGCAGCGGATCGCAACATGTCTTTCTAATGATGCCGAAAGCTCTTTCGCGACGTATAATATCCCACTTTGAATGGCAGCTGCATTTCTATGAAGGCGAAATGTTGAGGCCCTTGTGCTGTGCGGTGTCAGTGCAGGTTAAGAAACCAGGTGGCCGAAATTTTCGGAGCCCTCCGCTACGGCGTCTCTCATAATCCTATTGTAATTTTGGGACGTATAGCACACTACAAATTGTCTTTATTATTATTACACACTGGATATGGCATTCATGAATCAAAATTTCTCCACCTTGAGGGCTGCCACAACAGTGGTCTAGACTCGTGCAACCACAAGTTACGCTATATGCCCCCCCCCCCCCCCCCCGACTTGAGGCTCATTCACATAATAAAACTTCTTCTTGGGCTAGTAGTTGGTTCAAATTGGAGCACATACTTACAGGGCACTAAATCAACAGATGCAGTGTCCCTCTCTTGTGTACGTTGATTTAGCGCCCTGTAAGTATGTGCACCGCTCATTGACAGCCGACGCTTACAGGCAGAAAAAAAAAAAAAAAAGCACGCACACGATCGACGCAGGTATACACCTCAGAGTCCGCTCGTGTGATCCCTACAGCAAACGTCGACCATGTGCTCGTTGATGTATAATGAAAGACAAGCGGCGCGGCTGCGATGATAAGCACCGCGGGTTAGCTCTCGCCGTTCATCGTATAGTGAGCCGGCCAGCGAAGTGCGTGGGTCGCAAGCTGTGCAAGCCTCGGTGACGTTTCGGGCGCTTCTCGTGGCCACGTGAGCCAAACGAGAGGCCGACCGACGTGGGCGTCGAGATCGAGGGCGGCACCGCACAGCTACAGATCGCCGCGGCAGTCGCGCATGTGTAGGCGCTTATCGCGTGCACTATACGTTAAACGGTCACACGAGAGCGCCGTCATGGTATAGTTGCTGCGCTATATATGTATATACAGGGAGGCGTGCGACCACGCCGGTTGTTCCTGGCCTCATTAACAGTGATCCAAGCTCTATAGTTGTGTTCTAGCTCTAACCGAAAAAAAAAAAATGCAATTTTATCCTCACGCCACTCGTACTACAATTTTTTTCTATAGAATTTCCTAGTCTCTTTTACTTGTCACCGTGAAATACTAGCCTCGGCGGTTACAGGATATCTACCACCGCGATACAGAATGCAGAAGACATGTAAAGTAGGACTCATTACAGGTGGATAAACAACATTGCAGGAACGTATGATGAAACTTCGCGCCAAGAAAGCGTAGCAGCTCAGGCTCGATCAACCTTATCACGGATGATGCAACAAATCAGATACGCGCAGTACTTGCCATTCCCATTAGAGAACGCGCGGCACGATGTCGGCGCAAACTGCTCGCGTGTCCAGGTGTTATACGCGGGGGCCGCTGTCACCGAGGTCCAAGCCGCGTCAAAAACGGCATCAGCTGCTCCGGCAGCCGTCACGAGACACGGCGCAAAGACGCCGACCCGTTCAGCTTCGTCGACAACGGTTGTCGCAAGAGGGGCCACGGCGGCTCGAATTGCACGAAAACGTGGCGAGATGAACGCTCAGCTGAAAAGAAGGCTTTAAAAGCGTGCAATGGATATATGAAAATGGCGTGGGTTCTTCTCTTTGGCCCGTGCTTGTTTACTACTATAGTAACCGGGCCCTGTTGGTTCCATATTGCTGTAGTTGTGGCGGTAAAAACAGGGCGGGCGTGGAGGGGGAAAGTCGCTTTCTGTTGAGATGAAAGCGCAGTCTGCAGGAGCGCTGCAGGTAATTTATTTTGAAGAAAACGTGGCGACGTCTAATGCTTTATTGTTGAGGTATTTTAGAGCGTTTCCCATATCAAGAAATGTGATGTTTTTTTAAGAGCTCTTTATGCCGGCCGTAAACGTCGTGACAAAAAACTTCATGCCGTCACCTCACGTTGCCACCACCGGCGCAGGTGCGCGCGCTTCGTCCGACTGTAGTGAGCTGCGCTATACCGTTCCGACATTTACTGCTTCCTCAGTCTTCGCACCACTTTTGTGTCACAGTATTTTCTCAGTTGGGCAAAGGCATAAGCGAGAGCTCCGTCCAGTGCACACGGCGTAAGCCGTAAGACTAAGATTCGAGTAGTTTTCAACGACACTCCTTGCTGCATCGCGACTGTCTAGTAATCTGGACTTAAAGAGCAACTCCGGCAATTTTTCATTGACCATTGATCTTAATGAAACTTTCAGTGTATGTTCTCCTCGGAGCTTAGATAGCGTGTGCGCCAAGCCAGGCGAGTCATTTAGCTTTCCCGAAAATGAATTTTAAAATTTTTTAGCAGACCCCCATGCCTTCTTGTTTTTGATGTCACTGCAGCGTACAATGCTGCTACCCAAGCAGGCGGACCGTAAAAAACAATAACGGTGATAGCACTTAAATCGTCGCTGTCAAGTTCAGAAGAGCTGGATAACTGAATACATCACCGCGACGACCTCGCCACTGCCAAATTTCTGGCACTAGCTCCATACTTCCGGTGGCGGGAAGGCTGTGACGTGATCGCATATGCTACACGAAGCGTCTACCCATTTCAGTTTCGGTTTGAACACATCGTTCATTCGGTTATTTAAAATTATTGGTGAGTTTCTGAGCACACTGATCCACCCTACCTGCTACAGGACTACCAGTACCACGGGAAAACAGCGATATCAGGCGACCCCATTTTGGCGACGAAACCCACATGGCAACATTTACAATAGATATTTCAGAGCAGATGTGCGGCAGAATTATTTTATAATTCTGAGCACCACCACGCAAAACGAAAAACGTGACAAATAGCTCTACAAGAGAGTCAAATGTGAATGGCACTCAAAGCTACATGAACAGCGTGATTATTGAAGATTACTGGTCTGCATCACGAATGGCCGCAGCGTGCCCATGTCCACGCTCAGGCGGACCACCGTGCATTGAAGATTACACAATCGTAAATACACGAATGTATCTTACAACCACGATAAGGTACATGCGGATAATCTAACCGGATAGCTATCTACGAAAGTGTTTGCCCATTACGATTGAATGTAACGCAAACCTGTCTGTAGCTTGGGAAAACGGACTTGGTTGTAGCGACGCCTCGTTTCTTAAGACTCCTAATCCGGAATTAAAGAAGCAACCTGGCTTGCATATAGTAAAATGCAAATGGGTTCGTGCATGACGGTGCGTGCAACAGGACATTGGTTCTTCGTACAACGAGCAACGATAACGCGAACAGACAGATTTGAAGGGTGTGTCCCAAGCCGTGCTGCTTCTACAGCGGGGCAGACCGTTGCAGTCTCCCAAACCCGTCATTAGGAGGCGCCTGCAGCGGAACCGGTGCCACGGTCAGTGCCGCCGCCGCCTCATCGTCGGCCCTGTTTATAGGGTCAGCTCGCTGCCTATTTTAAAGAGCGACAAAAAACGGACAACAAGACGGCCAACCTTTGAAGCCGGCATTCACCAGCAGGCAGCCTATTCCGAAGGCGACAAGTTCTCTTTCATTCGGTGGACGCAGGGTGGAGGCTTTCGTTCAGGTTCGCAGAGCTCGGAGGATGCACGGCCAGCTCTTCAAGAAACAAAATGACAAAACACGCCGCAAAGAAAAAAAAAAACTGCAACAGCATGCGGAGGACTGGCGCCATCAGTCACTGTCTGCCGAGCCGACGGGGCAACCGCGTACAATCTTGAAAGCGTTGCGTGGCCGACAACTTCGTTTGTTGCCGCCTTTGCGTGCGTGTTTCGTTGTCAACTGGCAGTGAATGGCGCGCCGTTCCATTAGGCGACTTGGCCATACGATGCCAAGCGAAGCTCGCCGCTTCTACCAGTTGGAGGATGTATGCGCTAGGTAGACGTCGCATGGAAATGTCGACGGTCAAGGACACGCCACCCCTCGTACGGAGGACGCCGTCACCATTAATCATATCGCGACACCACTTTCCAGCTTCGGCGAGTTCCGAAAATGGCGCTAAATAGCACGCACTATGGTCATCGACGCTTTTGTATTACAGAACACAAGCGCGTCTTTGCCGCAAATCCGTTGAGCGCCAGGAGAGGTCTCCACTTCGCAAGTTACCTGCTTTTGCACGTCGGTATAGACGACAGCGTATGGAGCCAACGTGTGTTGCTTAGCGACGTTATAAGCTCATAAGTGACGTCCGTTAATTACAACATTTTTAATGCTGCTCGCACACATGCATGGTAGGCGTGAGCGCGATCCAGAAGTATAGCAAGCAGCCTTCGGACAGAGTCACACGCAGTCTCTCTCTTTTCGAGTCTCGCAGTTTTTGGCGCGTAGAAGAGCAAGTCCGGAAACGCCAAACGAGACGAGCGGGCCCGTAGTCAGCCCTGGGCTCAGGCCAAGTGCAACACGGGACCAATCCGCGCCCTGCCAGGGCGGCCGGCAAGGCGCAGCTGCGCTGGCCGCACTATGCGTGGCCGTCCATCCGAAACCCCTTGACGCACGCTTTGCGATATTATACGCGCATGTACCCGCAGGGCGGCGTGGATGCGTGGTGCCAGATTCACAGCGCCACATTGTTGTGCCCTACAACAACGCATGCTCGGCACTGAAAACTCCAATTGTAATATAGCAGGATCTCTGCTTGGAGTGAGGCTAGCTCTTTGTTTAAATTTGGGTATTTGGCACGAAGCATACTTGAGTGGGCGATATAAGATGACACAACAGGTGTGGATGTGCGGATTGAGCGAGCCGCGCGCATGATACAAAAGCATTCAGTGCGCGGTAGCAGCCACACCTTGATAAGCTATATTTTGATGAACGGCTTCCAGTCGCAAATGTGGTTCAGCGGTGTGGCAATTTCCTGAACGGTTGTCCTCGATGACATGACAGCTGACCTCACTGCACTCATTCGGTCGTCTCCTCCTTCCTGGAAGACGGCCTGGAGAATCCGACGACCAGCAGCACTTTGTACAAAACTTCGTGTTCCACTCGACGAACTGTCTGATGCAGCATCACAGTGCAAAACTGTACACATCATTTGGCACCTCTGCGCTGCAAAAAATACCCGTGTTCAGAAGCTCTGGCGCTCTTGGATGAGCGAAATGTGACGTTGAGTATGTTAAAGGGAATAAGGAACACCAATACCGAAAGTTAGCAACGCCACTTCGTGCTCGTTTACTTGTTCATTATTTTCTCATATATATATATATATATATATATATATATATATATATATTTGCGCACCTCTGTCCTCCGTAGGCACATCGCATCACCTCTCCAACAACTAACGCTTTTGCAAAACAAGAGATGCTCGGTCGCGACAGCTCTTGGAAACTTGCCAACATGCGGCGACCCACAGTCGACACCGGCCTCACCTCGCGCCACGCGTTTTTAAGCTAAATTTTCTGTTCTGCAAAGCGAGCGAGCGCGAAAAGATAAACAGGTAGAGGAAGGAACAACAGGGGCTGCCCACAGCGACTCAATGAGGTGACGAACGACGGCGCGATGCGTTATTAGTTGCGGTGTCGATTACCGGGCACGGCGAAACCTCGGCAAAAGAGACCGTGCATGGAGACGGAGGCACGTCGACCCCGCAACATCAACAGCGAACAAGAGTCACGTTTCGCTTGCTGGCAGTCGCACCGCGAACGTAGACGCGTTGCCTCTCAACGCGAACGATGTTCACGCCTCTGATGGTTGTCGACAGTGGGCACAACTCCGCAGCGCTCTTGGGGACGTGGAACAAAGTAGCACAAAACAACAGAATGCGTCGCTGGCTCCGCTGGTCTGTGCGGCTCGCTGAGCTTGGTTGAGAAGAGCAACTTGGCTCTCCCCAGCTCGAAAATAAAGACCTCCAGGACCAACGAAAGTCTGTTCAGCTTGCACTCGTTGCACTACGTTCATTCTCGCGGCACTTGACGCAACTACAAATAAAGTGTGCGGCATGTAATTCCAGTTTTGTACCGGTACTACATTTTACGGAAGCGTACTGTATGCGCGTCTTACCATCTTACCCAAGGCGCGCGCGTACGGATTTGCGATTTAAAAAAGAAAAATTCTCTTTCGCTCTCTCTTTGGGCCATCGGCACGTATGCGCATATATATATACATACATATATGTATCTCAAAAAGTTCTTCCAGGCTATCTCTCTTAGAGAAGGGGCTAAATGCCGTGACATTTCGCTCGTCCTAACATCATTTCGAGGCCGCCAAGCGGGGAGCTTTTTCCTTGCATACGACCTTGGCTCTGCGCAAATGAATGAAGATGCGTGAAATGGCAGGCTGCGTCGTCCCACTGTGGGAGTCAATTTGGCGACGGCTGACGTGGGCAACATCAGCACTCGCGGCCAACCACTAGCATGGCGGCATTTGCGCGTGCTATGAAGCGCGCGCGTTTTTCCACGGTATGACAGACAGACGTTTTTGCAAGTTGCAAATAGTCCGCAGCGATGCACACCGTCAAACGCAGCAGCAGCTACCTTAGGCATGGGGGCTAGGCCAACACTAGCTAGGCTATGCTGCAACAACAGTGAACGCCCTATATCAGGCATTCCGCCTGGCAGACGATGCCGCCAAGAGAGCTAATGCCACAATGCGCTGCTATGCAATATCTTGAAGGAGGGAAGAGGACGCTTTGTCTCTGTCTCCCATCCTGGGGACACAGCACAAACTTTGAATAAGATCTCTCTACGTGAAGCTCCAGTCGCGTACAGTGGCACTGGCTGGGTGTAAGATGATTTGTGGGGTTTAACGTCCCAAAACCAGCTCTGATTATGAGAGACGCCGTAGTGGAGGGCTGCGGAAATTTCGACCACCTGGGGTTCTTTAACGTGCGCCGACATCGCACAGCACACGGGCCTCAACATTTCGCCTCCATCGAAATGCAGCCGCCGAGGCCGGGATTCGATCCCGCGACCTCCGGATCAGCAGCCGAGTACCATAGCCACTAGACCACCGTGGCGGGGCACTGGCTGGGTGTAAGATCATGAATTACACTTGTGAGAGGAGAACAGATTCAAAACGTATCACAGGGCGGCGTGCGTTTTCTCTTCTTTCAGGAACTTTTCCGACACCATATATGCGCACCCACTAGGCAGGTTTTCTATTGGACAAGTACTGTACTTTGAATAAGGACATGACATTGGCGAACAAGGACTCCCTATTTGGGCGCCTTTTAGTCCTTGTTCGCCGGTATCACGTTCCAGAGTTACATAGCCAGAACCAACAAGCATAGCTGCAAACGCTTATCGAAATATACTTAAATATTCGGTAGTACGTTTTGCACGGCAGTACGAAGGATAGGAAAAAAAAGGGGGGGGGAGGGGGGGGGGGCATTTCTTTACTCTGCGTAGTTGGAAGTACACCCTGCGTGCACAATGATCTCCGTTTAAATTGTGCCGAAGCTTTACAATCTACGCGTTCGGTGACTGTGCTCTCGTAAAACACGTTTTCCCTCTGTGCTGCGGGGCATCGCAAGAAACATCCGGGCGTTGTAAAGGCATACATTATAAGGTTACCAAGCCGAACGCTTTCGGCAACTTTGGGCGCTTGTAGGTATGGGTCGCGCAGACGTTGTGACACGGTGTAAGGAGTGAGCGAGTTCGATAGTGGGCGCCGCAAAACGCTATGTCAAAAGCTGTCCGCTGCCGAATGTGGGGCCGCTAAAATTGATTATCTGTTGTTGTGGCAGAAGATATTCCTGTTTGTCGATTCAAATGTATCTGCGTACGACGAATTGAAAGACTCGCCCTTGACAACAGTTAAGGGTGCTGCATCATGGGATGCAGCTGTTTATGCGAATATTGCACGGTGACAGCATCGACTGCCGCTTTTCCATTCTGTTTCCTTGCTCTCAGCAAACGCTCATATATCACCTGTTTCCGCTGGAAAAAGAAGGAGAAAGAAAAGAACGTCACCACTGCCTTGTCTTTCTGAAGTGATCGTGCCTCTGTAGTTCGTATCGCCTAATAATGAAAACCTAAGTTATTTGTTTATTTGTTTTCATTACCTCAGAGACCCCAATCACAGGGTTTTATTATGGGGAAGAGAAAAAAGGGAGGGGGGGAGAGAGAAGAGGCCCAGTTACTTGCAAAACACGGAGTGGGTGGAGACGACCATATTCTGGTCTTCTCGCAGCGTTACCCCAACAACAAGCGTTGCAGAAGGATGGCTGGCTGGTGTTTGTGGCCGCGCGATGAGTAACTGCAATAAATAGTGGATGTAACGGCCGAGGGCTGCTGAGGAGTGTACGGAAAAAAGGGAACACGCTTCGCGACATTCGCCAAGCAGATGCAAATCGATCGAGCCGCAGACACTGACTAATCGCAGCTAGAGTGTAAACGACAAAAATTGTCGGCAAAAGAGCAGCTCGTCTTCTTCAAAGAAATACCCATCCTCGCGGCCACTGGAATGTCGTTTCCTAGGTGTGCCTCCACTTCAGGCATGTAGTAGATGAAAATATATATATATATATATATATATATATACGATTTGCATCGCGATAAACTGACCCAGTACAGTCGACAATAGCGACCTTATTTATTGCAGTCTTCTCGAACGCATTTGTTGGTGTCGGCGAGCACGGAGACATATCTTTTTTTAAAGCTCGCTCCCTTCTTGGGGCTGTTTTCAATGCAAGAGGAACCCAGCAGCCACACCACGGACGGCGCACTCCAAGGTCAGCGGCACTTGTTGCGGCGGCCAAACAAGGTAGGGCGAGGGGACCCCCGTGGAGCAGTGGGGCCTGCCTGCCCCCTCGCTCGCCTCTCGAGCGAGTGGAAAGACGACGCCTGTTATCACGCACATGCACAACAATGTGCTGAAGGGAGTGGTCCAGCCACGACCTTTCTTTAGATCTTCCTCAATGCGCCCGGCCGCGCTAAAAGGGTTTGCACCCCAGCGGCAGCCCGGCGCGCTCCACAGGTGGCCGCCACGCCGCTACGTCCAGACTCATGAAGTGCGAACCCGGTCTCAAGGGAATGAATTGCCGAAAGCGTGTAAAATAAAACGTCACCGTAGCGTACCGCTAGTGAAGGTTGCGAGAGCAGAAAGTTCTTGTTGCGTTACGCCGGGAAGGTGATTGAATAGATCGGGGAGAGAAAAATACGAGAGCTCGTGAGCACAGGGAAGCCGGCCAGCTCACCGCTTTGGCCACAGGTGTCGTGAGAGGGGCACGTGCGGCTTGTCTGGGAAGTAACGACTGCGAAACCGTCAGCGGCCGCGTACCACGCCTCCGGTGGTGTAGCGCACTTTGTTGATCTTATTCGGCGAGCTCCAAGTTTGGGCAGCGGCAGGAAAAACGCGCCCACACGATCCGTGTTGCAGCGGACCGAGCGCTTCTCACAGCCCACACGCGGGCACACGCGACGCAGGCTCGCACCATGTCTCCTTCTCTGCAGGGCACACGCGAGCTTTCCAAATAGCGCATGCAGCTCCAGAAGCGGCAAAGCGAGCGTGACCCTAGTCGCAAAGCCAAGGGGAGCGCGGTGACACACGTTGAAGCTTCGTGGTACGTAATGCAAGTGCGCTGACGAGCGCTGTACATGAGAAGGCACATTTCGAACTTTCCCCATCACACACAAACTTAAGGCGCAGGTGCGCGTGCGATGAAGAGTTTCGGACTCCGGAGTTTCGGTCATCGATCGGCGAAGACATCCCGCATCCCTACCACGGAACGTCCCGCAGCGAACTTTCGGAATGGTCGGAAGGACTTGTTTAACTACACTGAATGGCCAGACAATCGCATGTATAAAACACGCTCAACTCACAGGCTCTCGATGGTCACGCCGTTCTCGACGGTTTGATGTTCGGAGACGGAGTATCCAAAGTAGCTGCCCTTCGTCCCCTGCTTGAGAAGCGGTAGCCTCGGTTCCAAGTTGAAAGCACGCACACTGGCTAACAGGCCCACCACCGTTATAAGTAAATACATTGTCCGATCAGTTTATGGGCACGAAGCAACGTACGAAAGCGTGTCCGTTGTGCTGTTCTACGTAAAGCACATACACGGCCCCACACCCGCAGGGCCTCAGCAGTTTCAAACGCACTCGCGGGCAAGCCACTCACGCCCGCCTGCATGCAAGAAGCGGCAAGCGATGCCCGATTCCGGCTGCTGATCCACTCGCTCGTTCGCCCTCTGCTTCTTCACTCTCTCTCTCTTTCCACTGTCTACCGCGCCGCTTGCGGTGATGTTAATAACTAATCCTCAAACTTGCGTTTGCGCGCGTGCCCTTTTTCTTAGCCTATTACGAGGCTTAATGTTTGTCTGTGTCTAAACTCTTTCGAAAAATGTTTCAGTTATTAATCTTAGAGGCTATGCTTTTGCACGCTACAGGCTCACTTACGTCATGGCTGCCACGCTCCATCGGCACACGGTCAGCCCCATCGCGTCGCGTATCACGGCAACAGCAGGCGGCGTCTGCTATCAGTAAAACAAGTGGAGCGGGGGCGAGCACTACAGCTGTTACACTTTTTCTTTTTTCTACGCTTACGCAATAACGGTGTACTGACCGGCGGCGGTGCTAGCATAAAACGACAATGTCGTTCAGCGCAATGATGTGCAGGCCTAATGCTGTCGCACGTGTATCACGGAAAATTCTCCACAGCGCGCATCCCGCGCGCACTTCCGTCTCATTGAAGGGTAAACAATAAAAGTCGCATGCTTTAGTTCAACGCGAATTATAGTGCAACTTTATGCAGCCTCCTCAACGGACTGCCCTGAAGACCCACTGAGAGGAGTTCGGGTGCTCGACCTGACACGGTGAGCATTAGCAGCATTAGCGTGCCCTTAAAAAGCCGCTGCTTAAGCTCTTGCAACATTCTGCATAGATTCTAAAGCTACATGCTGTCGTGTTTGAACTGTTTTTCAGAATATTGGCGGGCCCTTACTGTTCCATGATTCTTGGTGACCTAGGTGCAGAGATAATCAAGATCGAGAGACCAGGTTTCGTTTTAATACATGGCGACAGTGTCAAACAACCTACGCATACAACCCATCGGCTCTTTTTATGAACACTGGATTATTTGCTCTACTGCAGGTGTCGGAGACGAAACGCGGAACTGGGGACCACCTTTTCTCAGAGATCAAAGCTGCTATTTTCTCTCAGTAAATAGAAACAAAAAGGTGCTAAACACTGTCTGATCTCGTTGTCATGAATAACGACACTTCACACCACTTTTTTTCTTCTAAAGAGCGTAGCCGTTGATCTGAAAAGCGCTGAAGGCGTTAGTGTGATAAAAAAGGTAAGCATTTAATCTGGACAGTGAGCACAAAATTTACAGCTTTCAACTTACTGGAACAGATTGCTGGAACATCTGATGTCCTACTGGAGAACTATCTTCCTGGAAAGCTAGACTCCCTGGGACTCGGATACGAAGATATTAGGGCAGTTGCTCCTCAAATTGTCTATTGTTCCATAACAGGTATGTGTAGGCAAAGCTTGTTGTGCTCATGATGTACAGAACTGTTGACTTCCAATATCTGTACAGCAGTTTTCCAGGTGCTTCAATACAGCTTATTCAAGGAATTCAAGTTTAATGCTAGCAGGCTACAAGTCAGAGTTAAAAAAAACAAAAAAAAGCAATGTAGGTACAATGCAACCAATTAAGCAAGAGGCAGCAGAAAACAGAGCAGTGAAGTTTCCTAGGCCATACACCTGGCTTCCAGCATTCTTATCCAACTCCCCGTGCAATGCCTACATTGAGCCTTTAAACACAATGACTTGGACCATTGGAAGATATGTTATGCAGGACAAGGCAAAAGAGCACTCTGCATGCATATCTAGGTGGCCTATGGATGACCTATTCTGCTCTCATGGCCGCCAAGTCTCAGGTCCGTTAGCGTGGTAGAAAGCATGCTACTAATTTAACATGCCACCCTCAAAGAGAACTTTGGAAGTGGTGGGAAGCACTACAAAACAGTTCGCATGTACCACTTGCAAGCTGTCCTCTAGGCAAAGCACCTACATCACTTCATAAACTCTACCCGTTAACATGGGAAGAATACCATTAGCGGCAAAAAGAAAAAAAAAATGGCACCAACCAAGGTGCAGCCCCCTTTTTTTTTAGAAAATCAGCTGCAAGTTTAACTGGTTTTCTTTTTGTAGCGAATAAGACTGCCATTTGAGCACCAGAACATTAGCTTTTTAGATAGCTTTTCTTTCACATTTGTCAGCGCCTGCTCTTTGTGCTGTAATTCCGCCCAACTGGATGAGCTTTTGTCAGGCTCTTGACTTCACCATTACTAAGTTTTTTTTAAAGGCACTACTGTGCCGATAGTGCAAAAGTACTGTGATCACGTAGATGCACAAGCACTACTACAGAAGATATACTGTCATCGCAGTATGTTCCAGATGTCCATCATATATGGGAGTGTCCCTTGTGGTGCTGCTTTCGTGATGACAATTCATTCAAAGAAATGCCACAACCATAAAGAGGCAGGTGTGGGTATCAAGGAAAATAACTGGTTAGATCTTTAACAACCATTTGAAATAAATAGATGGAGGAAAGCATAACTAAAGTAAAAAAAATAACTTGCGAATTATCTGTTGTTGAGGGTCATAAATTGTAAGGATATGCAGTCTTAACAAATCAAAACAAAAATTAATGCAGAATAAATACACCATTGTAATGGGCTGAGACATACCACCACGATTCAACCAGCCAAGCATTTAAGCTAGCAGGAGCAAAACATAGAACCTCTGCATGACGTGCGTTGTGCTAGAACTGTTGACTCACTTTTGCATGTATGTACTGTGGCAATTAGTGTAAGCTGTGCAAGTACAACTCCGGGTCACTTTTGCTTGAATGAGTTCTTGCAGATGCTCAGTTACTGTAAGTTGTTCATAACAACTCACTCAAACTGCAGGTTACGGACAGAAGGGACCATACAGAGAGCGTGCAGGCTATGACGTGATAGCTGCCTCTATGGGAGGTCTGCTACACATCACAGGACCCCGTGGGGGTGAACCATGTAAAGTTGGTGTTGCTATCACAGACTTGGCAACTGGCCTCTATGCTCATGGAGCTGTCATGGCTGCGCTCCTGCAGCGAAATCGCACAGGCAAGGGACAGTGGGTCAACTGCAATTTGTTTTCAACTCAGGTAGGTATTTTAGGCAGTAATGTCAAATCATCCTAGATCAGTTCTGTGCATCTTCCTGTAGCAAATTTATTTTATTTATTTATTTATTTGAACATACTGTTAACCCACATTTTTGGGTCATTACAGGGAGGGAGTACATAAAAGTAATAATTGGTATATAAAAACACTCAAGTAATGTCAACTGTCAACAATAACAAAAAAAAAAAGAAAAATCATCAACATTGGCATGACAAAAAAAATGCTTCCATCCAAACCAGCCTGGCCAAGTAATGAACTGGGCTACTCAGGGGATACTCATAGTTTGTTTGCTATGTAGCAGGAAAACAATATTTACAGAAGGAAGACAGGAAAGAAATAAAATAGAATGAACATGGAGTGGCGCTGATGTGCTTCTTCGAGGTCCCAGCTCTGTTTTCCTTTCTGTACACTCTTCTGGAGCTGATTTGTGTAGTAGTACACAGACAAAAACAGTACACTAATGGTGGCACACATTATGAAAAAAAAAAAAAAAAGGGAACGAGAGAGAGAGAAAGAGAGAAGAAGTTTGAAATATTTGATACTTTCATACCATTTGTAACCTTGTCACTGCCATTTGGTAAGCCTAACTCCCTACAAGCTAGACACACATTTGTCAACTCCCAATGCAGACCAGGGTTAATTTCTTTTCATCCATTTGGCTGAGTGGCTGATTCTGATAGTAATAGCACTGCTGAAACAACTGAGCATGAGCAAACATTTAAAAATATAAACTCATTCATGATTAGTGAATCATTCATCAAGACAGGTCATCTGATGTCCCCATCTTTTGGACAGTACTTTTAAAACGTTTTCGACCTAGTGTACAGTATTTCTGCATTTATACATGGTAGGAACACGTCATGATGAGCTTTTTGTGTATATGAAATTGGTAATATGCTTGTTTAGTTTATAGGAGGAACAAATACAATGCTCATTGGCAGTATCAAGTGTAGAATACATAAAACAACATAAAAAAACGCTGTTATAAACTTCTTTGGTATACAGTGAGCCATGCGAATGAGCACTCTGTCCCAAGTATATACATATTTTATGCTAAAGCAGGCAAGAAGCGAAATTATGCGGATAAGCTTAAAATTCAAACTCTGCATTTTTCATTAAAGCTCACTCAATTCACCCAGCTTACTGCAAGCAGATTTATGGCTGTTTTGAATCAGTTATGTTTGTGCACAAAGCCAAGCTTCTTTTGCATGATCCTGTACAACCTTCCCTGCAATTGCAGGGTATTCTATGAACCTACTTCACAAGAAAGAAGTCTGTACAGTGTGAACCGAATGGCAACCTGCAGATGCCGCTATGGCTTTACCACTGAGGCTAACAACAAAGTGCTTTACTTCCTAAACTAGTTCAGAAATTGCAGATTCACTGAATGCTTATTATGGCATGGTTAGCTCAGTCTGCAAACATGATAAACACTGCACATCATCTTTTTACAAGAGGCATCCACTGTAAAAGCCTATATAAGAAAAGAAACAGTTTTTGAGCATGAACGTGCGATTATAAACAAACTTTGAGACATGCGGTCTGATGGTGCTTCTTTCTCACTAAGGTATCTGTGCTGGCCAACATAGCTTCCAACTACCTCAATGCTAACCTTGAAGCCAGCCGCCATGGTACAAGCCACGAAAGCATTGTGCCATATGCCGCATTTCAAACACTGGATGGCTATATCACAGTGGGAGCTGCAAGTGAAGGCCAATTCAAAGTCTTTTGCAAGGTCCTCGATGTCAATGAACTTTTGTCTGACCCACGTTTCAAAGACAATCCAAGCCGTGTCCAAAACCGGGATGTCCTAGTTGAAATGTTGAATAAAAGGTGAGTAGCGGCCTAGAAAATTCGATACAAGATTGTAATTGTGATTGTGGGAACATGTAATATTGTGAAATGAGATAGCTATCTTCTTTTGTAAGTAGCTTCCCGTTATATTTTTAACCAACCATAAGGAGTCAGCTGAATAAAAAGAACAACAGAATGGTAGCATGGCAAGGTTACAACTGCAGTTGTAGTTCAGCCATAAAAAAAATGTGACAAAGCTTTTGATTCTGAGTGGCTTTACTACATTCATTTAAGGGCTGAAACCATAGCCAACAATGCTGAGATGGGGACCTTAGAAAAGTGCCTAAAACAAGCAAAAATTTTAGGTTTACATGTAAGACAACGAAGGAGTGGCTACAGCTTTTTGAAGGCTCTGGTATACCATACGGTCCCATCAACACCATTCAGCAAGTGTTTGAAGATCCTCAGGTGAGTGCGCAAACAGCATTGCACCAGTGAGTGTTAGACCCCACATGGAGACAATATAAAAATGACAATTTTTTTGCCAATTTCAGAAAGGCAAAATTGTGCTCTGCCTAGCTTTATCCTGTCCTGTTCCTGTCCTGTGTATCCTGTTTTTACTGACTTACTGAGCTGAGCATCTTGACAGTTAGTGTGATCTGCAATGCTTTCCTTCCATTCCCTTTTCAATAGCTTATTGTGATGTGTTTCTTGGTTAAATAAACAATCTATTACTAGAAATATTTTAGAAACAACTTAATGAGCAAACAGACAATGAAGCCTAGGCAAGCGCAGGGGAAGTTACTTGTGGCATTGTAATTGTGGAGAAAGTAGAAAGGAATTAAAGTGGACGAAAAGACAAACCTGCCTTCGGTGGGACCCGAACCCACGACCTTCGTACATAAATACACAATAAAGTGGACGGAGGGACGACCGCCTTTGTAGCTCAGTTGGTAGAGCATCGGACGCGACATCCGAAGGTCGTGGGTTCGGGTCCCACCGAAGGCAGGTTTGTCTTTTCGTCCACTTTAATTCCTTTCTACTTTCTCCACAATTACAATGCCACAAGTAACTTCCCCTGCGCTTGCCTAGGCTTCATTGTCTGTTTGCTCATTAAGTTGTTTCTAACAGATAAAGAACGAGCCCTTGACCCCTTCCCTTTCGTTAGAAATATTTTAGTAACTACACCTGTAACATACACATACCATCAGCAACAGGCAAGTAAAATTTGAAAAGGATAATTGGGAATGTTTTTCTTATGCTTCATTTTCTGAGGTGGAAATTGGGCACTGCTTAAGAAGGGCCCTGCAACTCTTTTTGGACACAGTCAGAAAACACTGCTGACCAGTCATGGAGGTGCCAGAACATGCGAACAAAATATCACGCTGCATGCACCACGGAACCTGCATTTTGGTTACCAATACAGCTGGAGATCGCCTGCACTTTTATTCAACAAATTGCATTGCAAGGAGCACCAGCTGCATCACTTAAAATTGGACTATCACTGGTTGGTTTCATTATCATAGAAACATCCTCAGTAATGCTTCATTTTTACATTTGAGTTCACAAACAAAAATAGTCGTGTCTCTACCTTTAAAGACATAGGAAAGATGTATAATGTATCATGGACGAAAAAAACAAAACAAGACACAGCACAAACCAAAGTAAAAAATGACAAAGCTTGTGCTAAGTCACGGCTTAAAGACAGTGAAGCTAGTTGATTCTCACATTCTCCGGAGGCCTCCACTACGGAGTCTCTCATAATCAGAGCTGGTTTTGGGACGTTAAACCCCACAAATCAATCATTCTCACATTCTGAGAAGGTTTTTGCTAGGTTTGGATAGTGTCACTAGGTTTTGAGCAGACGTACCCAAATTCCCTGCTCAGAAGTTCTCAGTAGAACTGGCTATCCACTGGAGCGGTACTCTGCGAGACTCTATGCTGGAAGGTTTTGACCACGCGTAGACTGGGCAGATTCGTGGCAATTTTGCATGTATTCCCTTCGCCGAGTGGCATTTCTTGGTTCTTTTGCTTGCCAGAAATGCTTGGCAGCATTCTCTTCAGCTCAACATCTCCGAGCATGTTCCAGCTTAGTGGATGTCTTCTTTATACGTGGCTGCTTCTCCCAGAGTTCATTTGGGTCTAGCCGTGGTGAAGCAAAGGTGCAGCACAAGCTCCTAATGTGAAAACTGCCGGTACAGGGCCTGTTCACGCTTGAACCACCTTGCCCCATTTCTGTGTGCTGTGGCCGCCCTGTCCAGGATCAGGAGAGGAGTGAAACTGGTTTCAGATGAGGAGAAAGTGCTATTTTTACCACCCTTCCTCTCAACTGCGACTCTTCCCTGCACAGCGGCAGGGTGGTGTGATTGATTGATTTATGGGGTTTTACGTCCTAAAACCACAATATGATTACGAGAGACACTGTAGTAGAGGGCTCCGAAAATTCTAATTATCTGGGGTTCTTTGACGTGCACCAATAGTGGACATGGGCCTCAACATTTCACCTCCAACAAAATGCCACGGCCAAAGGCGGGAGCATGAACAGGCTCATAGTGTGGCGGCAGGTTAACGTAGTGGGACGGTTGTGCGCAGTGTCCAGGCACATGGGAGGAGCTTGGCGAAGGCCGCGGGAGATGCGCAGTTGGCCTGGTTGCCATGGCAATGACAGCTTTGCTCTTAAAAAAGTATTTGTAAAATTATGTTTCAGCTCCCACATGGGAGCCTTGTTCACAATGAAAGCAAGAATGGCAATATAACTACACAACTTCATCATTCTTGCCTGCACTGAACAAGGCTCCCACACAAGGAGGTTAAATGTCTTTTTATTAAAACATTTTTACTTTGGTTGGTGTATAGAGTGTTTTCATCCATGTTATTTCCTAACCAGACAGAATTCTACCCAACTTTCAACTTTATAATGTATTATTCTTTGCACTTCCGGTCTCGCTCAGTGGTTATCTTGTTTTGTTTTCTCCTGTGTTCATCTGCGGCAGCGTCCAGTGTACTTCACAAACGCTACTTCAAACACACATGCCCAAGTCGCTCAATTTCCTTGTTCCAAGACCACTACGACAGCAGTTACCGATGCATATGGTAATTTCCAAAACTGCCATTATGCCTGCCGTGGCCACATGTGCTGTTGCACTGTGCAGCTACTGCAATTGTCGCGGGGTGCCACCACATCCCGGCAGTGACTCAGGTGACACACATCATTGTGCAAGTGTGTAAAAACACTCAAAGAAAATGCTCACTGTCATGACAGTGAAGGCACTTGGACACTGAAACTCTGCTCATACTTGATAGATTTGGAAACTTTGTGGCAAGCGGTTCATGAGGCGTAAAGCTCCTATAGTGAGGTTGTTTGAGGGTTACTTGGGGAAGTGTTTTAGGGCCCCCTTTGAAGGGCATCTCCGGCAGTTTTCTCACCATATACTGATATCGATGTTTTCCAATGATACTGATAGTCCTGTACCGCCAGGGTGGTTCAGTTTGCTCAGAAACGCACAAATAATTTTAAATAAGCAACTGAAAGCCGTCTTCAAACCGAAACCAAGCCCCACCACGGTGGTCCAGTGGTTATGGTACTCGGCTCTGATCTGAGGGTCGCGGGATCGAATCCCGGCCGCAGCGGCTGCATTTCGATGGAGGCGAAATGTTGAGGCCCGTGTACTGTGCGATGTCAGTGCACGTTAAAGAACCCCAGATGGTCAAAATTTCCGCAGCCCTCCACTATGGCATCTCTCACTATCACAGCTAGTTTTGGGACGTAAAACCCCAGAAATCAATCATTCAATCAATCAAACCGAAACCAAAATGGGTAGATGCTTCGTGGAGTGTGTGCGGTGACGTCACAACCTTCCCGTCACCAGAAACATGGAAGTGGCGCCAAATAAATGCCAGTGGCGAGGTCATCCACAATACATTGAGTTATTCCAGCTTTTCAGATCTTGACATCGATGATTTGAGCGCTGAAGTATTGCCGTTTTGCTTATGAAGGCCCGCTGGCTCGGGTACGCGGCGTGGAGATGATGTGAAAAAAACAGGGTGGCCCATGGGAGAATCCGCTAAAAAATTTTTAAATTCATTTACAGGAAAACTAAATGACCTACATCTGCCCCCCCCCGACTTGGCATATATTATTACAGTACCAAGGAGAATATATATTTATTGATATCAGTGGACACTGAAAAATCACCGGAGTTGCCCTTTAAAGACTGGTCACATTGCAGCACAACACACAGATGTACATGTACATTGTGCATATGTGCAGATCTTGTGCAGGGTTTTTATGTGATTGCAGGCTGACAGATTTAACTGTCTATTTGCAGGGCAAGGAAATGGTCGTAAAACTTCCACACAAGACTGCTGGCACTGTGTCTTTAGTTGGTGAGCTGCTGTCGTTTGATGAAACAAAACCTGTGAAAGGCTACACGAAAATGAAAAGTTTTACCTGGTTGAATAATCCACTATCTGAGAAGATTTGTAAGCACTGTAATAAGCAGGCTTCCATGTCCACATAAATGTATAGCAGTTCCTATGTGGTTTAATATCAAACATGTTCTGGGATATTAACTTCCAGAACACGTGGTATGGGAGAAATACATATTGACGCGAGGGGATGTGCCCACTACGATTACTTCTTGCCGGCAGCGAGCTACCCACTATGGCCACCCCTCCTACAGTCCGAAGACGAAGAAGAGCAGAGATCGTGCGAGCGTTCTGATCGAGTTGGACGCCATCATTAAAGCAGGACGTGCTACTTTTGCTGAGCCTTGTTGATCACCTTCGTGACAATATTATGACCACATGTCATGATGCAAATGCAGTGCTTTGAAGAATAACAGTGAACATAAATATTAGGTTCGGCTGACAGTGTTAAATAGAATAAATAACATAAGGTAGGAAGGTATAAGCACGACTACATGCGGTTGTATCCAAGACGCGAACTCTAGTGCTTACTGTAACAAATGCGCATTCAACCAAGATTGGGAAAAGAAAGGAGAGAGAGAAAAAAAACGCTTAAGATTTACTGAAGAACTGCTAGGTGCGAGGGTTAAAGAAACAGCATGTTTGTTGTACTGATATGATGTGGTGGCATGATTTTGGACAGACACGAGGGAGGTAATGAGATAATCCTGACAGGGGCCCCAGATGGCGGAAGCAAATTCTAGTTTGCTTCCGCCATCTGTGGTCCAACCAGGTTAAGGGAGAGTTTATGAGGACACACACACAGCTGTAAGAATCCACTTGAGATATATCAGCAGTGTTTAAAGAGTACTAAAAAACAAGGTTAGACTTTTTAAGAGAGATGACCACATGTTTGCGTTTGGAAGCATTATGGTGCATTAGCCAGAGCGAACACCATGCCTCAGTGACGTTTGGGTCATGCTACAGTGATGTATGGTCCGTACTCTCAGTGATTCTGCGATTAATAACAGTTGTCAGCGAAAGGAAAAGATGAACAGATCGTGTAACTCCAGGTGGCAAATCGTTGATGAGTATGAGGAACAAGAGAAGGCCAAGGACCGACAGCAGATGGTGTAACTCCAGATGGCAAATCATTAATGAATATGAGGAACAGGAGGGCCAAGCACTGACAGCGGATGAACCTGCACCAATGGTAGTGAATTGCAAATGAGCTGTCAAAAAGCTTACTATCCAGGATAATAAAAGTGGGTTGAGGCTTAACGTTCAAAGCTATTAATGAGATGACGGTGAGCGACGTGAGTGAAGAAGGCTTTTGACAAGTCGAACATGCCGTCAATCTGATGGGAGGAATCTGGGTTTAAATGCAGGTCTGTGGTGAATTCAGCCAACTGTGTTTCACATGACAAGGCGGGTCAGAAACCGTGCTGCTTGCTATATAAGAGTTATTTTCAATATGATGGGCAACATGAAAGAATATGATGTGTTCTAGTCGTTTGCATGATACACATGTCAGTGATAATTGGACGAATCAGAATGGTTACCTTTTTGGAAAACTGGTGTAACTGGCCTTACAAAGGCAACAGGGTGAAAATGAGATTTTCTACTTTTCAGAAACTTGGATGGGATGTTGTTGGGTCCTGGGCACCTGAAGCTTTCAGGTTGTTGGAGAGTTTTGCAATTCCCCAGGATGAGATGATCGGTGGCGTAATGCTTAAACATTGACGAGGTAGTATGTATTGGTTTGTCCTGGGAGGCCTTGGAGTAAAGACAGAAGAGAAATAGGCGTTCATAATGTTAGCTCGCTGAGTAAGTGGTATGTCAGTGCCATTGAGGAATATGAGCGTGATGTTGCAAGATGCTATCAGTCTACTCAGTGGATGCTGCGAGTCGATGCAATTAGTTGCGTGGACTAACAGCATCCACTGTAATAATAATAATAAAGGAAAAGGACATTGCTGGAGATGCAGCTAGCCTGCACTTTGATGTTCTGCACGGCACAGATGTGATAAAGCTGTGGCATGCACATTTCCAAATCATTTTATATCGTACAGTACAGCAATAAATGGGCAGTCAGTGGCCTTAAAGGGGCCCTGAAACGGTTTTGACGATTTTGTGAAAACATGCTGATCCGGTAGAGTGAGTCATTAGGATCATTAGATGACAGATTTCAGCGCTCTGTGTAAAGTGTGTAATTTACAGTAAGGCTTTGAACACGTGCATCGCGAAAGATCGCAGCGGCTCGGCGAAATGCGTTTTCAAACGCCCCCGCCCATCGAGCGATGGAATGCGAGACCGCTGATTGGCCCCCTAACATGTGACGTGCACGTAATTTTCAAAACCTAGCTGCGAACAACGTGCTTCTACAACGTACTCCTTCGTTTCAGCCAACGGTATCGTTGCGGCATCTGGTGGCATACACACGAGTCGCCGGCGCTCTATTACAGAGGCTAGCACTGCCAAGGTGGGCGACCTCAGTGAGGATATCGGGGCGCTATGCCGCTACGGGAGGCGCTGTCGTCGCTAGCGCGCACTCCGCAGCTGATCGAGTTGAGGAGGAACAGCAGTGGTAAGGAGGAAGGCGACAGAAATAAGCTCATAGCTGCCTTAGCGCATGGTGCTTCGCTTTATTTATGGCGTGAATGATTTAAGAATTGTGTTGCCTAATCAGTGACGCAATGTCAAAAAAACGTTTCAGGGACCCTTTAAGTAAATACCGGTCATTGCAAATGTACTTTCACATAGTGGAAGGCTCAGCTTCATGTTACTCACGGTTTTAGTATATATACACGAACCAACAGAAGGTTGTTCCTTTAAATCTGAAAAGCTAACTGCAGCAATACTTTGAACAACCAATACAACGAGGCCCCATTTCTGATACAAGGGTAAGACAGCTGCTCATATTGCACAGTTTTGATACAATTCCATTTTCTTGCTCTGAGCTGCTCCAAAAACATGAAAATTGGGAAAATTGCTCCGAACTGCTCCAAAACAGCCTGAAAAGCAAGTATTTTGGTGCCCACGCCAGTTTCAATGGGGGGGGAGAAAAGCGGAGTTATGCAAAGTGCATCGCGTGATTGAATCTCGGGTGTCCGAGATTTGCTGCAGATGCTTCGAAAATCAAGACATGTGGAACTAAGACACGTGGAATGCAATTATCTACATGAAATTGGAGTATCTTCCACGATTAGTTGCCACCACAGTATTGCAGTGTAACAATAGAGGGCAGTGTGCTGGTGAAAAGCTCAGATGACCTTTTTCGTAATGGTGTGAAGCAGGAAAGCCTTGACAAAATCCAAAGTGACCAGACTCTGCTGACAAAAAAGAACACTACAAGAAGTGCTAGGGATCCTTCAGCAGCTAAATAAGAAAATCTACAAAATTTCAAAGCAGTAATTAGGGAAATCATGCCAGTGGACTTAACTAAAAGACCATTGTGTGTCCACAATTTTGGTGCAATGAGAACTTTTCTTAAATTTTGAGAAGTGTGCTGACCCCTGGTTGTGAAAAAGATACTTGACCTGCCTGGGCTGCTCCAAATTCGACTTTTTGAGCTCTTAAGACATGACGTTAATGTTGTGAGCTGTTCCAAATCAAGGTTCTCCTGCTCCAAAATGAACATTTCGCTGCTCAAATAACTGCTCCCAAGTCAGTTTCTGTTGTTGCTTCTGTTGTTGTTTCTGTTTCTGTTGTTGCAGATACAAAACGGGCTTCGGGCAAATTAAAGTACTGTAATAAGCACGTGCATCATGAAAAGTGCATGCGATAGTGGTGTTTGTTGTGCGAGAGTGTTGCTACTGATGGAGCAGTGCCAACTTCTGGCTAACATTTCGGCAGGCAAAGAGCAGCAGCAGAAGCTATGGCAATTCAGAAAAAATGTGTGGTACAGGGAAGTCTAAGAATTTGCAAACAGCTGTTACAGAAGCCTTTTCTCGGATGGCAGATTTGGACAATATTGCTAGCATTGCAAAATCTTCTTGATGACATCCTAGATGCGAATGGTGCAGGTCCTGCTGTGGAGTTCAGTGATGGTGTGAATCAGGTTCGATCAGCCCCACCTCTACTTGGAGAGCACACGGATCAAGTGCTGTCAGAGTACCTTACTGAAGAAGAAATTGCCAGGCTTCGGGCAAAGAAGGTCATTGCATGACAAGGACTTCAAGAAAATATTGAATGTTATGCACTTTGTACAAATATAGTGTTCTCAAAAATACCACATAAGAAGAGAACAACTGTTGTTGTATAAAGGCTCCTGATATTTTCAATCTGTGTCCCAACTCCCGGTTCTTTACCACACAGCGTGCTACCATGCACTCGGTCATGAGTGGTGAAAATTGTGAAACTTATGGTCAAGCACCTAGGCATTCCTTTTAAAACAACGAAGACCTATAAGTTGTCGCTGTAATATTAACAAGCCTCACCTCCTCACCAAAACAACATGTTACACTACCAGACAAATCATCACACATTAGCTATTGCTCCATTACTATACATGTCAACTGCCACAAGTATTCATTTTCTACTGTAGCCATAGTAGACTGAATTAAGCTATCTGATAATGCTGTGACACAGGATTTGTTATCACATCGAGACATATCTATGAAAAGCATTTTTGGCCTTGCATAGGTTTAGATCTAGCAGTTTTGACTGTGTGATTTCAATGTCACTGAGATAATATTGCCCGACTTTCACCAGCAGTTATGGGCTTGTTACAATGGCCAATTTTGATGGTGATGGTGTATGCTGGCACCCGTAATAGCTAATGCTCCCAGTGAAAAGGGGGGGGGGGGGATATGCCTGTGCCGATTTGAATGTAGCTCAACAGGAGTTGTGCCACTTAATCCTGACTCTCACCACATAGTTGGACACTTCTGTGTTTTCGGGCACAGCTCTGTTCGTAAGAGTGATGTTTCAGGACATATTTTGTCTGCCCTAGGCTATAGTTTTACCAAGGAAGATGGGGAAAGCGGAGGATGAAGAAGACAATGCTCACAAAGAAGGAGAAATAGAAGAAAACAAAAAGAGGAGGAGGAAGAAAATGAAGGAGGAGGGGATGGCAACAACGAAGTACAGCACGAAGACAGTAATGAAGCAAAAAAAGAGAGGATGACAACAAAGAATAACATAACAGTTATAATGGCTGGAGTTATACAGTAAAACCTCGTTATAACGAAGCTGAAGGGGGAGCCGTAATTACTTCATTATAACCATTAGTTTGTTATAGGCAATATCCATTTCATTTATGGAAATTTTAAAGGGAATTGTGATTGCTTTGTTATATCCAATAGCTTGTTATAACAAGGTGCCAAAACCACAATGTGGTTGAGGCATGCCGTAACGGAGGGCTCCAAATTATTTTGCCACACGAGATTCTTCAATGTGTGCTGACAAAGTGCAGTAAATAGGCCTTTAGCATTTTGGCCTCTATTGAAGATGCAACTGCTACAGCCAGGATTGAACCCGCTCCATTTGGATCAGCAGTCAAGCAGCATAAATGCTACACCTCTGCAGAGGACTGAGCAGAATAAGACGACAAAGTAGAGAAAGGGGAACAAATGGATACTGATGACTAGGAAAAGAATGACAACAAAGAAAAGGAAGAGAACTATAGAAGAGGAAGAAGAAGAATGAGAGCACTCACTGCAGGCCTGGGAGTCCTGCTTTTTATCCACATGTGTGAAGAAAGTCTTGAGTGCAGTTCCCTATATTGCATGTACTGTTTTGCATACTAACACATGCACCATGCCACCAACATCATGCCACCAAGACTGCAGTATTTAAAAGTCTTATATAAAAATAAAGTTAAATAAATTTCATATCCAAGATTTCATAATTCAAACAGAACTGCCATTTGCAACAGTGAATCACATTGAGAGATTCTCCGAAAATTTTGTAGGATGTGTATTTGGAATCCTGGCCATGCAATCTAAATTGTTTCTTTCTATCCTGTGGGTTTATTTAGAGCAACAAAACATGGTTTCGTTTTCCCAGTGTGTGTTCCCTTCAACTCTGCAGCTGACATCTTAGTCACCGCCATGGCCTCCAAGATTGGTGAGCCCTCAGAGGCCATTGGAAAATGAACTGTGCTACAGCCTTGCATTCGAACAGCAGCATGAAATGGGGTCCAACTATTTTCTCACTTCCAAACTTTCATATACAGTATATGTATGTATCATCAAAAGATCACGTTGAAAAACAAAAATTTATTTCGACGTTTCGGCCGCGAGACCTGCCTTTTTCTAGCTTAGAATGCAAATGGTACATGCAGAGCCTACAGAACAGTAATGGGAAAAAGAAAGGGAGAAAGCATGGCAGAAGTTGAAAAAAAAAAAGAAAAAAAGTGAGTATGGAAAAGCTGACTTCAATTTCCACGTCGGTCTGAGTCATACAACCCCCCCCCCCCCCTTCTATTTCAGCTTTCAAGGCAGTCACCGCTGTTCCCTCTTTCTTTTTCCAACTTTTGCTGTGCTCTCTCCCTTTCTTTTTCCCGTTACTGTCCTGTAGGCTATGTCACCATCATCATCATCAGCCCATCTTATGTCCACTGCAGGACGAAGGCCTCTCCCAATCCTCTCCATTCTTTGCACAGCAAAACTTGAATGTAACAAAAGTAAACAGCTTTTTTGCTCAGTGTAGAGAAAGACAGTGAGAGAAAGGTACAGAGGTTAAAGGGACTGACAAATGGCCAGAATGTATGACTGGACTGTGGTGCAACTGGCATGACAGTGAATTATAGTGACAATCAAGTATTCCTTTGACGATTTAACTAGGATTCATAATTTATAAGGTGCATTTGAAATAAAGTATTCCTTTCACGATTTAACTAGGATTTGTAATTTGTAAGATGCATTTGAAAGTAACATGATTTAAGTAATATGATTTAAGTAGAATTTGCATTTGTAAAGTGAACTTGAAAGTCGCAGAACCTAGGAGCGGTCAAGTAGGCTTCCTAACAGAAACCAGTACATCACATCGGTGGCAAAGCCTTGGTGCTGTATAAGTAGTCGTTTGGAATGCCTGACGTATGCTGTTGTTCAGGTACACCATAAATCGTGCTTAATATCAGTCTATATCAAAAGGAATCCCTGCTTTATTGTGTCATATCACAAGGTTAAAGGAGTTGACTCAGAGATGGCACTGCTTTCACAGTAACCAGGGAAACCAAAAGCCTGCCTCAAACTGTGGCACATGTGTGCAGTACCCCTAAGACACTGCACATGAGCCCTGGCTCAGCAGTGGCACAAATACAGTCCATGGCTGCAATCACAATGCAGCCTTTGCAGATCTGTATACCCAAAACACTTTTAAGAAGCCGTCAAAGCATGTAGAAATTACTGTAAATATAATTCAGTACTAAGTAAAACTTGTAGCTGGGTGAGTATTGCTCAGATAATTCAGCACATAAGACAACATGAGCCACAGCAACACAGGCTTGGTAAACAAAATTACTGCTTATGTTCAGGACCTCGCTTGTTTGATTTTCTCCATTGCTCGTGCACTTTTCGCGAGAGCATTTTCTGCATTGATATTCCATGATTAAACACTGTTACAGCTAAGTTTTCTGTTGACCTAAAGAAAATAGGTACAGTCAGTCTCAGGGGTGCGAGCATTGTGTGCTGCTTGTGGCCTGGCATATACGGAACGTGGAAAGCGCGGAATATCGCTATCACCGTGTGCCGGCCTCAAACAATGTGGAATGTGGTTCGGGTTTGTGATAAGGCGCAAAGCCACGTGGTGGACATGCTGGGCAGGTGGCGACCATTGTGGAAGTTCATTGTACAGAGGGGTCCACTATTAAAGGGAACAGTGGAGCGCGTGTCGTCTGCTCGGCGCCACCGCCGGCCAGCTGCGACAACTAGCTTCGCGCACGAGCAGTGAGCGCTGTGGGCGGCGCCCGTTTGTCGTCTGCTACAGTTGCGGCCGCGCTTCGGATCGCGGCGAAGCGCGGCCGAAGTCGCAAAATCTTGACAATACTCGCTTTCCTTCGAGCTAGAAGGAAAATGACGGGGATGATCTATAATAAGATAAATGGGACCTGACACATCAGCCGGATTGCAGTCTTTCGTTCACATTCTCATCAGATAAAGAATTGCCCGCTTCGAGAAAGCTTTCTGCTGGGCGTCGATTGCTGCGATTCCACGATGGCTCGAGTGCCACACGATGAGAGGCAGCGTATTGTTGAACTGTGGCTGTGAAATTACAGTCAACGCGCTATTGCAAAATTAACGCACAGGCATGCACTTAAAACAGCGAAATTGTTCAAGCGTACAAGTTCGACCGACGGATAAAGGACGCTCCTCGGAAACCATGGCGTGGAGCTACGAGCCATGAGGAAGGCCTTGCCATCGTACCTGCTGTGGCGGACAACCCTAGGTGTTCTGCTCAAGAGATTAAGGTAAACTTTGGACTGAAGGCTTCGAAGAGCACTGTGAAGCGTCGCCTGTATCAGGCAGGCCTGAAAAGCCGAACAATGGAACAGAACGTCCTCCTACGGACCGCCAACAAGGACAAGCGACTTCAGTTTGCCCAGCGCCACGCAGGCTGGATTGAGCAGGGCTGGAAGAAGGTCATCTTACGGACGAGTCCACTTTCACAACCTATTGGGACCAGAAGACGCGCATTAGGCGCCCTGACTGCACTCTGTAATATATTCCTGTACTATAAGGTAGCTCATTGAAGGAATTTTTGTTTCAACTATAGATGGTTAGAAACTTGCGTCTGTTGCTCGGAATACCATAAAAAATGTCAAAAAATGACAAAAAGATGCTAGTTCAAGGCGCTTTTATATTCTTCGTTGAGCTTACGCAATGCAGCAGCTCGAATCTTCATTAGTGCACATGAAATACGCACTCCACAAGGAAAAATATCCTTTAATATATAGCTATGCTAGAGACGTCCGTAAAGAAGTCATGCTTCTTTAACCAACAAAAATATCAGTGAGGTAGTATTTTACATAATCTAATTCCCTTTCAGCTTTGCCACAGCTTTTTGTCTGAGCGTGGCCATGCAGCCCGCGGACAAATTTCAAAGCGCGGGGACGGCTGGCTTCGCGGCGATCCGAAGCGCGGCCGCAACTGTAGCAGACGACAAACGAGCGCCGCCCACAGCGCCCACTGCTCCTGCGCGAAACTAGTTGTCGCAGCTGGCCGGCGGCGGCGTCGAGCATACGACACCCGCTCCACTGTTCCCTTTAACAGTGGACCCCTCTGTACAGCTGGGAATGGGCTAACTGGAAACCGGTTTGACGGGTGTTAGGCAGCATGTCCAGGAATGTATGTAGTCGCCACCTGGTTAGGTTGGCGCCCTCCCCCACGGTGTGGTGGGCAGCAAGCGTATCCACTGTATTGTTAACGGTTTTCTTTTGTTGGTGCGGCGTCGGAGTGTCGATCGCCGTTTGTGATTGGCTGTCGGGGATGCAGGGGCGGAGAAACCAGGGTATATAAGGTGGCTCCTCTTCCCTGGCAGAGGAGAGCGGAGGTTCGGGCTTCAGGCCGGACAGACGCTTTTTGGCGCAGTAGGATAAAACATTCCCTTCACCGGCCTGCGACTCTCACTTCGTGCTGCCAGCGTGCACTCGGGTCACCGAGGGGCGCCGACAACGGACCTCCTTTTTCTAACTGGTACCTTAAACATTGGTTGTTGGTCCCTTGAACCGGAATCAAAACCGTTTGTTTGCTATCTTACACCGGGACAAAGGGAAAGAAAGTTGGAAAGAAGAGTAGAGACAAAAGGCAGGCCTGTGGGGAAGAAATGAAGGAATGGAAGAATTACGGTGTCTCTACTAGCCTACTGCCATGCGAAAAATTCAACAACACATTGACCGATCTCCAGTGCAACGAGTGTTTAAGTTGGCATGTAAGGTAATGCAGCCTCCCATGTCATCTGGGAGTAAGAAAAAGATCACATTTGCTTTCAGTGACTTTCAGTGAAAACAGTGATCACATTTTCAGTGATCACATTTGCTTTCAGTGAAAATAGCACAAAAATAATGTAGTAAGCCAATATGGTGTATCTAAGATGCATATTTATGACCACCCAAGCAAATGCTGGTTTCTTCATTTTCACACAAATACACACTGCATGTCTTATAATTGATGTGCTTCATTTCCACTGAGATGATTTGTACATGAATTCATGATTGATGTCGAAGCGATTGATGACCTTAGGAGGAGCTGTCGTAGTCCAGTTTGCCTGTTCCACCCAAGCCTTCAACATCTACTTCCGTCTCAGTTGCATTCAGCATGTTCAGCGTTATGTCTGCACAAAACACACAAAGCCTAATTAGACACTGTCTTGGAGCCGAGGACCATTAAAATATTTTTGTTGCTAGCTTCCTGTAAAATTCTTGTAGGGAAAGTATTGCAACCAGGCAAACACTAGTTATGTTGGTTAAATGTCACAAGCGGGAATGCACTAAGTGCTCATGATTTACATAAATGTACAAATACTGTAAAACCTCATAAATATGTACTTAAAATGTGTTAACAGTTAAAATGCAGTTGCAACAAATCCCTTACTGAGTCTCAATAGTATTTTGTGTGTTCACTGATCACATAAACCTTAGTGGTTCATCCTATGCCTACAGGTTCATATGTCCCGAAATCGCCTTTTCTTGCATAAACATTAACCACGGCCCTTAACTTGTGAAATGGACGATGCCAAATGTGCCATCAAACATCTTCCATCTCTTTGGCACACAATCAGAGTGGTTAACGATTCCAACTTTGGTGCTATTGCAGTGATGCCCTTACAGTTATATAAGCATTAGAAGAGAATGAAAGCAGGATGCTGGTTGCTGATAAATCAGCATCTGCTACTGCTTTCTGCTCAGATGCATGTGTGGCATATAGTAGCGCGTAAATGTACAGTGTTCTTTTAATTAGCTGCCGCATTCTTGTGTGGAGTCACCTTCAAGTGTGTGCTGCTTTGTAGAAATGAAAATTGCTTAAATACCAATTTGCAGTTAATTACCTTGCTGAGCCAGGTCTATAACAGAAAGTTCACTGTTGTAGAGCTGGCTCAGCATGGTAATTAACTGCCTTAGTCATGTACGACCAGGTGCAGCGCAGGCACTAGAGCACATTGCTGCCAACGTGTGCACATGGCAAAGAAAAGGTGGTGCAGTGCGAAGCACACTGCACACTTTTAGTAAGTAACAAATCAAGCATGCCGCATGACCATTCGTTGGTGCCGCATTGTGCAGAACTGCCAGTGCATCACGGCACTTGTCATATTAAAAAAACCTACCGTTGCTGCACTGAACATATATATTTGCCACATCAATGCGCAGTCAGGAACAGAGCAGGTGGGGACAACACTGCCACGCGTAGCAAGTGCACAGAGACTGAACAGCAATCACCTCAGCTGTGATGGAATGAGCCAACTATAGATGATGCACTGCATGAGATGTGCTGCCCAGTGTAACAGGTACCACGTTTCAATGAAACAGTGTGGTTTTTCTCAGTAGATCATGTTATGTCATCTTTCTAGCACATATTTCACCTCAGTATGCAGTACAGAACACACACACATGTATGAGGAAAAGCCAATACGTGTATCTGTTTGCTGTCATTCGATGTATAATTTTAGACCGTGTTAATAGTTTTGAAATGCTCTTCATGTGGCATCCATCACTGCACATTATCGCAAAATCACGCGAGAGAGCTTGAATTTTTTCTGCGCTTTGATAAAAAAGTAAAAGGCCTTGTAGTGGGTACATTAGGCAACATTTACTATGCCATTGCACTGGTTGTGTAGTTGGTAGCAGTGGCACACATCAGGATATGCAAATTTATATTGACTGTTATCGCATACTGCCATTTAATGTGTACTTTTACGGTGTTATCAGAAGGTACATGTTAATGAGGTTTTACCGTACCAATATCAAAGGATCATCAACCTATTAGCAAGAGAGAGGAGGCTGCTAGAACTATGTAGCAGTGTGGGAAAAAAGAAAATGATGGACACAGAAAAACACTCTAGACAACACAATACACTTGGTTTCAGAAGCACACACAAAAACAAAGGGGGGGGGGGGGGGGGGGGCAAACTTTTGGTGTACTATATTAATAACATGCACTGTGCTATCACTGCTCAATCCAACCCAAAACAAATCATGTGCAAGAAAAAAGTAATAACTGACTTTTTTAATTTCATTCCTATGCACATCTGCATTTACCCTTTTGTGTTTTTGTAACTCACCAGCAGACTTTGTAGCAGCTTGCAGGCCAGCAGCTAATGTTGGTTGTGGAGGTGCCGTTTCTGCCTTGGGTGGTGCCTTTTTGATCGGGATGCCTGCCTCTTCATACGCCTTGCGCTTCATGCTGTTCTTGATCTGACTGCTGCAGGGAAATATAATGTGTGCATGCAAAAGCTATATCAAAAGACCATAGGACCTAACTAGTAAATACAGCAGACATTATTTGGTGAATGAATTAACAAAACAATGACATGCTTGCTTATTCACCGAGCACTTAACCAGTAGCAGTATGAGAAAGCTGTGTTGTGATTAGGCCCACACAAGAGGTAAGACATTATTAAACCTAAGCAGAACTGTCTAGGAATGCTTCATTCAAGAATGGCAGGATGTAAATGTAGAAGCTACTCCCTTGTCTGAAAGAACTCTCCAGAACTGCTATGGAAATTTTCAGTACATTCCAAGAGCTAATAATCAACTGTGCTAGCAACAACAATTTCATCCTGGATTCAGATTGAAAGTTTATGAGAAAAGTCACTCAGGGGTAAATACCCTTGCTTTACAGATATTAGCCAGCAAACAAGCACAGAAGCCAACATCATTTGTGGGGGAGGCAAACAACATCTAAATGTGTTCACATGACACATTGTACACTATCTGCTTGAGATTGCTGTACTTATCTCAGAGACACTTGTAGGTTGCATATTTGTGAGATGATGCACTGAGAATTCAGTAAAGCTGAAAGTGACATCAAAACAGTATAATGGCACTTAGCATGTCGCAGAAGTAAACAAGACAAGAGGCAACAAACAGACACATGCACTAACTTCCTACAACGAAATTTTATTTCTGGAATTGGTAATATGCAAAGAACTATGTTACAACAACATTGGAAACTTTTTATACCTCAAGTACAATGAAAGCCCCAAGAAACAACACAGAAAAAAACAACACACTCCCGATTATTATACTGCAAATGGAGCTACTCTCCAAGACATGCTTAAATGTTTTATTTCTTTAGCCACCAGTGAAAGGGAACATCTGGTTATGCATACAGTGGCTGCTGGCAGATAAGAAGCACCCAGTTTCTATCATTAACCTTACAGATTCTAATTTATTTCTGGCAACAATGATGGTGCTCTCTGGAAGAGGGCGGCATGTGTATGATCTACAGTGGAATGCTAAGAAACCATCATTGCCTGATAGATTTCTCGCTCAAACGTTCAATTTATGCATCCCCCCACAATACCTATACAGCAATTACTGCAAGATTGTGGAATGTGACAGACAACACCGACAGTGCACACAATGAACTGCTCTTGGTACTTCTTATCACAAACCAACATTTTAGTCCTTATCGGCCTAATGTTATACATACAGAATCTAGCCTGTTTGGAGCAGAAGAGGCAGCCCTTTCACTTGTAAGATATTCCACAGCTCCAAAGATTGAAGGCCTAGCAAATGTAGGTGCTGTCTTGAGTTCCAAGCAATCTGGAAACCACAGGTAGACTTACTAAACCAGTAAAAAATAAAATGCCGGCCTACGATAAGAAGCACAAGGAGCAGTTCATTACATGCACTGTTGCCTATTACATTGCACCTCTGTGCTGTAGTTGCTATATAGGTCAAGCAGGAAGTTACGTAAGTGAACATTAAAGGGAGCATAAAAACAGAGTAACGTACCATGTGACATTTTTTTCTGTGTTTCACTGCAAGATATGAGCATGCCACCCTTCTTAGAGGACAACCACCATAGTTATAGAAAAAAACTGGAATCTGTACAGAAAGCGAGTGTTATAACAGATAACAGATCTTTACAACATCTGAAAGCCATAAAAAGGCATGCCATGTGCAAGTTCATAACTCCCGACTCAAAATTTGAACTTGCCCTAGAAAAGAAAAATTGCAGAACGTATGCTTCAAGCAAAAACACATTTACCAGTTTGAACAAGTGCCTCAAGCTTTAGGTGGACTGAGTGGTCTGAAAGAGGCACTTGCTCATTTGCTTGCGATGCAGTTACGATGTCACTAGCGCCATGTGCACGGTGCCAATATGCAGTGCGTTCCACTAATGGACACCCTTTCATTTGCAAATAATTGATTAGCGATTCAATCTTAGACTGTGCACTTGGAGTGGTCGTCAGTGTTGGAGATGGGGAAGTGTCAATTTTGTTGTCACTGTCACTGCTGCCGTCGCCACAGTCATGCAACAGCGCACTCTCTTGCGCACTGTTGCAACAGTGCACAACACACGTGACATGACGAAACAGTGTCAACAATTGCATTGTCGTGGCCCTCTCACAGGACACAGCTGTGCCTAGGAAATTGATGCATGCACCATTAATTTCAGTGTCAATCTGTCATTCACAATGTGCTCCCACAGCTTAGCAATAAACACAGATTTCACTGTGTTGATTTCCACATCAGGGAGTATTTTGTCCTGGTGCACAGTGGTGAAGCATAACACACCATAAATGAAGAGCACAACCTTCCATAGGTTAACCTTCAAGTCGGAGGCCCACTCTAATGTGCCAGAAGCACAATCAATTCATAAAATAAGGCATTCCAGGATGCACTGGCGTTAAAGAGTTTCAAAATTGGTAATCATGCCAGCATCCGACTGCAGGCTTGACGATGAGCACCAATAAGCGTTAGCTTTGGGCTAACAGGTTGAGTGCTGTAGTAGTTGAGCAACGGAACCACTCTCAGTCCTTGCTCTTTGATTATTTTGTTCATGCATCCATTCCAAGAGAGAGGTTGTCCTCCTCATAAAGGCATCTGAGGCATCACTGTCACCACGTCGCTCTCCCCGCCCCTCCCTTTTTGATGGCAATATTCATCGTGGACTGAGTTGGAGATAGAAGGTAGTCAGCCACAAAGCAACTGGTGCCATGTTGTGGCGCAATATGCCAACTTGCAATGCTCTTGCTCTACTGGCTTTTGTAACCGGTACTTATGCAAGAAACATTGGCAGGTACAAACTCGTGTATGCAACATTTTCATCCCATCTTAGCATAACTCAAGGGACCTAGCACCACGAATCTCACGCTCAGCATGGGGAAAGTTGCCCAAAAAAGGCAAGATTGTGATCATTGTATCCAATGTGCAGTTATGAAAACATTTCTATAAATCGTTTTTCTTCTCATAGCCTCAATGCAATGACACTATCAAGTCAACTTACTGTTAACCAATATATATTCTTATATATATAATATGGTGTCATAAGTGGACTTCACTGTACAAGCAAACTTTCCCTGTCATACTCAGCTACAGAAATGGAATATTTATGCTTGCCTTGAAGAGCAGCTTCATCTAGAGTACAATGTCTGGTGTAGTCTTACGTGTTTTTTAAATGTTATATTACATGAAGCTTGCTTACATGATGATGTAAAACACATAAAATCTGCTACATTGCTGGCACAAGGTTACGTGCCCAAGTATCTATGACCAATCCCCAAAATATTAATAGAAAAAAATAATTGCTTGGCTTTCACATGCCAAAACTACAATATGATCGTAAGGCACACCATAGTGAAGGGCTCAGGAAATTTTGACTACCCGAGGTTATTTAGCATGCGCTGGCATGGCATGTGGGCCTCTAGCACTTTCACCTTGACTGAGAATGTGACCACTGTGGCTGGGATTGGACCCGTATCCTTCGGTTGAGCAGTCAGTACCATAACCATTATACCACTGTGGCGCATGATCCAGGAAATGCAATTTAGTGGTTGAAAGTTAGAACATGTGTCCTTGTTACTTGCTGCACTATGCTACAAGCCATTAATGATGTCAAACCAAAGAGGGCAGACTTCTAGAAGTAATCTGAAGCTCACAGTGAGGTTCATTTCCCTTCAATGTGTGCTATAATAGGAAATAATGCTCATTAATTACGGCACTACCAAGTCCAAGTAACGCAGCAGTGTAATCAGAGTTCATGGTTATGTTTAACCTTTTGTCTACTATACTGATCCCAATACATGTGAACATGACAGTGCAATCGTACATGTAGAGGCAGACCTGCACACTACAGGTTTGTGTCAGAAAATGCAGTTTGCTTCAATGCATCGCAGACTTGTAGACCAAAGCAGTTTAACAGGAAGCAACACATCCAAGCATCACTGCACTTGTACATGTTTGGTACAATGTGAAACTGCACTCTATGTGTGAGTTTACAGGGTCAAGATAGTACTTGGACAGAGGCTTTTTATCTTTCGCAGCACAAGGCTGCCCACACAGAAAAGAAAAAAAAAATGCAAGAGGAATACTGTAGTAAACTAAGAGGGGAGGACCAAACATTCCTTTCTCAAATTTAAACTCAGGTCAAGAACACAATCCTCACACCAAAATTTCAAATTTTGTTGCACTTCGGTCGTCTTAAAGGGCAACTGCGGTAGTTTTTCAGTGTTTACGGATCTGAACAGAATTTTCAGTATGTATTCTCCTCGGTACTGTAATAGTACATGCCAAGCCAGGCACTCGCAAGTCAGTTTGTTTCCCTGAAAATTTTAGTAGATTCCCATGCGGGCCACCCTGTGTATTTGACGCCATTACCTTCAGCGCTGCCTATTTGGGTAGGTGGGACATCAAAAGGAAAACAGCGATACCTCAGTGCTGAAACTGTCGCTTCAATTTCAGAAAAACTGGCATAATTCAACAACGTCGGATGAACTCACCACTGTCATTTTTCTGGCACTAGGCCCACATTTTTGATGGCGGGGAAGCTGCGACTTCATCGCATACCGCTGCACGAAGCGTTTACCCGTTTCAGTTTTGAACACACCATTCAGTCGGTTATTTAAAATTATTGGTGTGTTTCTGTGCAACTACCAGTACCATTGGGACACATTGATATGAAAATGTGGTGAAAAAGACCGCCGGAGTTCCCCTTTAGAGGAAGACTCTGGTGGTTTTTCCACTGTGTTCTGATATTAATGTTTTCCAATGGTGCTCATAGTCCTGTAACCACCAGGGTGGTTCAGTTTGTTCAGAAACACCACCAACAATTTTAAATAAGCAACTGAAAGTCGTCTTCAAACCGAAACCGAAACGTATAAATGCTTCGTGAAGTGTGTGCGGTGATGTCACAACCTTCCCGTCACCGGAAATATGGAACTGGCGCCAAAAAAATGCCAGTGGCGAGCTCATCCGACATGTTGAGTTATGTCAGCTTTTACGATATTGACAGCGACGATTTGAGCGATGAAGTATCGCCATATTGCTTTTAAAGGCTCGCTGGCTCGGGTAGGCAGCACGGAGGTGATGACGTCAAAAACGCATGGTGGCCCACGTGAGAATCCGTTAACAATTTTTCAAGTTCATTTACAGGAAAACCAAATGGCCTACGTCCGCCTGACTTGGCATATATTATTACAGTACTGAGGAGAATATATATTGAAAAAATTTTATTGAGGTCAGTGGACACTGAAAAATTGCCGGAGTTGCCCTTTAAGCACAGACGACATCCTTGCAACTTGCCAGTCAACTCTGTTTGTATAATCCTATTTGATGACCTTAGAAATAACTCTGCCTCAACAGACGCAGTGAAAATCTACATCATGGCAAGCTTGTGTGCATGCTTCAAGGCAGCTTCATCACATTTTTCTTTTTATCTTTTCTGCCTTACCAAGCGTCCTCTCACAGTAAGAACAATCACTCTGCCATTGTGAAACCATGATATACTAATGATGAATCAATGTAATTCTGCTTAAATGTTCCTTTATATAAAATGATAGATCAGCATTGCTGAGTTTCCACATAAAGACAGATGAAGTTCAGCCTTAGAGTTAGGATATCGAAAACTATAGCGTTTAAGGCATACATTGTCACACAATCAAACAGCAGTGGCTGCAGGGCCGCGAACTTACATGGTGCGATTCTTTATGTGATCGCTAAGTTTATTCAGGTCGTCTCCAAAGCGCTTCACTGCACTGCGCAGCATCTCGACCTCGTCGTCAGTCCACTTGCCCCTGCGTGGGCATTACCAACTCAGATTTGCGCACTTCTAGCTCTGCTTGCAAGCGATGTACGAGGCCATGATACGAGGCTCGCATTAAGCGTGCTTAAACCACGCTTAGCATTTGCAGTGATCCAGCGGTCGACCGGAAGCTGTGAAGTGAACGGCAATTTTAACGGCTCGCAGAAACTTTTTGATCGAAGATGTGGAACTCAGGTGAATAATAACGCCGATCCTTGATGATTCACTGACACTTTTTGTGCTCAATGAATAGCACATCTGGTTTAAGGGCAGCATGTTCTTTTGACATATGTGCCAATGTGCGGATCTGTCAGAAGGTGGTGCGTTGTTAACCAAATGTACGACACTGGGGGAAAATGAACCTTTCTATGCAAGCGCACCACTCAAGACTCGTATCAGACCAGCCATCACAATTGCGCACGCAGAATCAAAAGAGAAAGCACACTAATGGTATCGCTCACCCTGCTGGTGACGGCTCGGAAGCAGAGTACAGCTGGACAGCCAGTTCACCAAGTTTGGTGAACGCAGCTCCTGCGGCTGTGAAAATTTCTCCCACCTGCGGACCATGGTAAAAGCAACGCGTCAGCCCTTTTTAAGCTTAAAAAGTACTTGCCATATCCCGGTTAAGCAATGTCACAAGGCAACAGCTAACAGCCACTAGCACACCACCGATGTTCCCCACTACGGTGGCAAGTTTCACCGATTCGACTTATTTGACTTTTGGTGAAAGAAAAGAAACGACCCATTTAAGCATTGATTCACCACTTAAACTCGCCTTGCTTGCACTTCCATGACTCATCTTCAGGGCCAAAGTAGAACGCGTCAAACGCCTTGCAAGTTGTTTAAGTTTACACTCTCAACGCCATTGTAACAACCGCCATCTTATCTTTGGCTTCGTCTCCGCCTACTGACTTGCTATGTGCTACGCCGCTAGTACTCACATCGCAAAAAAGTAGACCCAACGTATTTTTGCTAATCTTTCAGGCTTAAAAAGGCCATTATGACCGCCATATAGTAGTCAAAAATGTCGACAACATGAATGCTGCAGTAAACGCAGCGCAAGGGCAAGAGACAAATTTAACCAGAGGCCACTTGCGGTAGCACTAGCGCATGGAGCCACCATGGCTAGCGCGACTAATTCTTCGCAAGTGGCCGCTTTTCCTGCTGTAGGGTGGGAAAATAACCGTACCGTCATTCCGCGCGTGAGCGAAGAGAGTATGTTGAGAACGTTGTTGAGAAGCAGGCCGAGAACAACTGGACTGTCGATCCCTTCGTGACGACGTCTTCCATCCGGAGTAACAGCGGCCAAATGGGGACCGTATGGTCATATACTCAGGTCATATGTCTGGTGTGGTTAGCCACTGGTCTACCACGGTTCTGCCAACCGTGAATCAGCCGTTGTCATACGCATGCGCCAGCGTTTCCGCAGTGTACATGAGGTTGCGTCCCGCCCCGCCCCGCTTTACCCCGATTCCAGAAAGTGCCTGAGTCCTGTGCACAGCATCACGAATTTTACGTAAGCGAGTTGATTCACACTTGGTTAAAAACGCAGCGGGACGGAAACAAGCAGAGGTACAAAGCCACGTCACAAGCAGTTGGTTTTTATAGCGCTCGAGCTAGGCGTGGCTTTGTGTTTAGTCTTTTGTCCAAGTATTGTTTCCGAAGTCAGGAATGATATGGTCTTTCACCATTTACCAGCGTACTTTATTACTCTCTTTGATACAGAGATGGGCTTGTCATCGTCAAGGCAAGTTTCTATCAAAGTGAAAAAGGAGACTCAACCTTTGTAGCGATCCTGGGTTGAATAGTTACGACAAGAGCATAACTTATATGAAAGACTGTCGTCCTCCATTTAATCTTATTCTGCCCGCCCCAGACCCTCTTCGTCTTCTCTTTTCTCTTCTCTTTTTCCTCATTCGATCCTTTCCTTTTTTTTTTTCTTTCATGTGTTTATTGGAGTCCGCTTCACCCACGTACCCCAGCTTCTTTTGCTTACACCTCCTGGTGTAATATTTGAACCATCCATCGTGATTTGAACACATTTCCACTCTAGGCGCATTCAGTTTGGCAAGAGGATCCTAAGTACTGTGGCGGCCTCACGGTCGCACAACAGCAGTCAGGCACCCCTTCCCGTCTTTGACTGTCGATGAAATCTTATCGCGGGTCCGTTCGATTCACCTGCACCCCTTGAACCAGTTCACGAGGTGCTGCACCTTGTCATTCGTTTCAGAGGTGCAGGGACGGCACCCTCGGAACCACGTCGTTCGTTTCAAAAGGTGCAGCGCTGGTTCACGATTTTCCTGCACCCGCTCCGTTGTAGGTGTCGGCTTGGTGCAGGCGTGAGGGTGAGGGCAGCAGACCACGCGCCATTGTGACGCAGGCGCCGTTTGAACCGTTGGTCATAGTATAGACCTATTCCACCGGGCCTACGTCACGAAGATGCGGTGGCGCTGTCGTCGGGAGTTTTGGTTTCGCATGGTAGGCATCCGCCGGCGCGCCTACCGTAGCAGCCGCTGTGTTTTCGCTGGTGCGGGCGCTGTTTGCCGCCGTGGAATGAAGAAAAAAATTGTGCACCGATGAGCTGCGCCGTGGGTTGTTTGCGCAGCAATGAACAAGAAATGTGCGATAGGTTTTTATCGATTTCCTGCACGCGGGGCGAACCTGTAATGCCTGCTCATCGGTTATGCGCCAAACATTTTCGTCACGGCTAAGCTTATGTGTAATTATTGAGCGGTTCGTGTGGCTTGTTTCATTTGAGTGAAATATCCTTGTCGTAAGTTTGTCAAGTGCAGTACTCAACACCAAGTTTTTTGGCATACACAAAGTGTGGACACAGAGCGATCACGCTTACCGCAAAGCGCGCGCATTACATTAGCGTTGCACGATGTGCGCAATTAATCGCGGTCGCCGTGCATTGTTGAGGTGGGGAAGTTATAGATACGTCATACGAATTTCATTCACTCAAGTGAAATAAATATATAAGAGCTTAATTCACGTAGTCGTGAGCGAAAGGCCGATCACTGCGATGCTTTTGCAAATCGATATTGCGGCTGCGATAGCATATGCATAAGGGAAGTGTATTTGGCAGTGCTGTAGTGGTTTTGACGTGCTTTACATTTTTCCGATTGTGAGACTGCTCGAACAAACTTCACGCTTGGAATTCGCCACGTCGTTTCAAGACTTTACGCCTTCACGATCGCAACTGAAGCCGCGAGCCACGGTTACGCGCGCCTTGCTAGGGTTTATTCGAGAGCCTCGTCCTTGGCACGTAATTGTTTGTGTGTGCGTGTTATCACAGCGGTATTTACACAGATAGCATCACCAATACGCTTGAGTAACTAATCCGATACGTTTGTTTGTGCGCAAGGATTTCGCGTTGCTGGTCGTTTTAATCAGTTTTTCACATTTTGTCATAGCTGAGCGTTGATGTATTCTTTTCTACATTCATTGAATACTTCCTACAGAGCTACTGCAACTTCACCTTTTACGGCTGCCCCTTGCAAACTGTTGTAAACATGCCGTCGGCGCTCAGACGCCTCGTGCTCGGAGGCAGCTTTCGCACACGCTGCGCCGGCGGCGGCGGCGCGACCGTGCGGGGTCGCGGCGAGCGGTGGGCGGGGCCTCCGCGCAGCGACGTCGATACAAGGCCTGGTTATATCGCCGGTGCCTACCACTGTTTACCAACATGGAATAGGTCTATAGGTGTTCTGTGTTTGAACCAGGGTGTCGGAACGAAATGTTTTTCGTTCCGGTTTTCGTTTCGTTCCACAGAAAAAAGTTCCGTTCCGTTTTCGTTCCGGAACGAAAAAAAAAGCGTTCCGTAACGGTTCATAACGTTATTTTTTTCAATAATAAAACCGAACAAAATACTTAATATTAAAAGTACCTTTTAAAAACTGCAACAAATACTGAACTAGTACATAAAAATGCAATAATAATTGTTGGGGTTTTACGTCCCAAAGCCACGATGTGACTCTGAGGGAAGTCGCAAAAAGTTTCAGAGCAAGGACACAAGAAAAACTTGGTATTTATTTTTCCTCAAGTTTCAATCCCGAATTTTCGTCAAGGGGGGGCACACGATTTCAGAATCAGCAGGTCATCATGTGTACTCGCCGATAAGCGAGACCGCTGCTCTTACAAAACGAACTTGAGTGCCGGAAGTGCGCTGCCAATGCTGACTTGTGTGGCTGGCACACCAAGGGCCACTTGTGTTAACATCTACACCTTCGGTTGCCGATCTTTGCGCTCGTCCCAAAATTTCAACACATAAGCGACGACAAAGCCCTCTCCACGACGGCCTGTGTGAGAGGCACGCGAAACTCCACTTGAATCTAATATACAAACAGCTATGGTTGCCACTTTCTTCGTTTCCTGCATTATTTCAACGCATCTTTCCTTTTAAATACCTGCCCGAGATGCGAGCTGACGTTGAACCCTGAGTTATGCATTATTCCTCACGTTGCATGACCTCGGTTGTTCCGGACCGTAAAGTTTTCCCGTGAACCGAAAAACGATAAAAATATTTCGTTTTTGCTCCGGAACGAAATAATAAATAACGTTCCGGTTACGTTTTCGTCCCGGTCAAAAATATCGTTTTTTTCGTTTTTCGTTCCGTTCCGACACTCTGGTTTGAACTCCCTCGCCTTCGCAGACTGGCCAGGTACGTGCCGTTCGCGACCTCTCAACCGCGCACAAAAGCGAGGCCTGCACCATGTCGGCACCTCTCCGTTCGTTTCTTGTGTCGCGCCGCGCCTGCACCTACTGAAGTGCAGCCGGTGCAGCTGCACAATTTCAAAACTGCTCGTGCACCGCCGTGAACCGCTTGAGAGGGGTGCAGGTGAATCGAACAGACCCTGCGTTGTGTGCGGGAAAGGGAAGTGGTGCGAGGGTGCGCAACCGAGCCATTGGGGCTGTACGATCACGCGGCGGTCGCATTTTCGATGGAGGCGAAAATGCCAGAGGCCCGTGTACTGTGCGTTGTCAGTGCACGTTAAAGAACCCCAGGTGGTCTAAATTTCCGGAGCCCTCCACTACGGCCTTTCTCTCTATCTCTTTCACTCCCTTTCCCCCACCCCCACGGACGCTTAGCCGTGCTCCCTATATGGGCTGCAGAAATTAGCGTCCTTTCCTAACCAAACCACAATCAATCAAAATAAAGTTTAGTTTCTTTTGCTTATTTGGTCTTCAGCTAGTCTTCAGGGAAGCATCGCTCGCTTCTGTGTGCTGGTTGCCAGCATCTCTGCAGAAGTGCGCGAGTTAGCAGACCGTCCCTCCAAGGTGTGCTTGGTTGACTCTTGTTCCCCTTTTTCTCCATATTTTTTCCCCCTCGCGACTCATGTTTCTTTTTAAATTTTTCCCCTCTGGATGTTCCCTTTTCGTTATTTTTTCCCCCTTTATTGCCAAGCCGCAGCGACCCGTTACAAAGGGAATGGCACCACATCATCATCATCACTCCGGCGCATGCTCTAGTTTGATAGTAGACCGCTAGAGGGCCACAACTGTAAACCGCGTTCGCTCTCGGCGCGCTTTCTCTCAGGGGCGAAGCACCCTATGAATAGGTACAGTGTACTAGAATATACGCTGTACCCTAGGGCCGCTCTTTCTGCGATGAACGCCTTACCAGCTCGCAAGGAACGGGAACTCGCCCGCGAGAGACAACGATGACGCAGGCAGCGTCTGCTAACGAGTTTCTCGATTGAAAAAAAAAAAACCGACTGCTCGCGCTGCACAACCGTTCACCGGCCACCCCATATATATAGGCACTAGATCATGACCTGCAATATAGTGCCGGTGCGAGATTTCTCTTGTGCGTAATTGAACCACAAGGATTCGCAGCGTGCGCATTAACTAAAAGTAATCCGGAACTCGGCACGATCTACGACGTGGGAGCGCAGGAACCTCATAAAGACCAGGCTAGCATAAATGACAACGCGTGTGAAAATATACACACGCGTTGTCACTCATTTATATGCATGAGTGGGCAATATCACGGGTGATTTACGGTAACGCCGAACGATCCCCAGTGCTTCGCCCACTCGTCAGGGTTCACTTCGTGGAGATGCCTGAATTTTTTTATACAGCCGTCATGCTGTTTTATTCGCTTTTCTTTTTTTTTTTTCACGTGGTACGCACACCTGCCAGTTGACTCCCGTGGTGTGCCACTGCAAGGTTGAGTAAAGTCCCTGGACGTTAAGGTTGAGTGCCTGAAGGCAGAAAAGGCCCGGCCGTCACGCAGGTGCGTGCCCTTCGTTGCGCGCGAGTAGCTCTGGACTGAGAGCGGTTTTGCAGGATATTTTTTTTTTCTGCGCGTGACTGCGCTGTCCCTAGTCAACAGGCACTGATGGCCCCGCCACGGTGGTCTAGTGGCTACGGTACTCGGCTGCTGATCCGAGAGTCGCGGGATCGAATCCCGGCCGCGGCGGCTGCATTTCGATGTAGGCGAAATGTTGAGGCCCGTGTGCTGTGCGATGTCAGTGCACGTTAAAGAACCCCAGGTGGTCGAAATTTCCGGAGACCTCCACTACGGCGTCTCTCATAATCAGAGCTGGTTTTGGGACGTTAAACCCCACAAATCAATCAACAGGCACTGATGAAAAATCACTATGTCGGCGACGAACCTTCAGAGGTCAATCCAAACTGTCTTCCGCGTTTTTGCTGGGAAATAACAGTGTTCCAGGCTAGGTGTACCTCCCTTTGTTTCATTTTTATGCCGAAGCTGGATATAATGAAAACCTCTTCATAACGAAAATTTTCGAGCATTTGTCATTTTTGTTATATCCAGGTTTACCTGTATATAGCTAAAGTGAATGTGCCAGACAGACAGACCTTAAATGTCCGACGATGATAAATTCGGGCGGGCTTGAACCGTGGCCTAGGCATTGGCTGCGATCCCTTGGGTTTGGGCGGCTTCCTCAGTTTGCTGGACTGCCCAGAGTTGTTCTCTAATGCAAAGCTGAGCAGAGCCGCCTACCAGCATGGCCTGTGGTTCGAGGCTGCCTCCTCAATTGTTCTGCTTTATTGCATCATTGAGACTTGAGCACTCCCATAACATGCGCCCCAAGGTTGCCTGGGAATTGCACGTTTTGCATTTATCAGTCAAATACAGGTCAGGGTAACAGAGGCGAAAAATCACTGGATTTGAGTGTGTGTATGGAGCTGTCTCCATGCAACTGCCTGCTTAGATAATTTGCTGTGTGGTGCTGGGTATTCGCGCCTACCTAGCTTGTAGTCGTGCATAATTTCCCTGTAGCTAGTGATACATTCTCCCCACTTCCTCGCGTGTGGCCTCGGTAGAGGCGGCATCAGCTCGGTTCGTGAGCTCTTGAGCCATCGTGTCTGCAGCTTTGTTGCTCGCCAGTGGGCAGTGCACGCGTGCGGAGGTCCATATAGCAAATGTGTCGTTTTTCTTTCTGTCCTTGTCAACTGTTAATAATCGCAGCGCCTCCTGGGATACCTGGCCATTAGCATAGTTTCGTATCGCTGCTTGAGAGTTGCTTATGCCTGCTTCGGCCTCAGTGATGGCCATCGCAAGGCTGATGGCCACCTCCTCGGCTCTCTCTGCATGCAGGGTTTTAACTAACGCTCGTCTTGCATTTGCCTTCGTGGTCGACCACCGCGGCCACATCCTGTGTCTGTGTGTATAACGAGCTGCATCCATGAAGACCGCTTCTCTGCACTTGCAGAATTCCCTCTGCATGTCTTGCACCTTTTTGCTATACTTAGGGTAGCGCATTGTACTCAAGGTGCATATTTCTCGGTAACAGAGACCATTATTCTGTCTCTCACCATGACGGGTATGTCTGCTTTTTCTCCGTGTTGCATATGATAACCTATGCCTAGTTGTTAGAGGATGTACCTGCCCGTTTTCGTTTTTGAAAGTTGCTCACAGTGGGCTATGTTGTGTGCTTCTACTTATTCGCCCAGCATATTGTGCAATCCTAGTTCTAGCAATTTCGTCCTGCTCGTGTTCTTTGGTAATCCTAAGGCTTGCTCATAGACTTTCCTGATGAAACATCCTCATTTTTCTCTCTCGGCAACCTGCCACTCCAAGTAAGAAGCAACATACCAGACTACAAAAAAAAACTTCTTTACTCTAACAAGTTGAATTTCGGTGTGGCTTCATCTTGAACTGTGCATATTTTGACCAGGACATAAGCCTCTGCAAGGTCATTTACACACTTTGTATAGATGCATGTACTAATATGATACCTATGCAATAAATCACTCACTGGGTTGTTCACAAGATTTAATAATGGATCCAACATTGATTTTCATGGGACGGGAACACAACATTATACCACGTAACATGAATGGCATGAAGACCAAAGAAAGCCAAATTTCAAGTGGGCTGTGCTGTTGTAGGCCCATGAAACAACCATACAGGGGGCAAAACTCGTGCACCAACAGGCATGTGCCAGCAAAGCGTGGGAATCCTGCTGTTTTAGCAACAGAAATGGAGTGCTGTAATAAAACAAATGCACGGTAATAAACAAATTTATCACTGGGGTGCTGCACTTGTCAGCATGTCGTACTAGGTTTTCTCACATCTTTGCCCACAGAACAGCTTTCAATCCTTGTCGCATTCCCTAGGCAGCACCGAAATGTCCACATGTGTTGCCCAGTCAGGACAGGCACCAAACCAAGTGTGGCAGTCTTTTGTTTACTACAGTTGGCACATCAGTGGCTGTCGAGAGGGAAACACAGCCGCTCAAACTTGGAGGGCACACCTCCACCCTTGTACGCTATGCAGAGGCAGTAGTGTGACAACAGTTGATCCAAGAGCTCCCTTTCATCAAGCATCTCCAATTTCTCCACCCTGGAAGCCAAATGAATGACAAATGCCATGTCTGACAAAAGCACATTAGCAAGTAATGCCAGTAAGACTGTCATTCTTTTGGACACTTAATTCATTTTCTTTCCTTATGGCATCAGTGCAACCAAAAGGCTTACTTAGGCTTGTTTTCAGAATAAAGTCGCAGAGCAGTTGTGCATAGGGCCATGTGTCTAGTACCTTATGTCATATCTGCTGCCGTTGTGTTTTATGTTTTAAGTTTGGCCACAGGACATTTAATGACGAAAAAATAGGTTCTCAAGACCATAAGAGTAAGGCCCTGAACTGATAGCATATAAGAGGCAATAAATAGGCAATAACAATGCCATTAAATACAAGAACCAAATGCAACTGCACGCCAGCAACACCAGCACAGGTCATTTCAGCAGGTCTTGGCCTGAGGTGCACGTCGTAAATACGTTTTGGCCAATGGTTGCTAGAAAGTTCCGTCTTTGGTTAGTACAGTTACAAATTCATTCGTGCAATATACTTTATGACTTCATAAGCTGTCTTTCAACAGAAATGTCGTAATCCACATTTGAAGACTGAATTTATTAGTGAGCCATATTATTTGTCTGATCGTACTAATCACCAACATGAAGTTGAAGTTCCTTTTTGTCACACTAACTTGCTTTCTTATCCTTTCATGTTGGAGACAGCCAAGGGATGGAACCACATGCCTACCTCCATCGTTAACATTCTAAGTGCTTCAGCATTTAAATCCACTGTTGAAGATTACTGTGTGTACTAGCTGCTAACAAATATGCATTACAGTGGAACCTCGTTAAACCGTACCCACTTAAGCCATAGTTTCTTATTAAATGTAGGTGAGACAAATCCCCAACTCGACTACCCGCGTTTGGTACCCGCTTAAGCTGTAGCAGTACATCTCGTACCTGTCGGTTAATGTGTCCTATTCACTCGTTAAAAGCCCATCATGCTCCTCAGTCGCAGACCCGCGCTTCTTCGGATAACCGATTCTGCACGGAGCGCACGGAGCGCGCGAAGCGCGAACTACGTGTTGCATGCGTACGCACAGATCTCCGTGGCCATTGCAAAGCCTAGCCTCCGAGCCGCACTGCACACAATCTCTGACTAGTAATCTTAGAGGCCATGGTGGAGCGACCTAGCAATGTCCCGTTGTCTGCAAGTGCTCTCACGAGATCCTACGTGATGCCGTTGCCGGCGAGAGCAGTCAAAGAGCAGCCGCGAACGTGCGCACATGTGCACAGTTGTTTTGTTTGCCAGCTGTACTGCATGTGTGCTGAACTTTGCAACAGTCAGGCTCTTTGATTTTCACACTTCTGGCAGCCCGCTGGCAGCCAGAGGGCAGCTAGCTGGTTCCGGCTCTGACAGGAAATCACGTGTGCTGCTAATCCAAAACAATCCAAAGCTACCCGAAGATTGTAAAATCGAATGCTGGGCCGGCTTGCATAAATGTAAACAACATGGCGCAGGCTGAAAACTTAGCGCGTAACAACATATGGCTAGGTTTGTCTAAGAACTGACGTGATATTCTCGAGCATATGTGCTTTGCTGTACGATTACGTATGGTTGCAAGACCTCGTGCGAATCTGTGCTGAACCTGTGTTGCATTAATTATTGCCTCCGGCGGACAAAACCACCAGCGCGAGGTAAGCTGCCACATTGCTAACATGGGTGGGGCTTAACAAGCTCACTTTCACAGAGCGCAGAAATCACTACTGTCCGACACGTCCGGTGTCTTGATGCGAGGTCTCGCAAACATGATAGTGTTTCTGAAAGGGACAGTTTGACAGATCACATCGCCCGCCGGCATTGATTAGTCTGCTTTCTTTCTTTACTTGACTGGTAACTGGCATACTACGTGCACTTGTGTAGGAAATAAAGTTCTGTATTGCACATATTTGACTCATTTCAGCTGATATGGTGCCTCTTTGCCAGCCGATGAGTCGATACGTTCAGTCGGACTAGGGGCCGGGGGCACTTAACTGACGTAACACTCTTGTATGAGCTAGTCGGTTTCGGCAGGCGCACTGCATGATACTGAAGCTTGAAAATGCATGCGTGCGCGCGCACACACATGCACACGCACACACACACCCACACACACAGAGATCCCAAAAAATAAGCATGTCTCTTCGTCTCTGTTTTTGCATGCCTTGCATGTGCTAGCGCATAGAAGTGTCCACGCCATCAGAGACCTACGAAAAACACACAAACAGCACTGCCGCACCTTTATTGTTCATGTCAGCGCATATGCTTATCAACATTGAAGACCTAGTTGAAAGTTGAAACACATCAGTTTGATCACAACTGCCCTAAAACGACCGACGAAGCGAAATGTACCTGCAACTTACCATCTTTGCAAACTGCACAAGCACGAGATAACACTGCACAAGCGCTAAAATGATAAGGACGGGCACCATCACACCATACGAAGGCGCGCCGCTGCATGTGCATACGATCTCCTCAACCTTTGAAACATGATGCATTATTTGCAAGGTGAGAGGTAAGGCGAGAGTTCGTCGTGTTGAACTAAGGAAGTTCGCATGACAATAACAAAAAATAAAAGCAATGAATAAAAGCTCCAAGTGTTTGCCACGGGGTGTGGATGAACCATCTTGCATGGCGGAACGAGCTTTCCAACACAACGTCAAACGTAATAATAACAACAGAAGTCCGAAGGAGACATCCTCAAGCGCTGCAACGCACTGAGTCCCTGTAAACACGGTGGCAAGCGAGCGTGACCATCACATTTTGGCGTCTGCTAGCCAGAGATCTGCCAGAAAGCTGCCAGGACGATTTTGTCCTGGCTGGTTCTGGCAACCGCGGGTCGCCAGGAGCAGCCAGCCAGAGAAAAACGGACGCCGACCGGAAGTGCACTGCGCGGTTGGCGGAGCAACCCGAGATAAACGAACGCGTGCCAGCGGGCGCTGGCAGCCCGTGGGCAGCCAGAAGTGCAAAATCGAAGAGCCTTAGTGGTCTGCGGATGCGGTATGATTTTGACAAGACAGCACAATGTCGAACATGCAAGCGAAGCATCGCGTGATGAGCGTTAAAGAAAAACTGGAGATAATCAATAACATCCAACATGGAGCAAACAAGTCTGTACTAGCATGGGAGAAAGGCCTGCCACTGAGTACTATTTCTGGCATTTGGACAGCGCGAGAGAAGGTTCTGAATGGTGCACCGTCCAACCTCAAGCGCTGCAGTTTAAGGGGCTTGAGTTACCCAGATGTCGAGGAGACTTTGGTGCGTTGGCTGAAAAATGCGAGGGCAAAAGGACTTGCCAGTGACCGGACCCCTTCTCACCGAAAAGGCGCTGTGCTTTGCCACACAGATGGGTCACGACAGTTTTGTTTGCAGCAGTGGCTGGCTCACTAGATTCAAGATGCGGTACAACTTAACTACAAAGGTTGTTTCCGGCGAAGGTGCAGTGGCAGACAAAAGGGGGGCGGAGCACTGGGCCAGCGGCAAGCTGCAACATATCTTGCGAGAGTATTCCCCAGCAAATATATTTAACATGGACGAATTGGTACTTTTTTTTTAGATGTTGCCGAACCGAATGTGCACAAGTGGCAAACAAGCGAAGGACAGACTATCAGTTGCATTTGCAGCCAACATGGCAGGGATGGAAAAGCTGCTGCTCCTTGTTATTGGCAAAGCCGAGATGCTTCAAGGGTGGTCGACTTCCGTCAGGCATGTTCTATCACAACAACACCAAAGCCTGGATGACTTCGAAGCTATTTGAAAAGTATGTGCACGTACTGGACTGTCGCTTTACCGATAGCGGAAGAAACATTGTCATGCTGATAACACACCGGCTCACGTAGAACTGGAGAACCTTTCTGCTGTGAAGCTGGAGTTCCTGGCAGCAAACACAACTGCAATTTCACAGCCATTGGACCAAGGAATAATTCAGTCTGTCAAACACTTGTACCAGAAAAGGAAAAAACATGCTGCGCAGGATGCTTCTTGCAATGGAAAGTGGAAAGACTTACAACATCGATATGCTGGGCGCGATCCATTTGCTGGCGTATTCCCGGCAGCAAGTAAAAGCCGCAACTGTGGAGAACTGCTTCGCGCGTGCACAGTTCATTGTTCCCGCCGAAGAAATCAACTGAAGTGAAGTGGAACTGGATGAGGATGAAGAAACCGCTTACAACAGTAAGTGCGAGGCACTGCTTGCAGAAGTTTTGGAGCGACAAGGCGGTGGCGATAGAGTGCCGTTTTCAGTGTTTTGCAATGTCGACAATGACGTCGTAACTTACGAAGATTTGTCTGACAGTGACATTGTTAACTCACTTAGTAGCGAGTTATGCAGCGCAAGCAATGGTGGGGATGACGACAATGCTGTCCGTCAGTTGGAGAAGCAGTGCAAGCACTGGATGTGATGCGGCTGTTCGTAGAAAGGAGAGGGTTAAGGACACATTGGCCTTCCACTTGGACGGCTTCGAAACTGCAGTAGTCACTGCGAGGCCGTTGAGGTAGCACACGAAAGTGACAGATTTCTTGCGGCCTTTTTCCGCAAAATAAAGAAGTTTCTTGGTTTTCTTGCGAAACGCGTTTCACTCCACAGGCAGGTAGATGCACATTTCTTACTTTTGGGTAAGCCGTAGTGCTGCTTAGCACGTAGTTTGTTCGCATCCCAGTCAGGTATGGTTTAACGAGATTCCACTGTACTTTGTATTGACTACCACTCCATTGTCTAATACCTTCAGGCATTGAACATATTGAAATAGACAAAAAAAAAAAAAACAAACAAAAGGACGTATAGACAGACTGGCAGACAAACAGATACACTGCAGGAGTCTTATTGCTGGCGCTTGTGTGACTTACCTGTGCAATTCAAGAGCAGGAAATGACTGGTAAACCTGGTTCATAGTCCAGACTTTGCACACCTCCCAACCTGACTGGCGAATCCTGCATCATTGACAATGGAAACAGCTTGTTAAAGTAAGAAAGAGAAAAGAGGTGAAAGATGAGCGAAAAAGAGAAGAACATGGTGTATTAAGCAATAAAATGTGTTTTAAAGGGGCCCTCTAACAATTTTCTCGCACCCGTTTTCATGTGCGCAATGCGTAGACTGGAGGGTGGACAGACAAATGCTACAAGTATGACAGCGATAGGAGCAGGCAGTGCGAAGTTATAAGCAGATAAAGTTCAAAATACAAGCAAAAAAATACAGAACCTCATCTGGAGTTTCGCAGGGTCAGGTGACCACATTTCACTCTCCACAACTGTCATAGAGCTCGACCAATAGAATTTGCTTTAGGTGCTTACATAGGGGAAGTTCGTGTGCCACAGTTGCCTGTTCGCTCCAGTGTAGTGATGATGCCGTTGCCATGTCAACAAACAACGTGGAGCAAAGCGTGCCGCACTATCAGTTATGAGCTTTTCTGACAGCTCCGACTTGCCAGAGTTAGAGTGGGCGCTTCTGCTTCGAACCGAGACTTTACGCGTTGTTCTGTGTAACGACACTCCAAGGCAAGTGCTGTATGCTGTCATCTTTAAACTCGCTGTCATGACCAATGACTGGCGAATACGACCATGCTACACAACAGCTCTTCATGCAGTAACACTCTTGTTTGGGCTAGTTGGTTCATTCTTGACTTGACTTTTTTCGTGCTACTGTGTTGGAGTTTCTTCACGGGTTGTTCAGCTAAACGCGCAGACATGGAAGCATAGAAGTGGCAATAAGGAATTTTAGCGTGTCCGCAAAACCCCAATGCGCAAAGCACTTTGCGTAGAGCAGAATACCGGGTATAAACATTGCATGTGAAAGCACGGCAGACCACCCGGATTGCATGCTGTCTGGTTCAAATCTTTCGAGTGGTCGTCGTGCGCTACGTAGCCCTCAAGTTGCTAACTGACGGTTTTATTTGCTTCAGCTTTGTATGATGAAGCTTTGATAAAGCACCCGTGACAATTAGACACCATTTCACAGCGCGACACTCAAATTATCAAGGCTGTAGGTTTAGCAAGTAGCTGCAGGATTCCCGGAGAACATAGATCATGCAGTTTTCCTTGTTCTGTTTACCACCCACAGCTGGAGCTACTTGACTGTGACAAACAACGTTATCCGGTATCCAGTACGGACACATTCAAATTCCCTTATAGTGCGGTGCGCGATACAATACACTTTGACAGAACGGCAAAGTCCACCAGTTCAGCGCTTCAGCGAGTTGCAAACGCACACAAGAGATGAAGCAAAGAGATTCTTTTCGTATGGACATATGAGTCGTGTAAGCAAACGGCAAGAGGCGAAATGGGAGCCAGTGCCTCTATCACGTCTTATGGTTGTGGTAATCTGTCTTGCTACGACTGTGTCTATTTGGCGTTCAATAAAAATCTACGCAAGAGAAAAACAAAGCCAAATATTACCTTACTTACCGATGTAGTGCCGCGAGCACTTATAATGCTTCTTTCATCCAATTACAGGCTCGAGCGCCCATTTGTCATTTCTGCCACAAATAGTTCTGACGAGCGCCACTACACGCTGATGCGGTCAGCAGCGATGTGATGACTTCATTGAATGATTAAAATATTAAATGAACTGATACGGGTGGCTTGACACCTGCCAAAAATTTCTCAGACATGTGCAACGCGACCCGCAAATAAAAAATGAGTGCGAGGAAAGTGTTAGAGGGCCCCTTAAAAAGAGGCACGGCAAATGTTTCACTTATGTTTATCCTCCAAACTTGTACACAGGCAACCTTGGATATATCAACCACAAGTATATGTAATTACTGTCTATGTAGAACCGCAGTAATACCCCATGGAAATCCCGTGCAAAAGTATAGCACTACACTATACAAGTATAAAAAATATCCACTACCAGTCTCAATATCAAAGCTGCGTGTCTGCGAGTAAACTCCGAACAGCCAGGCAATTGGTTCTTCCATCGTTGGAATTACTCAAGTTGGCAAACCAGCACTGTTTAGGCAAACACTGCTGCGAAACGGGGCACTCAACCTTAGACGATTTACAGGCCATGAAGGATAAATGAGCAAGGTGCGTGCATCAAAATGTAAAGTATGGGCCCTGTATGCACTCCATAATGGCAAAGTTGCTTTATTAAGCTTCGATGCAACACACACATAATTTAAAATGGTGAAGCAAAGAAATAGCAACACTTATACAGTGCATCTGTGCCCTAATTCTATAATACTGAGTTACCACTATGTCATATCACATTGTAGTTTCTAGATGTGATGCACCAGAGTTCAACTCCAAACAATAACAGATGTTGAGGGGGAGATGGAGGCTTGGAATGATGAACAGAACATTGAAAGTAGTGAAAAAAATTACAGCATATCCACGGAGTGAATGATGATGAGTGGGTGAAGCTCGGGAGGTTCATCGTAGATCGTGCCGAGTTCCGGATTAATTTAGTTAACGCGCACGCTACGAATCCTCATGGTTCAACTACGCACAAGTGAAATCTCCCACCGGCACTTCATTGCAAGTCAAGATCCAGTGCCTATATATATATATATATATATATATATATATATATATATGGGTTGCCGGTGAACGCTTCTCCAACGCGAGCAGTCGGTATTTCTCAATCAAGAAACTCGCTAGGAGACGCTGCCTGCGCCAACGTTGTCTCTCGCGGGTGAGGGCGCGTTCTCCTTCTTTGCGAGCTGGTACAGCGTTCCTCTAAGAAAGAGCGTTTCCATAGCCAACGCGCGCCTTTCGCTCTCTCTCTGTCTCTCTCTCTCTCACACAAGACAGCAGAGGCACGCGCCGGGAGGCACGCGCTGAGGGCGAGCACATGCCGGAAGGCACGCGGGTTACACCTGACGACTGACGCGTGACAAGGTTAGACTAAGAGGAGCTTCGCCCCTAAAAGAGGGAAGGCCACTGGAGACAACGCTTCGACGAATGGACTTGTCTTCATCAGGGCGCACTACCTTTCCTCAGCCAGCTCTCTTTCCCTTAAAGGGGTCGTGAAAAGAATTTGGAGATGCCGGCTTGTAATTTTCACTGCTTCAATACGCATTCGACAAGCCGATTCCGAAATATTTCGGCGAAATATTCAGTGCACATTTAACAACGCCCGTTTTAAATCTCAGCTTTCTTGCGCTCCCGAAACGACTATGCGACACTACTGGCCGGCGTGGTACTATTTGGTGACGTTGAGTTAAGATACTCTTAAGTTCAAGGGCACAGTGAACTCGCGTTTGCTCTAAAGGAATCGATTTACTTGAAAGCTAGAAAGGAAGAAAATACTTGGAAACTGTGCGGTGCCACCATTCGGAAGAAAAGCGGCAGCACAGTTTGTTTTCCCATGGCCTCCGAGGGCGCGCCAATCTCGGAGGTATGACAGCTACTAAGATGACGTCATCTGCAGAGTTGAAGGGAACGCGCGCAGTGAAACCGAAACCGCGTTTTTTATCGCTCTAAACCAACACACACGGTGCAACGGAACAATGGATATTGTTGATTGGAGGGTCAGGACCCCGAATACGCACTTAGTACAAAATGTTCAGAAAACGTTTCACGACCCCTTTAATGTTACACCTATCATTTCCCTTTCCATTTCTTGCTGCCTAGTCCTCAGTTTAAGGCAAACCCTTTTAGTGAGCCTCCAATCGTTTGTCCTGTAGGTAAGTCTGGTAAGATGCAGCTGTTATGCACTGTCACAAAATAGCAGCCACCTTGTTGAGAAGTGTGGCACTGTGTCTGTAACACAGCCCTGAATTCAACCACGTGAAGAAAAGCAGCACACAAAGTGAAAGCCACATCACAGCCAATGACACTCAGAACCTGGCCAAGGCCCGCACGGCGTCCTTCCAGTCTGGTGTAGAACTGCTGCGAGTGCAGCCTTGTGCAACTCTCTGCTCGGCACGTGAGCACGTGATGCCAGACAGAGAGAGGGAGGAGTGGGAGAGCATACGCCAATGCCAGCAATGGGGAAGCAACACTGGTGCACTCTCCAGACTCCGTCTGTGCCACGTGGAAGGCGCCCGAGGTGACCTGTGAATTCTAACAGCCTCACAGAGGCCCAGATCAGGCTGCCTGCGCTGAATCCCCCAGAAAACCAGGTGGAACCAAAGCAGCCAACAGCAATTGTCATTGAGACACCCAGCATAAGGCAGACAAGATTATGAAAAAGCGATACTGCTCACATCGGCAGACGGATGTGGTAGCTTCCCTACTGAGTTCAACCAAGCACAAGATCAGCCAACAGCTCAATCCTGTGCCAGAGGTGGTGAGATGCACCTCATTGCTCCGGGTGAATAGGACACTTTAGTGCTTATTATATTGTGCTTCATGTGCTTGTATATTTAGTGCTGCTAGATAATTGGTTCCTGTTACAGCCAGCATTATGCTGGTACACTAAGGGGGCCTAAGACTAAATGTCCAAGCTTTCATGGTGTCTTTTCGGGGAACAGATAAGTCAGTTCTTGCATTTTTCCTGGCTGTCACCTACCAAGCATCTACAGTTCAGGACCGGTGTCGTACAGTTTCCTCTTGAGGGACAATGGTGAGCTGCCATTAATGATCTGGGAGTACCTGCCAAATACACCCCACCCTACTATTATTCTCCTGGTTGCTTCAATATCATGATTCAGATCTGGAGTCACTACTTGCCATAAGTAGACGTACTGGCTTGCCACTTTCTGTGCCTTATTACCAAATGCGAACTGCTGTGCTTTTTCAGTACTACTGGACATTAGTTTACTGCTCTACTTTGCCCATGCTCTAATTTGCCTGTCTAGTTCAGTGATCATGCTTTGCAATTCATCCCAGGAGCTGCTTACGAGGCAACGTCATCAGTGAATCTGGGGTTACTGAGGTATTATACACAGCTGTTCGCAACCCAAGGTTCTAAATACCTCCTGTAAATAAGCTGTGAACAGCAGCGTAGAGATCACATCCCCTTGTCTTACACCCTTCCTTATTGGTGTTTTACTTCTGTCTTTATGGAGGACTACGGTGGCTGCGGGGCCACTGCTGATATCTCAGATATCAAGGAATTGTACACTTCCTGGATTTGGCAGAACATAATGTTAAGAATGTTATTTTTAAATATGTCTACAGTGTCAGATGCCCATCATCATCATCAGCCTATTTTTAAGTCCACTGCAGGAAGAAGGAAAAAAAAAAACCTCTCCCAACGATTTCCAATTCACCCTATCCTGAGTGAGTTGGTTCCACTTTATGCCTGCGAACCTACCTTTTGCCTGCCTCTGTTGCGTTTTCCTTCTCTTGGTATCTATTCCATCGCTCTTACTGTCCATCTGTTATCTGTCAACTGCATAATATGCCTTGCCCAGGTCCACTTTCTCCTTTTGATATAAGAATATCAGCTACTCCTGTCCATTCTCTGATTCACTCTGCTAGTTTTTTATCTCTTAGTGTTACACCTATCATTTTTCTTTCCATTACATGCTGTGTGCGTGTAGATCTAGATTCTCTAGATTTTTAGTTAACCTCCACGTTTCTGCACCATATGTTAGTACTGGGAGAATGCAGTGATTAAATACTTTTCGCTTTAGTGACAGTGGCAAGTTTCCAGTCATGATTTCGGAATGTCTCCCGAATGCGCTCCATCCCATTCTCATTCTACGGAGGATTTCCTTTTCATGGTTAGGCGTCCCTGTTAATAAATGCCCCAGATACACATATTAGAGTTCACACATTCTAACGGGTCATTGTTAATTTTAAATTCCTGTTCCTTAGCTAGACTGTTGAACATAATTTTAGTCTACTGCCTACTCATTTTTAGTCCTATTTTATGACTTTCCCGGTTTAGGTTATCAATCATATGTTTTAGTTCGTTACCGTCATTGCTAAAAAGCATAATGTCGTCTGCAAACCTTCAAATGCTGAGATATTCTCTGTCATGTCCAAGGACTCGAGGCCGTCACCTAGGCAGGGGGTGCTTGTGACCCTGCCCCAACCAAATCACTGGGCCTATTTGCTTATTAAAGTTCTCTCTCTCTCTCCGTTTATTTTAATTCCCTTTTTTTCTCAGTCTAGACGTTCGAACACTTCTAGGTGCGCAGTGAACATCGGGGAGATCGTATCTCCTTGTCTGACTCCTCTCTTTATCGGAATTTTTCTGCTCTTTTCATGTATGAGATTGCACAGCCATCTCTGTAAATGTTACTTATGGTTTGCAGCTATATGTCATGCACACCTTATCGATGCAAAGCTTCTAGAACTGCTTGTATTTCTATGGAATCAAATGCTTTCGCATAGTCTATAAAGGCTATAGAAAGAGGTTTGTTATATCCAGCAACCTCCTCAATTATTAGGTTGATAGCATGGCTATGGTTCATTGCTGAATAATGTTTCCTAAAACCAGCTTGTTCTCTTGGTTGGTTGAAGTCGAGCGTTTCTCTTATCCTAGCAGAAATTACTTTCTTAAATAGCTTGTATATCACTGGAGTATTATTGGTCTATAATTCTTTCAACTCCTTTACGTCACCTTTCTTGTGTATCAGGATTATATTAGCATTTTTCCAGCTGAGCGGTACACTATAAGTCGGATACAACACAAGTCTGCAGTGAAGCCCCTCCCACACCCTCATAACCGCCAGCCACTGTTCCTCCGTGGAGCTGCAAATAGTTCCTAATTCGAACTTTCCGTCCAAAATAAAGCACTAATGAGAAAAATAAAAGATGAGTGCATAAACTTACATGTATTTATTTGTTTATTAGAGCAGAACATGAAAAGACCAATTCCTTATCGAGTTGAAATGAAACGCTTGCAATGCAAAAACCAGGCGCGCGCCACAAGCGCCGCCACTTAGCTTTTCAACACAGTTCGGTGAAGTTTCATCCTTAAAAATGGTTCAGAAGCGAAACGGACTGTACAGAAGCCTTTGGAAGATTGAAACGCTCAGGTTCCACACATTTTTGCCCATGCTTCTTGCACGTCTCATGGCTTCTACCGATGAAAGGACTTGAGAAGAGCAGACTTTTCGCATGTACCAAACACATGAACACAGTGCAATTTTGAAAAGGTCGCATAAGGACGGCATTGCTTGCTTCTGTGATTGGCTGGAGGAGTAACACCGACTCGCGCAGTCCATCTGCCCTTGTTGCCAACTGCTGTTTTTTTTTTTAAGTTATATCCTACTATAGATGTCTTGATACATTTCGTGAAGAGCGACGCAAGTTTTTCGAACACAGTAAAACCTCGGTAATTTGTACTTGGTTTATTGGGAATCCCAGATAATTTGTATGGTCTTGAATTTTTACACATAAATTTAACCGGATAATTGGAGCAGCTAGTCTGCGACTTCCCGGTTAATTTGCACATGATCGCAGCTTCCGAGCTGTGGGATAGGAGAAGGCGATCTTGGAGGCTGCATATTTTATACTAAAAGCATGTCATAGATGCCATGTTGGAGCAATTTGTTTTGAAACCGCCAGGCGGCGATGTGTGCTGTTACGATCTACCATCATCATCATCTTTACAACAGCGCAGTGTGTGTACGTTTTGTAGGACTTGTGTATCAGTTGGTGAGCGTTCAACTGCTGTGTGTGTCTGCCTGTGCTTTTTTTCCCTCTGTGAATTGTTTAACTGCCACGTGCTCAGAAGATGCTGAAGTAGAAGGGCTTGTCACTCCAAGAAAAGGTCTGTCTGATTGAAGAGGATAGCAAGTCAACAGTGTCAAAAACGGCTCTCGCCGAAAAGCACCATGAGCCCTTGTCAACTCTCTGCAACTTTATCAAGAATATGCAGAAGATAATCAATGCCTACAACGAGACGCACTCGGCAAAGCGCACACGAGTACGCCCTCCTACATGCGCCGACGTTGAAGAGGCTTTGATTGCTTGGCTGCAGAAAGCAAGTGCAGCTCACTTTCCAGTCAACGGGACCATTTTGCGGGAAAATGCTAACCAGCTGGTGCTGCAACTTGGTCATGAAGTGTTTAAATGCAGCAACGGGTGGTTCTGTCGCTTCAAGGAGCGCAACAACTTGACTTTTGTAGCTGTTTGTGGTGAGAGCGGCAGTGCGGACCAGAGTGTTGTTGACGGCTGGAAGCAGCGCACCTTTGCTCCGCTACTCACCGAATACAAAGCAGCAGATGTTCTCGATGAGGCTGCTCTATTTTACAAAATGCTGCCTACGAAAACATTCACGTTGAAAGAGGAAGACATTAAAGGGCGGAAAAAAAACAAAGACAGGGTCACTGTCTTGTTTGGTGTGAGCATGTGCGGTGAGGACAAGCTGCCACTGCTTGTTGTTGGCAAGACATAAAAGCCTTGGTGTTTAAAAAATGCACGATTGCCACCCAACGATGACCTTATTTACAAGCACAATAAGAAACCATGAATAACAGCTGCAATTTTTGAGGAATATGTGCGGCACCTTGATCGCAAGTTTGCGGCCGCAGGGTGCAGTTTTTTGGTCATCGTCGATAACTGCCGTGCTCACGGCAACATTCAGAATCTGCAGGCAATTAAACTGGTATTCCTACCACCCAACACGATGTCACTATCGCAGCCGATCGACCAAGGCGTCATCCCTCATACTAGAAAAATTTATGGGTACAATCTGCTGATGTGGATGCTCCTTTGTTACGATAACAGCAAGAAGTACTCCATAGATCTTCTCAGAGCTATATGCTTCATTGTTCATGCGTGGAGGCAAGTGGAGGCCACCATTATTTGACAGTGATTTGAGCACACCGACTTTGTGAAGAAGGATGTCACCACCGTCACCATTGATAGTACTGTCACTTGTGAGTTTGAGGAGGAAGGGGAGATTCTTTGCGCTCGATATGAGGCCTTGCACACCGAGGATGGAGAGTGCAGCCCAATCAGCTTTTCTGATTACTCGCATATCGAGGACAGTCCAGACATGCTATGGTGACCTCGGCAGCGAGATCGCTGCAAAAGCATCCGACTTGGCCGCCATTAATGATGAACAAGGTGATGACGAGCCTCCGCGAGCACCCTGTTAGGCGGAAGTCATAGATGCACTTGGTGTTGTGCATAGCTTTGTCGAGTGCAATGGCGGTGAGGCTGAGATGCTGCACCTGGTCAACTGTCTTGGAAAGTATAACCTTCAGCGCGGCAAACTACTGAAAATGTCAGTCTCGCATCGAGGAATTCTCAAAGTAGGTGCACTTATGACAATAAAGGTGTGCCACTCATGTAACACGTTTTCTGGCTGATTCTTTAGCTTTCGCATTGTTTCAGATAATTGGAAATCCCACTTAATTGGGATATTTTTCTTGGTCTCGAGGCCTTCAAATTAACGAGGTTTTACTTATGATGCCTCCTCCATCTTTGATCAAGTTGGCTGTTATGCCGTCTTCACTTGCTGATTTACCGCGAGACATCCCTTTGACGGCTTTTCTAACTTTGTCAGTGGTTATACATGGAATTTTAGTGTCCTCCTCTGATTTCACATTCCACTAAGGTTGCATGGTCTGTCTGATAGCTGTACAGTTCAGAGTAGAAACCTTTTGCTACTTTTACTATTTCTTTAAGTTGTTCATAGGTATTGTGTACGAAATATCATGATGAATTAAGCAACTGATATCAGGGAAGATCAAGAGATTGTGTAATTCACATCGGTACTAAATAAATAAAAACTATGAGATGAAAAGCTACCTATTGTGTTTATAAGCACACTACTGCAAATATATGTGTGAATGTAAAGTCTTTGCGTCTCTTGAAAAGTATTTCTTTGTTGTTGTAAAGCTGTGAGATTTCTGTTGCTGTTTATTTATTTATTTATTATTATTATTATTATTATTTATGTTGCCCAGGTAAGTGTAATGATTACCTAGCCACGTTGTTTCTTGTCCATGGGAAGGTGGGAACAGTCAAATAGCTGTGAAGTAGCTTTTATCCTGCCATCAGTGCTGTCAGTGTATTATGAGGTGAAATAAAATTTCAAAGTTCAAGTTTAAGAATTGTTGCTGTAGAAACAATAAAAATAATATCTGATGAGCTATACCACAACATACACTGAAAACATTAAATATTCATTCAGTCATATCTATGGTTCAGAGTGATAGGACAAAGCACAGATTATTACATGCGCTCCCATAAGTGTGGAAAGTGAAAGCCATGTTAAGCTGACTTTTGTTCCAGTACAGCTGTCTCAAGGACTGAGAATGAGTAGGGCCAAGAAAGAATTCCAAGTTATCTTATGCTTGAGCAAATGGTAGAAAGTGCTGCTTGTTCCGCGAACCACTGCATTTCCGTGTTTGCAAAGATGACGTAACACCAAGTCACATATGCTCTCAGTGAGTGGCAAGATTTTCATCGGTAGCATCTTTCTTTGACCAAAAGTAAATATCAAATGCTCCAGGGGTGCACTAGAACGGTGGATAACTTTTCCTGTGCTGGTCTAGATTGTGAAGTTCAGTTACTGTGGCAGCAGACACTTCCGCAGCTTTCACAGCTTGTAAATGCACGATGAACTAGCACAGTGTAGGTAACCAAGGCTAATAAAACGCAGCAGACATTTGCCCTGATTAGCTCATTCTGCAGACTATCAGAAGAAAGGTGTTGACTCTTCTTTCACATAATCAAATGTCAGTGCCCAAAGGTAAATTTATCTTGTTGCTTTTTGGCAATGGGTGCATTTGAATGGTAGCATTTTAGAAAATAATGCAATGCACTAGCCTTTCTTCCTGGGCTTTGATGGTGGTGCATGCCTGCAGGCCTGCCAAAAGGCAATTGCGCTGCTTTAGGTTCTCCACCATCACCTCAGCAAACTTGTCACCCATGTTGACCTGCACAAGTGTAACCAAAGAAAAAGAAAGGAGGATGGATACTGTTAAACACATCAACCACACTATGAGTGCATGTGTAAGTTATGGCAGAGTTAAACTTCAATGTAACAAACTTCAACATAACAAAATCACCAATATGATGAAGTGTCCAGCTATTTACAATGTTCTGTATATAGAACAGCGTGTATTTTGTTCTTCCATACAATAAATTACGTTCACCCACGATTTCAATATAACACAGTTTCACTGCTGCCGCAGCGGAAGACTGGGCCGATAAATTGGCTGGTGCCAGTAGCAATATGGGCAAGTTGTAAGTAGGTGTTGCAAGCACATTTTTCATATTTCACACGGCCGACAACGCAGCGCAATGTCTCTCCCCCACCCACGGTTAAGAACCAAGAGAGAATATGAACGCACTCCTCCTCACCACCAGAGTGGGAGTGGTCAGAGAGCATGCATACAGGCCGGCGTGCTCAAGATGCAATTGGCTTTCACCTATCTTGCAAGTGATTACGATCATTCATATGACAGATGTTGCTGACAAGCCCTGTCTCTTGCAGAAAGAAGACATCGCATCCTTTTTTCTGGTTATCAAAACTCCTGGGGTTCAGTAAGTTGCCAAGGCTAAATGGGCATGATACCTTTAATATGCTTATCACTTATTACTGGAGTGTATCATACATATGTTTCTTCCAGCCTCATGCATCACCTATAGGCCACTGTGATGCAGGCTTTAAGGGTGCGTTGTCAAGCTGTAGTAGCAGTATCTCCAGTTCAACAACAACAAATAATTTTAAACAACATTGAAATCACTTTTTTTTCTTGCTGCTCTAAGAACATCCTTGCAGCACTTCTATGTAAGAACAAATCATTCAGCAACTGCACTTTGCATAAATGGCCCGAATTTAACAAAATTTTGATATAACAAGGTAAATTGCCAACTTTGTTATATTGTCCATTTGAATGCAAGAACATACATTTCATGAGTATCTCATTATACCTGATGGTATGCATGAATGAACCTAGAGCCTTAGTAAATTATGTAAAGCATATTTTCTTTTTTTTTTTTTTTCAAGAGCAAAAATACTGAGGTGCTCATAGCATCATGCACATGAAGGAAGCAGAAGTAGGGACAAATCTGTGTGTCTTATCTTCAGCATTCTGCACGCTTGTAATGATGGAAGGACTTCAGGGACACACTGTACTGCAAAATATTCTGTGCATCCAAGTAGCATTATTCATCTTTTGCACCATGTATCTGGAATTACTGAAAGAAATGATTAATCGTGGACAAAAAAAAAAAAAAAAGAAAAGCCTAAGCACTCAGCCAATGTTTCAATACTTTATTTTACAGCTTCACAAAGTTTAAAACAGACATACAGTGAACGCCCGTTAAAACGAACTCGGTTATAACGAATTCTCAGATATAACAAACAACATAGGTATGTTTGTTTGGTTTCCCATAGGCTCAATGCAAAAGAAATCCTCTTAAGACAAACCCCTCCACAGGTAACCTTCTGTTAAGAGGAACTTTCCCAGTGCTGTGGACAGCCACCCCTAGTTTAATGCAGGGCGCCCGGAGGGAAGGCACCTGCATTCTTTTATCTCCCCACCAAGGAGAGTACAAAAGAACCAAAGGCTAAGTAAGCAAAGCCACTTAGGCATCGGAGGAGTTAAGGAGTTTTATTACTGGGGGCCTCAAGTACTGGGGGAACCCTGCCTTCTTGGGCCCTTTTGTTGTCTCGCCACCTCCTGTTCAGCACCTACAGGGAGAGTGCAAAGAAACACAAGGCAAAAGAATCCAAGAGGGCTTGCACAGAGACTGGGTACTGGAATAAAGTTGCCCCCTCCACCCCCGCCCCCATTAGTAGAGCAGTGGTAAAGCAAAGCAGAAGAAAACAAAAAGGGAGGACCAGGGGGCTCCCACAAAGGGGCAAGGAAAAGGGGGCGGATATAAAGTGAATGCTGCTTTTTATCCACAACAACAATGTGTACACATTAGACCTTTTAGCTGATCAGCACCTTCTAAGGCAAGTGCAGGAAAACTGCCCTGAAGAAAGACAGGCCTAGTTTCTAGTCTGGGCAGCAAAGGTGTCCTTGTGGACATGAATGTGTATATGAGTATCCTCAAAGATGTGCCACAATGCCTGACACATTGACTGGCAACACAACTGACATGCTCAATGAAGAAGCGCTTGAAGTGCTTTCGAAGAATATGGGAAGTAGCTTGTGCCTACTTAAGTTCTCTAATGAACAACCTTTCCCAGCAGCATGGCGATACTGGAGGATACTTAAAATTATTAGACAAAATGTTATTTATGGCTGATTACCAGTGCTTGAGGCAGTCTTCAAGATGAGTAAAAATATGGTTCCATTTGTAATTTTTTCCCAATTGCAAGTCTACTTGATTGACTTTTTGAAGTGAGATGTTTGGATCCACCTAGGCAAGTGGCTAATCCATTCTTGGAGGCACTTCTGATAAGACGAACAAGTTGTCATGGTCCCCTCGAGTTTGTCTTAAAGGGAGTCTACTGTACTGTGCACTGCGGAGCCTAAATGGAGATAAGAAATGCGCAAAAATATGTTTGCACTGACAGCTGGTGCAACTTGTCCATTACAGTGGTATGAAGTGTTAGTTTTAGAAAATCTGAAAACATCTTTTTGAAGGAGAATGCAGTGTTTTCGAACTAGTAAGTTCATGTTTTACTATGTATAAAGCCAGTGTTGCATATTTTTGCCACTTAAACCCAACTTAACAGAACCTACCAGTTTCATTACATGTGAACGCAGCCAAGTCACCTGAAGTCGGATACCCAATGAAGGCCAGTACTGTATTATGTGACAATTTGTTTTGCCCTGACTCCAGTTATTCCTTGTTGTTTAATGTTCACAACTCCATAATCCTGGTGATAATGCAGGTAGAGAGCAGAGCTGAGCAGTTGACAAATACTGAGAAGAAAGAAACTGGGATCTTTGCATTATTCTGAACCAGTAACAGTGGGAGAAGCAAAATTCAGAGTAAAAGAATGCCAATTGTACCACAGACCTGCACTACAGCATTTAGTGACATACAGCTAGGCGTCATTAAAATGGGCCAAACAATGTAACTGTAATAAGTATATCATTACATGAATATGCCAACTTACAGGGTCATAGGAGACGAGCACTGCATTTTGGAAGTTGCGCGTGATCCAGGACAGAAGTGCCGATGACTCATCACAACTCATGTAGACAAGCACACACTCTGCGATGAACAGTGTAGGGAGGTTAAGGTCTAGTCCAGATTCGTGCACCACCTTGGCTTCGAACACATCAAGCTCTCGCAGGTCACAGCCCACTAGGTGGTAGTGGCCAGCATGCAAGTCCGAAGCGCTGACCCGTACATCATCATCTGCACACACACAAGCAGTTGTGCGATTACAAAGGGTGCAGTGTTTAATGACAACCGCAAAGAAGCAGCAACAGCACATTTTGTACTTAACCGAAGGTCGGTGTGCTAACACCTGATGTACGATGGATCAGCAGCTGGTTAAACACATCTAGAAGGGGCAAAAGGAGGCAGTGACATGCAAATAAGCAGGTTAAACACACAGAAAATATATATATATAACTAGCACACTGGGAAAGAACAGAAATGATTCCAGTGCCACTTTGATGGCAACTGTGCAAAATCAAACGTTATGGAAGTGTAGGAGAAACAAAGGCTGTAAAAACAAGTCTGTCTTGTGCTGCACCTTTAAATATCAAACTCACAAACATGTAAATGATGAGACAAGGACAAGTAATTGTCCACAATATTTTCATCATTGTAGTGAAGTAAAGCAACGCTAGAAAACACACCCATGAGGATCTGTTAGTCAAAGTAGTCAAACCTGTTTACAACACATCTGCATACTGTGAATTATGCTTCACATTGAAAACACAAAGCAGTATTAAGGCGAAAGACATATCTTTAATGCGAAGGTGACCTAGAAAACATGGCGGCAGAAAAGTATGGTTTAAAAAAAAAAAGAAAAAAAACTTCTGTACATATAACGTAATGAAACTGCATTGCTATCACAGGGACATAACTGAGAACACAGGGTGCCCAATCAGATAGCGACAGTGAAGCCTAGTTGAGCTTCGTTCAGAACCGCACAGGTATGATGTATACCAAAACAGGCATGGAAGGGTACAAATATACCACTAACATGAATTATTGGTCAGGACATCAATAACATGACATCTTTATCTGTTAGATCATGATTACTGATAATAAACTGACGTATGGCTCATTCCTGCATTGGATATTTGGACAAGAGACGCACATGATTGAATTAAGCTTTTCAACTACCAAAGGCCTTGGGTTTGCCTTTACACCTCTTAAGATAAGGACGCCTAAGAATTTTTATGTGAAACATACTTTCTATAATGAACTTAGATGTATCAAACTGAGGGCTTGCAGTCAGTAGCGACCACTAATGAACCAAGCTGCCAGAGCCGCATCACTGTGACAGCGGCCGAGAAAGAAAAAAAAAATGTGACAGAAGATTTTTTTGTACCAACCACCAATATCATGCGAATGCGAAGTGGGTTGTTGATGGAGGCACGACTAAGTGGTGTGGCACACATGCGCATTTTGTAGGGAGTGCAGTAGATACCTGCTGCAGCCCATTCTCTAAATGTTCTGGCCCTCATGAGTGTTTGTTTAAAAGGATGCTGGCACCAGCATCAGGGTGCGGTGTGACAATGTATTTGCCTATGTTGGGTAAGTGCTGTGCCCATGAGTGTCACAGATGATGGTGAGTTTGCCTCTTTGCGAAGAACTGGCCCACATTCCTGACTCAGTGGCCCAAGCAGTCAGCTTTGAAGATTTTGACACGGTTTATCAAAAGGTAACAGTGGCATCAAGCCCACTGGATGTAGAAATTGTGTTGTAGTGGTGTCAGGTGGTGTGGAAGACAAAAAGCCACCACAGGAAGACAATCACCCAAGCCCAACTTGTGCGGAAGCACTGTTACGTTCTGCCGCTTGTATGCCAATAAAGCAGAATAGACAACGCGGCACACTGCACTATACAACTACTCTTTCAACTCTCTCTCCAAACGGTTTTGACTGTGCAAACACAAATGGTTTCCTTTGAACAGCTCATGTCGAGAGTGGCCAGATGCCGGCTCTCTGTGGTTTCGATAACGCAACATTGCTACTGCTTTCTGGAGGCAGGCTCGGGTGGAAGCAAATGGGTTCCTTGAGCGGCTCCTTTCGGGCGCGGCCGGGCGCCAGCTTTTCACAGCTTCGGTGACCTTGCCTTTTAGAGGAAAGCTCGTGATGACGGTCGTGGCGTGGTGACGTGCAGTCCCAATGTGATAGAGTGATGATAATCACCTCTTGTTTCCTGTAACTGTTAAAGGGGACAGTAGCGGACTGTTCACAATTACTCTAACGACTGCCACTGCTCCCGGCTAGCCGAGTGCATGGTCTGTTCGCAATTACTTTAATGACTGGCACCGCTTCCGGCTCACCGTGTGGAGATTATGGCGTGAAGGCGCCAGGATGACAACACCGATGGATATTGGGAATGGTATGCAAACTGTTGTCACTTCGTGTGGTTGGTGAGAGGGAGACCTGTGGACACACGGCGCAAAAATGTGTAAACAGCTTTGAAAGCATCCATGCAGCGAGGAACCGCTAAGAGCGCGGGAGGAGAGAGAGAGCCATATTGAGAAACAGTGCAAAAACGCCTGCTGAAAGTGTAGAAACACTGCTATCGAGATTAGGTACAGTCCAGTAAAGAGTGGCTTATGTTAACTGGTAAACGGATTGGCTGTGGACCAGCAGTGGTCACCTCCCTTTTTCTTTGTTTACTGCAACATATTAAAGACTGTATAGGACCCACGATCCTTCACTCTAGACTGTAATCACTGAGCTGATAGATCAGCAAGACTCCGTATGATGCAACTTTAGTCTGGGTCGTAACCACTTGGTGGTCGAACAGTGAGACTCAGCTCATATGTTGTAAAAGTGCTCTAGGCTCTAATTGAAAAAAGTTAAGTAGAATAGTAAGATGCTGTTAATGTGTATGTTGTCATCAGTGTGCTTCGGCAAGCTGTACATATGACTCTGTAAATATTTTACTGCAATATGTCTTCAAGTTTCATTACCTCCAACCTGCTTCCTGCTTCATCAACACCGATCATCTATCTCCCTGACGGGACCCGATCCGCATCAAGGAGAACACAACAAACGAAACTTAACTAGCACTCTCTGCAAAATATGTGCTGCACCAATGCTGTGCTGATATCCAAGGAAGCGGACTAGAGTTGGTTGAAATTATTTCAAGAGTTGAAAAGGCAACTCATGATGTTGCTAGGTGCACAGTGCAAACTAGGATTACTACCTATTGCAAGTGCAGATAGCGGGACAGTGACTTTATTTAGGAGAATATTATGTGTGATGAGTGGTACAGCGTTACTTTTATTAGGGTGTTTTCATCTGACTTCACAATATATGTTTATTACACAATTTATAGGTTTGGCCATATCAACATACTTGACCTATCCATAAAATTCCTGATAATTATGCTGTTTGTAATAACCAGGTTTGACTGAACCCAACTTCGACAAACATAACGTGCAATAGGTCTTGCTTGACCAACCGCAGATTTAGTTAATGAAGCCGACACACGTAAGGAAAGCATGAGAACACCAAACACGACACACCAAAAAGTCATTCGTAGGAACCCGACTTGGAAACAAGAAAACAAATACAGGTGATGAAGACAAAACAGACCTTCGGTGGCTATGCCCTTGAGGAGCTGCTTGCGCAGTCGGATGTAGTAGCACTTTCGCGTGGTGACCGCAGGTAAGTCTACTTCTACGAGGCTTTTAAACTGCGCTTTTTCATCCATGAGCCGCCAAAACAAGGTGTCGAAGCCTGCACCCAAATTGACGACTTGGCACTCGGGACCGCAGACCTACGGGAACAAAACATCGCTGCTTTTGACACGCATGCTCATAATATAACACGAACGATATGCCCTTGACAAAAGGCTGACCGCGCGTGCCTAGCAAACGAAACTACCGAAGGCCCGAACGAAAAACGGCGTTTCGTTGCTGCTCTTTTGAATCAAGATAGTTAGTGCTTTCACCTTGAGGAACTTGTCCAAGATCATTTTGATGCCTTGAACTCTCGCATAGTAGCCGCGGCTGATCTCCGGTGTTTTGCGTTCCGTCGCCTTGACGAAGTACTGTATGTAAGGGTCGTGCCAGTAGCCCTTGGTAACCGCATCCCTCTTGCTCAAAGAGGCATCGAGGTTGGTTTGTATTACAGGGTCTTCGTCACTCATAATGCACTGCTGTCTGGCGCGTTTTCAGCTCCTGTGGTGCTGCCCCTTCCAGCTCGTCTGAACAGCAGTTACTGGAAACGCCACATCGCCGCCCTGCGACTATAAACCACCACCTACTACGTGCAGCAGCGACGAAACGATCACTACCAGCGCCGCAGAGCCGCATAGGCGTGGAAAACAGATCGAACTCCCCAAAACAACCAAGTAGCATCACTATCATCATCTGCGCTACAACTCATTGCGTGGACAAATGATTCGATACACATACTGAATGATGGAGGCGCCTCCATTATCCTCCAAGGTTACCGTCATGGATGGTTACCGTGGTGGAGTACTTTGATGATGATGATGATCGTGGTTCGGTTAGGAAAGGACGCTAATTTCTGCAGCCCATGTAGGGAGCACGGCTAAGCGTCCGTGGTGGTGGGGGAAAGGGAGTGAAAGAGATAGAGAGGAGAGAAAGGCCGTAGTGAAGGGCTCCGGAAATTTAGACCACCTGGGGTTCTTTAACGTGCACTGACAACGCACAGTACACGGGCCTCTGGCATTTTCGCCTCCATCGAAAATGCGACCGCCGCGGCCGGGATCGAACCCGCGTATTTTGTGTGGCAGCCGAGTACCGTAACCACTACACCACCGCGGCAAAGAAGAGTGGTTCAAATGAAAGGAAATAGGCGCATATTTCTGCATTCCATAAAGGTAGCACGGCTCAGCGCCAAAACCACCGCGGCAAGCGGACCCACCATGCATGGGACCCACGCATTTGCCCTCATCCACCACGCGCTCAGCCAACGTTGCTCAGCCACGAGCCCACTGCTACACACGATAGAATGGTAGTGGCACGCGCTCTTGCCCCAGCTCCTTGAAGAGCTCTGTTAATACTCAAGTTTCACAGGCATAACACTGGCTTTAAGTTTTTTTTTTTCTTGCTTTGTTCTTCGCCTGCTATTTCGCATCTATATATATATTCCTGTATCATAGCTGGTAGCATTTTTTTTTTCGACTGGTACTTTGCTCCCTCAACGCGTTGCAGCTGCTCCCACAATGACAGACTTCGTTTGTGGACAGATGTGTGCAGGCGAAATCTTGAAGCAGCCGCCAATTAGCGCCGGCGCAAGTTTGTGGATTCTATATTTCAGTCAAGTTTCAAAAATGAAGCCGTGCGTTTCCAGTTTTGAAACAAAATTACCTTGGCAGTATATTCACAATCTTCTCGAAGGCGACGAGATTTTATTTTCTTACCAGTGGCGATACCGGAAACAGCTGGTGCGAGTTTAACGTAGGAGTGTGGACAGTGTGGACGCAGGGTAGATAACGTAAACAGTGGGGTGGTTCTGCAGCAGGAAAAAGAAATCTGTTGCGGCGTTCTTAAGGAAGTGTCAGCACACTCGCGACAATGAGGTTGATCACGTACGTGTCAGACGCAGTGACCGACAACTTTGTCACGCGGTATGTCCGCGGCTACACGCACGGACCGCCATCCCCTGCAGGCTCTCCGAACGAACTCTCCAAGCCGCCCTCGTGGGCGTGTCAGCTCGTCAAGAGTGGCGGTGGCTTCGTACGACTTGCGGGACTGTCGGGAGCACTGGCGGTCGCCCTTGGTGCATACGGCGCACACGGTAGGCAGCCGGCGAACGGCACTCTTCCGGGTAGTGTGACCTTCCATCGCAACTTGCCAGATCCACAAAACGATCAGCGAAAGGTGCTGGCTCAAAGAGCACAGCCGCGAAGCGGTAGCATAGTAAAGCTGATTACGAGAATTCCTACCGAAAAACACAAAGGAAAGCGCACGGGGCACCAGTGTCTTTCCGTCCGCTTGCATCCTTTTATTAGCTAAAGTTCTTACGATGCATTTAACACGAAAGCAGCTCGCGCAACGTACTACATACAGTTCTGCATGCCCTTACCCATTTCATCATGAGAATCTTTCCTAGGAGCTTGGCAAACAGGCTCGTCTGTGTTCTTCCTGTACCTAGTCTTCCGTCTCGTGTCTTTTCTGTTTTTTTAGTTTTTTTCAATCGCTGCTCAGTTGTGCTTAGGTAGCTACTCCGCGCATTGCGAAGCAGTTAAGCTCGGTGCTCGGCAGCGAGACCACTGCACTAAGTGGATGTAACAGTCTACCGCCTGACTAATCAGATTCACGATCCTCCGTCATGCAGCGCTGTTCAAGCGAGACGACGTACCAGAAGAGCTGAAAGAAGCGTATGACCGTGCCAACCACTACCACTTCCTACACACGCTGGCATTGCTGGGTGTACCGCTGACGCGACGTCCAGCACTGGTCAGTGCATTTGTTGCATACAGTAAATGTTCAACTACCAACACGCCCACCGTTCCGATTTAATGTAAAGTGCACACGGCCACTGTCAGCTTCAGTCATGTAAATGTCCCACCATGTGCCGCATAACATGCATGCCATAATGAATCATGGCAAGTTAATTTCAGCATGCATGAACATAACCAGTTATGACAATCACAGAGGAACAGTTTTGTGCAACACTCTAGGCTTATTGAAGCATAAACAAAGACATAGGAAACAGGAATGCACATGAACATCGATAATGTCATGCCACTGATTCTGGGAATAATGTAAATGGCCATCTGAAAAAGACAAGCCGACGTATACACAAATTCCAGAAAGCTTGTGTTTAGAACTTACTTCTTGAAATTTCTTTTGTTTTAAGGGCCTGATACCAGTGGCCCACAAGTGCTTGTGTGTGCGATTAGGCCCAATCGGCATCAACTGAGATTGTGACCTGGTTGACACATGCACCAAACTCAAGCCAGATAAGTTTGGACCATGTTGCAGTGATCACTGTTGATTGCAATCAGGAAATCCTTATCACATTGATTATAATGTTCATCATGTGACACCAGCATAATTGTACTTAGACTGCAAGATGGCACTACAGCAGAGTTCTGCGTGGCACACTGAAATGAGCCACTGTGTAACCTAACCTAAAAGTCGCTTTGACAGCAAATTGTACACCATATTGACCTAAGCCAGATGGTTCAAACAGTTGCTGTTGTCTTGACTACGCGGCTATTTTCGCGGTCTCATTGAAACACAATTTTTGTCCATGTGCAAAGTGTGGCTTATTTAAGAACCACCTCGACATAAGTTGGGACGTTTATGCTTGTATAAGGACAAGTAGCTGCACAAGAAATATTTCACGCTTCTATGCACACATTCTTAGCACATGTATTCAGGCACAGTGACCACTAGACAGCTGCTTCGTTGTTTTTGCAGTTGTGGCAACTTAGTGCTGCTAAAGTAAGTGGTACTTTTCAGTCCCCCAACAGACGTACTCAATGGGTAACACTGCTTTACGAGCGATGACTGCTCTTTTATTCAGAAATATCTCAATAATCGTATGTGCTCCCAGGAGCAATTTGTAGCAAAACATTTATTGTATTCCAGCACAATGTCCATGTAAACAGTAGTGTGCCTTTCAGGGATGAAGCTGCTTGCCATATTTATATTTAAGAAAATACAAAAAGGCTGAGATGTAATTTCAGGTGAACAGAACAACATTAAAGCCATGTACTTGCGAAAATAAGACGTGCACTTTGATTTGTCCTCTATTTTAAGGCCCTGGAGGAGAGTTTTCTGAAATGAAGACAAATCTGCTTGTTTTTAGACTAGCCAAATCCCCAAGAAAAAAAAAACAGGACCTACTTCAATCTGTTTCACTGTGCATGAGTGCTCCTTCAAGTTGTGCCTCTCAAGGAAATAGACATAAAACATAGTCTTGTTTGCATCAAACACAGTAGTACAAAGGATCCATGACACTGAATAGAACATTTGGTGCTACCCTGGTATCTGTCTCCACTGTCCATGCAGTCACAAAGCTTCGGCTAAAGGAACACTCAAGAGAGGGCCTTAAAAAACAGGGTGTAAATGAATCCCTACTCACAATGCTGCGATGAAATCACATACAGGCACACATGTTCATACTTTGTACATGACACAGTCCATTTACATTCTCACAGCTGAAGACACAGTGATTGTTAGCTGTCTCTTATGTACAGTTATCTTGAGTGAGTAAAGGCTAAATGTATGAGGCTGTCACAAACCCAATGAAGCTGCTATATACAAAAAGCAACCAGTCATCAACACTGTTAAGTATGCAGATGGCAATGAGAGTGCCCCCATGAAAGGCAGTGCATGTGCGCTGTATACGCGGCAAGGGAAACCTCCTGCTTTGTAAGCCTGGCCACTTTCAACCAGCAAATGGGCAGGTGCAACTTCCCACGTTAAAAAATGGAATATACTGGTGGTAATGCAGCTGTACAAAAAAGAATGTGGCAAAAGAGCTGGGGAACATACAATATTTACATCACACAGCACATAAAACGGACAGATTGAGATTGCCCCTAGTGGGCAGAAAACACTCGCACCGGACCCACTGTCAAACAGAAGAGACATTCAGTAAAAGTGCTGAAGACCCGAAAGACACATGTACCACAGTGAATTGTTAAAAAGTTACCATATTTTTCATTGTATTGAAACAGTCATTACGTCTCATAAATGCACTACTTAATAAGTGCATATGTGGTTTCTGATCCTAATGGGACGATCGAAAGTATTATAGCTGTAGTCTTCACTTTCATAAAAGGAAATTGATCATAAGGCCAAAGGGACAACGCAGTTCACCTTGAAAAATACAGAGGTGTCACACTCTTATTCTAGAATTATTTCGCTGTTTTTAAAATGAAGTTGTGATTGCCCTGAGAATTCACTCGGTAGGGGAACTGATATCTGGCAATGAATGAAGCAGGCTGGTCAAATCAGCTGCTGGCCATGATTGTTATTGCTGAAAAATGTAGGCCCTGAACTGGGTTCACTTTCTGCTGAGTCATCGTGCCAAAAAGGAAAAGAAAGACCACAACATGGTTCCGCTGGCACAAAAATGTGACATAAACCAATATATGCATGAGTGAATGAAATTAAACATTCCCGATATATTAAATTCCAGTCTATTGTATGGTTGGTCTCGTGTGCCCAACCACATTATACTGCATTGCCAATCATAAAAAATAAAAAAGGTTAGAACTTAAAAAAGGGGTAGGGCAGGTATATTTATGAAATAAACCCCAAATAACTTGGAACAGAAGGACATGCAGAGACCAAAAAATATATATATATATCCTAAAGCTGACAGTGTCCATTTCACAGTATGTGAGCCAACAAGCCTGCTCTACCCCATGGTTACAGTGCTTGCAAAACGAACACCGGCATGCACAAGGGATGTGGTCCTTCAATAAAGTACCAAGGCAATTTCAGAGTATGCCTAGAATCCAACTGCTAGTTGGCAAGCTTAGCGACTTGATTTTCGTTTGCAGGTGGGCAGTCTCCTTCTCGTGGGCATGGGCCTTTTCTGTGGCTCGTGTTATGCATATGCCTTGACGGGCAACCCTTCTGTCAAGTACGGTGCCCCCTTTGGCGGCACGGTGCTCATCCTGGCCTGGCTGAGCATCCTCTTGTGATTGAAATAAATGTGCTTGAAACAGACTATAGTGTGCCACCCATACTAAGCCGATGGAAAAGCAGCGGCGTCAACCAGCCTCTGCTCAAAGTCCTGCAGCATCTGCATGAGCAGGCGGCGCTTGAAACGACCCGCTTCGTGGATGACGTGGCGCACCATGCACACCTGTGTTTCCAGGCCCCCCTGCACTAGGCCCAGCAGCTCAAAGAGACGTTCAAAGTCTGCAACAAGAAAAGTAGACAACCTCATCAACAGGTGTCCTCTGTAGTTACAGCCACCACGGTGGCTGTGACACTCTGCTAGTAAAGCGAGGACTCGACCAATTCACAGCCATGGTGGCTACATTCCAACACACACGGAAAAACACATATGGTAGCCCCAAGCCCAGAAAGGTGCACACTCATACTAAAGGATCTGTAGTATTTATGGCTCTATTATATTCTTGAGCAGTCAAGAGGGCAGTGAGTACTAAAGGCTTGTGAGCCATGCAAAGGTCCCCGCCACCACACACACTTCAGACAATGTTTAGCAATCTTCTTTATAACATGTCGCTCTTAAATGATAGGTTAAAACGGTACTCTAACAAAACAAAAAAAAAAGTTATTAAACTGAAGAGATCCAATATATGCATACATACTATATGCATATTCATATAACGTTCACAACATTATGAGCTCGTAAATCACTAAAATCAGGAAATGTTCTGCAGTATCTAAACTCAAACCATATACACATAATGACCATACATTGTGATATCACATCAAATAAACCATTAATATAAGAAAAACCAAATACATTATGGGTACACAACAATTTTTAGTTATCTCGAAAATCACTGGAAGAAAGAATATAATCCAATTGTAATTAATAAGGATCCAATTTGCTTTTTAAATGTAGACGTGGAGCATTCATAATTAGCTTGGCCTTCTGTTTTGTTTAAAATATAAACACTTTTATATGAGATTATTTGTTTGTTCTCATTTATGGCGTGTAGAGCTGAGTGTCGGAGGGAGTACCATTACAGAATGACTGATTAATCTCATGGTAGCGCTTCTGTTTGTATATGTACTGCAGCATTTTTAAATAGTACGTCTGATCTGCACAAATCATTAAAAATTTCACGAACAGTGGCACAGTTATGAGGTCTATTAATGACCCTGTGTAAAAGATGCTTGTGAGAAAATGCTTGCGACTTGCAGAAGGCACAAGCATGCCGCAAGGCAAAGTATTCAGGCTGATGCCTTGAACCTCGCAAGCACAACCCTTCACTCAGTGCTCCTGACAGAAGTGGGAGGAGACTACGCTTGAATTTAACGCACATCGAAAAGCTTGCGAAACTGGTGATAACTTTCATGGGAAAAAAAAAAAACCGCTTAGATTTCAGCCTAATGCCACCTAGTAAAGCAGTGCAGCGTTTGCTGCAAAAGATATTTCATATGTGATTAATCCAGAGGGCCACCTTCCGTATAGCATTGTAATACTATTAGCATGAATGACTGCACTGTGCTGTAAAAACGCTTACATTCTGCTACGGTTTCAACGGGAAACAGATGCGAGACATATGACTAAATACTGTATAACTTGATATAGCAAACTTAGTCAAATTGGCAATTAACTTTGTTAGAAGAAACATTGGAATTATACTGACTAGATAAAGACAAAGCCAAAGAGAAGGTGTCACAAGTATGTTTGAACAGCAGGGCAGTAATACAAAAACTCAATGACATAAAATCGATTATGTTCAATATGAAATCTGGCAACCATGACTTCATGCCGTGTCAACAAAGTCCTCTTCACAGCGGCTATACATTGCATTTAAATCCAAAAGGAACACATGTCCAACATAGTGTGGTGAACAGTGTTGCTTTTGCAACCATTCTGCTGCCGTGACTTGTCATGAACAATCCAGCCATTGCCCAGAGTGGTGAGACACCACATTCGTCATGTTCATTGAAGCAAGCCACATGCTCTTCACGCAGTCCACGCATGTACAACCTTGAAAACCATTGCTTGGCACAAACACAAAATACCTTTGGTCTAAACTTGCATGTAAGCAAGACAACAGCCTGAATAATTTGTGACTGTGCTTTCGGTTACATGACATGGTAAGCATAATGTGTTCATAAAATCGCGCCGTGACTTCTGGTCACTGCCATACACTGGTTCAGCAGCATTGGAAGCTGGCTTTGTTACAAAACACCCCACATATTTTTATGGAAATGATAGCAGTGCGGCGGAAAACTGAAAACAAAAGAGCCGGGCACTTGAAACATGTTGTGGCATTGCCAAAAAGCTGTCACATACAGTAAAAACGTGTGTTCCAATTGCTCTTGCTTGTTTTGAGCTCAGGATCACAGACAGCGAGCTCTATGATAGTCTGAGATAAGCAGCCACATATTTTTTCTTACTCATGGAAACCACTTGCAAGACACTAGCCTTGTTAGCATCCTTTACTTCCTGAATGAACATGATTTGCTGCAATTTAAGGGACAGCTCATTGCACTTATCAATACTGCAAGACCATTGCCTCATGACTACTCATGCTTGCCATTTGATACATAATGTTGAAAAAATAAATGAAAAATAAAAAATCCTGCGCAGAGGATGCAGCACAGTGGCAGCATGAGCTAGATTTTGCTGTGTGCTCTCTCATTCTTTTCCTTACTTTGTTCCTATTTCAACCCTCCCCCTCTTCTTCTTTTTCCACTGTCTGCCTTTTCTGCTTCCTTTTCTTTTTTTTCGTCATTATCTGTTCCTCTTTTTGTTTGCGTTGTCATCTTCCTCTTTTTCATCGTCACTGCCGTCTCCTTATTGGCCATGTTCTTCCTCTTCTTTGCCGTCTTCCTTCTTATCTTTGTCGTCGTCTTTTTTTCTCATCCTCACTGTTGAAACCACAGTTGCACCTGGCAACATATAGTACCGTGAAAGACCACTTCTAGAAATCAGAGTCGTGACTGAGAATACAAAGTGCTCAGCCATGTGATGAGGGCCAATGGGTGGACGTCACTACCTCTCTTACCATACAAGAGCCATGGAGGATGCCTAACAATGTGGTGAGAGTCTGTCAGGGTCGTAGCGGTTTTATTGAGCTGGGTTCAAATACGCACAAGTGTGGAGTCTGTCTTTTTCACATTGGCGCTGATAGCGGTTACAGACACGGGTGGCGATGGCAGACACCATCGCCACCAATTTCGGTCACTGTAATGAGCCCATAACAGCTTACGCTGTAAAACACCAGATCAGGTGCTAGCATATGGCACAATGCGAAAAACGAAACTACACCATTTGTAGATTGTGCAGTACAGTGTGCTAAGATAGTGCTTTCATATGCATGGCCACCTCCTACCAAATGCCCCCTTTGCTCAAGAGAGCAGAGGATTTATTTTGCTCCTCATTTTCCATTCACTTCCGGATGTGGTGCAAAGATGAATAAGGCTGTGCTGTGGCAATCATAAGATTTGACGTGATGGATGGTAAAATCTGCATAGTTAAGACTTGTTTACGAAGCCAGTCTCCCGCAGAAACTTGACACATCACACAGGGGTACTAGTGGAAAGATAGTTTTGTCCTTGTGCTATTATGCAAGGACACATGATTAAGATATATACAACAGTTGATCAAGTGTGCTTGACATTTTTTGTTCCCCAGCAAGTAAAAAAATTGTGTCAGTCCAATCTGGAGTCTGCATAGTATCGCCTCAATAATCTGTCTTTTGTGACTGCATGTCTTCTATTTGCCAAGGGAGAGCTTATAATTTCTACAAAGGTCCAACTGTACCTGCCATTTTTAGGGAATATGCTAGATGAACAGTTTGCTGGCTGTCTCTTTAAGGGCATTTAAAAATTTTGTTTTCTTCTGTGTTGCCAGAAATGCACATTCGTCTGCCTTTTCATCCCTATGTGGTTTGGGACTTACCAGAAATAGTCACTGCTTGAACCAACACGTTTAAAATGTGCCCATGCAAAGGAATGCACTCGGATTTTAAATTTAAGGCTTTTAACGCAGTAGTGAATACACTTCTCATGCACTCAGTGAATCAGTGTAAATGGCTGCTTCTCCTATAATGACCAGTGATGAATGCCTGTATTTTCCATAATGCAAAAGCCTCAGCTGCATAAATGAAGATACACTCTAAGGTACCCCAACATTAGTAGTGGAACCTTTTGTCACGACTCTAATACCCACACATTTCTCTCTATTCTTTTTTAAGCCATCTTTGTAAAAATCAATGCACTCTCGTATTTCTCCTGAAGAGCATGGAATTCTTGTTTTATCAGTGCTTGCGGCATTTCTTAATTCTTTAGATGGGTTAGAGTGAAATGACAATGTTGTGTCACATGGCAGCACTCTTGGCGGCTTCTTAGTGATATTCAGGGCCCCATCAGTAACTTATGTAGGGCAGAATTCTTCAAAGCGTAAAATAAGCAGTTTGATGGAGCATGGTTTGTTCGAGCACAGTCAACGTCTGATTTCTGTGGACTCCAAAAACCACCGCGAGAATGTCCGAAATCAGGGCAGTCTGGAAAAATGAATGCATGCAGAAAACCAGTTATGCCAATTTAGCGAATTTTCCACTAAATGTGACAGATTTTATTTTATTCTGATGGGAAAAGAATTACTGTAGTGGCTAGCGTTTTTTTTGACAGGCCATTTTCATACGTAGCGGATTTCTGGCAGATGCTTCACCCATTGCATCAATTCAAAATCGTTATGCAAGAAACAATTTCCTTGCCCTCTAAAAATGCAGAAGAGTTCAGGAGAGCCCCTAGTCACTTGCTGCGCCCATCTCTAACAAATCCATGAGGCTTCATAGCGGCGATCACTTTCTAGGCAAGACAAAACAGACGATTTGCGAGGCACCCAAACCAGGAAACACCACTGAGAGCAGAACTGCTCTATTTATTGCCGAACATTGTTCAGTCACGACTGCCGATCACTTGTGCCAACTCTATAAGAAGTCATTTCCTAACAGAGAAGCTGCAAGAGCGTGTCAAATGCGCCGCTCCAACTGCGCTTCCGTGATTAAGAACATTCTTGGCCCACACTTCAAGGCGGATCTGGCACAGGGCACTGTGGACAGCCACTACAGCTTGACCATTGACGTGTCGACCAACGTCATTTTAAAGAAGTTCCTCACCATTTCTATCATCTATCGAAGTGTCACCAAGTCAATGATTGTGGCCACATTCCTTAACTTGTGCACGTTGGAAGTGTGTATGGCAGATGGAATTGTGTCAGCCGTGAAATCCACTCTGATGGAGTGCTGTCTTAAACTGGAAAGGATGAGAGGCATAGGGACAGACAGTGCGAGCTATGACAGGGATCAATAATGGCGTTCATCGGAAGCTAAAAACTGGGGTCCCCAACCTCATACTGATCCACTGCGTCTCCCACTCTTTCCAAGCTAGCAATGTTGGTTAGCTTTAAACTTGGAATACCTAATAAGCAAAACGTACAACTGGTTCACAAGATCCCCTGCCTGGCAAACTGTGCACAAGAAGCTCTGCGGTCCAATGAATGACTGAAATGAACCACTGAAGATTGTGCAAGGGTGCAGGATGCGGTGGCTACTCCTTGAAATAGCTGTATCAAGAATCGTAGACCTGTGGACCGAATTGAAGATGCACTTCTGAGATGGCGAGGTGCACTGAAAAGTGCTATGTGGCATAGGTACTGTATGGGGTAATCTGGGGTACTTGCGTTTTTTTTTTTTTTTAAATCTGTTCTGACAGATGTCCAGAAGGTTTACAAGGCATTAGAGGCAAAAATGTGGATCAAACAACATTGCTAAAAGAGCTCATGACCTTGCTTCCGAGCTTGGTTCGAAAAGTCGTAATTCTGACAAAGCAGATTGACATTCTGAGGTCCAGACTTGAGGACCACTTGAGCACCAAGCCACATCTAGGCTACCCATCTGAGATTTATGTTGACGACATGAAGGCAGAGAAGACCGACGGGTCCTCTCTTGCAGATGAGGCTGTGATGCGAGAAAGCTGCATCTGGTTTATTACCATGCTAGTAGATCAAATCAGACAGTGACTTCCCAACAACCATCACAGTTCTCCAGAAGACATCACTTTTATCGATCGAAAACACTATGTGTGTCATGAAGGAGCCAATGATTCCTCTGCTGGAAGCAATGGCAATGCCCCCTGAAACAATTGAAAAGAATTCAAAGCCAGTGGAGCAAAATCAACCTCCTTAACTGAGCAAACATCATCCACGTAGTCATTCCGATGTAAAGTTCACTCCTATAAGGACGCCTATAGTGAAAACCCGTTCGCCGGACTGGCATGATTTGCCATAATACCGATGCTGGTGCTGCCCTGCTCAAATGCTGAAGTAGAGAGGACGTAGTCAACTTGCCATAGTAAAATCCAATCTGAGGAACAAGCTGAAGCCTGAAAGAACAAATGCCCTCCTCGTGGTAAGAGCGGGACTCAAGCGACACAAGAATTGTTTTGATTATGAACTTCCTGTGGTGGCTGTTAGTGCAATCAGGATATCTGCAACGTATGCGCAACCAAGTCACCTTTCTGGTCCCTCAACAAGTACCAGCTGTCCCTGTGGAGATCATATCAGAAGACAACAGCAGTGAAGAAGACCTCAATGTCTTTTTCGATGACCTGTGAGTTCCCCCCCCCCCCCCCCCCCTTCTTTTTTCATCAGTAGGAACATTTATAACTTTTAGCCTCATCTATGATGAGGTTGACGACAACCACGCATTGAAGCCTCTAGTATTCTAGTTACGCTGAATGGAAGACTCTTTTGTATGTTGTTTCAGCTCTCACAGTTTTGGGGAGCTTTTAACAATGATAAAGGTTTTTATCATATAGAATCTCACTGTTTCTTAAATGAAATTGATCCTAGTGGGAAATTTAGCGGATATGTTTTAGAATGTAGCGGAATCTGGCGGGTTTCTTGTTGCTTTTTAGCGGATTTCTGATACACAGCAATGGCAACACTACAGAAAACGCACATTTTTATGCGCACTTCTTATGTAGGAGGAAGGGGGAGGGGGTCAAGGACGAAACAAGTTCGTGAAGGTCAACCAATTCATCATTACGCGCGCTGTGAAAAGAGCCATATATTTTTTTAATGAAATCCAGCAATGGGCTTTCAATGTGGCAGGTGCTGACTCATATGGGTCCACGTCTAGGTGCAGAAAGATCACTTACCGTATTTGCTCTATTCTACCGCGCCCTCGATTGTAACGCGCACCCGTCTCCCGCGACCCCTCCCCCCCAGAAAGTTAAACATCGATTGCAACGCGCACCCATTTTTCGAGACATGAAAACAAAAGTCCTTAGTAATCAACCTCCTCACATTCATAAAACCAAAATGCCATACTCGTGTAATTAACGCACTCGCATAATAAACCCACCGCTACACTAACTTTGTACCCCTGCAGTCCCGCTTCACTCGATCCGCGGTGTTTCAAAGACGTTCGGCGCACCGATTTATATGTCCTGCATCCCGATGGCGGCCGTAGGCGCGTGCAAGCAGCGACAACATCCTTTACTCGCAGTGCTGCATTCCTCCGTGCTATCGCAGTTCCCTTACGGCCGTTGCCGCATGCTGTGCAGGGTGGCGCAGCTAAGCGTAAGCATGGTTGGGGCGTGGTCGCGTGGTCTCCGTGACTGCCGCGATACAACCTCGGACGTCAAGCTGCTGCGCGCGACTGGGAGGCTCCAGCTCAGCACGGATATGAGGGAGAAATGCGATGATGAGCCCTTTTGCGTGCGGTGATGGGAAACAAACATCTATTTTCCTGTTACGGCCACCCTCGAACGCTATCGAAAGCTGGTGTGGCTGGGCGTCTCTGAGAGTGCATTGGCGACGTAGCGACTTTGGTTGGCCGCAAGACAGCCAAGCCAGCGCAGCAAGTATCATCGGCCGGTGGCGACACAGAAACTACAGAAGCTATGTGCACCAAAGAGTGCCGCGCCGCTAGCTCGTTTTTTCGCCAGTGACCGTTCGACAGCGCCCGAAGCGCGTTCGGTGGTGGCCATTTTGATGCCGACGGTGATATGGTAACGGTGTTGTTCGTTCGCACTCGATTCTTACGCGCATATGATTTTTGGACCTGTTTTATCGGAAAAAAGGTGCACGTTAGATTCGTGCAAATACGGTATTTTGCGCAGCATTCCACTTGCTCGCAATGATGCCTGCCATACAATAACAGTTTCATCGGTGCTAGCATCACCTTGGAGCTAGCTCACTGGCTGTGCAGGCACTGGCTCTTCATTTTCAGTGTCAGAATTGTCCATGTCCTCCGACAGAGGGTTTTTCAAGCTCTGTCAGTGTCAGTGAATCCCTTAAAGATTATTACCTAGGAAAAATGTACGTGAAAGTACAGTGACCAGAAGCTCGTGAAATGCTTTGTCAGGCATAAGACAGGGAGTTCAGCATTTTACCATGGATGCCTAGGTTAGCGAGGTCTAGTGAAATTCCAGATATCCCCATGGTGTCTCGTAAGCTTCTTCCACATTAAAAAAAAAAAAGAAGTTGTGAGACAGTGCTGGTTGTACAAAAATGCCTTGCAGATTTCTCTTTTCCTTCTTTATTGCGAAATAGGTGACATGGACAAGGTGACTGGTGATTGAAGAGCCCTTTTTACATCCACATTGATCAAAATCTATTAGGTTTCTGGAATGAAGAATGAAGGGTAATCTAATATGTATAACGCTTTCGTATCATTTTGCCAAACAACTCCTTAAATATGTAGGCCAGCCAGTTGCTGCTAGGTGATGTGTACGATTTACCTGCCTTTAATACGGCACCACTATTGCACTTTTCCACTTTTATTTTTGCATTATTCCAAATTCCTATATGTATTCTGTTAAAGAATTTAAAGGAGAGCTTTTGTGGATGCTTGAGATAGATGTGCAAGCACTGAATAGTGAATATGATTGCGGTCTGCTGCTGCCTTTTTACCACTGGAGTGTGCTATACATAATGCCTGTAGCTTATCTGGGCTATGGCAATTTTCATTTGAAGCACCCGTGGAGATATTTCAGGTTTTCTGTAAATCCTTTTGTACAGTAGACTCTCAATTATTCAAGCTCTGATAATTCAAACTTCTGGTCAATTCAAACAAACTTCGAATTTTTGCTTGGCATGCTACATTTTCAATGTACTGTAAAGCTGATTAATGAAAACTGCACCATTCGGTTAGTTCTGTTAATTCATACGTTTTGCCTATCCTCACCAGAAATACCAACTAATATTCAGGCTCATATATTTTTTTAACAGCCACAAATAAAGTCGATTTCCTGCCAGCACTTGTCAAAGCAGTCAAAAGCACTAGCAAATAAAGAAAAAGAAAATATTGGGGCAGCAACAACGCACCTAATGATTGGCATCTCTGCTTTTGCTGGTATGCTGAACTCAGCCATACCTCTGCTTGCACCTAGCAATTCAAACAAAATTCTGAGGTACCCGCAAGTTTGAATTAATGAGGTTCTACTATTTTAAAATATGGCGCTATAGTTAGCTGAGCTGGAAGCATCGTAAAAATGCTCAGCCAGGATCACTGTTTATTTTTGTCTTCAGGAAAAGATCTCTGGTTGCTCTCTGGTGCGCAGCAAGCGATTTGAAGAACTGTGCCAACAAAAGATTACATGTAATTGAACAATTTGACCACTGGAAGCAGCAAAAGTTTCAATTTATCGCCGCTTTCATTCTTTTGCAACAACAAAACTCATTGCACAGAAAGCATGCATAAACATATTTCGTCATAATGAGGTCAGAAATACATGGTGATCTACGGACGTGAAGCTTTGAGAAGTTATATACAGTGAACTTGTCACAACTTAAACTCTAGCAGCACGAACTCCTAGTTAGTTCAAAAGAATATGAATTTTTTTTTTTTTCACTTGCCTGCTATTTTCAACATAACTGAAAGGGTAGAACTGTGAGTCGCCCTAGTTGGAAACAATCCATTTTTTCAAAACCTTTCATGAGCTAATGAACTATGCCTCAAACCAGTTAAAGCTCGTGAAGAACGGAATACCCATTTCATTTCACGCTTCCGTTCAGCTTTGTTGAAATCGTGTAACCACACCGTACAAAAGGCGTTTCTTGAGCAATCAGATCAGTTGCGAGAGGCAGGTTACCCGTTCGATACCTTGCAGGTGTCATGTGCTAGGCTAATGAAAAAACTTAAACAAGGGAAAGAACTACGCACGGCAAGTCAAATGCAGAAAGATGTAGCTTCCAAGGTGTCAGTAATTCCATATGTACACAGTCTGTCACACAGACTTAAGAAGGTTGCCGGGGGCTACAATGTCAAATTGGTATTTTTGGCTAAGAGCAAAATAGGAAGTGTGTGTTCAAGGGTGAAAAGGAAGTTCGAGAACAAGGAAAATGAACAGAATGTATGTAGAATTAAGCATCCACGTAAGAATCAATTTGTTGCTGCGCGAAGAATGTTGTTTATCGGATTCCTTCAACGTGCAGTTGTGTGTACGTGGGGCGGACTGCGAGATGTGTCAACACACGATTAAGAGAACACCTGTAGAGTCTGAAGGGGCACCCTTTCACACATTTGGCCATGCATTGCTAGGAATGTGCGTGCACACTGTGTGTTAGAAGCACCTGCACATTGTAGAGGCACCAGAATCAAACAGCAAGAGAAATTGTGGAAGCTTACTGGATCCAAAACTCAAAGAGAAGTGCATCAGTCATCCGTCTGTGTCATTGCTAGATAAAGAGATTTCACTCATGTCTTCATATCTGTGATGAGGTTCTTGCATAATAATTGTTTCGTGTATGTGCAGTGCCATTTTATTTTGACTGGGTCACGATGATCCGTGAATTTGTTATTACAGTGGAACCCCAGTTTTACATCCCGCAGTTTTACGACGACCTGCATTTTACGACGAATTAGTCCCGTCCCGGTGAAAGCCCCATAGACACAATGCATTAAAAACCTCAATTATACGATGCAATCTTGCACCAAACCCACGTTACATGACGATCCACGTGAAGCAGGGTGACCAAACGGCGAAGAAATGGGAAGTGCCCGCGGGCGTCTTTTGTCGCACCGGCTCTTTGTCACCCCTCCACATGCTGAGCACTCGGGAAACCAGTTCGTTTCGGCTTTCCGCTGCCGTTCGTTCGTCTTCCCCTGGCCCTCCCAGCGGCCGCCGGCGTCGCGAGTAGCGGCACAGAGTGGCGCGGTTGTTGTCTTCACCCATTCTTTTCACCCTTTCCGACCAACCATCTCTCTCCTGCGATCTCCCTCCTGTGATAACGAAAAGCGAAGCGGCACACACAAAGGCAGACATTGCGGCAACAACCACAAAGCAGGCGCTAACCCTAACCGTAGCAGACGATGCACGAAGCACCCGCCAGAAAAGGCCACTGCGTAATCATGTGCAGCAGCCAGTAGCGGCTGCACGTGCCCCCACTCTCTCGAGGAGTGCGCGCTTGGTGCAAGCGCAGCTTCGCATCCAAGACGGAATACTTGAATGCCCCCGCAAGCCTCCCAATCATGCGCGAACCATGCTTCCACCATGCCACCGCCGCTCCCGCTGACGGCGGTGGAAAAAAGCGCACGACTTCAAGAACAAAACAAAACCGAAATGGTACAGGTCCGTTGAATGGCACGTGAACAGTGCTCGCTTAAAGTTGTGCTGTTTCGGAGCGCGTTTGAGCGGCACAGAAGCTGCCGCTACTCGTAATATATTTGATATGAAGTACTTTTAGGACGAACTAGGCATTGAAAATTACAGGAGGGGTAGTTCATGACACATGCAGTGCAAATATGTGGTTTTCCGAAAAGCGTGTTTTTCACGATTTTTCGACTTTTAAAGGCCGCGTCCCCACTTAAGTGTGTGCCATGTTTCGCTACGGCTGTTGCGAACCACACCAGCTGATTGCGGCGCACTGAAGGGCATAAATTTTTCTGTTCGGATTTTTCGACGCCCGCATTTTACGACGCTTTTTCACGGTCCCGAGAACGTCGCATAATTGGGGTTTCACTGTACAAGTGTTATATATGCATCATGTGTCTTCTCCGTTAGAATGTTTTGCGCAGTTCCACGGGTTTTTAAGTGAATGTTTCTTCGGAAATAAAATCAGTTGATAGGAAGCGCTCGTCCCTGTGTGTTCTATACTTCGTGGTCGTGTGTTTGTGTGCTAAAGGTTTTGAAAAAATGAATTAAGAGGGGGGACATGGGTTGTGGAGATATTTCCTGTAATGTATGGCTGAACTTGGTGAAACACGTAAAGTAGATTTGTATAGTGTTTCATGCAAACTGCAAGTATGCAATCATTTTTCATGTGAGGCAACTAAGTCCAGGAGATAGATAAAGTTACCGTTCCATTGTTTCCGGAGAATGGAAAAAACGTTGCTCAGTAAAAAGTGAATATCTGAATATTATTGCAAAGCTAGGTACTAATGGCAATGCAATAATGGCAATGCTGCGAACAATTTTCGAACCAAATCATGGTTAGTCATTCTGAGGATAATCAAAATGCAGCGTTTACACCATGGCCACAGTAGAGAAAAAACAAAATCTGATTTTAAAAATAAGCGTGCAGAAAATTAAAATTCTGCCCTCAGCACTTTGTGGTAAACAGGTAGGGCTTTGTGCTTAATTAAAGGGAATAAAATAGCTCTAGCTGTTCTATATCATGAGGCATCACTCACATAAACTAAAATAAATGACTGGAGGACATGCTCAATTATCTCATACAAATTGCACAGAACTACATTTCAGATGAAACAGAAACCTTACAAGAGCTAAACTAGGCTTTACATGCAAAATAATACCAGTATATTTAAAATGGGCAATACAATTTTCTTTTCTCTTTTGTGATTTTTTGGCTTCCACAACCCATGTCCCTCCCTTAATAGCTGCTTGATTTAAGGGGGGACATGGGTCTTAAAAATGAAAAAAAAAAAAAAAAAAGAGAAGAAAAAATAAGAAAAAGTTACGATGGTATTCAGCATGTTTTTCTGCACTTGCTCATAGAAATCTAACCCCGAGAAATAAATAGTTTCGGTAGACATTCATATTTCATAACTAAGCTTCGCACCAGACAGGTCCCCCAAAATTAAATTTTGCACTATTTGAAAGCTTGCAAAGGGAGGCAGTAAGGAAGAGCTCATGCAGTTTACTTCCCTAGAGCGTTCTGAAGCATTGGCTATTGCGCTTTGCTGCATTGAAGCAAATAAAATGCTTTTTGCACATGGTACATAGGCATCCGCTTTTTTGGTCTTTTCATTTTTCTGAGAAAGCTTTTTTTTTTTTTTTGGCTGTGTGCAATTTCCCGGGAGACTGTAGTTATTTTTCTAATAATCCAATTTCAGTAATTCTTATTTTACCTTGTTAGTCTTCTAGAGAGTGCAACAAATTGGTAGTACAGTGCTTCTATGCCCTGCAAAATTTATATATTTTGAGGAAATAACAAAAGAAAGAAATGCACATGTCAAGTTAGAACTTTAATCCTTTGTAACTTTGGAGAAAATTGAGGTAGAAACATGAAACAATGCTTCATGCACTCCGAACATGTCTGTATTTTTTTTAGCTAGCTTGCTTTATCACAGTTTCTGCCAGTCATCCCAGAAACTTAAAACAAGAAGCATCATGCAAAGTACTTTCCCCATAATATAAAGAAAAACTACTTTAATATTTGAGACCAGCACATTAAACTACATAGTGCCTGCAAGTTCCATTACTCTAGCGGCCAGGGAAATAAATATTTTGCTTAAGACCAGTGTGCCCCCTTAAACTACACCGTTCTGTTTAATCTGCTAATTTGTGCGTTTTGTTCATCTCTACCAAAAATATTAGCTTCCTCTGATCCTTATAATGGAAATTCGCACTGACATATTTCTGCAACAGCCAAAGCACAGTCAACTTGCCTGCCTGCACTTGTCAAAGTATTAAAAATAATAAATAGAAAAAGAAAAGCAACACCAAGATGGCAGCAATGCATATCATTCCTGGCCATCTTTGACTTTCCCAATATGTTGGACAGTGTCATGTTTAACAAGTGAAACAAAAGATATTTGAAATGATAATACATTCTATGGTGTTCCTCAAGGCCTGATTATGTTCAGAACCGTTGTCCTTTACTTTCTTTTTGCAGTGGTGTTGGGGCTGTTTATCGGGAGATTCATGGTCATGATCTTAGAGTGACAAAGACTGGTCCGAAATCGGGAGTCTCCCGGGAATATCTGGACAGTTGGCAGGTACACGAATGCAGGCTGCCCTATCATGTGTAATCTTAATGAGGAGCTCATGATAATGCATAATTAGACAATTATTCTTTTCTTTTTACATCGCAGTACGTGCCAACCATATAGCTGCCGTTCTAACTGTGCAAGCTATAAACAATGGCTTCATGCAAAAGAACTGTACGTACAAAAGCCTTGCTTTTTTTCCCGCAATGTCAAACATGCCAAGAAATAGGTGTTTTTAAAGTATACTTCATTGCATTACATTATTGTTAAGCGGTGTAAAAAAAGTGGGAAGGGCAACTTGTCATGGGACCTAGCACATTTTCGAATTGACCAGGAAGAATTAGGTACGAAATCAAAATGAATAGCATACAATATCTGAAAACTACTTGAAAGTTTAATAAACGATTTACACACCTCCGGCGGACACAAACTGTTCTGAGAACAAGCAAGCCATGCAGCAGCAGGGTTCAACATATGCGCATAATGAAATGAGCCACTAGTGGTGTACACTAAGCTGCAAGACTCACTTCTGCCAGGCTTCCTGACTTCCTTGAGCAGGCACCCCCTGATAAGGCCATTGTCACGCCACGGTGGAGCCACCTGGCCATTCCTCTCCTCCCAGGCAGCTGGTTCATTAGGTGCCCAGCCATTACTTGCCTCCTCCTCTGCTGCAGAGAGACAAACACCAGGGTTGAAACATTTTTGATTAAGCTCCTTCACAGCCATCAAGCCAAAATAAAAATACACTAAAAATTTCCCTAATCCTTTGCAATGGGTAGATGAACTATGACCCATTACAGAGGTATTATGTTTATTTGCACTCATCTCGAACACCTCTCGAAGCTTGAGATGTTTTTTTCAATTCTTCTGCATACAAGACCGAGCTGCAGTCACTGAGGAGAGTGGACGCGCTCACATCGGCTCCGTCTTCTTCGAATGTTTTCGCAGCGTTTTCAACCAAATCCCACTGAAACTCCTTCATCACCAGTTTCGCAAGGTTGCAAGGATCCAAGGGATACCCAATTTCAAGGTGGGCGAGCCTTTTTGGCTGCAGTATCGCACTTTTTGGTCATCGCCAACGCCACTCACGCGCTAAGTCTAGGTGTGCTCGCCAGAGACACGAGGACTAGCTGGCACAACAGCCGAGCGCCACCAAAGGCGACGACCTTTTAACAACGAAAGAATGAGTGCACAAGAGCAAGCAGTGGGAGAGAGAGACACTCCTCAGGAGAACATAACTGATGACTCGGGATGTAGTTAAAACCTCACAACAATTATGGCGACAGGAAAAGTCACTGCCAAGTAGCAACATCACCAGCCCAACGCTACCAAGCTACCAGCAAGGTAAGAGACCACATCGGATAAAAGGCGCCATGATCAAAGCAGGATGTATGGCCAGACTGCCCAAAGAGCACGACAATGTGATAATCCTACCACAGGGCGGGCTCAACATCGTCCAAACACCTGCCCCACTACTACAGTTAAACCTGCTTATAACGAACCTCCATATAACGAATTCCTCGATATAACGAAGTTTTTCTATTCCCCGCCATTGCTCCATAGAAGCACATGTATTTGAGACCTCTATGTAACGAAGTGCCAGCGAGAGACTCCCTCGAAATAACGAATTTTCTCCGCCGACGACCTAGACGTTTTTCCCCAAATTTTGTCGCCTTTGCGTGAGCAACAACCGGAAGCACCTTCTCCGCCGCTACGGAATGCGAAGCAACGGCGTCGCGCTTGGCGCACTCGAAGGCACGGCGACTGTGAAGCGAGAGCGAGCGCACGTGTGCGTGCGTGCCAGCGTGTGCGAGGCGGGCCTGCATCCCTCAACTCAGCGATCTTGCCGCCGCGGGCGTGTCCTTTCCCCCAGACTTCAAACCTGACCCAGCCGCTTGCTGCAGCTGGCCTAGCGCGCCAAGCCGGCACCCTCGTTTTCACGTTGATGTTGCCGAGCCGCGCCGGCTTAAGAGAGAAAGGGAAAAAACGAGTCTTTTTTTCTTTTTTTTGAACTGTGCTGGCAGCGTCGCTCTTTGGTCAGTGCCACTTCGCTAACCTGACACTCCGTGACAGCGCTTGTTAGGCCTAGCTCTCGTGGTCGCGGGCGGCGCGCCTCACGGGAAGCTTGCCCTTGACAACATAGGGATGGGGTGCACAGGAAATCGCGCCCATGGAGTGATTCAAGGGCAGCGCTCGTGAAATTATTAAAAAAAGAACTGGAGACAAACGGCGGTAAATTACAGGCGCGCGTTCCCTGCAGAACGTTCGCAGCTGACAAACGGCCGTAGCAGCATTCTCCGTCGCCTTGAAAATCCTATCCTCAGAGGGAGCGCGCGCGACGCGCAGCTGCCGCAGCCTTTTTTTTTTTTCTTCCCTCCGCTGATTGTTCATTCGTTCCGTGCGCCTTCCTCCTCCACGGCGATTCGCTGCGCTGTTTTCGAGCAGTGCACTTCCTTTCTGAAGCCTGCTCCCTACCTCGTTTGTCCGCGGGATTTCCTGGCAGCCGCATTATAACCAGGGGGGGGGGGGGGGTCTGCACAATGAGCGGGATGCACATACATTAAGTTCCATGGGAGGGCAAACGGGGGTCAGAAAAAACCGTACATACCGTATTTACCCACATAATTTGCGCCCTCGCATAATTTGCGCACCCCTGATAATTAGCCAGCTTTGCAAAAAAAAAAAAAACACGCATATTTTGCGCTCCCCGTTCCGAGCTCGCCGCGCCCTCGCTGCGCAGGCGAGTGCAGTCATACGCAAAAGGGGCTGCGAGTGCGATGCCCCTTTTTCCGATTCTTTTCTCCGGAAGCCCTCGAAGCCCAAAGTACGGTCGCTAGAATAAAAGCATGCGAGTGGGGGCGAAGAAAACGGCTGAAGCAGAAATCAAACGAGCCCGGCCTATCTCCGTCGCTCCGAGGGTCGATGTGATAATATCACCCCGATCGGGACACCTGCCGTCGATGCGGGGAGGAAAGGCCCCGCCCGTCTTTAACGAGCATGAAAAGACGCGAGACGAGGGGGGTAGTGTTGCTCGGCTGTCGGCTGCGGAGATAGCGCTACCTTGGCAGCCACCAGCGGCTTGTAAACACTTCTACGTGCTGCGCCTTCCCTGGAGCAGCCGTACGTTTTGCAGTGTTACGTTAGATCGTATCCAAAAGAGTTACCGCGCTAGTTGCATTATATTACACGTTATTTCAAACGTGTTTGCGAAATATCCGCGTAATTTGCGCACCCCCTTTTCGGGGCTCTAAAATCGTGAGAAAAAGTGCGCAAATTACGCGAGTAAATATGGTAAGTGGTCTCAACTGTAAATGTTTTCGGTGAGCTCTGCAGTCGATGTTACCTTTCTGCTTACTTAAGCTTTTCTTTTTCGAATTTTTGTGCCGAACCTGCATATAACGAAATCCTCTTTATAACGAAGTTTTGCGGGAATTTGTCAATTTCGTTATATCCAGGTTTAACTGTAACATAAACCAGTCTTGCCACTGCCAGACTTAAAGGGCAACACCGCCAGTTTTTTCACCATATCCTGACATCGCTGTTTTCCGATGGTACTGATAGACTGTTTTAGAGCGTGTTTGAGTGGCACAGCAGCTGCCGCTGCTCATAATATATTCGATATGAAGTACTTTTAGGACGAATTAGGCGCCGAAAATTACAGGAAGGTAGTTTATGACAGATGCTGTGCAGATATGCGGTTTTCCGAAAAGCGTGTTTTTCATGATTTTTCGACTTTCAAAGGCCACATCCCCACTTAAGTGTGTGCCATGTTTCACTACGGCTGTTGCGAACCACACCAGTGGATTGCGGTACACTGAAGGGCATAAATTTCTTTGTTCGGATTTTACGACGCTCGCATTTTATGATGCTTTCTCGCGGTCCCGAGAACGTTGTACAGTCGAACCTCGTTAATTCGAAGTCGCATAATTACAACCAACGGATAATTCGAACTGGCCCATTGGTCCCGGCAAAGTTACATGTATTTGAATGGGGGAAAACTCTCTTTAATTCGAACGTGAAACATGCACCACGGTTAATTCAAACAAGATTGCCCGTCCGCTAAGACTACATTTCGTGAAATCCCAAGCAAATCGCCAAAGGTTGAGGCGTCAGCCGCCGTAGCGTCACAAACCCGTACACATGTGCTCGCTCCACGGACATTGCAAACAAGGCCCATCAGCTAGCAGAAATCATGCCTCGTGCACTGGCAATGGTGCCCGGCGCCGTCCCCTTCTGTAACGCGCGTGAGGAAAGAGGGTATAGCTCAGCGGCTACGGGCCACCGGCGACAGAAGCCGTTGCATCCGTGCCACTGAGCTTTGCCGCACATGCACAGTGGCATCTCCACTGGCCCGTAAGACGCTGCAAGATGAGACCGGTGGCGGCAGCGCGGGAGTCAAATAGCGCAAACAGTATTTCGAATGTTTTTATTTTGCGCTAGTACCGCCAATCAAAAGGACCCTCGCTAGTTCGAACTCTGGTTAATTCGAACAGATTTGCTGTCCCCTCGGAGTTTGAATTAACAAGGTTCGACTGTATAATCGGGGTTTCACTGTATTGACACGGTAGAAGAACATCTCGGAAACAATGGTCTCAGATGCTCACCGAAGAAATCAGAATTACTTTCGCGACCGACTGACCACCCAAGGACAGTGAAGGGAACGAAGTTAACAGAGATTACGAAGAGATTCGCACATACACAAAGAATGGTACAACCATACCAATTGTACCTAAAATTAGAGTTTTGGCATGATAATAAAGAACAACGGAGTGAACAGCAAGACAATCATTAAGCTGAAGCATAAAATGGCCAACACAGTCCAACTTCTTAGAAGAATCTCAAACCACAGAGGCGGTTTAAAAGAAGACAACCTTATCAGACTTATACATTCAATTGTCATATGTCACATCGCCTATGTGGCACAACAAGAGGTTCAAGGGAGAAGAAAACAAAATCGACGTCACAATAAAAAATGCGTAGAAAACAGCTCTTGGCCTTCCCGCAACTACTAGCATGGACCGTCTACTAAAGCTCTGCGTACACATATCATGAAAGAGATAGCCGAAGTGCGATGGATGTCACAACTCGAAAGACTGTCAAGCACAAAGATCGTTTGCGAAATCCTCCACGACCTTCGTGTACGTTACCATGTTCAACTAGGACAGACATGAACATCCCAGATAAGATTAGAAGCAAGATAAAAGTCGAATTGATCCCACGGAATGTACACCCGGAACACAATCGTGGCAGGAGGACTGCCAGAGCCAAAGCTCTAGTCAATACCCACAGAGATGAGCCAGGATCCAGATCTGCGCATGTCGCGGAGTACATAGGACACTCGCATTTCGCCATCGCACTTGTGGACTCTAAGGGAACGTGCAGAACCTCAGCCAGCATCATGTGTGATAAAGCTGAAGAAGCCACAGAAGCAGCAATTGCACTTGCCCTCGCGGACCTGACGTGTACCACAGTACAGTGGAACCCCGGTTTTACATCCTCCGGTTTTACGACGACCCGCATTTTACGACGGATTAGTCCGGCCCCGGCGAAAGCCCCATAGACACAATGCATTAAAAACCTCAATTATACGATGCGATCTTACGCCGAACCCGCGTTACACGACGATCCACGCGAAGCAGGGCGACCAAACGGCGAAGAAAAGGGAAGTGCCCGCGGGCGCCTTTCGTCGCACCGGCTCTTCGTCCCCCCTCCGCGTGCCGAGCGCTCGGGAAACCGGTTCGTTTCAGCTTTCCGGTGCCGTTCGTTCGTCTTCCCCTTGCCCTCCCCTCAGCCGCCGGCGCCGCAAGTAGCGGCATAGAGTGGCGCGGTTGTTCTCTTCCCCCGTTCTTTTCACCCCTTTCCGAACAACCATCTCTCTCCCGCACTCCTGCGATCTCCCTCCTGTGATAACGAAAAGCGAAGCGGCACACACAAAGGCAGATATCGCGGCGACAACCATGAAGCAGGCGCTAACCCTAACCGTAGCAGACGACGCACGGAGCAGCCGCCGGAGAAGGCCACCGCGTCATCACGCGCAGCAGCCAGTAGCGGCCGCACGTTCCCCCACTCTCTCGAGGAGCGCGCGCTTGGCGCAATCGCAGCTTCGCATCCAAGCGCGGGATACTCGAATGCTCCCGCGAGCCCCCCCCCCCCCCCCCTCCCAATCATGCGCGAACCATGCTTCCACCACGCCACCGCTGCTCCCGCCGACGGCGGTGGGTAAAAAAAAAGAAGCGCACGACAAAAAAAAAAAAAAAAAAAAAAAAAAAAAAAAAAAAAAAGAAGGCGCCGGTCGGTTGAATGGCGCGTGAATGGCGCTCGCTTGAAGTGCCGTTTCGGAGCGTGTTTGAGCGGCACAGCAGCTGCCGCTGCTCGTAATATACTTGATACGAAGTAGTTTTAGAACGTATTAGGCGCTGAAAATTACAGAAGGGTTGTTTATGACACATACAGTGCAAATATGCGGGTTTCCGAAAAGCGTGTTTATCGCGATTTTTCGACCTTCAAAGGCCGCGTCCCCCCTTAAGTGCGTGCCATGTTTCGCTACGACTGTTGCAAATCACACCAGTGGATTGCGGCGCACTCAAGGGCATAAATTTTTCTGTTCGGATTTTACGACGCCCGCATTTTACGACGCTTTTTCGCGGTCCCGAGAAAGTCGTATAATCGGGGTTTCACTGTACTCAGTGACTCAAGACAGGCAATCAGAAACTGCTATGTCCTCACGGTGGGTGACTACAAAAATATTTCAGTTGCAGCTGCCTTTCAATTTTGGAACATGTATAATACAGTCAAGTGAGCTCTAGTTTCAAGGTCATTACTTCTAGGTGGGCTCCGTTTGGCAGTGGGCGGCTCAGGAGTGGAAGGCGGAGTCGGCGTGGAACTCCGGCTACGAGTGAAGTTCCGAGGCAGAGGACCAGGCCGCCGTTTAGCTCTGGGTCCCCCAGGAGCTTCGGCTGCAGGTCGCTTGTGCCCTCGTGCCTGGCTGGCTGCTGGGTCCAAGTCCGCTTCATCCACCATCATGCGCTACAGCAAGCAGAGTGCATAAGACAAGGGACACTGCACAGCTTTTGCATAACTTTGTTGTGATATAAGATGCAACATCAATGATCTTTTATACTAACATTCACCTGAAAATTCAAACAAAATAAGGTATTGCACTGGAATGTGCGGCAAAATCTAAGCATGAAAAAAAATCTGCGCATCTCCACGAAGTGAATCATGACGAATGGGCGAAGCACTGGAGATCGTTCGGAGTTACTGTAAATCACCCGTGACATTGCCCACTCGCGCATGTAAATGAGTGACAACGCGTGTGTATATTTACACACGCATTTTTATTTATGCTCCTGGTCTTTATGAGGTTCCTGCGCTCCCACGTCGTAGATCGTGCCGAGTTCCGGATTACTCTTCGTTTAGGCGCACGCTGCGAATCTTTGTTGTTCAGCTATGCACAAGAGAAATCACTACATTGCAGGTCAAGATCCAGTGCCTATATATAAGGGGTGGCCGGTGAACGGTTGTGCAGCGCAAGCAGTCGCTTTTAGTGGTGAAGCACCTTAGGGCCGAGCTTGCGGCGGCGTGACCGTGCGTGGGTGTGGGCTGATCCTGGAGGCAGTACACCCAGACAGTGTCGTCTGCTATCGTGAGAGAGAGCGAACGGCGCGCGTTGGCTATGGAAACACTCTTTCTGCGATGAACGCTTTACAAGCTTGCAAGGAACGAGAACGCGCCCTCACCCGCGAGAGACAACACTGACGCAGGCAGTGTCTGCTAGCGAATTTCTTGATTGAAAAGCTTGGGCCAGCTGTTGCGCATGCACAGTGGGGGTGTGGATGGCGCAGGGACGGAACAGGCTCGACCATAAGCTGCTTCACATCTAAAAAGGCATGGCAAAAAAAGCAGCTGCACAGATGCTCATTCGTCTGAGTATCTACCCCGTTTTTCTCTCTATTTTCATGTAATTAGTAATGTAGCTTACACTAACATGCCTGGAAAGCAACAACAAAAGGCCAACCTTTTCAATCTTGAATGGGTTGCCAAACATGTGCTGCCGTACAGGTGTAGACTCAATTTCCCGCAGCGGCGTGGGCATTCGCTTAAGGTATTCCTGGTAGTTGCCCATTTGGCTCACAGGAAGGTTGTGCAATTGTTCTGTATAAGAGGCAGAGCAGCACACAGTGAATGAGCAAACTTCAGTATCTAGGTGCAAGCATCAAGAAGAAGGTCTTGAAATAAAACACACAGGTATCAGAAAAATAGTTAAAGAAACATGCAAGTTTCTTGCCCTTTTTTAACCAACAGCCACAAACACAGCACAATTTTTTCAAAATACTACTGAGCACCCATAACTGAGTTACTGCCATCAAGTATAAAAATGGCACATGTAAGAGGATAAGCAGGCAATAAAGTGACAGACAAAAGAGCCAACTCGGATATACCAAACAACATAGGTATGTTTGTTTGGTTGTCTATAGACTCAATAGCGAAAAAATTCTCTTAACACTTGAAGGTACCCTCCTGCTAAAATTTCCTTTCCTAGTGCTGTGGACTGCCACCAGTAGCTTATCCTAGGGGGACTCAAGGGCTGGGCACCTGTGATCTTTTGTCCGCCCACCAGGGAGTGTGCAAAAGAACCCAAGCCTACTAAGACAAAGCCACTAAGCACCCAGCAAATCTCTATTTCAGAGTTTTATTGCTGACACCCCAAAAGTGCTAGGGTCACCCTGCCTTCTTGGGTTCTTTTGTTGTCTCCCCACCTTCTCTTCAGTACCTGCAAGGAGAGTACAGAAGTACACAAGGCAGAAGAATCCAATAAGGCCTATACGAAAGCCTCCTGGGTGCCTAAGGAGGGATAAAGGCGCCACCTACAACCAGTACAGCAGTGGTAAAGCAAAGCAAAAGGAAACAAAAGGGAGGAGTGTGTGTGTGTGTGTGTGTGGGGGGGGAGGTCGCACAAAGAGGCAAAAAGAAAAAGGGGGAAGGGGTGCATATGAAAAAAAAAAAAAAGGCTGCGGCTTAGCTCAGCTAGGGCCGGTTGTGCAAGCGAAGCTTGTTGTTCTGCGTTGCTAAGCCGGGTTGAGCTCATATAGACAACCACGTGTTTTGCACTGTTTGCATGGTTTATTCACGATTTGATTTTACGGCAGCAAATGCTGTTCTGTGGTCGGTGAAGTAGTTTGCTGCTGTTTCAATCTTGACTACGGAGTATGTGGAGCCCATCGAATGCCTCTCAAACACCAGGTCTATTACACCAGGACTGTTACATCCGCAGGGTGGTCTGACACAGCTTGCCGTTTTCACCGCTGTGAACGTACACAGATGGACCAGTGCCTTCACTCATTACTCCCATTGTGCGACCATGCCACAACGGCTGAGCACAAGCAGCTGAAGCGCTAACCCGCTAACCGAGGTGGCAGAGAGAGAGCTTGGAGAGGGCAGTGAGTCGCGTGGATACGGCTAGTGAGGTAGCAGTAGTCAGCAGCAGCAGCGGCAACGGAGTGAAGCCAGCCAAGTGCGTGCACACGCGCGTGCGTATGCACAGCAGCGGAGTGTCCCTAGTCACGTGGTCTGTTCGTCGCTTCAAGCCAAAAGGAGATATATGGCGAAACTCGCTCGACTAAGCCAGTAAAGCTTTCGCTTTAACAGTGAACGATGCTTTGTATCTGCAACAACAAAGTGTACACAGTAGACTTCTTGGCTGTACTGTACCTGCTGAGGTAAAACTGCCCTGAAGACAGGCCTAGTTTCTTAGGCTGGGCAATAAAGTTGTCCTTGTGAACATGAATGCTTATGTGAGCGTCCTCACAGATGTGCCACAATGCCCAACATGTTGAGTGACAACACAATTAACGTGCTCATTGAAGAAGTGCTTGAGGTGCCTTTGGAGAATATTGGAAATAGCATATGCCTGCTCAAATTCTCCAATGAAGCTTTTCCAGCAGCATGGTTCATGACAGACAGCTTAAACCAAGAACCAGTGCTTAATGATGACTTTCGAGTTAAGGGGTGACATGGGTCTTGGAAAACAAACAAACAAAAAAGAGAAAATAAGAAAAAAGTCAATTTTTAAGTTTTGTTACGATGCCATTCGGTATGTTTTTCTGTACTTGCTCAGAGAAATATAGCCCTCAGAAATAAATAGGTTTGCCAGAAATTCACCGTTTAAGACACCTTTTTATGGCGTGCAACAGCAATATGTTTTTTTTGTTTTTTTCATGGCTTTTGGGGGGGGGGGGGCACAAATGGCCCGGTTTTCGAATTCAGCTGCCTGTGGTCTGCCTAAACTCATGCTTGCAGCGCTGCCTTGTTTTCAGGTTGTCTTTCATGTGCTGCGCTGTGAAGACATGCAGGCATCTTCACTACAAAACTTTATGCGTCTCTCATTTCATAATGTGCCATGAGAGAGTGTCGGAAAGAAACTGTGGGAAGACGCCCTCGTGTACCGTTTGCTCGATTATACTAGAGTCTGTTCCAGGCACTTTCTCACTTCAATCTGCCTGATCAGCTGAGGCAGAAATGCGTCCGTGCAAGAAATGAACTTGCGATGCCGATCGACAATAAGTTAGAATGAGCACCTGCCGGAACCAGTTCTTTTTGTAAAGTGACCGGCAGTTCACAACATGACCAGTTTCGTGACGGCACTAGCTGTTAGATATATGCAACAGCTTTTGGACTGAGCATCGCTAATGTTTGCATGGGTTTGGCAGCCACGCAGCAGGCCTTTGCGCTTAGTACAATCTTGCTTGCTGATGAAAGTAGAACATGTGCTATAGTTATAAGTTACCCTTGTAAGTTGTGGCTGTGTCGCGGAGTCTACATTCGGCGACAGGTATTTAAAAAGGACTAAATAAATCACGCAGCTGAGCAAAGTCTGCAATGACAAACACACGGGCCTTACACCCTCCTCCTCCCCCTCCTTCTTTTTCTTCCGTTTGGTGTCTGCATACTACGGGCTTCAGATAAAACAGACTTTTCCCGGATTATGAGGGCCTGTTATAACGAAAGTCGACTGCATTGGCAACACACTGTCTAGACTAGCTTGTCAGATTATAATTTGTCAAAATATCACAGCATAAAGCAACTGACGACCAATACTAAACACAGCCATGAATGTTAGATATTCCACAGGGTAAGTGTGCTACAATGCATGCCAAAGTGATCCAACACTAAGGGCCAGATGTAAAAGGCATGGCAGCACATTTTGGTAGCGTGTTAAAAGCACGCGGCACGCTAGCATGCTTATATGGGTACCAACAGCACTGCTGAGCACAAAGCTGAAGATGCCTATCATGATAAAGCAAGCTGGCAGCAATAAGTTGTACGTACTAGGGCACTTGTCGCTGGACTCCATCATACCTCATTGCACTACCATTGTGCTCACCCGTATAGACCTCACTGGACTTGGCACTTTGCATAAACGCAGAAACCCAATCGTTTTCAGCAAGATTTCTAAATCACCATATCCAGTTTTCCAATTATTCGAAATTTTCAGAAACCTCATTTTTTAATCGAATGTGAACAGTAATGTACAACAATTAAGGGTGTGTGAGTATCTGAAATGTTTAAATACTTGCACACCCCTAATGGTTATAGTCTGTCAAGGCAAAGTCTACCTGTTTCATCCTTTTCTGATCACCAGAATCAGGCATGCTGAATTTTGTTAAATAACTGAGGTGTTCATTAAGCTTCTGCTTTGCTTAGGAGCTCCAATATTATCCAATTAAGAGCCCCAAGTTATCCAATTTGAAAACATAAAAATGGGTGACTTTCAATTCAAGGCCACATGAGAACCAAGAAAATATTACTGTCAAATGAAAACTAATGCATTCAATGTTATTTCTTTCTGTATTTTAAATACACCCAGCAGATGACTATACAGTGCTTATGTTTTTTATCAGTGTCATATCACTTGGTTGTGTTTTCCAGAGCTTAACAGAAGTGCTTCACTGGCTAGACAGATATGTCCTGTTAAAACATGGATTTAACCAAGGCCCCATAACATGTTACTGTTAGTGAAAAGTAGTCTGATCACGTTTAGCGAGAACAGCACCATGCTCCAGCCACCTATTCCTGCCTAATGGTGTAGTACTGCAAAAAATAAATGCTCTCTGATTGAGTAAGTGGATCAAGTCGTCTTACCAGCATCCTGCAACCGCGTGACAGTGCCTGGGTGTAGATATTGAGCCCGCATCCGTGCTACCTGGTGGAGCAGAGAGGCACGGCTGATGTCGAAAGGATTTCTCGGGGGTGCCTCAGCTGTGTCAGGGGGCCGTGGTGGTGCCGGTGCCAGTGCAAAGCCTGAGAAGTCATTGAGCTCTTGACGTAAGCCTTGCAGGCGCTCCCGTAGCGCAGGATTCCAGCTGAGTGCCAGCTCGGACAGCTTTGCCACCTCACCAGTTGATGGCCGCGGAACACCGGGGCTCACACGCACACCTTCCGCACCCAGGCCTGTTTTGGGCCCACCTACTGCACTCACCACTTTCTCGTACTCGGCTTTCGCCTGCAAATAGTAGACACAGCCACATAATCTTTGCATAGTACTTCGGCTTTTGATAGGTATACATACATTTTTAATATTGTACATATTGAACAAACAGCAGAATTCATGTACACTGCGCACTTTTCAAGAAGCTTTCAGAAAGCCCATAATGATATCAAAATTTTTACAGGCATGATCAATTAATGTCTCTAACCAAGACAAGCACAATATCCACTCAAAGAGGCCCTGCAATACCTTTTGGGCCTCACCTGCCAATTAGTCGTGGAAGCTCCTGTGCACTGTATTGCACCCACTGCGGTACTGAGTCTAGGCGCATGAGCACGGTGCATGCATCTACAGATCTCGGACTGAAGAAGATGACAATCGAAGGTCCTGTTTTACTTGTAGTTCAGGCGTGTGTCGTGTACAGGGCAGCACCTCAGCGGCTGAGGATTGGATGCTACTCCGGCACACCCTTCTGCTGAAGATGGACAACCCCAAGGCATGGCATCTCGCACACCAGCTTTCGATGAAAGAGTGGGAACCTTGGGTACATACCGCATATGCCTGGAAGCCTATTTCGAGGGACATGAAGTGACGGATCCCGCGAGGCGCCGCGCCTTGCTGATATCTTCATTAAGCGACAGTGTTGTACATGTACTGCAGGGATGTAACCCTACTACCTTGGCCAACAGCTTGAACTACGACGAGGTCATGGAATGTTTGGAAAATCAGTACAAGCTGCAAGCTAGTGAAATTGCAGCCAGTTATGCACTTTTTATGCGGAAGAAGAAAGATGGGGAGAGCGTTTGAGACTTCATCGCTGAACTCAGAAGGCTTGCCAAAAGCTGAAACTTTGGTAATATGCTGGATTGTTATGAGACCGCATAGTTTGTGGTTGTGATGAGCTGTTTATGACATATGGACTTATGGACATATTGTTTTGCTGTGGTGGTGTGGCATTGTGCGGATGCCGTGGTTAAGGGATTGTTCCGTACCGAAACCGAAACTGCGCGAGTGTGTGTGAAGAAGAAGCGAACAACGGATGGGGATTGCAGCAGCACGAAGAGGAGGAAGAAGAGGGAGTTTTAGAAGACTGGCAGAAGAGGAGCTGTCAACGGTAAAGGTGCCGGCCTATTCCTTTTCATGCTACAGGCTGTTGGGTTCCGGACCCAATCCCATGGACCAGTGCTGACTCCGTCCTACTCCTGGGGCTGCGCAGCAAACAAAGTAGAGCAGCCGACTGTTCAAGAAGCCTGGTGCTGTCCGAGTCTCCTCTGTCCGAGTCTCCTGTGCCGACTACCAACCACCACGCTGCATTGAGCTCCGACCCACCACAACGTCGACTGTACCAGCACCTCCTCGGCGTCACTGACTGAAACGTGAGCTGGACTCTTTTATATGCAAGGGACACTAGTGGGACTTTCGGACTTTCGCTATGTAGGTTCTCCCATAGCAACAGTTTCTTTTTCTTCTCCTCGTTGCATCTAACCCACGGTTTCGTTAATTGTGATCACTACGACTAAACCTACGAACCTATAACACGACAGTGGTATGCGGGGAGACGACACAGGGTGTTCCTTGTTGACGCGGGGCAACCTAACTTTGAAGGAAGTCAAAGATTTAACCAAGGCTCCCGAGAAGGCAAAAGAAGGCATCCGGTACATGCAGGAATCGTGTGTTTGGATCACATGTTTTCCCGGATAACACGTTCAGTCTCGCGTTATTTTTCAAAAACGTATGAACGTGGTTCTACTGTATTTGGCGTTCAACAGAAATCTACGCAAGAGAAAAACAAAGCCAAACATTACTTTACATACCGATGTAGTGCCAAGAGGACTTATAATGCTACTCTCATCCAATCACAAGCTCGAGCCCTCAGTCGTCATTTCCGCCAGAAATAGTTCTGACGAGCGCCACTACACGCTGATGCGGTCGGCAGCGGTGTGATGATTTCATTGAACGATTAAAATATTAAATCAACTGATATGGGTGGCTTGGCACCTGCCAAAAAATTCCTCCATGATCTGTCTACACGACCCACAAATAAAAAACGAGTGCAAGGAAAGTGTTAGAGGGCCCCTTTAGGCCTGCAACACTTTTTGAACCAAGCCAGAAAACAAAGCCAATCAATTGTCAGGGCTCCTGTGGCCTTATCAGCCAAATATTAATTTGCAATTTTGTTTGAAAATACAGCTAAAAAATGCCTCCTCTTCTTTCAAGAAATCATGTCAATAGGTGGGCATGAACTATGTAGAAGATGCAAGAATTACCACTGTGTAATTCGTGGAAGTGGTTACTGCGAGTGCTGTGAGGCGCTGACACGTCCCTGCAGTGACTCTGGCGGCATGCAGGTCGTCATTGTGGACGTGCGAATACACTTGAAGAAAAAAAAGAAAGAGAAAATGCTTAAAGTTACAGCACGCGTGGGTGCAGCTTCTTGCCTTCACATTCCTCTGTGTAGGTTCCAGCACACTCGTCAGGATGAAAGGAGAATGAACACACACTGATGGTAAACCTACCTTCAAACTTGGCACTGCAAATCCGCAAATACAGTAGAACCTCGTTATAATGAAACTGGATATAACGAACTATCTGATATGACGAAGCAATTGCCATTCCCCTTGAAATTCCTATAGATGAAATTGATATTGGTTATAACGAACTAATGGTTATAATGAAGTAATTACTGCTCCCCCATCAACTTCGTTATAATGAGGTTTTACTGTACCTAAGGGTTAAAGAAAGCTCTGTGGCAGGAAATTCATGAGGTCATGATCTCTTCTAGTGATGTCATTCGAGGATTATTTGGAAAAGTGTCGCAGGGCCCTTTGTGTGCAAAAATGATCATGGCAGTGACATAAGGCTACAAGGTATGAAAAGCATACAGCATTATACAAATGATGGTGTATTAGCAGGGCATCTCGCGTATTTTGTGACAAAGTTCAAAAATACATGCGTGCCCTGTAGCCAGGAAGAACAAAAGGCAATGTTTTTTTACCACGGCTTTGAGCAAGTCCAACCGTTTGTGCATTTTGCCCATTTTTATAATTAGTTATTAATTATTCAACCACTGAAACATTAATATTAGAGTAAAAGTGTCAATGAGGAAACTGTAGACCACTGCGTGAGAATCCCAGTTCCAGCTTTGTGTCAACTAAGCCTGAAGAAAAGACTAAAACGTATAAAGATAGAGACAGCAGCTAGTTTAATCTTCCTTTAAAGGGGTCCTGAAGCACCCCTCGCGCTTGGTTTTGAAAACGGCTGGTGTGTATTGAAGGCTACTCAGAAATACACATTCGAAAGAATTTTCCGAAAATATGCGATAGCAGGAAAGATATTGAGACAGGAAAATCTCCCTTTCACACTGCGGCGGAGCAGACTGATTATGTCTGTGGTGGGAGGCGCCAGAGGAGGTGTCCTGCCCACCGCCTTACGTCACCCAGATTCAATGTTGTGTTGTTCTCCTTCCGCCCTACTTGGCGGGGCTGCCCAGTGGTGTAGGCAACTCACATTTCCGGTCGCCTGCTCGGTGCGCGCCCCGACCGCGCGCGATCTTTCTACAGCCTAATGCATTGTTTCTGAGCCCCGACCCGCTGTTTGTTTCCCTTCATCACACGGGCGCGAGCACGGAAACACGCGCGCTTGCGTCCTCCGTGTGCTATATACTTCCTTTCGATCTTGCTCGTACGTCAGCACCGGGAAAAACAGTGAGCGATGGATCCTGCGCTGCGAGCTCGGATCGAACGTGTGACTGAAGCGCTTGGCTTCGACCCTTACGGCGACACACCAAGAAAACGCAAAGCTCGAGCATCGGACGTGCCAGAACTCCCAGGACCTTCGTAACGCGGCGGCGATGATATGAATTGGTACGTGAAAGCTTACAGCACTGCACATTTCCTTTACCGCGCATCAATATTTGTTCACAGCTCCCATGTATGACTAATTTTTTCGCGTGAATTGCAGCATTTGTAATAATTGCCACGAACGTTCAGTTACAATCATGTCCGCTTCTCTAGATCACACTCGTAAAGCCAGCATCTATCGCGATAGAGCCCGATCTTGACTGAAATCTGCGTTGTCCGACGATCCAGATTGGTTTGGGTGATTTCTTCCGCACCATGACCGGCCCAAAGGAGCATTTCAATTTGTTTGTTATGCTGTTAGAATTGCAAATATAAAGCTTTCATTTTTTAAAACTGCCTTCTTCCGTGTGCAATAGTGATTCAAGCTTTTCTCTAATTGGCTGTAAACGTACGCCTGCAACTATGATAACAAGCCTCCGATCGCGACCAAGAGGCATGCCTTCTATGCGGGTCGAGCCAAATCATACTGTGTCATAGACTCTATCTAGAGCGGGCTCGATCGCCACCTGCTTTCATGCGTTTCGGCGAAAGTTCATCGTGTGCTAGCTGCAAGAAGACTTGTGTGAGATCGCCATACTTTAATTGTACGGCGCAGCAGCGATGAACGGCAGTGTTGTGTGACTGTGATAACTTAAAATGAACCAAGCACCGTCTGAGCGCTATTCCAAAGTGATGCGCACAGCTGATCAGAGCAGCCATGTCATTCTAGCTTCCTAACTGTGTACTAGCTGATTCGCGCGGCCACCTCGCAGAGCTAGTAGATAGCGGGGACCGTAACAGCATAAAAAGAAAAGCGAGCTTGCTAAATTTCTTGCCTTCAAGAAATATCTTCCTGCGTGATTACGCATGCAGGTTTACCTGTGGGCACTGCGTGGCAACCGAGAATGCGCTGGAGAACGTATCCTGCCGGGACATCTCCAACGTGACTGCGTAATCCGCCACACTCACTTTGCAAGTGTGTGTTTAAACCCGGCCGTCTTGGAAGCAGTATACTGGGAGGTGACACAAAGTGGCACTAAAATCGAGCGAGAAATGCACAAGTATACATGCTCTTGCAAAGCATACAGTTAATGTGGCCTTCACATGCTTTCTTATTGCTTACAGAACATATTGATTTGTGGCATGCAGGATGTTCACGAGGTGGATTTGGAAAAGGCTTCGAAGGTACAATAGGTACTGCCTGCTTGCATGGTTGCCAGGATTAGGAACGAGCTCCTGTCAGCCACTTATGTAGGCTTCCAGTACCCCATGCAAAAGTAAGTGCAGCTACCTTTACACAAGTCACAAGAAAGCATTTTAATAGTGTGCTCAACTCATAAAAGTAATTATAAAACTTCATAAGGTAATTACGGCTTGTGCATGCAGTTGGTTTTCAACACTCACTGTTGAAGTGCCAAGGAGTCTCTCCTTGGAGTGCTTTTTTTTTATGATGCTTTCTGATTTTGTGTAGCGCTGTGCTGGTGTGAAGAATGAGACTGTAACGACACGACCACGTACAGTTCGGTTTATTTCCCTCAATTCCATCAGGGCGTAAAAAGTGTTTCAAGAGACAGGCGCAAGTAGTATAGAAATTGCACCGTCAAAGAATGTCAACAACTAGGTTACAGTATCAATTTAAAGGTTTCTTTATTTATTTAATGATAGTACACAGCAACATTCTTGGCCCTTGCATCAGGGGCTTCGAAACGCATGAGAGAACAATGAAACACAAGAAGTAGTAGTGAACAAATATTGAACGAATGAAACCAAAATGAAACCATAATGTACACACACATAATTCACTCATGGGAATGTCATGCTAAAGGTTTCAGAAAGCTAGACAACTGGAAAGAGGCCTTAGGAAGAAAGTTACAGTCAGAAATGGTCCATGGGAAAACTGTGTTTGAAAGTTGCAGTTCTTGCAAAAATTGGTTTAGACTTGATGGCTTCCAGTGTGCTGTGTCCATCTAATGGAAAGGCAGTACTTGGTTTGTTCAAGAATAGCAGACTAAATAATAGACTTTATAAAAGGCACTGAAGGCACTGTGTGTGGTGAATGTACACACACATCACATCTTCCTGTCCCTATCATCATTCTTTGCCCCCTCTTCTCCACTTTTCATTTTCTGCCTGTGCAGATTTTCTACCTGAGCAGGCCAGAGTGCACTAAGGCCAACCTCTGCGCCTTCCAATAAATAAAATTATAATATTGAGCTGCATTCAGCATGCAGTCTCAGAAACGCATTGTGTTTTGTCCACCTCTAAACTTTTCGCTGTATCAGTTTTGAGTATAAGGTTGCATATGCCAGCTGTAGTGATTAGCATAATAGGAAAATGTGATGATGAAGAATTAGTGGAAAATGAGTGACTGCATCCATCATCAGAAATCAATGCAGATTCAAAGTGGTCATTAAATGCTTTCGTAACACTGAGATTATCTAAGCATGATTTATCAAAAAAAGAAATGAAGAAAGACAGCTCTGACTTGGTGGACTGACGGCGCTCCAGGACTTCGATGGCTTGTTTTTATGAATGATAGCAAAGAATTATTGAATTAAGCATTCGGTTGTTCACGCAGGTGCCTGATACGACAAATTGACAAATTACGAAAGTGTATAATCTGACGCATGTATCAAGGATTTTTGGGATGGCACTTTACACACTTGGTTCGAATGTGATACGTATACAATCATTAACAATTGCATAAAAAAATGGTTTAAAAACATGTCAACATTGCAATAGTTGAAACTGATCGAAAACTCAAAGGTGGATACAAACATCTCGGTTATGGAGTTATCAGATAAGCAAGCAGTGTGCTCAATGCTCAAGACATTTAAGAAAACTGCTGGGTAAGAAGTAAAATTCTGCACCTCGTGTTTCATTATATAGTTTTACGGCCTCACATTCTAATTTTCGATTTCCATGCCAAAGTGAAATAACTTGTCTGAAAAGCACTGGCTTATGTGGTGAATTGAATAATGCTATACAAATGACAATGATAGAAATTCCTCACTTTTTGCCATGTTATTTGTTTGCAGGTGGTAAACTGGAGCCTAACATTACGCTGCAGTGTTGTTCACCGTGTGTGTATCATTCACACTGCTGGGTGATGTTAATTTTGTACTATGGCCTGTGATTCACCTTGCAAAGCTCTCATCAAAGGAACGCTGGCTGCTTGTGTCTACCTCAGGAATGACGGATGGAAGCTCTGCAGCGTCTGCGTCTTCCTCTGCGTCTGGCACTGGTGGTGAACCGCGTGCTGGCTGAAACCTCCACGTTGGTGATGGGGCACCCACTGCTTCACACTGGCTTGATGCGTCCAGATGTGCACATGTGTCAGTTTCCACACCTCCTTCTTTACATGCGTAGGCACTGAGGATGGCTTTTGAGGCTGCAAAATTTCCCACATAATGTTTTGAAAAACTGCAGAGCATCCATTTTTGCTGTTGAACAAAGAATTGGCCATTAGATTAACAACACACTTTGACATTATTGGTTGTGTTTTGCTGTTTACACCACTGTTTTTCACTTATTTTGGTAACTGAAGTGTTTACACAGGTGTACAGGCCTTGTGGTTGGAGTGCACTGGTCTTTGTGTCACTCAAAACAGCTAAAGCTTGTACCTGTACGATTTAAAAACTACCAAATTTCAACTTTGCTGTGCTAAAGGTTGTCTCATCCAAAAGTTGTAGCTTGCTCAAGTGATGTTTTTGTATGGTGTCGCTGCCTCCTTATATGAGGTTTCTGTAGCAACTGTCTTGTTTATGATGGCTGTCTGAGTGCCAACAATGCACACAACAGGACGACAGCTGTATCTAGAGATCTGAATCTGCAAGGTTACACACTTTGAACTGAGAGCTGCATGGAGCTTTAAGTCATTTTTAGCACAGGATCACACAAAACTTGAGGAGATCTGGTGCTTACTTGACATGACACTTCCATGCCAGCTGCAGATGAATGCACTTTGCTGGACCCAGTGCCATGCTGAGACTGTGAATCAAGTGTTTTAGGTAGAAGGGCATTATAGTTTCTGTACACCTACTCACCCCCTGTGAACCTCCAGCCTGTGTGTCGCAAGATGGGGCTGTTCTGGTGAAGTAGCGATTATGTTCTTCGTGCACTGGATCACTGGGATATGAAAATATGTATCACTATCATATTAGACCACTGATCGTGCAAATTGAATGTCACTTCATGTGGCCATAAATGCCTAAATGTGAAATAGTGCTCGTGTGTTTAAGATGCCAATCTGCTACACTCAGGTATTTGCCTCCAACGACTGATTGTTTAATTACTACATGACAAATTATTAGACAAAGTGAACGTGTATGTGTAGACAGGGTTTTCAAATGCTCCCTGTTCCCCGAAATCTTGACACTCTGTATGTACGCTACATGCACACATATAAGCACCCACATGCACACACCTGCAGTTGTGCTTACTGACCAACATACCTGTACTGGACCACCCAGAGCATGTTTAGCATGATATAAAGCAGTACAACAGACTGTGAACTAGTCTAAGCATGTTGTTTGACATTTTATAGCTCCCTGTGCTGAACTGAATGGCAACACTACGTGTGTTACATCATGCAGGTTCTATGGCCTGCCATGTAATCCAGCTGGCTGATTAATGCAATAGTACACTTTTCAAAATAGTGAATCATTAAAAACATTATGCAACACGTAAAGAAAAGTGAGTTCATTCACTGAAACATAAAGCCTGCAGTAGTGTACATTGCAGTCAGTTTAATTGAAAACACGTAATTGGCCACAATAACGTGGTACAGTTTTACTTCTGTTTTCTTAGTGAAAGCGCTTGACAAAAATAAAGCATTGAATGCCAGTTTGCTTTTTGTCACTTTCTTTAAAAATGCATATTTGGTACTTGCTATCTATTCATGCTTGTTGTGCTTGCACGCACCAGCATTGACCTTTTCACAGAGCTGCAACATTTTCTAAGGTTTACTCGGCTCATATTGCTCATTAACAAATCAAATACTGGTACGTTTATACGAATAGTATTGCGCCTTATATAAAAGAAACTGAAGCAGAATTTGGCTTTCTGCCTCACTGAACGATTGGTAAGCTCTGAAAAGGAATACCTAGAAGAGTCACTTCTACTGAGCTACTGTTACGTACGGTGTTGTGTTGTAAGCATAAATACATACATGCTACACATTTGAATGCTGATTGCACCATCCATGCAACAAAATTTGTATCCCTGACTACGTAAAATATTATATACAGTACTTTCCCCGGCGCTAACTGGCGAGTGTTCCATCGCACTGCTACAAAAGTTAGCAACAAATAAAGAACGTTAAGTGTGCACTTTTCACTTGCCTGTATGCCAGGAAGAAACAACGTAGGCAGGGCGTTTGGCTCCAGATGAAAACTTGTCCAACTGATTCCTTAACCCTGCGCCAGTTCGGGATCGTGAAGGGAGGCAATACGGCGAAGTGTCTGCCGCAAAAGTGTAGGTTGTTTCGCTTCTCCGTGGGTGGAAGGCCAATACGCACGCTGCAGCCATGCACACCGCAAGGCGTCATCGCGAGCCAGCGTATATCAGGACTTCATGCCTTTCCTGTCGCTGACTTTGCAGCCGACGGCAGCGCAGGGCACCGTTTCCTTGCTCGTTACTCCCTGGGTTAGGTGTGCGCGCAGTGCGCGCTCGCTTGATGACGCCGACTGCGGTGCAGAGTTTCACATTCGCCAGATTGAGCCCATCCGCAAAAATCGACAGCCAGCTCCGGCATAGCTGTTTAAGCGCGGCCGAATCTGAAGAGTGGTTCGCACAGAAGCAGCCGAAAAACCACTGCAGTGGCTGTGCGCCAACTCCGAGAGGATATATCCCGTCGGTGAAAGTCCACAGCACAGGTGCATCTTATCACGCAAGCTGAATCTCCCGGCGGCAACCAAAGGTTAATTGGTTAGGACAGATAACACGTTTCCTTAAACGTTGAACGTCGCTTCCGCTGCATCTGATCGTGGGAAACGGGCTGTGCGTGCTGCCTTCGAGTGAAAGTTCGCGATAGTGCCGCGGCGTTACAAAGGGCGCGGCGTCGAAAAGGAACCGCAACTTCGACAACCTAGGTGCATGAGCGCGTGCTTGTGGTACGTACGCGAACGTTATTTTTCTTTATTATTGACGAAACTCACGGGAAACGCAGCACCAACTCCGCAGTACCAAAAAGACGCGCGAGCGCGCCGAGTAGTGCAGACGACAGTTTTCTTCTACCGGAAATGCGTCTTTCGCATCAAAACTTTAAACGAAGTTGATAGATTTGTTGTTTACTTCATCTTGTTTATTTACTTGCAAAAGATATTATACACAGTGACAGCATAACCAAGTTCATTTGATTCAAACATGATTCAAACATCGCTCTTAATTTATGCCGGCTACCAGCCAATAGCAGCAATCTGCTCTATTTCGTCTTAGAGCATATTAAAAAGAGAGTGAGAACCGGCCTTTTTTTGAAGCGAGAGCTCCTAGGTAAGGGACAACTTTGTGCTTGCCCTGTTAACTCTACGCTTCGCGCACGACTGTAGAATTTGGGTGAGCTGTTTATTGCAGCCTACACTGTCGATAGAACGTGTTTTTTCGCGAAGTCCGAGAGGTGCTTCAGGACCCCTTTAAAAGATTGTGAAAAGAAAAAAAAAATACTCATTTAACATTAATTCAGATTTCCAACGGTCCAATTTAAGTGCTGAAATTTGTAAAAGCATGTTGTCTAAGTGCAAAGAATGGTCTTCCGTTGGTATGCATGTCAGTCTCCATTACCAGCCCAAAGCTGCTCACCTGGTTTTTGAGGCGCTTCAGGTAGTTGAGCACGGTGTAGCTGAGGCAGTTCTCCATCGAGTCTGGCACCAAGTTGGGGGCACCCATGCGCTGCAGAGCCCGCTTCAGGGGCCCAGCATAATACAGTGGCATGCCCTTGAGGTAAGCATCAAATTGCAACTTCCACTCCCGTGGTGGCTTGCACCGATGCACACGGAACAGCTCATCCAGCAGGGGCAGCAGCACAGGGTAATTGTATGGAAGCACGAACAGGTTCACACATGCTTGGCTTGTGCTGGCCTTGAGGTAGCCAAAGGGACTGCCACCCCTCTGAGGTGCCGCTCCGGCTACTGAGACAGCAAAGGCTACTGTAGGTTGCTTGCGCCCCAGGATGGCCTGGGTCAATGGTGACGGCTCCAGCTCATATTTGTCAAACGGCAAATTGTCCAGCAAAAGGGGTTCACTTGGTGTACTGCTCACACGTACCTGAGTTAGAGAGACTGGCATCAGGCTACGACACCTTGAAAGGCAGAAGCACAGGCGAAAGAAAATGATCAACATGACAGGACAAGGACAAAAATGGAGTATAGTACATGATGTGCTTTGATTCATTCCATTAAGAAAAGCTAATGTGTCATCTAATAAGACTGCTTCTCTTTCAGCACATTCAAACACAAATGAACCTTGACACTGCTTACCAATCCATCCTCGCATCCAATCTTTAATGCCAAGGCACTAAAAATTGGATGCAAGGATGGGTCAAAACACAAAAGACGGATACACAAGGACACGTAATAAATAAAGACAAATTCTTTCACATCTTCCTTAAAGGGATTGTCCGGTGATATTGTAAACATTACAAACTGTCAGGCGTATCATGTACTTGTGCATGTGGGGAGCACAAGGGTGATTTTTCTGAGTGAACTGGAGCTTTTCATAGTTTTATTCAGCTTTTTATTTACACGCGTACGAAACTCCAACGGAGCGCCCGATGAGCGACGGCCATTGCAGCATGACGTCACACGGAACTGTGCGGGGGACTCGCAAAGCTGCCTGCCCTGTACTTGGTTGCACAGTTCGACCGACGCTGCTGATTTCTCGCGCCTATGCCTCGTTGATTAAACAAATGTGAATAAAAGTCCCTTTATTATCATTATTATTTCAACAGCTGCGAATTACACGTGCGGTTATTGCGCTTCAAGATCAATGCGCTTTACCTCCGATGCACTATTCTGACAGCGCTTTGCTTTTGGCGTTTCATCATTTTTTTTCCTCACTGCACGTTTGTATTGTTGTTTGGGGCCGTATGTATTAACGAAACGGAGCTGTGACAGTTATCTGGCGCCGTCAAGTAGAGACAGCACGGGTTCCATTCGATGAAGAGTATCAATCTCCGCTTGCATGAAACCCGCCAGCAAGCCTGCCAGTCAAACGAAGTGACGAGAACGGGGGAGCGTAAGCGTTTCAACAAGCAAATGTGTACAAATGACACCGACACGGTCGTTTCAGATGAGCATGTTCTAGAAATCCGGGCTACGCGCATGGAAACGAGCACGCTACTTTCCGGGAACCTTTCCCATGCATTATCATTTTCACATTTCACAGTGAGAGGCATTTGTAAGCGTCGGTTTTTACATTCGTTTTGTCTAGATGGTAACTTACTTGAGGTCGCAATCACCAGTTGATATAAACAACGCACCTTTGACGACGTCTACCCAGAGAAATCTCCGCACCTGTGCTCACCTTCAGATCAGGCCCGTAGTCAGGGAGGGGGGGTTGCTCTAGGGGCCTGGGCCCCTCCCGAAATTTTGGTTGTGGGGTAGTGTTAAGAACGTAGTGTAGCGCTAATAACAACATTTAAGCCTGTTAACGTTGCATTGAAAAAGTCAGTGTACACACTGCAATTATTACCAAAAATAAATAATGAAAACAGATGTTTCTTCTCAATAGTCAAGGCCTTCATCAAGTGGGCACTACCCGAAAAAAATTCCTGGCTACGGGCCTGCTTCAGACACATCGGCTTGCTCTCCACCACATGCTTCAGCCAGAGAAATGCACAGAGCACAACAAAATGCAGAGATCTGATGCTTTAATTACAGCGTGACCAAGGAAGGCAGCACACCTATGTGTGTAGGTCACATTATTCGTGCGGCCCTTCGACTAACAGCTACGTCAAAACTTTACGAGGGGACGCGATCAACTCCCAGTACACGCATGTAAAGTGCATCGAGCGTATAGTGTTCGGAAACCAGTTGACGTGACGAACGGCGGACCCACTCGGCCTGTGGGCATTCGTAGCAGGGAAACTTGAGAAGAGTCCACCCTTCCACATTAACAGCGTTACGGTATCAACCAAATTATAGAGCTAGAAAAGAAGGGAAAAAGTGGTTCGAATTGTGCGATTCTACGTACGGCACGTGCATGGCATGAAAGCCACGACCGCCCGGCACGGGGGGAACGGTACCATGTGACGTCACGCTCACTGTGGCCAGCGCTTTACTTCGCTGCGCGGGATTTTCAAAAGGCGCTGGATTTGATAATTATTTTAGAATTAACTACGCGATTGTCTTGGTAGTGCAAGCTGCCTACAGGTAAAATAAAGCACACACTTTCTTTTAAGATCACTTGTTTTGGTTTGTAAAATGCCCGGACAATCCCTTTAAGGCAACAGGGCTACTTAGCTTACGTCGTGACAAGAAATTTTAGCTGGCACAAAATGCTTTGGAAAACCTACCTTTCCCAAGGCTGATGATACTAGCCAAAACAACACTTACAATTAATGTGTTAGCCACAAATGTAGGCCTGGTTAACAGTAAGCAGCTGACTGCACCCCACTGCACAGATTTCCATTGTACCACTTGCTACCTGCTTGGCAGAAACAATGTACCCTGCACTGTTGCATGTTATTTCTACGTTGACTACACAAAGTTGCCTTCTTTACCATTTATGTAAGACTTCACAAAAACATTCTCTATACCAGTGGAAACAGTTGTCACCACTGGCTTTCAATTGCTACCGTCATATTACAGACCTTATACGATTGAGATTGCACTGAGAGCCGCATGACTCATTGACATGTCTTTTCACGACAACTCAGTTCAGCAGAAGCCCTCAATGTGGAGGAAGACTCATGAAAGAAAAATGTTGGTGTCCACCGGCATGTAGCACAAGGCTACAAGGAAACCTATTTTTGATACAATGGCCAAGAGATCAGCTTTTGTTGAAATTACAAGGCCTATTCCCTTGGTTCAAATGTTAAGAGAAAGTGGTTTTCTTTTTAGATATATATATATATATTGTATTGTTGTACCATAACACTTTACGTCCCAGCCTCCACATACCTGCAGGTAAATAAGGGTGCTCACTGTAAGGCAAATGCCTCAGTTTTAGTTCCTAGGCTCTCCAACAGTGATGCCTGCATGTCCAAAAATACACCACTACTATAACTAGTTCAGTAATTTTGTCATGAGGCGGTAAACAATCATCTACAAAAAAATTACGTTTCTGCAATGTGACTATGCCGGCTCCGTCTAAAACATAAGTCAACACCTTCTCATTATTCCTTTTTTCTTTTCTGGAGAACTTACATATGACAGCAATTTTCAGACATCAAAAAACATATAGTGTTGAAAAGTGGGCCGGTTTCTACTGTGTGTTTCCTCTGCAACCACGCATGAACCCGCACGTTTGTGAGGGCTGGGATTTTGTCCTAGTTTAATGCATTGTGACGCTGTCCAGGTTGGAGACGTCGTGGGCAGTTGTGCTATCGCAGGCCGTTCTTTTTTTATTGCAAAAGGTTTCATTGGCGCCTTGTTGAGGGTCAGGTAGCTGGTGGTTAATGTTTTTGAATGCCTATGGCCACAAAACACCTTCTAAAATACATAAGCAAATGCTGGGAAGATGGCAAAATTCCTTCTACATGGAAACATGCGGATGTGACCATGATACCGAAGCCTAACAAACCACTCACTCTACAAAACCTGTGCCCAACCTCCCTCACGTCGTGTGCAGGCAGGCTATTCGAAAACATGGTTCACAAATGACTATCTCCTTACCTGGAAGAAGGGAGATTCCTGGCAAGCACAATGTACGGTTTTTGACCTCATCTTTCGGCGCAGGACACCCTACTTCAACTGAAGGACTGCATGATAAACAACTTCAACATGCACCATAAGAGTGTGATCCTGGCCCTTGACGTCAAGGGAGTGTTCGACAATGTCTCTTACTGTGCCATCCTTCAGAGCCTAAACAACACAGACTGTGGCCCCAAAGTTTACAGCTACGTCCGGGAATTCTTGATGCACCGGACGGTCATGGTGGGGCTGGCCCACTTGAGAACAGAACAGCTCAGAGCCTCTCCGAAAGGAACCCCTCAGGGCTCAGCAATCTCCCCACTGCTCTTCAACGTTGCAATGAGGGGCTTACCACTGCTCCTGAGAGGAATCGACGGTATCGAACATTCTGTATATGCAGTTGATATAACTATCTGGATAAAACCAGCACTTTCCCCGGGCCAGCAGCAAGACGTGTTGCATGAGGCCATCGACAAGGCCGAGAGCTACCTGCATGGCTGCGACCTCGCATGCTCCCTGGAAAAGTCTGAACTATTGGTGATGTGGAAAACCTTCTACTGGAAAACCAGACCCCGAATTGATGCTCAATGGCGTCTGAATACCTATGGTGAGCATGGTGCGAGTGCTGGGGCTCCCTTTCAAAAAGATGGCGCGGGCATGGCTACGATCAAACAACTGAAGAAGATGGTCGCACAGGTCGTCCAACCAATACGGAGAGTAGCGCACCGCAGGCACAGTCTTAAAGAACAAGACACACTTAGAATAGTGCAAGCCCTAGTTACCAGCAGGGTGATGCACAGCACGCCTTGCCTTGCGCTCAAAAACAGCGAGCGAGACAAGTTGAGTACACAGATAAGAAAGGCACACAAGATGGCGTTGGGGTTACCCCAGACGACCTCTATGGTTAAGCTAGTGAACCTGGGTATTCACAACACGTGGGAAGAGTTGGCGGAGGCTCATAGAACGAGCCAAATTGAGAGGCTGAAGCTGACCAAGCTGGGAAGGGACACTCTGCGACGTCTGGGATACCATGTTGAGAACGACAAAAAAGGCAAGAAATGTATATCGCTGCAGCTACGCAACTACACCAACATCACAGCAATGCCTCGCGCAACATGCATCCCGAACATCAAAAGGGACGGAGAACCGCAAGGATCAAGGCACTTAGCAAAACTTACAGCAATGACAAGGATGTCCGCTATGCAGACGCTGCCAAGTACAGAGGGATGGAGGTGCATGCAGCCAACGTGACAAATGGAAGAGGAGAAGAACTTGCGGCCACGTCTGTTCTCACACGGGATACAGACTCAGCCTAGGAAGCGGCAATCGCCCTCAGGGCTATCACAGTGAGGAGTGAGGAGCAGCTAGTCATCCTTACTGACTCACACGTGGCTTGTAGGCATTACCAACTTGGAAGGATAAGCGCTCCAGCATTACACATCCTAAAGCAGATGAAGGAACTCCCAGACGTCTTCATAGCCTAGACTCCAGGGCATGAGTCTCTGGCAAGGAACACGGCGGCACCCGCCGCAGCCAGAGAACACACTCTCTGGGCTGACCTGTCAGTGGTCCACGTCGTGGGGTATACTGAAGAGAGTGTACCCAGACGATTCAACGACATTATGGCACATTACGGCCGAAGAAAATATCCGTCACTGCACCGCCAATTGATGAGGAAAGACGCCGTTGTATGGCGACAGCTGCAAACAAACACGTTTCCGCACGGAACACTGCTGCACGCTATCCACCCCACTACCTATGAGTACGCATACAAGAAATGCTCAGCGCCATGCGCTCTCTACCAAATGGTGGTGGGGTGTGTGGGCAACTCAACACTGCCTCCAGTCCCTCAACCGCCGACTCCAGAGCAGTGGGAGGACGAACTGACCAAGTCAATCCCTGACCAGCTCCGCCTGGTGGATAGAGCGAGACGGGCATCGAGGGACCACAGTGTCCTCGACTAAGGACGCCGTTCACCTGAGGACGACCATCTTCGTCTGTTCAACAATAAAGTTTATTTCTCTCTCTCTCTCCTAGGGCTTTATTTACTTTCATGAAGAGAGCAAAGCGATGTCACGTTGTGTGCACTGTGCTAACCGCTTACACTAAAAATGTTAATTTCGTCAATATTTGCACCTGAAACTATATGTTAATGGAATAGCCATTGCATGTTGTAGCACAAAGGTGTAGAGCTGTGCCTGTGATTGTGTGAAAGAAAATGGATAACAGTGAAGTTTAAAATTAATTGTGTTCCTGGTGCAACATTTTGATTCTAGCCTACTCTGATAAGCAGCTTTGGTAAGTGCTGAATATTTTTGTACTGGGTACATGCAGGAACTTTGATTCAAGAAGGTTAAGATGACATGCAGATTTTGAGGCAGCTCAATTTTTCTCACAATGAATTCAGTAACCACAATCATCATGTGCTAACCAGACATTGAAAATCGCAGTTCAAATCAACCCGGTGATAAGATTGGCAGTTACAAAAATGATGCTGACTAGTATGTTTCATACCTGCTTCATCACGTGGCCACTCACAATTCCCTGCTAGAAACAGTAAATTTTATTGTTTTTTCAAAAAGGAATCCTTTTGCTTTGCCTGACCTACTTGGAAATGATGAAATAGACAAACTTATGAAAAATGTCAAAACTGCTTTCACACATTTTTGAGAGTGTTCCAATGAAAAACATCTTCTTAAAAATGGCGATTTCTGCTCTCCTGAGGGTATATTAAATGTATCTTTTTTGATGCAGCAGGTGTTGTGGATAAAAGCCCAGCCTGCACATATTTGCAGATTTTCTTGTCTGGCAAATATTCCCATATCTTTTTTACCTTTTTAATGTACAACTAAAATTTGGTGAAAGGTTATCAGACTTTCTCCCATGCCTTTCCCAGGCAGGAGAGTGATAGACGGGCACAAGACAACATTTCCCATTAAATCTCCCAGTATTCAAGTGGATTAAACGGGAAAAATATGCATTTTCCCTAAGGTAAACAGAAAATAAAGCTTATAGAATGAGCTGCTGATGATTGTGTGATGCCTTTCCTGACCTTTGTCATCTGACAGCACCATCTTCACTGCTGGTGAACTTACCTGAGGATGCGCACTGCGTGGAGGAAGTGAAGGTGAATTCAAGTCCGGCCAGAAAGCCTCTGGGAGAGGCCAATGGCCTACTGAATAGCCCTTCTGGGCTGAGCGTTGCACGTAGATTAGCCGGCGACAGCTCTGCCAGCTAGGCTCCCAAACATCTTCAGGGGCACGTTCAAAGTTGATTACAACGCCTCCTTGCACCTTGGCCACTAGAGCTTCCAAGCTCTGCACTAAAAGACGATGGGAACTCACGCAAAAGGAGCGACCTGCACAAAGGAAAATGAATAGAGCAGATGACCATTCACGAGCAAAAGTAACACCTATGAAACAAAAGTGCTCAAGGCATGTGCTTCAATGTCGCATGCAACTGCTGTAGCAGATACTTGAGGCCCATGTAGCCAAGAAAAAAAAAAAAGAAGGGCTGTACCAGACAAATCACACAGTGAATTCAATGGTCGTCAAGTCATCAGCACCAACCTCCTGTTACTTCACACATGTCATCAATGGGTGATGCGTCAGACGTCAGTGGCACATCCTGTGAAGGTGCCTGTGTCCCAGCCATTCTTAGTACAAGTGCAAACATGCGTTGGTCCCATCGAAACGGTTCCTTTGTCAGCTCAGACCCAGGGACAGCTGAGTGCATTGGTAGTGTCAGCTGCAAAATGTAATAAACATACACTGCTTTTACCATCTACAGACATAAGAACTCCGGGTTAACAATTGTTATTGTTCCTAACATGAGAGTAAAGAAAATTAAGGAATAACAAAACCAGCGCTTATCGTCCTATAGAGCTAAATTTAATATTTACAAATTTATTGCATGAACAAGCCGACTACATCTGACCTTCCCACGGAAACGAGTTCGTACTCTTGTCAAAGGACTTCACAGCTATCCGAGTCTGTAGAAACAAAGCTCATAAGTGATGTTTACGGTGTGACCAGCAACACTTGCTACAGCCACAGTGTTAAGAGGATGGCTGTTGGCATCACTAGAATGATTGGTTAGCTGCCATGCAAACCGAAACAACACGAGAAACGCAAAGTGAACTTACTTCTTCGTGGACGCCCGCGGAAGACGTGAGTCGGTTGCCGTCCGTGATGACTACTAGCACGGACGGTTCAAGGTAGAAGGGGCATCGGCCCTGGCCGTACGTGTCAATGCCCGTCTGCATGCGGTTAATGTTGAGCAAATCGAAGGCGTTCTTCAACGCGGGTCCTAACGTCGTCAGTCCAGAAGCTTGGAGGTTCTTGAGCTCGGCCATAAATGTCGCATGGTTCTCCTTCCAGCCAGCCTGCAGCAGCAATAGGTGTATTCGTAGAGCAGCGCTCGGCATCAGTGGTTTCCCCTTACCTTGATGTTGGCTGGTGGTTCCTCGAAAGTAAGAAGCATGTAGCGATCGCCACGACTGGCAGAGTCTCGTTGGCGAATCTAGCGGTACCCGTAAAGAAAGAAAGAAACCAGGGCGCGGCGGTGAGCGTGCGTCCGATCGCGACGGCGCGGTCTTCCTTACCTTGATGAAGCGCTCGACCGCGTCCTTCGCAACGTCCAGTACGGACAGCCTGGCGCCCATGTACGTGCGCTGGTTCATTGAAGCGCTCGTGTCCACTAAGAACACGATGATGGTCATGTTGCTGGCCGGCCCAGGCGTAACCTTGGACAGACCGCTGGCGGTAAAGAGACGCGGAGTCCACTTAGCAGACGCCGCCGACAAAGCGACCGCCCCGCTCCGCGTTACAAACTTTACTGGCGGCGTCGGCCGGGCCAACGCCAGGGACTAGACCACGTGACCTCGTTTTTATTTACTTTAAAAGGCAAATGCCTGTATTCACAAGTAGTGCTGCTTATGAAGCATTTCCCACTAAAAAAACGCATAAATTATTTGCAGCCGCTCAGTTGACGCACGTCTTTAAGAACTTAAGAAATCCTACTGCCGTGCGCCACCACCGCAGAACACTTCTGCGCACAGCAAGTTTTGGACTGTTTTGGACTCGTGGATCACGCACCCGAGGAGTTTGGTGCATTTTTGTGCGACAGAACTGAACGTGCACAACAGCGCGCCGGCGTGTGCAAAAATTTTGACTGCCTGTGGTTCTTTTACCGGGCCTGTTTGCCTCCATCGACCGCCGCGGCGAATACGCGTAGTTTGGGTCAGCAGCCAAGCGGTGCGCCCTTTCGAGAGCGCTTTACCAGTTTGCCAACCTTTAATGCAGTTTGCTTAACAATGGGCTAGGTTAAAGTTCTTGGCCAGTCTAAGGCCACTTTCAGCCCAGAGAACATCTACGTAATCTTCGCGGTTGTTGCGGTAGAAGGGATTCTGAATCTGTGCCGGAGTGTACTAGTGCTTTGGCGTTCCTAATGATAAGACTTCGCCTGGCCAATGCTTGAGACCCATTTCTCGTTTCTTCGTCAGAATATTTGTAGACGCCCTACACTATGGAACATAAAAAATATGTATGCTGGTTCACATTCAAGAACGGGAATACCGCAGCTGGCCAACGAGTAGGATGCGTCTTGCGTAGTACATTATAGCTAAATCAAAACTGCTGGAATTTACGTAGTGTCAAACGCAGCTAATCTTTCAAAACTCATTGACCCTAAGTTTATGCTTCAGTGCAGCACGTCACGCTAATACTGAGGCAATGGAGTGTGAGCATACCCTCTGTCGACGATTTCATCGCGAAAGTTACCTACCCCTTCCCTCCTTTCCCATTACCGACCCCATGGAGGAAAATGCACCGAGGGCAAACCTAACGCACATCCTCCTGGCCTGTCCGTCTTCTCTTCCGCCCGGTGGGCCGGCGCGACTCCAAACCTGGGAGACCACACTACGCTCCACGGACCCGGCAAGACAGAAGATCGCCGCCAGCCGGGCTGCCAGCGTCATGGATGGACCTTTTCGACATGAACGTGTGAGCGTGGTGGGGTCGTGCGGGGACCCAGGGCACCTGCGAGGTCCTGAAAGCCCTGACAATAAAGTTTTTTTTAGGGGCGAAGCTCCTTAACGTTTCGGTCTGTCCGTCCGTTGTTCCTAGTAGCGCGTTACCTTCAAAGAAATGAATGATGCTACGTGTGGGAGGCGCGCCCTCGGCGCGTGCCTCCCGGCGCGCGAGCTCTCTCACTCTTCCACCTGCTGTCTTGTGAGAGAGAGACAGAGAGCGAGAGGCGCGCGTTGACTATGGAAACGCTTTCTTCGATGAACGCGCTACCAGCTCGCAAAGAAGGAGAACGCGCCCTCACCCGCGAGAGACAAGCTTGACGCAGGCAGCGTGTTCTAGCAAGTTTCTTGATTGAAAAATACCGACTGCTCGCGCTGGAGAACCGTCCACCGGCCACCCATATATATATATATATATATATGCACTGGATCTTGACTTGCAATGAAGCGCCGTTGGGAGATTTCACTTGTGCGTAGTTGAACCATAAGGATTCGTAGCGTGCGCGTTAACTAAATTAATCCGCAACTCGGCACGATCTACGATGAACCTCCGGAGCTTCGCCCACTCATCATCATTCACTCCATGGATATGCTGTGTTTGTGTTTTTTTTTCCTCCTCCTCCTCTGCCCGTTCCCTTCTGCGATAGGCTCATTATGGGCGATTAGCTAACACCTGGTAGTTACGCGACTAACTAGTCAAATCTAAAAAGAAATGCTAATTATAAATTCGTTAAATCGAAAGTAAAAGAATGCACTGGCACAGATATTGTTCCCGATTGACGAACTTTCTTAACAGCTGTGCGGGCACTCCCATGACAATAGACAGTTTTAGTTTCATGTACGTAGAGGCTTTGGGTACGTAGGGCTTCTACGTGTAAGCAGTGCGCATGCGCAGAACATAGCGGCCGCTCGCTGGTCTCACGGACACACGTGAGATTCGATTCTTTGCGCGCGTTTCTTGCGCACGTAGACAGCTTCGCGCGGGCGCTCGAACAAATAAGCGCGTCGAGCGCGAGCAGACGGCTTGCATCAAAACACGGCGACAGGATGACTGGAGCGGTTCCGCACCTTCGCTTTTCGAAGAGCGACGATTTAGACCTGATACGCGATGTGAGGGAATGCAACCCTTTCGAGGAAAACATGAGGCACACAGTGCGGTCGACAGAGATCGCTGTCCGCTTGACAGAGTCGCACCAAAAAATGTTCAGCACTCGCGCTGTTCGCGATCGGACGGACCTGCTGCTCGCGCAACATGCTGAGCGAGACAGGAGAAACCTTCGAAGGTAAGTCGCTTGGTGGTTTCCATTTAGTGTACAACGCACAATGTGAACTAGACTGGTCAGTACAAAGTTTTCTTCTCCTTGGTGGCACCTGCTAGGTCCGGAACCGAGGAGGAGTACTCGGAACAAGACCAGCTGCTCGAAGAAATTTTGACAATCGCGGAAGAGAACAGCTAATCTTTAAGAAGGCACCGTTGGGCCCTCGCAGCCGAAGCACATCAACCGTCAATAAAGGCACATCACTGGCTTGGCTCAAATACTCCTCTTGGATCGAGTTGGCTACCGCAATGTTCACGATTCCCAGCAGATGGAGCTGTGGTAGCTCTCACCGCACGTCACGTACGTGTAGCTAAAAGCGTTTCAGATGGCGTGCACGTAACGCATGTGGACTCTTCACGTTTGCGTACGTGAAGTCCCTACGTACGTGAAACTAAAACTGTCTAATGTCCTCGTGAGGAGAGAGAGAAACGGGAACGTACAAAGGTTGGCCCAAGGCAAGGCAAGTGATGCGACATTCACTTGCTCTGCTCCTTAGGGAACGGTGAACACCAGCGAGAGGGTGCCATCACACTGCTTCCCTCCTATCGATGAACAAATCGCAAAGTACGATTTAGAACAGGGATTGTCGCGGGAGCCAACGTTTCGACAAGCGGACTTGTCTTCGTCAGGGCGGCTCTCCTAGTCTGACAGCATTCAAAGCACAATAGGCGAAATCAGAGAAGTGTAAAGCTTATTTTCCTAAAGTTTTCTTCAACACAGGGATGGCCTGGCCACCTCTCTGCTATGCCCCTTCTGTGGGAATGACGAGCCTATACAGTTGCCATTTAGCTAATGCCAGGAAACCAAACCTTAGAACTGAAATCAAACTGGTGTGAATTCCTCAATTTCAGCTGTTGGTCCCGATGGAGCCTCCTCACTGGGCCATAGCAACAGGGATGTTTGATTTGTTGTGCAGCAGCTTTAAAGTGATTCTTAAATTTAGTTACACAACTTTCATGGGTCCTTAATAAAAAATTTTCTGCTCTAGAATTAAACTGCGCCTAATTCCGCTCAAATCTCGGCCAATTCCCCTTAGTAGGCGGGAGCCACTCACAGTGGGGAAACAAATGAACAAAGCTTTGCTTGAGCATTCTCTCCCTTGATATTAGTGGAAGAGGGCCTTCGATGCTGCCCTGCACCTGTCAATTTAGCTTCCTCCAATGGTTCAGATTGGCATTTGCTCTTTTGGGTGTATGTCCGACACAGCTCTGGCTCACTGTGCAAACGTCTTGTTTAACGTGCGAGGGATCTACGCTGGCAAATAAGTGCAAGCTATGTGCACAAACCATCATTTCTCTTCTGTCCGTGTCTGCACGCCTTACCCTATTTCGATATGCTGTTCCATGCCCACAATACAGCACGGTTGTGCACAGAGAGCGAAAGAGGGGCAAACATTTCTTTTGTTGCGCTGAGGCACTCCCTACCACATGGCCTCAATTTGAGATAATACAAGAGGATGAGCTTTAAAGTACAGCCTGGCAAGTATGCCTTGGTTAGCAGCTCGACCACCTAACTTCACGTGCTGCATGTACGGTCCGCTCTACTGGTCTCTCCTGGACCATCCAGGATACAGAATTGCACCTTTATGTCATAGAGAACACTGGCACCAATTAAAAAAGAAAAAGTATGCACTACCAGGAAGGAGAGGAAGAACGATCGGAAATACATTGTCAATATGTGACGTCCCTGTTGCTATACAGAGTAAAAAAATATTTCCTTGCTCTTAAAAATTAACAAATTTACCATTTTCTAACATGCATGCAGAGTGAGATTATTTTCCTTGTATATTTATGCAACAAAAGCTAATGTCTGCCTCATTTCCTATCTGCCAGCAAACTTCCCTTTTCAATGTCCGTGGAATGGTGGCTGTCCTGGGGATGGAAGAAGCTGGAACAGCAACAAAAAGCTTTTCAAGATCAGTTTGCTTAAATCCTTAGGAAAAGAAAGAATTTTGAATTTTTCATAAGCATTTGTGTTGTAGGCCTCCTTGATATGGGGTTCACATGTGTTGGATGACATTCATCTTATCAGTTCACCTGTAAAGCTGAACAAATGAGCGGCATTGTTTGGTAACAGGCATGCATGCTCTGCTTATGTTACTGAGCTGCTCTGTACATGTCAATAATAAGTGTAATGCATAAAATTACCTTTCAGCTTAAATATGCCCTGTAGATATGTTTACAAATGTATGCATGTTCATAAATGCAAATGTTAACATTTTGCTGAAAGCATTGCCACCAGAATCAGACTGCATTCTTATCACTGTTACATTAACTTTGCTGTGACAAATTTTTGGAAGACAGGATAGATGAACTGTAATGAAAAGTCTTTCATAGTAGTGCAATAACCAGTACTTATTAGTCGCATGAATGTGAGCTGTGACTGGTGAAGCTTTTCTATCTGCCCAAGCTTGCCATTCAACATTATTGTAATTTCAGGTAGCCTATTTGCAGTATGTATTGAAACATATAAAAAGCCCCCTTCTCTGCAAACGATAAAGTAGTCAAAATAGCACAATAAGCTAGTACAGCTTTTATTTGACAAGTTTGCAGATGTGCCAGACGGGTGACACTTATCAAACAAAGAGAACGGTCTATATTACAGGGGTTGTGGTGGCAGGTCTTCAGGCCACATAGTGATACTGGTTTGGGTTGTCCTTGTCCCTCTCCAGGTAGTCTCGGTCTATCAGACTTTCGATCCTCTTCTTCAGGTCTGTGGGCTGCAATGTACCGAATCCATGATTTGTGGTCAACGTCAACACAAACATCGCTGTCACAATGAAATGCCATTACATGAATCAAAGGCAATGAATGATAAATGCTGGGGTTTTACATCCCAAAATCACAACATGATTATGAGGTACGCAAATGTGGAGGGCTCAAAATTTTGACCACACGGGTTTTTTTAACTGATAACGTGCACTGATAATGCACAGTACATAGATCGGCCTCTAACATTTTGCCTCCATTGAAATGCGACCAAAGAAAGCAATGTCAGTATTACTGAATTCCTATAGCATGGTTGTCAAGCCATTAGTGGCTACAGCATTGTGCAGCTGAACCAAAGGCTGTAGGTTCAAGATTCCCAGCCCCTGTGGCCGTATCGTAACAGAGCAAAACACAAACAATGGTACATGGTTAAGGTTAGCCTGCCCCCTATGTTGTAGGGATTCATCTCAGTTATGTAGCAAAAGAAACAGCCCCTCACCAGGTTTGGGTGTCATAAACAGACAAGTGCCACTCAGATGGCTCCACAGCAAATGTGTCCGAGAAGTATTATACAGGGGTGGAACAGGGTACATAGGTTTGGGAGCAGTCCTGGGAGCAGGCCTCGAGTAGCCAGACAGACCTTTTCGAGCAAGTTTGGAGCAGTCAGACAGGCCCTTGGAAGATATAGCAACATCTCACAGCATTTGTGCAGCTGCATTTAGCAAACACTGATTGATGCCACTTACTGATGGGGTTTTATGTCCCAAAGCCACGGTATAATTATGACAGACGATGTAGTGGGGGGTGGCACGGGAAATTTCACCCATGTGGGGTTCTTTAACGTGCACTTACATAACACAGTGCATGTGCCTCAACATTTTCCCTCCATCGAAATGCAGCCCCCATGGCCAGAATTCAGTTGCACTACCTTCAGATCAGCAGCCAAGTGCAATAACTGCTACACCAGCGTGGCAAGACATTTAGCAAACACTAAGCTAAATTTATGCAAGAGTCTTATTTAACTGTGTACAGTCGTTTGTGTTGCCCTTTTGAATATGCGAGTATGAACCACAGAAGACTGAATGTCAACCTTTAACAGCCTATGCCAAATTACATTCACATGATGTTTGACTGCCAAAGGTTCCGAGCTTCATCCCTCGGCCATGGGGCTGTCATACATTTATACCCTGCCACACCAAACTGGCATGCTAGTACCAAGTGAACGAAATGAGCAGGACAGCACCAAGACGTCCATGGCTAGATACATGGATACACAGGGTCAAAGTGCCCTTGTTTCACTAAGAAATACTTCCCATTTGATAACTGTTGCTGGCCAAAAGAAATAAGGGAGTGCGAGGCATGAGATGGGAAAGAGAGTTGAGGAAGGCAAAGGATTTGGCGATAAGATTAAAGGTATATGAGCACAGCAATGAATCTGCTGATGAAGGACAAAAGGACTGGTGGGAGAAGTATGCCTCTATATGACAGCAGCCAAAGGATTTGGTGATAAGATTAAAGATACAGTTGCCAACCGTTTATTCGGACTCGATGGGAACCGCCGAAAAGTCCGAATAATCGAGAGTCAGAAAAAAAGGATTCACCAGAAAAAGAAGTACTTTTATGGTCCCAGTGGCGGAAAAAATTGTCAATGCACAACTGTACAGATGCATGCTTACACGCGATCAGGTCAGCCTGTATTTCCGACAGTGTCTGGCTATCGCTACAGGCAGAAAGGAGTGTCGTCAAGGCCTGCGCCAAGTCCGCCCTCGATAGCTGTGGTGTGGGTGATGCGTCGTCACCAGAGTCGCTGTCCACTTGCGGCGGCTTGAGAACCTGACGGACGATCTCCTCATTATACAACTCGGCACAGGGCAGGACGGCACTGTTGAAGTTAGAAAACTGTTCAAACGTAACAGCGGGGATATTGACCCCACTGGCACGGAGGTCGTCGATAACGTTCATGTCAGGCAGCAGCTCAGCCGCAGGGTCGTGGCCTGTGGCACTGTCCTCATCATCAAGGACAAATCCTGCATGGCGAAAGCAGTTGCGGATTGTGTCCACCGTCACTGCCTTCCAGGCATCAGACAGGATGCTGATGGCCGACAGCACATCTACAACGTAGTTCTTTCCGCTGCCCATGCACAAGAGCACACGATTCAAAAGGCGCGATCGGTAATGAACCTTCAAGTTCTTAATCATGCCCTGGTCCAGGGGCTGCAACACACTTGTATTTGGCGGTAAAAACTCTAGATCAATCGCCTTCAGGTTGGTTATGTGCCCGTGGACACCGCAGTTGTCGACGAACATGAGCACCTTGCGGTTCTGAAGCTCGTATTTTCGGTCAAGCTTCCGGATGTACTTTTCGAAAATATCCTGGGTGATCCAGGCCTTAGAGTTTGCCTCATACCAGACAGTGTCCACTGATCTCAATAAAATTTTCAATATATATTCTACTCGGTACTGTAATGATATATGCCAAGTCAGGCAGGTGTAGGTCATTTAGTTTTCCTGTAAATGAATTTTTAAAATTTTTAGCGGATTCTCACGCGGGCCACCCTGTGTTTATGACGTCATCACCTCCGCGCTGCCTACCCGAGCCAGTGGGCCTCCAAAAGCAAAACGGCGATACTTCAGCACTCAAATCCTCACAGTCAAGATCAGAAAAGCATACTCAATATGTCATCGGATGACCTCGCCACTGGCACTTCTTTGGCGCCAGTTGCATATTCTTGGTGACGGGAAAGTTGTGACGTCACCGCACACGCTCCACGAAGCATCTACCCGTTTCGGTTTCGGTTTGAAGACGACTTTCAGTTGCTTATTTAAAATTATTGGTGCGTTTGTGAGCACACTGAACCAACCTGGCGGTTACAGGACGACTATCAGTACCACAGGAAAACACTGATATCAGAACATGGTGAAAAAAGCGCCAGAGTTGCCCTTTAAATCATCTAGGATGTTTCAACTTTCCTATAACCAGGAGCAGAAGCTTCTCCGTTCCCGACATGTTGCCTCCCACGACAACTGTCAGACGCTCCTTGCTATGCTTTCCCCTGTGGCAGGCTCCCCAGACAAAGCAAGCGTCTTGTCAGGCAACATCTTATAAGAGGCCCGTCTCATCTCAGTTAAAGATGTTGTCTGGAGAGTACTGGTGCAGCAGTGCACACAGCTTGCTTGCGCGGTAGTTCGACACAAGGGTTCGGTCGACAGCACCCCTCTCACCACACATTCGCTTGAATGACAGGTCGTACCTTTTTTTTTTTCAAATTCCGCAGCCAGCCATTGCTGAATTTCAATCCAGTAATATCTATGCGCAAGGCCAGCGTCTCTGCTTTTTGTCTTAGCAGTTCGCCAGACACGGGTATCCGCTTAGCTACAATGGCACTCAGCCACATGTTCAAGGCCTCTTCCAGCTTAGGATGGCTGCCATCGTGAAAATTTTTCTGCTTCCCCGCAGACACTTTTTCCGCTGCCTCCAGGATCTTCCCCTTGTTCTTCAACTTCGGTTTGCTTCGAAATTGAGAACTTCCAAGCAACTTCGAATTGAGGTTGGCCACTTCCCACCTGATGAATAATGGCTGCTTTCTTCGCCATCGTCAGTCTTGTAATTGCCACGTCTTGTCGGCGCAGATTGCACGGGTGGCGAAGGAGCCATTTCGCACTATGCGACGACTGGACGAGATCAAACAAGCAAATCAGGCCTAACACACAAAGCAAAAGAGCGACACTTGAAAGGTAGCTGTTGACAAGGCCAAAGTCAAGTAACAACTGACAACGCAAAGGCCGAGCACTGAGTTCCAAACACACTGGCTTGGCTTGGCCTGGCCTGCTGTTTGGCCGTGGTATACAGTTAATGTATACTGGACTGACTTAATCCGAAACACGACAACCAATACGTGCAGCCAACAAAAGTATAGCCTTCGAGATTGGCAATTGTAACTTGTAGGTGCTGCGTGGATTTAGACACCAGCAGTCCAACCAAAGCAAACGCGCCCTTTCAGTGCTGGCAACCTAGCGAAATGTAAACATCGCGGTCAGCTTGTCATGACCGTATCGTGGCGTTCGACGTCGCATCTGACCAAGCTGCTGGAGTCTGAAAAATCGAACGGTGCGCTGTAGGACGTCCGAAGTATCGGTCCTGGTTATACTTACTTCAATGGGACGAGTGGCGGTGTTGCAAAGGTGTCCGAATAAACGAGCATGTCCGAATTTGCAGCGTCTGAATAAACGGTCGGCAACTGTACACATATGGGCATAGCAATGAATCTGCTAATGAAGGAGAAAAGGATTGGTGGGAGAAGTATGGCTCTGTTTTGTGCTAGACAAAAAAAAATCCATGCATACCCACGAAGTGAATGATGATGAGTGGGCGAAGCTCCGGAAGTTCATCGTAAATCGTGCCGAGTTCCGGATTAATTTAGCCATGCTTCGTGCTGTATGGACAGACAACTGAGTTCTCTAGAATACTGTGGTATTCGTTTCGCATCTTCTACCTTCCAGAAAAGTTGTGAACAACTACTTAAAACTGGGGGTATTGTGATGTAATATGAAAAGAAACCGAAACTGAGTGACGCCGGAGTAGACGAGGAGGAACCGGTGTGAACTCGTGACACAAGAGCGCGTGCCAGCGTTCGAAGACGAAGTGGCTACGATGGACAACTATGGCAGACAAGCCTACACCTTAAGGTGGCGGTCCCACTCCGGCGGCGCGCTCCCCGCATTTTAGTTGTTTTTTGCGAACGCGCTGTGCTCTCTACGCTGGTTGTGCAGACGTGAGATATAGAGCGTCAGAAAGCTTAACTTCTGCGCTTTCCTACCACACTTAGCATTATTGCCTAGACTGAAGTGTTAAATAACGACAGTGAAAACAGTTGGAGCAAGAAACTGTGTTTTTGGCGTACAACCGTCCGCATTACTGAGTTTCCAGCAAAACTGCTCAGCATAGGGAAATGAAATTTTCTTTGCTCTTAAATGAAATATCATTCTAGAATTCTATGAAGAGAAATTTCGTGTAAAGCAATCAGGAACTTGTACAGACTCCAATGAAAATGACCAAAACAATAGAAGTTTATAATCGAATAACGTTTGTCCTTTTCAACGTAGAACAACGGTATTTGGTGGTTTCCGAGGTCGTAGTCTACTTATCATTTGTGCGAAGTTGAGTTACGTTCTGATGAACACATCACGAGTTATTATTACTTCAATTTGGCAATTTTGAGCTCTACTTAGCCACGCATTACTGACGAATTGACAAAACTGTTTAGGTTGAAGCTCTGAAATTTTCAATAATCAAGAAGGAAGCCCTTCTCTAAAATCCTATGAAGAGAAAATTCTCTTTTTCTTATTAGGAAATCTAAACGGGCGTAGTGAATTCAGCTAATTTTTCTGCTGGCCAGGTCGGTACAAATTGGCATTTCTCGTCATGCACATGCTAAGTCACGACAATTGCTGCACTTTAGTGGAATCATACGATGTCTTATGATGACTCGTGCTCAGTAGTTTTACCGAGGAGCGCCTCAAACTAAAGATTTTTGATAAAATATAGATCTCGAAATTGTTTTCTAGCAGTGGTGCCCTCTGTGGAAAAAAATATCAACCACTTGCGCGTGAGTTCCAACGTTTGTCAAAAGCGGCGCGACTAAACACTACAAAGCGGGTACGCTCTCCCTCCAGCGAGCCCCATACAGTTTTACCCCCTTCTTGAGACCGGTTTCTGTGAGCGCGCGCGTCACCGCATTCGGGTATTCGGAGAACCATTTCCGGCTTCCCTTCACTGCTTCCCGCTGTGCGCGAGAAGGCTCCCATTGTCCCCCTTCTGCACATATGGACAATGCCGCAGCCCTCGGACCAAAACATCGCGCAGGGGTGTATATTTTTTCTTTTCTTCTTTTGTGAAACACGTTCAAAAGATGGGGAGATAAGGAAAGTTATTACTGGTGATCGTAGTGTCTGTCTAGCTCAAGCAGCTGACATGAAAGAAGGTGGAGTGGGAGTGAGAGAGGAGGGCACAGAGGAGAGCTATCTACATGTAACCAATAGGACACAATGCCTGCCACTTCTCCGTGGTCTGCGCTACTGAGCGACAAATTCTTTGGAAAGAAACTTCGGTAGAGACTCCGAAGTGCACGGTAACTGTCTTTCGTCTGAGGAAACCAGAACTGAAACACTCGCACGGGAAGGGGAGTGAAAGGAGGGAGTAGGAGGGAGAGGTCGCTTTCAGTGGCATTCAGGGGAAGGGCGGCGGCTTCCCCTTGGTGTGGTGTGCCACGCGACGAAACAGCCGACGATCTCGCAGCAAGTGCACACCTACCGTTACCTGTCAATGTCCCCTAGGCTTGAGCAGCGAAGACATTCGTGGCACCATTCAACGCCACATACAACAACGGCACCCAGACCCAGCATCGCAGGCGTGGAAAAGCTACCCGCTGTCACCTCGCGCAACATGTTGCACTACCAACGGACGGGACTGCTGCGGTTGCGCGACGGGTGCATGTGGACGCAACCGCTCACAAACAAACCCGTCAATTCCAGGTCTGCATATGCGCTCCCTATTCACCATTGAACCTACCTTTATACACGCAAGTGCCTTGGATGCGGAGCGATCTCGACGTTATTTCACATAACGCTGGAATTTCAGCTTCTGGTTATTCTTCCATTTCCTCTATCTAAATACTACGAGGCTATGCTGCGTGACGTGAAGCCCAGGTGGCCAGCGAAGCCTGATCCGCGTGGCACATAGCGTCGCAGCTGCTTTTGGCGCTACAGGTATACATAAAGTGAGGGCCCCACCCTATATCAATGACCTGAACAAAATCTCTCCCTCTGTCCTTGGCATAACAGTGGAAGTGTGCAGTGACGGGTGACAAGCTATTTTGAAGAGGGTGCTTCAAAAACGAACTACGAGATGTTGCGTGCATAAGCTAATAGCACACCTACCTCATGACCATATGTCCCTGCCCCCTACTCTTCCGTAGTCACCGCTCAACGCTCTCAGTAACCGCGCAAGCGATTTTGAAGTGCACAAAAAACTTGCCTTCACCTTCCCCGTTTTTCCAGATTCGTACGACGATATCTGGAAAGTTACCTTCTCCATACGGTGAAGCGTGATAAGTTAGGCAAAGTACTGTGTCTCCTATTCTACGCGCGCGACTTCGGTTCAACAATACGATTAGAAAAAGAAAAGCATTGAGCAAGCTCTCTTTACTGGGAAGTGCGGATGACTGGGTGACCTGTAGCACTCCAAGCATTTCTCAAATGTTGCGTGTTTCGACATCCAGTGAAGCTTTGAGACGTGTGATAAGGTAGTATTCTCGTTGACATATATTGTGTTATATCTCCGTTATCATCATACTCGTGTGGTGGTCTCACCTCCACATTTTCCACCCACTTTTTCGTGTAACCACCGCACCTTCGAAAATCGATCGAGCAGATTTTCCCGTCATTTCTTTTCGCGAAGTCTCTGAACACAAAAAAAGGTTGCAGTAACGCTTCATTCAGCAAACGCGGGATTGTTACAAAATATTCGGGCCCAAAGCCTCCCTTGCGTGCCGCGAGCAGGATGTTATAAATTTGTGGTCTTAGTGCGAACGTCTCGCGGTTCCTTCGAGACCAAGAGATTCTCAAGGAACGTTTGGGCAGTCAGTCTTTGCTCACGTGAATTAATTTACGCGCATATGTTACACGCAAGCGTTTGAGTGATACCCCCCTGTTGTACACCTCTTTGACTGTAAATGTGGTAGTTCACTCAAGGGCAAGACTCCCGATGAACGTGCAGGGAGGCATGACGGTTCCTTTAGCAACGCGGATGACAAGTACCTCTACTTCCCCGAGACACCCGACTATTCGCCTTACCTCCCGTTTCTAAACTCGGGACGCACACTTATGCTAAATTCAATACAAGCAAATGCATCACACAGCCACCGCTACGAACATTTACGTCAAGAAACGCAACTGCAAGTTGCGCCTTGATATAAATTAGTGACATAAAGGAGTCCGTCTCAAGTTTCTGCTTCGCAGCCGGAGAGAGACAGCAACCGAAAGTTAGACCAACACATGGTTAGCAGCATACGAAGCCGCCTTTGTTTAGCTTGCCGTTGAGATGATCTCGATTGACTGTTGCCACGCGACTTCGCAGGATTCACAGAAGGGCAACGCGAGGGACCGTTCCCACGCGACGCGCTCCGCTTGAAAGTGCAGTCCGCCAGCATGTTTCTTTTTCTTTTCTTTTTTTTTTTGTCTGTATTTTATATCCATGCTGCATGCTTGTTTTCAAACGAAGGAGGCAGGAACCCCGTCAAGCTGCTGCTGTGCAGCTTTTTGTTCCTTGCCCTTGCATTTCCTTAGCTTTTTTTTTTTTTCTGTAAAAAAAGGAAAATGCGAAATAAACTTGAAACTGGAGTCCGTAACATATCGGTTGTGCGATAAGTGTTCGCCAAACACTATCTCGTGCGAATGACCGCAACTCCGGTGAAAGGGTGCCCCCCGGCACTGGGAATGGAACCCGAATTTGGGGCCACCTATGCAGTGATCCCAACCTCCCCCTCCCATCTTCTTTTCTCCACAGAACGTTTCCTAACTTTGTCTTGGCGTTCTTCGCTCCTTTTCGGACTGGGCCCGCATGGAAGGTCGAACGTTCAGCGGCTTTCGCTCCCTTCACAAGGGAGGCTCACTCGCCGGTTTGACCGACGAGCAAAAAAGGAAAAACGCACAGTGGGAAGAGGCGGACACGTGCACACAATTGACTTCCTTGCAACGTGAGAATCGAAGTAAAGCGAAGCAGTCAGCGTGCGCAAAGAACCTATGCCGCATTAGATTGGGCTTGAGCCAAATGTTACGAGGCAGGTCCATGATTGTGTGCAGACATGGACTTACCGGGTGCGTCCGCTACACTTTGATACCACAGCCAAACGTGAGCGTTCCAATGCACGAAAGCACGCCGCGTGGACTCGGCGTCGTTGAGCATTGTCTATAGTGGCGGCGATATGATATAGTTGCCCGTGATGTTCAAGGCAGCGCAACGGCGCAGATAGCAATCAGTCAGAATGGTTTTAATTTCGTATCGCTGTAACAAAAGACACCACGGCACGGAGCGCTGATCCACTGGTGCCACGACACGATTCCTCCCAGGTCCGCCCGCCTCTGCCAAAAGTAGCGAAACATTTAGCCGTAGCCCCGCTCAATAGGGACGAAAGAGAGAGGCTACGATTAGTACGGGGCACAAAATTGTTACCATTTGAATAAAATGATGCCGCAGCGAGGTGCTTTTGTTTGGGAACTTGTTTCGTTCGTCTGACAAAAGTTCTGTTCTAGTCATGCTGCGGGGGGCGGGGGGGGGGGAGACAACGGCTCTAACGCTATTTGTGTGCATAAAAAATATTACAGACAAAAAGAAAACTTCCTTGTAAGCGAACTACTGTGATCGAGCTAAATACTTCGTGTCATGGGACCGAGCATGAACTCAGAAGCAGGACGTCGTCGAGTGTACGCTCCGAAATGTGAGAAACTCCGTTTCAGTAAAACGAACTTCATCGGCGAGAATACTCCCTCCACGCTGACCAACAAGATAAGGAAGACTTGCGCTGAAACGTACACATTGGGTAGCCGCTCTATTAGATCTCAAACTTTCGGTGCACTTCATGCTTCTTGAAAGCCGCAGCTATATCAAGCAATTCAAGCATGCATTACAAGGAGAGTGAGCATGGCCTTGCTCTCTTGTCGAATGCGAAAGAGCGCCAGCCTTAGTTCCCTTTCTCTTGTGATACGTTGAGATTGTGATTCTTTCGCTGAGCTTGCAGGCTCAGAACACTGTCTCGCAAATGAACGTTTTATTTTATGAGGTAGGTCAGTTCTTACAATGCTTTTCTGAAAGCCTGTAGAATTATTGAAACACTTGAATTATTGTCGAGCGCGATTTGTTCTGCTGTGTCACATTTGGGCTATAGCTGCAAACTTCGGCAACGGAAAGTTGTACCATCTTAAAAAACGAAACGATAAACACATGTACGCAGCAGCTGCCCCAGATGTAGCTTGACTTCTGATACGTTAGTGCACGGTGCGGCGTGCCTCACAACAGCTTCTCTTTAGTGTAACGCGCTCAACGATCCCTTGTACGCCACCTGAGTAAGGCGCTAATGCTGGAGTTGTCTGTCGTCGTTTGTTTCAAAGTGACTTGCCCCCTGATGTATAATTGCTGGAGTTTTACGCGCCAAAACCACGATATGATTATGACGCACGCCGTAATAAAGGACTCCTGAAACTTTGACTACCTGGGTTTCTTTACCGTCGGCACCGACGTTGCACAGTACATGGGCCTCTGTCATATTTGCGTCCTTCGTAAACGCGACCACTGCGACTTGAATCAAGCCCACGTCCTTCTGCTTATAGCAGCCGAGCATCACCGCTGTATATATACCGCCGCGGCGGCCGCCCCTCGACACTGAAAGCAGATAATTATTCCGCGTCTACTCCAAATTTTCTTTTCTTTTTTTTTTCGTTTTCTCTTCTGCACAGTCACACTGACGCCTAGAATGTGTGATTTCAGCAAAGCAGGATGTAGTAACAAGTCACTGACGAGATCGGGACATTTCGCAGGCGCGAAGCGGGCCGTCTCAGGAGCTGGTCGGTTCCCTTCCAGATTTGTTTTTGGCATCAAGGGCGCTGAGAAACGGATCCTATTTACTCGCGCGAGACAATGGCGAAAATAAGCGCTTTCTGGTGCCTCTTTGGTGGGTTCACGAGAATAATAACTCTTCACACCTATAATCGAATACGAATCGAATGCTGCCACATACAAACCGAATCAAACAATAACTACTCGATTCCGGAACGGAACAGGACATTATTCGATTCCTTGTTTCTGCTACTATGTAGTATTTAATTTTCGGAACACTTATCTCGACAGTACACCTGTAACCTGCGAATTTATAGCTGTTGTCAGTGATATAGTTTTACGATTGCGGATATGATTGGACACACGCCCGAACAACTAGACATCTGCAATCGGATATTAGGAAGTGTCTAAGCCCATGCAGCAAGAAAATTTTATGTGCGCACATGTGCATATTCGTGACATTACTGAGTGATAGTTCAGTCATAATGCCTTCTTTTTTACTTCTGCGTTTATCTGCAGAGAATATAGTGATACGCAAGCGGTATTTATTTGCTTGCACTATGCTTGCTTCCCGTTCTGCGAATTACGCAATACAGTAGCTTAGGCGGTGGGTGCTGATGAAACGCTGGACGCATACCTCGCATACATGTCGGACGCATACTTGAACACAAGAAAGTGCATCATACAGGCACCGATACGAAGACTCGTGTCGAATAACGCAACGGCAAGTTGCGCCTTTTTCTTATAGGTTGTAGAAATGAATATCTTGAGCAAGTTTCCTCTTCGCGTAGGACAGGGACAACGCCCGTTTGTAGGCTTTGTAAAATTCGGATGCTTGCGGTACCCTTTTCAAAACAGAAAAATCATTGTTGTTCACGCAGTCAAGTGTCATGCCTTACAGGCTTACTCTGGACACTGCAGAGAGAGGTGGTTGAAGGCGAAATAAAAGAAGAGACCGCCCGCGCAGACATGCAGGGGAACAAAGCTAACGCTCGTGAGCAGGGACAGTCGCGGCAGTCGCCCTCAGACCTCAAGGAAAAAATGGCACATTTCAAAAACCGAAGAGAGAAAAAAGAAAGAAAAAGACGGACTAAGCACACGCATGCACAGACATGCACACCGCTCCGAGAGTGGGACTAACGACAGCAATTACTTGCTCACTGGGGCAGCACGGAGAGAATACAGGAAGCCGGAGGAAAGGCTACAACATTGTAGTGTGCCCACCCCTAGAGCCCCAGCCCCACCCCCCTCTTTTTGTGTTCCATTCTTCGCTTCTTCGCGTACTGTCCCCGGCTGGTATGAACGTTCACAGAAGCGCGTCTCCTCCTCACCCAGAGTCGGTCGCAGTTTCCTTTTCTCCGTTCTCCGCTACCCTGACCGAGTGGCGTAGCCTAGCGGGAAAATTTTAACCACGACTGTCATGGTGGCAGTGAGACCGTCACCTTAAGGAGCTTTGCCCCTAAAAATTCGGGAGGATGAGAGCATAAGAAAAAGTATTTTGGCTTACCTTCACGGGGAACTTGAGCTGATCATAGAGCTCGGTGATGAGCAGATTGTGTGTGAGGCTCTTGCGCATCTTCATGATGCGCACCACAGCAGCATCAATCTGGTACTGCCGATCCTGGAAGACTCGCTCCTGTGTTGAGCTCTGCTCTTCGGGTGTCTCGCGCATCTGCACCTGGTTGATCTTGATGCGGAAAAGCCGGTTACGAAATTCTGCATTAAACACAAACTGGTCGCCGTCCTGGACCTCACGGCCCCGGGGTTCCTTTTGCAGCACACGCGCCTTGCCACAGGCCAGTGACTGCAATGTGCGCCGCAGCTCACCATCCTCGATTCGAGTCTGTTCACTTAGCTCAGCAAGACCGATGGGGCCATCCACTTTGTTGAAGCACAGCAGCACCAGGGCCTGCATGGCAATGTTAACATCACGCCCTGCGTTTCAGGGCTACCTCTGGAAGCCGCACTGCCAGTTTCTTGAAGTGAGCATGGTTGCGTTGCAAATGTGAAGCTTGTTACATTCCTTTAAATTATTACTGAAGGAAGTGCATAATCCTTTGTGGCCCACAGAAGAGCCCGCAAAGGTCTTCCAGATGCCGTAAACCTACACCTATTTATACTTTTGCTTCCATAAACTACCGTGTTTGCATGAATCTAATGCACCCTCGTACCTAACGCGTGCGAAACTTTTGCAGGTTCAGAATAAAAATGCACCTGAATGTATTGTTTTAAGAAAGGAGCAGTGGTATACCGCTGTGTTGACGATCAGAAGAAAAAGATGAGTATTACTTGCCTTTAAAGAATAAGAAATTTATTTTCTTCCAGCATTTCCTTTTCTGTTGCAATCCATTTTTATTGCTTTGAGATCACTTACGTGCACACTTCGATTTTGCTGCTCCGCGTGACAAGCTCAGCCTATGGGGAATTGCTGAAGAAAGCCTGCAAGCTTGTCCGAGTTCTGGTTATTTTCCCATTTTCGGCCCGTAGAAGCTTTTCCCTGTTGGTGTGCAGCTGGCTGTTGTAGTGCGCTTTGTTTACATCATACCAGTACCACATGGGCACTTTTAATTGTGATCTGTCTCCCAGATCACGATTCGGCTGATGTCAGCAGCTAACTCGATCCTGATTAGTTTGGACTGTGCAGCTGCGACCACCAATGATTGAATCAATAAATAGGATGCGGATCAGTGTTGACCACGATGAACAGTACCCGTGTGACTGACACTACTCATGGTCACAGGCCTCAGGCACGCGAAGCGCGCAGAACGTGGAACCTTAAGCGCGTAGGATGCCTTTGTTTTGAAATGAGCATTTTGATAACACTGCACATTACCATTTGTGCTCAATTCGGGACAAATGCAGTGCAAACCGGCTGTGGTCGCACACGGAACCAACCAACGTGACCTCGCAACAAAATTACAAGAAAATGCACTCTGCTGTGATGGGTGCCACCATTTTGCAATGGCTATGGCACTTCATGTGACCTCTCTGATGAGAAGCTTTTGCGACATCGGTTTCACACATGACTGTAATGCGCAGGCCATTTCTGGGCTCACTTTATCAGAAAAAAGGTGCGCGTTAGAATCGGCAAATACAGTATACAATGAATGCTTTCCAATATACCAAACTGAATCATTCTCACCAAAACCCCACATTACCTTTGCGAATTATGTCCACATGTGCCTGAAAGCTTCCAGAATAATGCAACGGTTATTCATTTTTGTGTCCATTAACACTATGTGGGTCAGTGACATATGTGTATGTCACTGCGTGCATGTCTGAAAAACACCACAGAGCCGCTCTTTCTTTTTTTTTTTTTTTCTGGCCCATCAGGTCCCGCTACCTTGCGGGAATGCACAGAACTTCTCTCTTACACGGTTAACCTTTCGTTTCTATTCCTACGTTTTTTTAGGATGGGCATCAGCTATCGCTCTCAAATATGGTGTGTTCATGATGAACTAAGTGGACAGCAAATAGTGTGGTTTGGTGAAGACAGATAATATTGGCGTTACACCACTCTAGGCACCACCCAAGATTTTTTATGACAAGCCACCGCGGCAGAATGGGTGCAACAGCTTCACTGAGAACATATTAGTAGAGCTGTGCGAACAGCAAAATTCTGAGTGCGAAGCAAACCTAATCCTTTCTGAAAAATGTTCGAATATTTTTAAATAATAGCATGTTAAATTACAGAGAAATGTACTGATAAACATGGCAAAAGAAACAAATTTATTTCACAACCAGTGTACTCTCATATGTTGTCCCTAAAGAAAGAACATTCAAGTCCTAAAGAACATCACTAAGGTTGCAATTTGGGCCTCTCGGTAATCCATTAAGTGAAAAACCATAGCGCTCGACAGACACGGACACAGGAAAATGCACATACTGATGCACACTGCGCAAGGAACAATCCAACAAAGAACAAACAGTCCAACAGGGAAGGCATAGGCATGAGATAACTTTGCTACAGTATGCAAGTGTTAGCTTCGCCCAAGTATACGAGTGCTAGCTACGCTGCAGTACATGTGTTATGTGGCGGAGCGGGAATGGGTCACTTGTCATGAGGCATGGCTTATTCTGTCCCTTAATTAAAACGTCAAAAAGCTCGAATAGTAAAAGTGTAAACTGAATTGAATAGCAAGCATTATCCAAAAATTATCTGAAATTTCCAATATTTACGCACCCTATCTTTCAAATACCTGGAATTTTGTGTTGGTGAAAGCACCCCAGTTGCACACTTCAATTCTATTACACGTGCTGCTGCCTGTTCCAATGCTTTTTGCATATGTGTAGCCTTTGAAAGATCTTCTGGTTATATTATAATACCGCTTACAGTGCGGATATTCACAATTCCGGCAACTTATGGTTAAGCAGTCTAAGCTTTGATATGCGTGTGTGCGAGGATGTACAGGGTCGTCCACTTTTAGGGCGAACACGACGCAATGTGGCTCCCTTCTTTGGAACACCAGTGCTTGCGACATGGCCACAAATCAAAGCTCATAATGCGCCTGCGCACAGAGACATCCAAGAATCTGTAAGCCTGCAGAAGATTAGCTTCAATGCCCAGTCACGTCGCGAACGCTGGTGTTCCAAAAAAGGTAGCCACGCTGCGTCGTGTTCACCCTAAAAGTGGACGACCCTGTACACGAGAAGCTAAGGAGGCAAATATTAAGCATATTCAGGTGCAAGATTTGGGAGAACAGCTTTCTCCACCTGAGTAGATAAGGCAGCACTGACCTGAAAGAGCGAGACTTGAAGTTCCTTGAGTCCGCCTGCACCAGGAAAGGTGGCCCTGAGTACACAGTGGCCCAAGCTGGGCTGCCACTGGAGCTTGCGGCCAGAGTGCTTGGCCAGGTAGAAGCGGCGGAAGAGCTCCTGGTGGCGTACCATGGCCGCGGGCAGTGCCACTTCCTGGGGAGGGTAGCTCGGCCAGTACCCCATGGTTAACACGCTCACTGTCAGCTCCAGTCGCTCACGGCGCTGCTGCTGCCGGAAGGCCAGGTTCAGCTCTTTGCTCAGTTCCATGTCACGGAACATGCCCTCGAGCTTGGAGGTGAATGCTGCGCCACATTCCTGCTTTAGCTTGCACAGCATTGACTTCTCAGCATCCACAGAAGCACTCTTGCCCACCAACAAGCGTTTGGCCAAGTCCTTCTTGTAGAAGGCCTCAAACACGTCCTTGCCTGCAAAGTTAAGCAGATAAATTGAAGTTAAAGAATTAAATATAAAATAATCACTTATTCCCTACCCGTAGCTGCCTGTAAAGACAGTGTACATGGAAGGGTTCAGGCAAATGTTCCTAAACAGGGATGTTTCAACTCGTTGGGAAATGAGAGATGCTGAAGTTGTTCCTCAAGAAAAAACATCTCTTCATCAATGAAAGTCAGACTGTTGCTATGATCATATATACAGCACTGTAGCAAAACATTTCTTTTTCGTTAGAGGGGAGGGGCTCGAGGCTGTGGAAAACTATTCTAAAGCCCCCTTGTTGGGTTTATGAGCGAAGCACCCACCCGAGGACTCCCCACTGTCACCCCTCTACGGACACCGCATTCCTTCCCCCCTGCAGCGACCAGGACTGCACAAAGACGGCGTGACAGCCGATTTCTCCTGCGGAGCGCTGCGGACAGCGCACAAAGGAACATGATCGAGGAAGGAAGCGGCATGCAGCATCGCGGGGGAAACCCCAACACGTGTTCCGCAGCACTGGCAAGCAGGCGATGATGACCCGTTGGCTCGGCCCTGGGACCCCGGCACCGAGCACGCTCCCACGACTGGCCGGCGCCAGACTTCGAGAGAGAGGAGAGAGAGAGGCGCACCGGCGATCGACGTGGGAGAGCCGGGTGCAAATCAAGGCAGTGGATCAAGGGACGTAAGGACGTACATCCCAACGGCAGCCAATCAGAAGTTGAGAGGGAAGGACATTTTTGGATTCTGATTGGACTACCAGAGGGCTTTGTTTTGAGAAGTGTACAAAACCCGGTGAATTGTGTTGAAAGGAGGTTGATGATTAAACGTTGTTTTTAACAACAAGATGTCAGAGCAGTCGTTCCCTCAAGGTGCCAGCAGGTAAAGGAGCCCGCCTTCGGTCCCTTAGTCGGCAGCTTATCAACCGTTTCGCTGCTAGCAGGATGAGCGGGCAAAGAACAACGAGAGAAGAAGTTAAGGGGGGACGCGGCTTTCGAATCGCGAAAAATGCCAAAAAAATCGATTTTTTTGAAAATAGTATGTTCAGTTTCTGCAACTCTTTCTCTCACCGATTCCAAAATATCTTTGCTGAAAACCGCGTAGAAATGCCCTAAATAATTCATTTTACTAACGAAGGAGGCGAAAATCATCGCGCCAATAACGGAAAAACTGCGTTTTTCAAACCGCAATAGCTCCGCGACTGCACTACTGGCCGCCGCCATCTCGGGCGCGTTGAAAAGAGCAGTTCTCCGTCTTCAAATTTCCCGCTTCAGCTAGCTCCTCCCCGCCAAAACAAGCGCACAAAAAGCAAATGTTCGAAGGTCGTTTTGAGGGCTCCGACTGGCCACGTCCGCCATATTGCCCGAGCGCGCTTCGCTATTGGTCTGACGCTCCCACGTGGGGCGAACGTCGTCTGCTACTTGCGCCTTCCGAGGTTACGGCTGTCGAGTGGCGCTACGTAGTTGCGTGTTCGCACTCGCTCTGTGGTTGCTGATCGACGCTCATTGAGAACGAAACTACGTTTTAGTTTGGCAGGCGCACGGGACACACCCGCCGCATGTACGATCGCGATAAGATAACGGCGGCGTGCCACGAACATTGCAAAGCGCGTCTCCGACCGACAGACATCGGACCCGCGGACGTTCCGCTTATCAGCAGCGCGGTCGCGTCGGGCCTACGAAGACCATCATGTGGCGGCACCGCGGACTCGCAACCGAGCATTAGGTGCGGTAGGCGGTACTTGACGCCCCGCGCCGCAACCACACACACCGCACGCCTACGGCTCGGAGTCGCGCTAGGCCTAACAGCGCATCGGCTGCTGGCGGAGCAGCCGAGCACGTCGCACGGCGGCTTTTAGGATCAGTGGCAAGGCATTTCGGGCATCGGCTACTCAAACCGCGAGGCCAAGCACGTTGCGCGCCGACTATTCGGATACGCGGCTCGGCATTTCGCGCAAACGCCGCTACCAAACACAGCGCGCGTAGACTTTGACCCCGCGACCGCTCAGATCGCTCACTTCACAGACAAATGAAGTGCGGTCAGCGAGCACTGGTAGTGTAGTTTAGGTGCACTTTATGCCTTGCTTAGTATCACTGAGAGTTCATGTGAACGTTCTGACACATTGTATATTGTATGCCTCGCAGAGTAGCCAAGGGAAGAAGGGGGGGGGGTCGCGTGAAACTAGCTACTCAACCTCATGCCTCAACTTCTTGCCTCATGAAATAAAGTACTCAGAAATCAATCACAGTAACTATGTCTTTACCTTGACTGTCTCTTAATTTGGGAAGGAAGTATACCTGTCATGTTGAGTCATGTGTTGCGATCATAATTCTGTGATTATTCATTATTGTGCAATCATGTGCAAGACCACTAATTACATTTAGCATGAATCCAAGAAATCTCGTAAATTGCTACAGTTAGTGGACCCAATTGTATAACAAACTTTATATTCTGCAGTGTCTGTTACACCACCCCTTCATGCAGGTAACTTGCATTGAAATTTATGCATACAACATGGTCATTGTAAATCATAAAAGGAGGCCATAAAAAAAAAATAAAGATGGGCAACAAAGGCACACCAGATGGGAGGCCACATGTCCAACAAGTCTAACGTCACAAAACAAGCCAAAAATTACAGTAATGGTGCGCTTGACAGAAGTTAAGAGTTGCTTAAACTTTAAGAGCACTTTTCTCAAAACAGTTTTTTTGGCATGTCGCTTAGTTCGTGGAGCAGATATCTTGGCAACTACTTCACAGATTTTGATTCCGTTTCTTTTGCAAGGCTCCTTGATCTCTGCTTCAGGGGGAGACACTCTTCTTTTTTCATTTTAATGCTTTAAAATTTTTTGGTAGGGTTTCTAGTTTCCAGTGCAAGTGTGCTTATAACAGTGTCGCTGGAAAAAACCTTAACTACATATCTTTGTGTTGCAAAAAAAATATTTTGGGAGTGTCACCCCCTTCTGCATACATTTGGCTGTGCATCCAGTGTTTATCAACTTTCTGCTTAGTTTTGTAAGTACTCCAGACCCTCCACGAGGTTCGCTAAAGGAATAATTCGTCATGCAAAAAGTTTTTGTTGTATCGCTTTGAAATTTTTATGAGAGCATCACGGAGCAGTTCTTAGTGTCTGTGCCAATTTTCATTAAGATACACCAAAAAACAAGAAAGTTTGTACCGAAAGCCACATCCCCCCTTAACTCCCCTTCTCCCAATGATTTTCCAATATTGGCTTCCCTCCTCTCATTTAGTCAAGAGTCAGTGAACAAGATGCAGCGCCAAGGAAAAGCTTCAAAGCAGCCATGTGTCCATATGTGTGATATGAAATGGAAGAAGGATGAAATATCTCTTCTAAAATGAAAGTGGGTACAAACAACAGGTTGAATGAAAGCAGCATTGCTATTGGCTACCCTGTGTGCAACACAGCCTTGTTATGCCACACTTTGGTCAGTTTTACAAACCAAGCAACACACCATCCAGTGTCCAAGTGTTCAGTTACAGTTCTTCCTAACTAGCGCAAAAATGCATCTACCATATATAAAACATTTTGAATAGTTGTTATCTTGTTTCCTCATTTGATTGCATAGCTGAAAATCCCATTTAAATGTGACATTTTGCTCGCTCCAGGAGATTTAATAAAGAAGGTCTAATGAAGCATGGTGGTTACACAATCAGCACTTCAAACAATGAAAAGCTTACCCTTTTGAATGAGGGTACACAAATGATTCATGTGTGCTTTAGTGTATGTTCACGAAGTGGCTTTAAAAGAAAAGACTTCCTACAATGCACTTTGGAACTCAAGAACTAAATACCGTATTTGCACGAATCTAACGCACACCTTTTTTCCAATAAAATGGGTCCAACAATTGTATGCACGTTAGAATCGAGTGCGAACGAACGACACTGTTACCATATCGCCGTCGGCATCAAAATGGCTGTTTCCTAACGCGCTTCGGGTGCTGTTGAACGGTCACTGCCGAAAAAAACTAGCTAGCGGCGCGGTGCTCTTTGGCGCGTATAGTTTCTGTAGTTTTTATGTCGCCGCCAGTATGCCGTGCCAGCTTCACCAAAGTCGCTACGTCGCCGATGCAATCTCCGAGACGCCCAGCCGCACGAGCTTTCGATAGCGTTCGAGGGTGACCATAACGGGAAAACCGATGTTTCCCATCACCGCACGCAAAACGGCTCATCATTGCATTTCTCCCTCATATCCGTGCTGAGCTCGAGCCTCTCAGTCATCCGCGCAGCTTCACGTCCGAGATTGCATCGCGGCAATCACAGAGACCACGCAACCACGCCCCGACCATGCTTAGGCTTAGCTGCGCTACGCAGGATGGCAGCACGTGGCAGCAGGCATGAGGGAACTGCGATAGCACGGAGGAATGCAGCACTGCGAGTAAATGATGTTATTGCCGCTTGCACGCGGCTGCGCCAGGCAACGTGCGGCAGTTTTATCGGGACGCAGGACTTATGAATTGGCGCGCCGACCGTCTTCGAGACACCGCTGATCAAGTGAAGTGGGACTGCAAGGGTCAAAGTTAGCAGTGCGTTTATTATGCAAGTGCGTTCATTACGTGAGTACCGCATCTGGTTTTATGAATGTCAGAAGGTTGATTACTAAGGACTTTCTTTGTGTGTCTGTCACGAAAAATGGGTGTGCGTTACAATCAATATTTCACTTTTTTTTTTCTTTTTCGTTGCGGGAGACGGGTGCGCGTTACAATCGAGGGCGCGGTAGAATCGAGCAAATACGGTATGCCGTCAATTCTCAGTGCTAAAAGAATTAATGTACCATTTCGAGAAAGAAACCAAAAAAAAAAAGAAAAAAAAACCCGTTACACCAGATCTGCTTACAATAGACATTTGAATACAACATACTAAATTGCAAAATTATGCCGATTTTCCTATCTTTTCCATCGATTGAGCTTCTTTTACAATGGATTTTGACACAATGTAATGGACTAATGATACAATATAATGGACTAAATTATAAGGCTAGAAAGCTGGTTAGCACTCCTTTACAGCATACTTGTGTGTCGTAGACATCCCAAATTCAATAGGTTCAAACTTCAAATGTCGCTTCACATGCCTTTAGGACAGGCACAGCAACAGGGGGATCAACAGTGAGAGATAGTATGGCGGCAGATAAAGTGAACAGCCTTGCAGTGATGGAGACCTGCATATTGTCCCTGTTCACCAGAGAGAGCAGTTAAAGCTGCGAAGCTTCTTTCAGAAAACTTAAAAGAGAGGGACAAATGCCTTCTCTTTGAGCACGTCCGCTACTTGTATTCGCTCTGGTTATAGCAGACTCAAATTTAAAATCTGCATAAAAGTCTTTTGTTACAGTATTTATATTCTAAATACTCCTTTTTCAACAGACCAAGATGTTCTTCACAGCAAGGTCCATTGGAATGAGACTAACCTATACAGTGCGGTGGCGAATGAGCTCTGCGGAAACCCGCAAGGTGGAGTAACGTTTACGAAAGGAAAAATTAGCATGAACCAATTCGTAGCACAAGGCTACAAGGGAATACAGCTGAGACCATTTATAACATAACCGTTTATACTGCAGGACCGGCTATAATGCGTTTTTTTCTGACCCCCGTTTACCCTCCCATAGAACTTAATGTATAGGCATACCGCTTACTGTGCAGCTCCCTGAGATGAAAGACCGATTATAATGCAGCTGCCGGGGAATCCGCGGACAATTGAGGTAGCGAGCAGGCTTCACAATGGAAGTGCGTCGCCCAAGATGAGCACAACGAATCACCATGGAGGAAAAAGCGCGGAACGAATGAACAAGGAGCGGAGGGAAGAAAAAAGGGGGGGCACGGCAGCAGCGCGTCGCACGTGATCCCTGTGAGGATAGGAATGATAGGATTGCCAAGGCAACGGAAAATGCTGCTACGGCCCTTTGTCTGCTCCGAACGTGCGCCCGCGATCGCATGATGTCCGCGTTACCGCTGTCTGTCTCGAGTATTATTTTTAAAATCATTTCACGTACACTGCTCTTGAATCACCCCGTGAGCGCGATTTCTTGTGCACCCGATCCCTGTGTTGTTAAGGGCAAGCTTCCCATGCGGCGCGCCGCCTGCAACCCCATACACTAGGCCTAACGAGCGCTACCTTTTCGGTGCTGGCTGCGGGCAACTGTGGTTCATGGCGGCTGCATTTAAAATGCGACGAATCATTTCAACAACGGAAGCGGGGGCATGGATGGCAGGTGCACCACTAGAATGGCGGTTTGCGGTCGCTTAGTTTTTGACATCGCGCACGTCAGAGAAAACGAGGGATAGTGCGTGCAGTAATCGGTTCCCGTTTCTGCGCGTACGGTCCCGCGGGAAGTCCGCATAAACGGCGACGTCCCTATAGTGCCTTTTCTTTCTTTTTTGCACAGCGTGGTCGCGGACTTTAATCTTTGAAATATTCAGGTGCTTTTTTGTTTTAATGCGTGCAGTAATCGGTTCCCGTTTCTGCGCGTACGGTCCCGCGGGAAGTCCGCATAAACGGCGACGTCCCTATAGCGCCTTTTCTCTTCTTTCTTTTTTGCACAGCGTGGTCGCGGACTTTAATCTTTGAAATATTCAGGTGCTTTTTTTTTTTTTAACGCAGGTGAAAGCAGCCCTGTCGCGTGCTTCGAATGTCTAACACGCGCCGCTGCCTGATCGACGGGTTTCCACACGTGTAGCTTTTGAAAAATGTTGTTTTGGTTATAGTGTGGTATCGCTTATAGTGCGGGTACTCGCGATTCCGGCGACTTACGTTATAGGCAGTCTATGCTGTACATAGATTTCACAGAAATGAAAACGTCCTAGTTGCCGAAGAATTCATCCTGGTCCAGTGTGATCACACTACAACAGCTACAAGGAAATGCCCATAAGCATAAAGCAGCAGTAACAATCACATGCATACACATCAGCAGAACACACACACACACACACAAAACAATAAAACAAAGAGAGCTACTGTTGTACGATTGCCACAAACTTTTTCAAGTGTTAGCTTACATGATTAAAGCATGTTCAGCGGACTAAGACAGTCGACACAGTCCACATAACAGAGCGGTTGTCACAATGATTTCCTGTCTTTGACACTCACCGTGGATGAAGCGGAAAAGCACCATAATTTTGTCCAGAAGCCTTTCCAATTCTTCTTCTGTTGCCTCTTTGTTTCCTGCCCTAAGCTTTGAGTCCACAAATTTGGCTGTAACAAAAAGAAAATAGAAGAACTAGGAAATACTGCGCAACGCAAGAAATAAGCTCAAGGTGCTCCGTCCTTAAGAAAGCTTGAATTATATAAGATAATTCTTTTTGTTTGTAAGAAATACTAGTAGAAACAAATGAACTATGATTTCACTTCAATAAATTGTTCAAAGAGATTACACAGTGTGAAAAGGCTGGTGATCAACAAGTACTACAGTCAATGACCGATTTTTCGGACGCCCAATTTTTCGGACACGCCCGTTATTTCGGACGTCTTCGCGGCACCGCCACAAGCCCCATAGAATCAATGTATAAAAAAGTTCGAAATTTCGGACGCTTGAACCCTCCGCCGTCCGATTTTCCGGACTTTTTGAAGCGACGAAAGGTCCGAAGTCGTCAAAACTGCGTACTCTCAAATTTCGCTTCGAAGAAACTGACGGGACGCGCGAAAAATTCGTGGCCACGGAACTTCGTCGCAGCGAAATTTTGTCTAGAATACCAGACAAGTGCGGAAAATATGATTGTTATGACTTGACCTCTTGTTCCACGCAAGCACACGCTTCGTTTATTGGCATCGAACTCTCGCTAATTTCGATTTACTCGGCCGCACAATGAGCTGCTCGAACGCACGACCCTCGGAGCTTCCCGAGTGCAGAGCGCTGCGGCTGCGCGTCGCATCGCGTGCGCCAGAGGCCAACCGAAAATGAAGTGCCATAGTCCTGCCCTGCCGTAGTGATAGCGATCGACAGAAAAGCTATAACGCTTCGTGCCTTTCTATGGCTCTATTGCCTTTGAACTACCGCTGCGTTGGCCGTGTAGTTTGGGAGGTACATATATAGGAGCTATCGATGATCGCAATGATAGCGAGAGCGTTCTCGTCTGCATTGGACAGCAACCCGTAGTTCTGTTCTCGCGCACGCGCCTTCATGAACTGCGTTACCGCTATCCGTGATAGCGACTAGTACGGTTTCTTTCGCAGCGTTTGCGGAAAGCAGCTTTGCTTCGACTCACTGTAGTACGTCGAGCGCGCACACACTTTCAGGCTGGTGGTGGCCGTACAAGACCGCGCCGGTAGCGACCGCGGTTTTTGAAACGGGCGAACGGTAAAACCTCCGTTCGGGCATTGGCCACGCGCGTACTTTCAGAGTTGCGTCGCTGGCGTTCGTGATCACGGCAACCACGATTTTGTCTGCAGCGCTTTCAGTGCGCATGTACTTTGTGTGGCGGCCGCCATCTCGTCAACACGACCGCGATTTTCCGCAGAATTCGGTCCGGTTCCGCACGGGCGTTGCGCGCGTTGGCTGCACCCATGCCATCAAAACGGCGCATCAGTAACCCTTGACAGCAGGAAGCGTGACAACGAGCAGTAATTTCATTTTGGCTCAGTGTAATGCGCGCGATGTCATACACATGGTGGGAGCTCTTAGTAGCGATTCCACCGCGGCCCGCAGGCGCGTCACACCTGCTGGCCGCATGGGGTTGGTGCTTCTGAAGCGTAGTATTTCATCGTTGACCCCCTTGATAAGAAAAATATCAGTAAGTTAGCGCGTTTTTGCATGCATTCGTTTTTCCGGACTGCCCGATTTTCCAGACATTTTTGCGTTCCTGAGGGGGTCCGAAAAATCGGTCGTTGACTGTAATACCATATGCTGTAAAGTATAAGGAACCGTGTACTTTAGTTTATGATAACAGAAGGGAGTTTTCAAATAGGGGCCCCGAAGAAATAACGGCAACACCACAAGTGGCGTAAATTGTGGGTCAGGGGGTCCTCATCCAACCCCCCCTTTGTTTTTTATACTGGGGACACACATGCACACGCGCACACACACACACACACACACCCTGCAAGGGTCCCCCCTGAGATTTTGGTAACGCCAGTGTCTTCCTGTGAAGTGGAACGATCGTTCAGTGTCCCTCAGAAGATTAAACACATGGCTGCCGAACACTGGCTTACGTTCATCAAGACATTGTAGGCAGCTTGGAATAGCCGAAGCTGATGAGCAATTTTGTCAGTACATGCAGTAACCGGGCTCTCGTTTTCGGACTCCCACAAAAGTTCTAAACCAGGAAACCTTTAAGCACGTTCAGAATGCAAATTTTAATGTCCTGGGTTGCTTGCAAGTTTCTTTTTTATTACACTTAGTTCCTTAAGGTGTGTTTGGATTCCAGTGTGTAGATTCATTGAATACTCATCGGCTACTTGTAAATGTGTTGTAGGAACTATATAATTCTAGTTCGGAATGTTGTACGAGACTTATTCGTCGCGCAATGCAGATCATCAACAGCATTACAATAACGCGAGATGTGAACATTCGTGTGTTCTTTCCCTTTGTTTTGGTGTACGGTTTTTATTTGTGTGTAAAATAAAATGCATATTTCTAATAGTCAAAATGGCTGCCATAGCAATGTTCGTGACCCCCCCCCTTTCTGTTAGTTTTCTGAATTTACACCACTGGACACCACTGCGCATGCGCAAGGCCCAAAGTGCCTTTGGGTTTTGCATATGGAATGCTATTTCTGGAATTTAGCAAGAGCCCCAAAGATTGCCCATAGGTGTTATCTGGCTTCCCCCGAAGGGTTAGCGTAAACAAACATGGCGGCACCCATCGAAGCAATGGCCTTCGCCTGGGACCAAACTGACCTGACTTCTAATTAACTGATGACTAACACAGTAGCATAAGCCACTGCTTTCTTCCATCTTCCAAGCCACGTTTTTAAAATCAATTGTGAATTGAGAGCTTGTGGCTTAACACGACCGATAACTCAAAGTTGGGGCTGCACTGGCTCATGATGGCAAATTGTTTAGACTCTCAGAACTGATGGGGGATACAAGCAAATTCATTGCCATTGCACACTTTAAATAACAGTTTTAAAGAGGACGTGTATGAAAGGAAAATGCCAGGTCTGTTCAATTCAGAAAAGGTGCATGGCACCACATACAAAAATGTGCAGGTGGTGTCGACATCCGACGCAGCAGTTCCTAGCACCTGTTTTTCACGGGGCAGATGCAACTCCATCCCCTGTCCCCTGACAAGTGCTTCAATGCTAATAATTAATAATTAAACTAATTAATACACCAGTACAAATAGCAAAATTTTGAGCACTAAGCGAATTCGAATATTTATGTTCAAGTGCAAATCGAATAGAATATTTTTTTAATATCTTTTGAATATGTTTTTTAATAATACCACATCTAATTATGGGGAAATGTACTGTTAAACATAGACAAAACAATTTAATTCGTAACTAGTGTATTCCCACATTGTCATTCCGAAGTCCTGAAGTCCACCAGACAACAAAGTTCTGAAGTCCAAAGTGAAACAGGAAGCTGAGCCATTTTCACCACAATGCGCGAGTGTTAGCTCTGCTGCAGTACACAGATGCTAACTTCACCGCAGTATGCGGATGTTACTAACTTTAAATGGTAAAAGTGCGTATAGAATCGAATAGCAAATTCTATTATAAAATTATTCGAAATTTCGAATATTCACACACCCCTACTAATTGACAAGCAATTTGGTTTGAATTTGTGAGTGTGTGTAGACTGCTATTTTGATCGGATGTGAAGACCGCTTCTTTGTCCACCAAGAACAATTTCCAGGAGAGAACGTGAAAAAATTTCGCGGAGTGTGATTCTTCTAAGAGCCCCCTTTGACACAACAAGGTTCTTCGTCTCTCTCAAAGCAAAAGGTTTTGGCATCTGCCTAGAGCTTCTGTTCTCCCACCATTTCATGAGCTCATGAATAGGAAGACAGTGAAACCAAAGGAGCGCAACCTCAACCTCCATATAATAGATGTAGGTTCTAAATATACAATACGAATATGTAGCAAAAAATAAAAAACGAGCGAAATACCGTGACAGCATTCAAGTTTGACATTATTGATGTCACAGGAGAAGAAAAAGAAAAGAATGCACAACACTAGGCTAAGCACTGAGCCAATGAATGCTGTGTGTCAGGAAACAACTCCTTAACTTCTGCATATATCTTTCCACCTGACCGCCCATTTTAGTTGCAGTTCTCCAAGAAAAACAAAAGTGAATATAAAAGCCGAACCTATGAGCTCAGCTGGCTTGTTTGGCCTCTGGTTAATGAAGAACTCAAAGGCTTCCTTGAGCGAATTGACAAACTTCTCGTTGCGATGGAAGCACTGGTTAACCACTTGATCCATCTGATCCTTGAAGTCGAGCAGCTCCTGGACCATAGACCGGTCCCGCTCTGGGTTGCTCACTATTACACGGCCACGTTTCTGCAAAATAAAAGGGCAAGGGAAACAACTTTGATCAGCGTGCATCAGAACCTTTCACAATTTATAATGTTAGCTCTAGTGGAAAATGAAAATGGGGGGCCCCCCTCTGTTATTAAAAGGCGTTGAAACAAAGAATTTCGAGGCTCTGAAAAGCCTGCTGTAGGCTTCCCCTGTATGCAAGAACACAGCAAACACCTGAAACATATTTTAACCTCCTTCCAAGGAGTGCCTAAATGCTCTTTTCCACGATCAAGACCCATCACTAGTGCAAATGACACACAATCACTGTGTTGGAAGTGCAACGAAAACTTGTGACGTCTTACCACACAGAGAGTGATGTACAATGTGCGGCGACCCACAGGAACTAAAAATAAATCATGGGTGCAACTTACGCAGCTGTTTGCACAGTTAACCCGGGCCAAGCTGCATGAAAACTGAACATGGTTGCTCTCTTCCATGGCCGCTAAGCCAGCTCAGTGCACAGCATGACATAATTCACAAGTAACAGTCCCAAAATTGCAATGCAAAAGCATTGTTACCAATACATTCGGTCCCATGGGACGTATTTAGACATGAATACAGAAGGACATAACAGCTTAGAAATTGCGGCACTCAGGAATATAACAGCAGGGTCCTGCTGCATGTAAAATAAAAAGCTGTTGCAGGCCGCATTAAGGGGGGACGCGCCTTTTGAAAGCCGAAAAATTGCAAAAAACTCTCTTTTTGGAAAACTGCATATTTGTACAGTAAGTGCCATAAACTACCTCTCCTGCAATTTTCAGTGAGCTAATTCATCGTAAAACAACTTCAAATCCAAATTTAACAGGCAGTGGCAGCGCCCCAAACATACGGCGAAATAGGCTAACTTCAAGAGAGCGCCCCTCTGGTACCATTCAAACAACCACCGCCATTTTGATTTTGTTATGCTCATGAATTCGCGCACTATTTTCTGCCGCCACCAGCGGGAGCGGCGGTGGTGCGGCCGAAGCACAATTCACGCATTAATGGGGGGCTCGTGATGGCATTCGAGAATCCTGTATTCAGATGCTAAACTGCGACTGGGCAAAGCACGCATTCCTCCAGGGAGCGAGGAAATGCGTGGCTGCTATTGGCTGCTGTGCACAATGAGGTGGCAGTTGCTCCAAGCGTCACCTGCTGCAACTAGGCCTAGCACTTGCTTCGTTGCTATCGTTGTGCAGCCGGCCTGTGTTCATCGCATCACTTTTCTTTACCGCACGCGGTACTTTCTGAAGTCTCTATCACGTTTACCATCTCTCATTGTGCCTGCCACGTGATAAGCATCCTGTCATTGCGCAGTCACATGATACGCCACGTGATAAGCATCTTGTCATCATTGCGCAGTCAGACGTGCCGGTTGGCAAGCTCAAAACAGTGCACACGTTCGGCTGTTCTGTGCGTTGAAGGCTTTTTTTATAGTTTGACCCCACGGCGAAGCGCACGACAGACGATTACGACGACGCGTCTCCTAGCGAAGTAACTTTTATTTATCGTACAAGACGATTGCAGTGATGTTGCCAATGCTCGTGTAGTTTGCGCCATCGGTACATGAATGCACAGTTGACGTGGTTGAAGTGAGTTTGGCGTCTCTATTTAGCATCAGCGACGGCACCCCGTTTATAGATAAAGCCAGAAAACAAAGCCAAGAGAGACGGCGAAGGAAAGAAGGGCATAAAAATGCATTTAGTTACACTGCGGAATGATTTTATACCCAAAAGAGTGCTCGCACCTTTCAAAGGATGTTTTTTCAAAATGACTTTTTCGGCTGGTGAAGATGCTTAGTACAGAGATACCTCTGGAACCACTGGTCTGATTTCTATCAGGTTTACTTTTTTTTTTTTATTTTGTGTCTAAATCATTTTCTCAGGGCAAGACAGGCTCTTTTTCTTCAATATATTGTGTATGTAATTTGTTATAATCAAAATTTCCTTGATAAAAGCCTAATCAATAACTTAATTTAGTGCTCTGCCAAAAATTTTCCGGCATAGAAATTTTAAAAAGGGAGCTCTGCCTTGCCCTAGGGTACTTATCCAGGAATCATCATAGTGAATTTCACAATGCTAGCACATTTTCTAAATTCTCCATGCCCTGACTAAGTGACCCATATGGACTGTTTGGTTACATGGCTGTAACTTGAGAACCAGTCAACATAATTGCATGACACTTGGTGGTTCTTCAAATCCATTTGTTGCAAGCCTCTCCTGAAAATTTCATTAGGATATCTCAATTAGGATATCTCAGTTGATGTCCCATAATAGCCTCCCCCTTAAACTAAAATAGGTCAATGTACAGACAGGTAGATACAGTATGTGAAAAGTGCAGGATGCCAGCAATATGATGTGCTAGGTTTCCTTGTGTTCTCTTTCTTTGCCCCTCTGGCAGTGAGGTGAACATGCAGTGTATCCTTGCCCTCCAGGCCTGAAGCAATTTTATAACCATGTGCACCCTTCTTTCAAAGCCGGCAGAAAATTCGACGTAGACGACAGGTGCGTTCGACGATGGTGTACTCAGAAAGAAGGTTGAAGAGCACAAGATGCAAGAAGCCTGCTTTTCGAGGTAAGCCATGCAAGTTTGTCGAATTGGAAGAAGAGCTACTTTGCTATGTGATGGAAGTACACAGCGATGGCTATGCATTGACAACGGACATGCTGCGCATGCGGGCTCACAACCCATGGCACGTGCAAAAGCATATCAGTGTGAATCGGCCTTTTCAGGCTGAATTCCGCAGGCAATACAATGAATGGATGGCAAGCGGCGGCCACGAGCAGATGCCGACTGGACGGCTCAAGAGGGCACCGCTTGCGATTGTGTTTGGATGGATTTTATCCGCGTGGAACTCGGTATCGACGGACATCGTATGCCGAAGTTTCAAAGTCACCGGTATCTCCAACAACTTGGACAGCAGTGAAGATGACTTTTTGTGGTCTGATGAGTGTGTGCCACAACAGAGCATCAGCTCAGAGTCTGAGGAATCCGCGAGTGACGACGAATGAGCATTATGGTGACTCTGCCATGGATACTGCAATAAACGCTGTTTGTTTTCCAAGTGCTACATTGCTTTAACGCGAAAAAAAAAAATTTTTTTTTGACACACCGCGTGTATGGGCCGCACCCTGAATATTGGCCGTCATATCTTATAAGTGCAGCCCATACATGCGGTATTCGAGTTCGCTTTTCACTAAAGATTTTGCTATTTGCACAGCTCTACAATTTGTTCGGCTGCACTGATGCTAAAGTGTCAAAGGCAAGGCTGACCAATCAGACTCGACAGCTTTTGGTGTCAGTTAATCATGGCACAATGATGGCAATGTGTCTCAAACACTGTCCACAACAGTGACACACAGTGTGTACTCCCGCTTTCTGCTGTCACAATCACTTGTGCAAGTTTAGCCAGTGTCAATGACACGCTCAAAATGGCATTCTTGAAAGGATAAAATATGAGCACTGCTGCCAGTGGCACAAGCGGGCACCTTGACGTAGTTATTGAAGTGCGAGCAGAGCATAGGAAGTCCATCCTTGACACGGGCAAACAGGCTGTACATGAGGCCCAGATCTCTGTTGTCATCCAGCAGCTGGTCTAGACCTTTCTGAAGAATGGGGCCCAAGTGCTGTCCTAGCAGCTGCCTCTCCACACAGCTGATGAGTGGTTTCCTGCAATTCACATTGGACATTTCTTGCTGAGCACATGCTAACAATGTGGCACATAGCGTAGCAACAAAGAGAAGTTGGGTAAAGAGTCATCTGAGGAAGAATGCCAAAGTGACATACTAACATGTTTGGATAAGCCAGCAGGAATACCCACTTGCTCACGTTGATCTTGCAGAGTTCACAGCAATAACAACTGAGCAGTAAAATACACAAGACCTGTAGAGTAAAGCCTCGTTATAACGAACTCGAGGGGACTGCTGAAAATCATTCGTTATTCCGAAGGATCATTACAGTGATAACTGCAAAATTGCCCATGACGACCGAAACTTTGTTGACTTAATCATTAGGCTTACTTTTGCAACGGTGCATCCAACAACACAGTTGCTGTGCACTGTTCAGCATCATTTTTCTAACACATCGGAAGTGCCGTATCTCAAGACAGGGCACAGTCGACAAGAACCAATGAAGAGAACTGCGGGAACGAACACTGGTGCATTGTACGTGCTATTACTGTCGCCACACATGATGCACAACTCAATGGCACAGTGCTTTGCTGCTGTAAGGGAATGCACGTGTTTTACGTTCCTTGTCTGTGGTGTGGTCCAAAGCTAGCTTTGAGCCTATATGACCAGATAACATGAGCACGGCTGCTATGTTTACCGTCACGAACTCCCACAACAACAAAATAGGGACTAAAAAGTCAGTGTAAGAACTGCCGTAGCAGCAACCAACGGACATACATATACATCGTGAATTTCATCCCTTCCTTGACCGTGACAGCAATTTTTTGTGGCCATCTAGTTCTTGAAGAATGTTCCCTTTCTCATTCCGCAAAACAAATGTTTCTGCTTCTTCCCCGTATGAGAAAAAGAAAAGCTCATGGCAACATGCATGTCAGCATGACACGTGCTCGCTTTGTGATCATTGTAAATAGAGTGAAAAAAGCAAGATGAAAGGCTGATGACCTTTATTCGTGATTGCTCTCGAAGCCATCAAATGACCTCTTGGAGCCAGACGCACAAGTTGTGGGCCCACGAGCTCGAGCAGCACCAAAGATTAAATTCACACTTGCAATAGATGCGCCTCACATCCATCTGTCAGGTTAAAGCAACCTAGAACAATTCTAGCTCAGTGTGGTCCTATAAAAATGGCAACTTAAAAAGCCATCTCCACCAGCTATAGTCATGGCTGGCTGGACAGATGAGAAGTACAAGGCTGTGGTGCAGTCATTGCTAAGCCTTGGCGAAAGTGCAGTTAAACAATGAATATCTTTTCGTTATCGTCTCTTATAACTTATTCAAATCATCAAATCAAGTTGATTCATCTTTCGAAAGGAAAGATAGGAGCTGTCACAAAAAGCTACTACAGTGAGTAGCTTGACGAGGTGACAGCACCTCCTTGATAGGACAGCAGCAGGCAGTGAACAGAACAAATAATAATAACATGAAACAGATTGCAAATGAAACAGATTGCAAAGGTACACAAGAGTTATTGATACATATTAGTGGAGACTGTACAACAGTGGTATAACAGGATATAACGAAGAGAAAAAGAAAGAAAAAAAAAAACCAGTGTGAAATAGTGTTGGCTAGGTAAAAAAGCAGCATTGAAAAAAGAAATAAGGTAACATATATACCCATCGCAAGCCTTGAAAGGATGTATACAGAAAAGGTGTCTAATAATATGAACAATATTTTGGCTTATTTATATACATATATATCGTGGAGCTCTTTCATTGTTAACTTTTCAATATTGACGCCATTTGTTTTCTGCAACTGGTTTAACAGTGATGGTAGCTGGTAACGAACCATTTGCTTCCCATAGTTTGTGCAACATCGTGCCACTTCCCACTGCTCTGGGTTACGGGTGTTGTAAGCTACTGCATTGGTTTTAAGGTTGGCTAAGTTTGTGTGCAGCTTTTTGAAAAACTGAAAAAAAGACTTGCCGAGCAAACTGGTGTTGATGTGTACTGCAGTAAACATGGTTAAAGAAAATGGGAGGGAGTGCTTGCTCTGTAATTGGCACCAATTTCAAATCTCCCAAAAAAGTGAGTGGGGTGCTCACACGGGTAGGGGCGCTTGTCAGGATTTCGAGATAGAGTCTCCACGCAAGTTGGGCTGACACGCTTGCTGCCGGATAGCGACTCATAGCTGTGCTCTGTACCTGAATGCTGATAGCAAGCAGTGCCAGTATACAAAAGCACCAAAGCTAGAGCAATCGTTGGTAACAGAAAAAAAAAAAAAGTACCCACTTTGTGGAGTGGTCGAGGTAGTACAGGAGGCGCTCCTGCTCCTCGTTCAGTCGGCGCTCGACGTGTTGCAGGTAGGCAGGCACCTCTGCCTCCTGAAGAAGTCGCTGGCCTTCTTCCCCATAAAGCCGTTCTGTTGCCTCCAGGAAGCGGCCCTCAAACACCTCCCCGTACATCTGCACACAGTTTTCACCTTCATCATCATATTCGTGTGAGCCCGAAAGGCAGAACGGCCGCTGCACCCTGTTTCAACTCAATGAAAAATGTCAGCGAAGTGGCGCCAGTGCTGGCCCCCTCGTTGAAGTATTTAGAGGCGCAGTAAGGCAAACCACCAAGCTTCAGCTACTCAACGGCATGTTAGTGAACGCGTCCAAGTTATCCTAATGCCTCACCACCTATGCTCACTTTCTGGGCACATGGGTACTGCTCAGTGAGACACTACATTGAGATGTAAAAAGGATGTTTAGAGTTGGGCTCGTTGCTGTCTGTGCCTTCAAGCTGACTTGCAGCTGATACTCTGCAATGCTGCATGATTTTTACCAAGATAAATCACACGACATAACGCTTATTCATTTACATTCGAACACAACTTTAAGGGGAGACAAGGGCCTTTTGACTGAAAAAATTGTTAAAAAATCATTTTTCAAAAATAGCATTTTTGGAATCTACATCTGTTATTCACCCTAATGCCAAGTCTCTTAACAGTTCACAAATAAGCATGTGTATACACACTTGTGACTCCACAATGAAATGCCACATATGCTTGTTTTTTCTACTTTCTTAAAACCCTAATTTTACATACCAGCAAGCCTGCGATTCCAACAATGAGTGGCTATCTTGGATAGAATAATCACTATGCAGCATTAAGCTAAACATTTGGACCGTTGAAAAATTAGTCTGTGGTAACCACCAACAATGTGGTTGGAGACATGGCAAGCAGATTAAAAATTTTTTTGGGATTAAAACTTTTAAAATGTTTTTCGCATGACAACTGCATGGCCACGTTCAAAGCGTGGCCACGTTCAGAACAATGGAGTTTAATGCATTATAAAGAAAGAAATAGTGATTCAGTTGTAAAACTACTTGCATTGCTGGGAGTCTTTTGCTTTCTGCTATTGGCCCATACATAATTTGTATATTTTTGCAAGGCTGTTATTTGTATATTATTGTAACGACAAAAGGGATTGTTTTCCTCATTATATAATGAACTAACAGAACCACAGATGAAATAAATCCACTAAACAGGCAAGCCAACTCTTATTAAATTTGGTTCAAAAACAAACATGGACAGCCTCAGGTTCCACGTCCCCCTTAAAAGAACTTTAGTTTCTCAGCTATGTACAGAGCTTACTTGTGTAATGTTTGCTGTCTGTACTGGCCTCTCACCCCAAGCCAAAGATGAAACACATTGTAACACTGCACCTGCAGAGCTGTGATGTTTTGCTGACTACCTCATTAGCTCCACCACAAAACTGTTATGAGGCATGTTTATTTACAAAGGACCTAATGGGAACAGTCAAACCCAGCAGCAAAGATCCACTGTCTTGGTTTTGTGACAATCATGGTGTTACACTAGAAACAGCTTCTTTTGTAGCTCTTCTGCCAGCAAAGGCTGTCTCCTGTGCTTATGAAACCTCAACTTATGAGCTTATTAATTAGCCTTGCTGGTGCCATTTTAAGAATGCATGCTTGAGAATGCATACTTACATACATACATTATCAGACCCTAAATACTGGGTAAATTGTCCTACTGCTGCCATTTTACAAATGCATATCTAAAAAATATATATATCCTGACCCTAAATACTGGGTAAATTGAGTAAAGTGGCAAAAGGTGCAGGCATCCAGAGGAACATTTTACAAGGTTTCGTAGCACTGATGTCTAAATATTAGTATAACTCCAGTTAACTGAAGTACAGCACATCTCCAACACTACACGACAGTGTGGCAGTTTATATATATATATATATATATATATATATATATATATATATATATATAAAATCCCACAACAAACTGCAGTGGCAGTAGCTACTGACAGCTGTACATACTCTTTAGTAAACCGAATGTATCTGTGATTGAAATTAACTGGTCTGCTAAGCAAAGGTAAGAAAAGTAACCAGTTATTATAAAGATAAGTGCTTTATGACAGACGAACCTACTGGCAAAATGCTCATGCGCTTTAACACCTACAAATAGCCAACCCACCACTGTACACTGTCAACTGAACCTTAACTCGTCACAGTCATGTGTCAGGCTCTTCAGACAACACGCAAGATTTTTTTTCTGCTTGTGTGTGTGCATCAGTTGCAGCACCATTAAAAAACGTTATCAGAGGGGGGTTTACCACTCAAAACAACAATACGACTACGAGTCGCGCTACTTTAGCAGCACACTTTGTAAGCACCTTTTACAGTGTGAAGCCTCATGGGTACTTTGAACACATCACTGAATTCACCCTTTGAAAGCATGCTTTCTCTATGTGCATTTTACAAGAAAGCTTATTTGGTTCGGTAGACCTGAAGTTAATGTCAAAGAGGAATATATATATTCAATCTTCGAAATAGCCAGATGTCAAGCGATGAGGACACAAGAAAAGGAGACAATGAGGACCTGTAGAAAAATTATTCTGTGGTAACCACCAACAATGTGGTTGGAGAATGGACTGCACAAGAGCCTCAAGGTAAAGTAAAGCTTTCTGAATTAAGTACTTACTGTACGTTTGAGTTTGTTTTCATGAGGGGACTTTTTGTGTTGTGCCAAAAATGTGTGGAATAGTTCCTCACCACAACGACCACAAACTACAGGCAAGCACCAGGTGTGTGCAACTAGAGACTTTTGAGACCGTGTTGAATACGAATCAAACACTAGTGGTAGAAGCCTATCTAATACCTTCAAAATAATTACTGAATATTTAACAGTTGTTCTTACAATCATTGTAAATAATGTTCATGTTCTTGTATTAAAAATTTAACATTAAAAGCATATATACAGAATCTGGAGGAAATAAGCAGTCCTTTTGAGCCCACACAATTGTTTAGAAAGCGTAAATGACAAAGTAGCCAACTGCACTACATAAGCTCTCGTGTTTTATGCCCACAATAGCCCAGTAGCAATAAAATTTATCAGTCTTTCAACAATTTTAGGTTCATTTAGGTGCAGCTAAAATTGCAAAATGCTCACAGACTATTAAAAATATCTGAGTTTATGAATAACAGGTATTCAATCTATTGATGATATTGATTAGTACTTTTTGATTCAATATTAAACATTTTCAAATATTAGCACACCTCTGGTAAGCACTCATAACCGCAGACGTTAAAGCTGTTCACTAATTTTCTTGCAAGGATCTTGCTTTGAATGCACAGCAAAAGGGTGATTATGCTGCGTGCATGGCGGGTGAGACTCACCTGCAAGTCCGAAAGCATTCTAATAAGAGATTTCAGGAGCGACCGGTCGACAGCATCACCACCTCTCTCGCGTTCAATCAATTCAAGTAGCCCATCTACAGTACGGCTTTGCACAACAGGATTGCTGGCTATGTGGGTGCGAAACAGTTCCAAGCCCACATCCCTGCAGAGAGCATTGGTCAAAGAAAAGAGAAAGACGGTGAAAAGTTAAATGCACATCTTTTAAAAGAGGAACAACACGTGAAGGTGAGCTACCAGCTACAGCAAAGTCAAACATTTTTCCATAGTTTTTAGGCTAACAGGCATATAACAAGGAAATCTTTGTCACAAACCATAGCATGTTAAAACAAGAGCAAGATGATTCTTGCTGAGCTCCGAGAACTTTTGACGAAAGCTGCTATACTATGATCCCTGCTCATAAAAATGTAGTCAGCCTCCAAGTCATGCCTGCCCTATGGGCAATATTCACAACTCCACAAACCATCACAGAACATTCAATATTCATGTTACATGAAGATCCCGTTTTCACTGGGGAGGTGACAGTACACAAGGCACCTAGCGCAATCGCACACTTAGAACAGCCCTTCTGAAACTGTCGGGAACATGAAGGACATTTTTGTCCAAGGAATACTGATGAGTAACTAAAGAAACTCTTTTTCTACATGTCTACAGCGAACTTTAGCTCATAGGCACTAAAGCACTAAAGTAACAGCTTACTCTTGCAGAAGATGCAAATATGATCAAGACAGAGGACAAATACAACTTGAGTTCAAAGAGGGAGTGAATAAATAAAAATTAGAGAAACACCCATATAGATGGCAATATGAAATGTTCCCACGTAGCAAGTATTAGTAAACAACTTTTTAGCTGAACTCTGCATAAGTATCTTATAATGCCAGCTTTTTTTTTTGTGTAATATATGCATGTACAACCACGTGTGGGCCAGAAAATGCACACTTTTATCACATGAACACAGTTCTCTCTTGGCTGTAGAAAGTACAAAGTGGTTACTTAGGCTAGTCAATAGGGAAGGGTGAACCATGCATTGGCCACAACTGGGAAAAAGCAAAGATGCAGGTCTTTGCTGTTGCCACTACGCTGTTAGCAGACTTGTTAGTTTTACCTAGGGTCCTCTGGCTTCACTATCCGCTAACTTCGTAGAGTCGCAACTTAAAACCCCTGTTCTCCTGAGTTTTCTCACTCATGACTCGCTCTCAACTAATGGCAAAAAATAACATGCTAGATATCAACACAGAATCTTAATATGCACTGCACTTTTCACACTTGCCATTCGTGACATGGTGATACTCACCAAATAGAAACTACTGCAGCATTTTGGAGAACATATGTACGGTCCAGAAACAGAAATATGCTTCGAATCATAATCTGAAAAATGAACAATGAAAAAGTAAGAGCAAAAATCAAACACCGAAACTGAAAATGAATCATGCAAGAGAGACAGTTACCTACCATTTGTTGGCAATGAGATTGCCAGCACGTGTTCATAAGCTTTAAAAACAAATTGCTATCGAGAGAATCTGTGCTAAGAAGTCAAGGAAGCAGACACACAACATTAGAATTTGTACATCAATGGTAGCTGCTCAATTGCACTCTAAGAGACCAACGTGCCTATCATGATGTTTAGATAGAGCAAATAACTGTGGGAGACATTCGAACAACAATAAAACTCCTGTTGAGCCTAGTTGATACATGTTTCCTTACAAACGAAGAAATACAATGCAAACATTCATGCCGACCACAGAGAAAAGATACGACACACTGGCATTTCGTGTGTTTTGTCTCTTCTCTGCGGTCATCGTGAATGTTTGCACTGAATTTCTTCGTACAGACAGAACAGATAGCTGTGGTTATAGTTCCGCCCAGACAGAATAAATTGCTGCAGTTAGTGCCCCATACAGTGTAGCCGTCAAGAGTAGTCCTGCAAACAGCGACACTTTGTCCTGAAATCGTGCCATGCTGTGAAAGTGCTCGACTCCCACTTGCCCTTGCTGTGTTGTCCTAGGTTTGATCCTCATGTAAAGCAACTTTTTTCTTCCTCTCTCTCTCTTCCATCCCTTTTTTCTTAAGGATAATTTTTTTGGCAAACGAATTGTGATAGATAAGCCTGTCAATAAATAAGAAAGAAACATAACGCACTGGCAAGAGCCAATTAAGAATTCCTTAATTGCCTGTATGTGCAGTCAAAACTCAATGTAGTCATAACTATTACTTAACAAGACAGATAAGCTTTGCCACGTCATTCCGTTTTCTGTCCAGACTGGACAAGTAGCTGCGGGTATAGTCCCGGCCAGTCGGAATAAAATGCTGGGTTTAACACTCCAGACAGATCAAACCAAGATAAGTTCTTCCATCCAGTGTAACTGTCATAAGCACGTCATAAGCAGTCCCGTAAAGAGTGCCACTTCGTTTGGAGACCACAGCTGCTGTGTAAGTGTCAGACTCCCACCTATGCTTGCCGTGGTGTGCTATGTTCGATTCTTGCATCAAGCAACGTTTTTCCCCTCTCTTGTTAAGAAGACTTCTTTTAAAAATGTATTGTTAGAGTAAGTTGCGATTGGTAAACCTATCAATAAACGAGGAAGAACAGAGGCTATCATGTCCGGATCAGTGGTCAACCATTTGAAGTATGTTTTATACTGTCTAATTGAACAAAATGGCCCTAATAAAAATGACCCTTCTATACCCTTTGTTTAACCTGCCTAGGAAGAGGCCTCTAATTATAATGCATACTTGAACCAATTTTCTAATATTCCTTCACTTGATCAGCAAATTGTTTCAGACTGATGCCTACCACTGCACTGTCTGCCCACTGGAACTTGCAAATGTGTCTTGGAAATTAATACAATCTTATTTCTATTGTCTGCAACGAAGAGTAGTCAACCAATCCCAATATTATCATTTATGCCTTTAGCTGCAGGGTGACAGCGTGCACAACAGGAAATTATTGGTAGGCGACCCTAATCCTTGACTTAGGTGCCCCCTGTGGCTGCTTGTGGTACTTGCACGATGTGCAAATGTTCTGTGCTTTCCAACTTCCCCAGCTCTTATGTAATTAATTTCCATTAATTATCCTAATCGTTAAATCCCTTCTTAGTACAGCCAAACATTGATATAGCAAAGTCATATACACAGCAACAAACTTCATTATATTGCAAATTTTGTTAAGTCAAGGTTCTATATTTCAACTCTAAGAATGACCTCAGTGGTTATCATAAGTGTTGTGTATTTCATTAGAAAAAAAAAAAAAAGCAACCAGAGTGGTTTATTATGTGCTATACATCACCTACCATGTTCATGTTAAACACAAACCTTGTTGTATTGCATGTACAGTGCTCACGGAATGAAATGGGACATCTAAAAAAGAAATCGGCTAAAATGTGCAAATGGTCGCCATAACCACACTACAGCTGTGAATCTGGCCTCTGAAGGTGGTGTTCTTTCTCGAGCACGTATACGAACCAATTTTATGGCGATGGAACACGAATTGAAGATTGTAAAAACTAAACTATGTGAATTACTTACCCCTAACTTTCCCCATTTCACTCCGTGAGTACTGTACATGCACATTTGCTATTGTAGTGTATGTGTGGTACACCTATGCATTACTCCAGAGTGTGCATGGGTATGCATATGTATATGAATGGCACTACACTACACGCATCACCAAGCGCATGGAGATGCTCACCAAGACTATGTAAGTTGCAATATGGTGCCGTTGGTCGAAAGGGCTTGATGCCTGCATGATGATACTGGCAAGTGTTAAATTGGTTTCACTAATCAAAATAGTGTTTAGATCACAAATCTTTCTTATTTAAGCGATACCATGTAGTGCCGACACCACTTTGATTGCAGGGACTGTGTTACAACTTACACTGTGTGTGAATGTACCTGAATCAAAGTACATGGGTACCTTTGCACACTGACACCCTCAGAATGTGGTAGCTATGGCTGCAAATCAAAACTCATCTGGCCAAAGGGCATAATGACCCAATATTGTCACTAAGGATATCTAGAGAAGGTGCTGAGTGTGGAGCGGACATGCTGCTCGCAGAGAGAGCGCAGGTTGTCATATAACTGTGGGGCCATCTTATGCGAGCAGAGGTTCTCCACTGCTTGGTACAGCTCCTCTTGTGACGTCGAGATGTGCTGCGACTGCTGGATGGCCACCACAGCACCTCGCAGTTGTGCCCATGCCTCATCAGCATACTGTTCAGGCAACTGCGGCCGCTCTGCACAGATGCAATGCAACACCTCAGCACTGTGTAGTTTCGCGCTAACATTGTCAGAAAAAAATAGGCCACTGCACTCAGTCACCCATGGGTCTTTTCCAGAGGGAAGGAAATGTAGTGAAGAGGATTGGTGTTTCTCGACAAAGCAAGGTGCGTTTGCTACTCCCGAGAGAAGAAAAAGGTGTTTTGTGCAGCTCAACGTTTGCACTGGTTATGCCATCGCAACGACAGAATCTGCTGTGAAATAAAGAAGCGCACTGCTGGAATGCCCATTTCACAACACTTATTTCTTCTTTTTTTTCTAGTCTCACTTTCTCAGAGCAGGTAGGTAATTTGGGTTTGCTATTACATGATTATACCATTTTCAAGGCATGAATATATCTGGTAGTTTGGCTAGGTATATAGCTAAGCCTAGAGAATGTTCGGTAGGTATTACTATGCATACTGTTCCGTGTTACTCTAAGAAAACTGTTTGTGTTTTCACTGTGCTTTTGCTGAAAGTACTGAGTTGTTGAAATTGTTGAAACATAACGACACAATGACATCACACTGGAACATAAAGGCAGATGAGCTTTTTCAATGACCACACAACAGAGTTTATGCTATTCCATGAACCTATCTTCCCCTCTGTAGCAGGTGAACGTCACTGCAGAAACTCTATATGGATAGTAATGCTATTTTTTTTCTAGCATATACATATTGAAACTCTATGCCTAGAACCCTGCATGTTACTGTGATGTAGACTTTAGAAGTTTGTAGTAGCCAAAGCCGAATAGCAGCTTTGTCATGCTTATGGTTGGACTTTATACTTATCTGCCCAATGATACCGCAGTTTCACAGTTCAGTAGTTCCCATTCAAGATAAACTGTCTTCCTTTCCAATAACTATAAGGAATTAAAGCTTGTTACCGTTAGAAACAATTAGGTGCAATTCTGCTAACATGTTTTAGTTTGCTTTATGTCTCCCGTGATGAACAAAGAAACAAAGAAAGTTGAGCTACTACTGCAGTGTACTTTCCCAATGTTACTGACATCAATTAAGCAAGAAATGAGCCTTAGCAACAATACTGCAGAGTCATTGCACAGGCATTAGGGTGCCTAAATGAGGTACTTAAAGTCTAACTTTAGGCATTGTGAAGGCAAAAATGGGCATTGTAGACTGCTAGCAAACCACAGCCTAATCTGTGTATTGTATGTGTTTTGTCCAACTTCTTTCGTAGGAAACTTACATACCATTCACTTGGGAAGTCTGCACAACAACAATCATATTTTTCAATTTGTCAGCACAAAGGACCTTCTTTGGTATGCAAGACGCTCCATTCTTGTTAATTTGAGCATGTATGCTATGGGTAGGTAGAATATATCCAACAGCCACATTTTCCTCCTTACAACAGCACATCATGTGAGTAAGCATGAAAGACTAATTAAGAAACAAGGCCGCTAAACATTAGTGCAAGAAGATAAACTCTGTATTTAATGAACTAAAGTCAACAAATTTTCCAGGAAGAAAATAAGTACCAAACCAACCAAACCATATACATTTGTAAGTACATGAAAAATATGCAGCAACAGTAATATGTGATGGCTCAACTCACTCACAATGAGCTAATGGCCTGAAAATGAACACACTAACTTTAGCAGATTTAAATGTAGCATGCTTATGCTTACAAAAGATGAAAAGCTTCATGCTTTCATGAGGTTATGGCACATTTGCCTATACGAACCTATTAAGTTACATTTAGCACACAAAAATGCGCATTGCTTGTGTGAGATGTACTGTACCTTTACATTAATTTTTTTTTTTTACAGCTGCTTCCACATTGAGCAGAATTAACGAAACTTGAGTTAAACTATTACAACTTGTGAAATATCTACAAGTGTTTGTGCTGTATTATAAAAGCCTACTCTTTGCAGGTGCTTTCACTCAAAGTTATAGCACTGGGAAGAGGAAGGTGCAGAATTTATGGCTCAGCCATTTCAGATCTCTACGAGCTGCCACAGATTTTTATGTCGGTACAAACATGACAGAATGGAAACACCAAAAAGGTGGATGGCATGCAATTGATGGCGTACAAACTTTGCATTTTACTGCCCAGCATACACTACATGCAATCTGCCCCCATCAACAGTCTTTTTAATCACAATATGCAGTACATCTTCATCAATGTCCTATTATTTTCTTCCTTAAATTATCAGCAGCAATGTATCATGTTCACTGCCAAAAGGAGATTTTCCATGGTGGATCTCTCCAAGCCAATGTTCGTCACCATCACAAGCTTAACTAACACTGAAGGAGCAAGAACTTCCAGCTGTGAGTCATGCTACCATATGCATTTCCAGCAACAATGTCTGCAAGTGCTGCAGATATTGTAGGAGCAAGTAACCGAATGTGCTTTCTAAACTAAACTTACACTAAAGGCAGCTTTAGGTAAAATTCCAAAATAAAAACAGGCAGAAAGAACACACACAAGCATAATGAGGAACAGTCTAGAACTATTTACTAACCTACAGTTCCTACTCCTACACTGAAAGAATGTGGCCCTCGCATGAGGGAACAAATACAATCCACTTTACAGCAATTATATTAATTATATAGCTTAAACACAGTCCATTTTGTTTGTCACAGCACTTTCACCCCAACTCTAATCACAGTTAGATTTTTCTGAAAGACACTCCTACAAAACAAACGGTTTTGAGTTATGCGAGGCTTAGTGAAAGCACGTATATCTCCGAAATTTTGGTAAGTGGATATTCACTGCAAGGGGAGCATGAAGCTTCCACCACTCAACTGCATGAAAATATGCAGTTTTCTGTCTTAATTGTTCACACTGGCATTGACCCACAATTCAGACAAACATGACGCATAACACCAAAACATATCATGAGAAGCAGCTACCAGTACAATATGCAAAAAGAGACTACACAATACATGTGAGGTTTCATGGTGGCCACCATCGTTCCCCACACACTTCCACACTTCATTTCCCATTTTTTTTGTACACTGAAGTACAAACATTGAGCCAGAAGCGTCGCTAGCAGACCACTACAAGAGCTCTGTGTAGCGCTTCACTGTCTGTTGGCTTCATTAGCTTTTGCGTACTGAAGAAAACGAGCCCTCGATCCATTCTCCTGTGTAGTCTGTGTAATTTACCACAAGATATTAAATATGTACATCATCACACGTTAGAGCAGGCCAAGTAAACAAGTTTTAATCCACTTCTTCCCACGGTATCTTGGATGGAGCAACATCACACATGCAACTAATTTTATTCACTAGTTTGCTCTTAATGGTGAACAAAAGTTGTTTGTAATAGTTGAAACAGTTTATAATTTGCTTTGTTTAAAAAAGAGTAACAGAACACACTATTACAATTTACTGCTACATTGGGAAACTTCCAGTAGACAGGGACTGTTGTCTGTCTGTGGTACAATGTACTGTATGTTGACATCAGCTGTGCAACCTGTGTTGATAAGGTCCTTTTTTTTCCTCTAACAACATGCATTGGCCTAATATTGCAGCAGTTTGCAAATCTAGTTAATGGTGCAAAATTCAGACCCTATATGTATGGTCTCCCCTTCGACATCATTACAGATCACCCCGTTCCCTGTTGGTTATAGATTTTAAAAGATCCATCTGGCCGCCTTGCATGATGGGCTCTTCAGTTACAGGTTACATATGCATCATTTACCGGTCTGGTCATAAACACGACGACGCGGGTGGCCTTTCTCGGTCGCCTATACTATGTGACACGGCTTGCATTTCTACCATCGAATTGGCATCGTCGGCATTTTCCTCGCAAGTGGTCGTCAATATGGCTCAGGAGCAACGCCAAGATTCGTGGATTACGGCGCTTATGGATTGCCTTTCTGGCATTCTAAGAACTAGCCCTGCACGCGCTGTCGGCCGCCAAGCTTCTTACTCCAAGTTGCGGGATGGAGTTCTCCAACGTCGCAATTACAATTACAACAGCCAGAAACAGTTGTTAGTCGTAGGCCACCAACTGCGCACACAGGCCTACTCTACGCTCCATTTCAACCCACAATGCGCCAATGCTGGCCTATTCAAAACTTACGCCAGGCTCCGCACGCACTTTCGTTGGTGCGGCATGTATAATTTTGTGCAAAAGTACATTCACTCGTGCACAGCGTGCTCCTCATCCTTCAAGTCCATTGCAGCCAATTCCTTGTCCGTCTCGACCATTCGACTGCATTGGCATGGATTTCTATGGCCCACTTCCCTACGTATCGGCCGGCAATCGCTGGATTATCGTCTCTGTCCACCATCTCACGCGCTGTGCAGAAATGGCGGCACTGAAAACAGTGACAACCCGCGGCGTTGAGTCCTTTCTTCTCAGTAACTTCATCCTTTGTCATGGTGCACCACAGGTACTTCTGAGTGACAGAGGGCTCGCATTTCTTTCAGAAGTTCTTGACGCTCTTCTGATAGCTTGCCGTACCGTCCATCACACCACTACAGCTCATCATCCACAGACGAACGGCATAACTGAACGGTTCAATTCCACACTGGGCGACATGCTATCCATGTACATTGCATAGGACCACACCAACAGGCACCTCATTTTGCCATACGTATTGTACGTTTACAATACTGCATCACAAGCCACATCGGAATTTTCGGCATTTTTCCTCGTGTACGGCCACGAACCTATCTGCACGCTCGATGCCATTCTCCCCTACCGGCCGGACTCATCAGAGGGCATGCCTCTATCCAAAGCCCCCAGGTATGCCGTGGAATGCCATAAGGTGGCCCGTTTGTCCACGTCGGAAGACCAAAGCTTCCAATAATTCATTCGCAATGACAATCATCCTCCTTGCGCTTACCAGCAACTCATTAGTTTGGTTGTGGATACCTTCAAGCACCCCTGGTCTCTCCTCGAAACTCCTCGCCAAATATCACAGTCCCTACCGCATCGTTCAACAGACTACGCCAGTTAACTACGTTGTTGAGCCAGTCATGCCGTCTACTGACTTAAGGCGTCGTGGGCGGGAAACAGTGCATGTCCAGAGGCTGAAACCTTTTTATGACCCTCTCATCCTAACCACGCCTTGAGTTGCCAGGATGGCTCCTCCTTCTCCCCTGGGGGCAGTTGTAGTGAAGAGTGGCGCACCTTATGGACTCACTATCATCACCATCTCACCGAAGAAGAGGGGCTCGCATTCTCGGTGTGTGACGCTCACCTGAGACGGTCGCTTTACTAAATCGGCAATGAACTGCCTTACACAGTTCTCAAATAATCTTGGTGCAGAAACGTGTGTGTGTGTGTGGTCAAACACCAGTTTTTCAAAATTGACTCAGTCAGCAAAGAGATATATAATTGAACAGTATACTTGGAGGCATGGCTTACTTCTTTAATATCCATTGGTATTAAAAAACCTTGAACACTGCAACTAGGAAAAAAATGACTCTTAATTGGAGCTGCCCAATACTCCTAATATGGTCATTTCCTTAGGCATTAATTTTAAAGAAACTTGAATGAAATAACTGTATTAGTGTTCACTCTACCTCCTCGTCCCTTCACTCTATAAATTTCATCATCATCAGCCTGTTTAGGTCCACTGCAGGACGAAGGCCTCTCCCATCGATTTCCAATCCACCCTATCCTGAGCGAGTTGGTTCCACTTTATGCCTGCAAACTTCTTAATTTCATCGCTCCATCTAATCTTTTGCCTGCCTCTGTTACATTTCCCCTCTCTTGGTATCCATTCCGTTGCTCGTACTGTCCATCTGTTATCTTTCCTCCTCATGACATGTCCTGCCCAGGTCCACTTCTTTCTTTTAATTGATATAATAATATCGGCTATTCCTGTCTGTTCTCTGATCCATTCCGCTCGTTTTTTATCTCTTAGCGTTACCCCCAACATTTTTCTTTCCATTGCACGTTGCGTGCTCCTTAGTTTTATCTCTAGTTTTTTCGTTATCCTCCACGTTTCTGCGCCGTACGTTAGTACTGGGAGAATGCAGTGATTGAATACTTTTCGTTTTAGTGAGAGCGGTAAGTTTCCAGTCATGATTTCATAATGCCTTCCGAATGCGCTCCAGCCCAACCTTATTCTACGGAGAATTTCTTTTTCATGGTTAGGAGTTCCTGTTATTAACTGTCCCAGGTATACGTATTCGTTTACACATTGTAAGGGTTCATTGTTGATTTTAAATTTCTGTTCCTTAGCTAGGCTATTGAGCATAACTCTGGTCTTTTGCCTATTCATTCTTAATCCAATTTTAATACTTTCCCTGTTTAGGTCATCAATCATGTTTTGTAGTTCGTCTCCATCATTGCTAAATAGCACAATGTCGTCTGCGAATCTTAAATTGCTGAGATATTCTCCGTCTATTCGAATTCCCTTGTCTTCCCAGTCTAGACGTTTAAAGATTTCCTCTAAACATGCAGTGAATAGCATCGGGGATATCATATCTCCCTGTCTCACGCCTCTCCCGATCGGGATTTCTCTGCTTTTCTCATGTAGGAGTAGTGTGGCTGTGCAATCTTTGTATATGTTGTTGATGGTTTTCACGTATATGTCAGGTACCCCTTGTCTACGTAGAGCTTCTAGAACTGCTTGTATTTCTATCGAGTCAAATGCTTTCTCGTAGTCGATAAACGCCATATAAAGAGGTTTGTTATATTCCGCGTACTTCTCAATTACTAGGTTGATAGCGTGGCTGTGGTCCATTGTCGGGTAACCTTTCCTAAAGCCAGCTTGGTCTCTCGGTTGGTTAAAGTCGAGTGTTTCTCTTATCCTCGTAGAAATTACTTTTGTAAATAGCTTGTATATTACTGGGAGTAGGCTAATTGGTCTATAATTCTTTAACTCCTTTATGTCACCTTTCTTGTGGATAAGGATTATATTCGCATTTTTCCAACTGCGTGGTATATTACACGTCTTGAGACATTTCGTGAAGAGCGATGCAAGTTTTTCAAGTATAATATCTCCTCCGTCTTTAATCAAGTCTGCTGTTATACCATCTTCACCAGCTGCTTAGTAAGGTTCAAATAAAAAAATCCACGCATATCCACGGAGTGAATGATGATGAGTGGGCGAAGCTCCGGAGGTTCATCGTAGATCGTGCCGAGTTCATGATTAATTTAGTTAACGTGCACGCTACGAATCCTTATGGTTCAACTACGCACAAGTGAAATCTCCCACCGGCACTTCATTGCAAGTCAAGATCCAGTGCCTATATATATACATATATATATATATATGGGTGGCCGGTGAACGGTTCTCCAGCGCGAGCGGTCGGTACTTTTCAATCAAGAAACTTGCTAGAAGACGCTGCCTGCATCAACATTGCCTCTCGCGGGTGAGGGCGCGTTCTCCTTCTTTGTGAGCTGGTAGAGCGTTCATCGAAGAAAGAGCGTTTCCATAGTCAACGCGCGCCTTTCACTCTCTCTCTCTCTCACAAGACAGCAGATGGAAGAGAGAGAGAGCTCGCGCACCAGGAGGCACGCGCCGAGGGCAAGCGCAAGCCTCCCGGCGGCGCGAGGTGGCTACAAGGGACAACGAAGGATGGAACGACCCACGGCATAAGGAGCTTCGCCCCTAAAATTACCAATGTACAGTTTCAACTTTGCTCTGTTCTAACCAACAACAAAGCATTCCATAAGATTCAACCCAATGAATGAGCCCTTGACCCATTCCCTTCTTTCGTCATCAGATTCAATAATATGTCCTGCTCAAATTTTAAATGCAAGTGAGGCAAGACCCATGGATGCACTCTTGATCCTTTGTGGAAATTTCCTATATTACAAGACATGAGAGAAAGCAGCTGCACAATTAATATGCGCAGTGCAATTGACAACACGAGAGCATGTGGGCTGATGAAGCATGCATGGCTTCCATGTGCCTTTTGTTCCATATAAAGAGTAACTACATCATCTTTAACATCTGTGATTGCACATACCTATTTAAACCCGAAAGAAAAAGAAAAATGACTGTACATAATGCTGACTATACGCTATTCGCACCCTTTGGTGTGGTTGAAATCAATAGCTGCATATTTACTTTCCCATTTACTAGCACTAAAAGACTAGTTTTTGACGTGTTAATATGATGTCTGCAACTAATAATGAAGTTCGTAAGGTTAACCTCAACAAATGCTGTCAAGCGTTTCATATTTTAATGCCCATGAACCTTCCAGTAGACGCACGCAATTGCAATACAAAAGATGCTTGCGTGAATCCTTTGACAAAATGAAACTTTCGGAGATAGGATTTACGTTACACACCCAACGAAGTCAGGCAGTCAATGTAAAACAGCACTAAGGCGCACAAGGCTGCGTCAGGCAGATACATTACAACAACGTTCATGAGCAAGGATAACACGGGCCGCTAAACGAAACATACGTAGCACTTTTTTTTTTTTAGTTAATGCATAGGGCGTTTGCGCAGCGGTCTTGGCAATTCGAGTGATAAGCAAACGGGCTGTTTTATATTTGCCTTCATTTCTCGAACGCCGTAATGCGGGTAAAACGACGCAGGTCATGGTGTCATCAAAGCTCATTCGCGTGGAAAGAAGACGCAAGCGCAGCTCACTGACAGGGTTTTGTTGGAAACGTTACGACAAAGTTTCGCTCCTTATCCCCAAAAGATATGCTACAGAAGTGTAAGAAATGTAGAAGTCGAACGCAGTTTATGTTAGTCGCGTGCTCCTACTAGCGCGCTGAATGAACTTGCACGCCTAACGACACAGTTGTCCTCCCCGTGCCTTTGTGTACGCCAAGTTAAAATGTATTGTGCGTGTCAAAACCGAGCTGATAAGTAGACATTATTTGCCACGCACAGAAGACCCGTAAAGCTAAATGCTCAGTCCCATAGGGAGGCTCACCTACGCTCACAAAAGGAGCTCACAGTGCGGCGATAGCCCGCCGTTGCAACTGCTTTGACGAACGACGTCTGTGCTCGTCACCCACTACAGTGACAATGTCACGCAACGACCAGCCAAAGTTAAGGCGACTAAATCAGCGTATTGTAAGCGTAATAAGGCGTCTCTTCACGACACAGGAGTCTCCGAGAAGCGCGAGTCACTGACGCGAGATCAGACGCGCAGAAACCGAGGCGCCTGTCGAACAGACAACTTTCGGGCTTACCGAAGTTTTTGATGACCAGCTTTTTGGCCGAGTTGGGCTTGTTGTTGGACATTGGCGAAGCAGTCTTCTTGACACCATTGGAGCCCGCTAATGCCGAGTACATGACTCTTTTTGTCGTGTCCGTCATCGAAGATGCCCTTTTGCACGGACGCTCCGAGACGGACTGATTCTCCGACAATTTTCTGCGCCTAAAAACCGACTGCTCGCCTGTGCTCGGTTCGTCACTGGTGTTGAAGGTGCTTGTGGCTGACATATGCGCACATAGCTCCGTGTTTTCAGCGCCGCATTTATTTACTGCGGGCGGCCGGGCACACGCGAAATTCCACTGCACAAATCAAAATAGAAGATTTAAAGATGGCCGACCGAAGACGGGAGCACATGGTTAATCTTCGTAAAGCTTCTTGCGCCGTGCACGTACCTTTTAGCTAAAGAAAATGAAGCTGCAGTAAATCATGAAAACTTATTACACCCTTGCAGTAATGTGTGTACTGATTGAAAAATAACAAAATTTCAGTAGTTTGTAACAATTCTACGGTTTGTTATTGAGCATGATTTTTGCGCCTTTAGGACACAGTATACATTCTAAGCCGAGACAAGCGCGCCCCAAAGATCGCGTTCGAGGCAAAATTATGAAAAGTCAAAGCGCGGTGTAAACGTAAACGCTCCGGCGGAACCAAGGAGTCTCTTTCTGTCGAAGATGGTAAGTGCGATAGAGTCATGTTTGTGCTTTAAGCAGATACCACACTTTAGCTCTCAGTCGTGGGAAACCTACAAGTAGCCGCTTTGCATGACATGCGGCGCCTGTCTCATCGCAGAACTCGATGACAACTCTGAAGATGAAGCTCAAGGAACTTGAAGAAATCGAGAAGGAAGTTGCTTCGGCGTTGCAGAGTGCAGGTAACTATCCCTGACAGATTTTTCGTGAGTTGAGACAGAGTTATAGCAACTTCCATTTTCATACCTGTCGACTCGCTCGCATTGCAGGTCAGGCGTGCCTTGAACTTAGTCGGGAAAAACCGAGCTTGAAGCAAGTAGAATCAAACACTTCGAGCTTCCTGACTACACTGCAGAATGTCGAAGCTGCTCTGACAAAACATATACTTTACCTCACGCAAGTTTCCACTGGTGAGTGACGCAACACTCTTACTCATCAAGACCACCCGCCCTATCACAAAGTTGTTTACTACTGCTGCTGCTGCTGCTGCTACATTTCTGCAAGCGCTCGTTATTCTGTTCCACGTGTTGTTACAAAAGTACCACGAGACATCGCAAGACGAGTATCCATTGCAGATGCTATTATGTCTGACCTGTGACAACGTTCGTTGCACGAGTAGCGAAATTTAGGCGAGTTTGAAAACGTCCCATTTCCAGCAATCGCGAGGATGATAGACAAGGAAGGAGGCGCACCACGAGCGCCTTCATTCAGCTGTTCGTTTCATGGAACAATGTGGCAGATTCACATTCACACCCTCCACCACGATGAAAAAAATACCACACGAAGGAAAACCGGCACACCTTTTAAACAGCATCACTGCAATCACACATGTGTGAACTGCACGTGGCTTTCACAGAGGACAAGCACTTGTCCTGTGTTTGTTCTCTTCTTTGTCCC